>CM070656.1:15506893-16706893 GCA_036346575.1 Dendrocalamus sinicus | reverse complement strand
TGTATACATCAAACTGCAGAGATCACTGTATGGATTAAACAGTTGAGAAGAATGTGGTATGACTAACTCAGTGACTTTCTACTGAAGAAGGGTTACTCTAATAATGGAGATTGTCCCTGTGTGTTTATAAAGAAATCCTATAATGGATTTTATATCATCTCAGTTTATGTCGATGATTATTGGAACCATAGAGGATATAAAGAAAATGAGCTCTTACCTATTGACAGAGTTTGCGATGAAAGACTTGGGTAAAACCAAATAATGCTTAGGCCTGCAGCTAGAGCATTCCCCTGATGGAATCTTAATGCACCAATCTGCCTATATCAAGAAGGTATTAGAGAAATCTAATATGGATAAATGTCACCCTCTAAATACCCCCATGATAGTTAGATCCCTTGATGTGAATAAAGATCCATTCAAACTAAGGATGGAAAATAAGAAAGTGTTAAGACCTAAGGTTCCATAGGAGTACTGATGTACCTTGCAAATTGTATCAGGCCTGACATTGCATTGGTAGTCAACTTGTTGGCTAGACACGGTACAGCTCCAACTAGAAGGCATTGGGCTGGCGTTAAAACTCTTCTTAGATACCTCCAAGATACACAAATCTTGGCTTGTTTTACCAGAAGAACCAGGACCTGACCATGGTAGGATATATGGGTGCTGGCTATCTATTTGATCCCCACAATGCCAAATCTCAGTCTGGATTTGTATTTCTTTGTGGTGGCACATCCATTTCTTGGTAGTCATTTAAGCATACCTTGTAGCTACGTCTACCAACCACTCAGAGATTATCACACTATATGAAGCTTGACGGAACGTGTTTGGCTCAGACAAGTGGTTAGCCATATCTAGAAGTCTTATGGCATTAACACGGTTGATACCCCCACAATTATCGTCTTATGGCATTAACACGGTTGATACCCCCACAAGTATCATCTTATGGCATTAACATCGTTAATACTCCTACAATTATATATGAAGATAATACTGCTTGTGTTGCACAAATACAAATGGGTTATGTCAAGAGTAACATCACGAAGCATATTGCTCTCAAACTCTTTTATCCTCATGAACTCCAAAAAAATGATGGGTGAAGATTATGCAAACTAAGTCTTGTGAAAATCTGGTTGATCTATTCATTGAGTCTCTGCATGCGTCCAACTTTCAAAGATACATTCATGGCATAGGAATGAGACGATTTAGGGAGTTGCAGGAATCAGGGGAGAAATCTCTTACCATAGCCCTTCTCAAGGTCCTAAAGTTTTACCTTAATCCTAAGGATTAAATCTATAAGATGGAAATATTGCTCTCTCCCCTTAGTGAGTTTTTTTCTGAAGGTTTCTCACGTGAAGTTTTTAACGGAGCAATGATACAAATACAACCTGCAGATGCAATGATTATTTTTCATCTTTTTTCCCATTGGGTTTTTGGAAAGAGTTTTTATGATGTGTATAGTATGATATTTGCCTAAGGGAAGTGTTGCGAACCCGTGTTATTTAGGGTTTTAGTTGGTAAATTCCAAAACTATCCCTAGCGGGTTATGGCTCCAAGTGGTACCCCTGGTTGTATAGGAAAGAGAGATATCAATAAAGAAATTCATTCCCACTAGACTATGTCTTTCTTGTATGTGATTGGTTTGGTGTTTTGCTGCGACAAGGTAACTTAAAGCTCTCTACTTTCTGCGAGCATTTGCCTTCACTAATTACCCTACTGTAACTTGGCATGAGATCGAACGGTTTTTTCTTTTAATCAAGAGCCAAATAGTAGCCTTTGCATACAGGAAGCGGCTGCGCTCTAGAAACAAAAGGGCTCATTTTGTATGGTCAGATAAAACCAAAAAGAAGGGAATCTTACTATATGATTGAAATCAGTGATTTTGTCAGTATAGTAAATTGTATATGTTTTAATGCTAGGTTTCACCCATTTAATCCATGAAACGGTTGTATTTATGAAACGAAACAGTGGCGGGTCAGTAAATTTTGATGTTTAGCTTTTAGAAGTTGGCTTTTGAATAAAGTGGCTTCTTATAATAGTTCTATAAACCGTTTGTGTGAGTTTTTTTTTTTGAAAAAAGTGTTTCTCAATACGAGTATACGTTACTCCCTCGATCCATTTACAATTAACAAAAACCAAAAGCTATAAAAAAATAAAAGCCACATCACATTTCAGCAGTACTGAATTGGGAGTAAGCGAGTCGGCAACTACTCCACTGGAGCCATCGAAACTGTGCATGCATGGCTCACGCAACCTTCCTCTAAGCAGCAAGAAATGCGCCTGCTCTGCTTTAGTGGTTTTTGGTTCGTTGACCACGGATTATTCACGCTCCTCCTCCCCTCCTATGGGCTGCTACTATCACCAAGTCCTCTGCTACTTTTGTCTCATCCGAATAAAAGGCCAACGCACACGATCCTAACAGTGTCCACAGACACGGACAGGTGGAGCCACCACAGAGTGGGCCCATCTGTCATTGGGCTCCGCACGCCCGGGCCGTGAACCACCCACTACCCGTCCACGCGGCCCTCACGTTTTAGAGCAAGTATAATAAGAGGCTGTTAGTAGGTTGTATGCTGAGGTGAGGAGAGAGAGGAGAAAGAAGAGATGTGGACTGTAAGTTTACAGTTAGCCGAAGCACAAGAATCAAGAAACTTTGTGAGAGAAAGGGGTGAGTCATCCAGCCTTCTGCTGGCTGTAAATTACTATATGAATGAACTGATAAGTGGACTGTAAATGTCCATACAGCCAGCTGAAGGCTGTATTATTAGGCCCCGTTTGGCACAGCTCCACCACCAGCTTCTTGGAGCTGTTTTGTGCCAAACAGGGTAAAACAAAATAGCTCCACCGAAGGAGTTCCTTAAAACCTGCTGAGACAAAAGTAACTCCACCTAAGGAGCTGAAAAAAGTAGTTTCACTTGGCTCCACTTGTGAAGTCAAAAAAACAGCTCCACGCGTTAGGCTTGCTCTTAGCCTCGTCCCTCTCCGCGCTGGCTGAGTCATCACTCACATCGTCACTTCCCCTCGTCTTGCGCGCTTGCGGTTTCCTGTGAAGCGATTCTTCCTCTCATGATTTCTCCTCTGGGATCCATGGCGATGTGGAGGGCGGCCGTGAGGCAGCTCGTCGACCGGGCGCTCGGCTCCAGGGCCGCGCACGTACGTAGTTCTCTCCTCGTTTCTTCCTGTTCTCACGGGGGCTCGTTCCCCCTTCCCCTTTTCCCTGTTGCGTTTGTTTCGCTCGGTTCGTTTCCGTTCTTGCTGCGAATTTCTTGTGTGGTCTTGTTCCCCAGCTGGGACGTGCATTTCGAGCCCCCAAAACAAAGAGATTGTTCAGTGTTTTGGTTCTGTTTGCGTGTGATTGGGAGATTTTGGAGGAGCAGGATGTTTTCCTGCGGAAGTGTGTATTTATCCTCTATATAGTGGTGCCTCTCTTGGGGATTCTTCATTCCTTTTTCCCTTGGGATTTTCTTTTCTTTTCTTCCAAAATAAAGACTTACTTTTTTTTTCTATCTTTGATGGCGAATTTGTTGGATTAATTGGGATTGGCCCATTTTAATTTAGCAATTAATCAAATGAAATTCCTAGGCCCACAACTAATGCTAGGTAGAAAATTGTTTAGTCCCATATGGAGAATTGAATGGGAGTTACACCACTTTAAAAGTTGGAACGTGGTAACCCCCTTGTGGAATTGGAGAGAGCCAATACACGCGCGCGCTCGCTCGCTCGCCTCGCCACGCCACGCCGCGCGCGCGCCGCGCGCGCGCGTGCGGTGCGTGCGGTGCGTGTGCGTGTCGCGTGTGCGTCGCGCGTCGCGGCGCGCGTCGCGTCTGCAGCGCGGCGTGTCCGGGTGCGGCGCGTTTTCTTTATCTATTCAAAATCAAACGCATTGACTCATTGGCGATGCGGTGGAGTTACCGGTGGATTATGGCTGCGGTTACTTTGAGTAATGGGACAAGTAATTATCAAGGTGATGAACTGTGATTAACTGTGATAATCAGACTGTAATTATCAAGGTGAACAGTTCTAAGGACAACATGAAGTCATCTAGGCATGTTAAGAGGCGGTTGAAGTGCGCCGAAAGCTGAAAAACTCGGAGTTATAGCATGGACTATGTCCGACAGCTAAGAATCAGTAGACCAATTTACAAAGGGTTTATCACGTAATGTGATAGATAGTGCATCGAGTGAGATGGGCACGAGACCCACATGAGTCATACCACGGTGGTAACTTTGTTCTATGTGATCGGAGATCCGTGAAGTAGGATGGTGAAACAAGCTATTGGTTGGTGGGAGGAGAGACCTTTACAAGGCTCATTTTTGGTGATGCGCTTCTCTTCTATTCAGTATGGCAGGTTGGTTTTACCTTAATGTGATCCAAGTGGCTTTTTAAAGCGAGAGATGTCGGCCTACAGGACATCTTAGAAAGAACACACCTATATGAGTTCATTGCTGGTCACGATCTATGAGATTTGGGTGATCTCTAGATACTCATGAATAGGCATGGAGTATGACTTATACGCTCCAACCGGAGGATGCTTTAGGCGCCTAGTACTAGTAAAGGAATTGGGTAAAGCTTGTTCGCTGTTGTCAATTCAAGGCTTAGTCCATTGTTGATTGTGGATGAGTGTAACTCCTTTCCTAGGTGGATGTTCAACTTAACGGTCTCCATCGAAACTTGGTATATCCAACAACGTGCAGAATCGAGAGCATTTCTCGTGTGCCTTGAAATTTGGTGGGGATTGTTGGATTAATTGGGATTGGCCCATTATAATTTAGCAATTAATCAAATGAAATTCCTAGGCCCACAACTAATGCTAGGTAGAAAATTGTTTAGTCCCATATAGAGAATTGAATGGGAGTTACACCACTTTAAAAGTTGGGCGTGGTAACCCCTTGTGGAATTGGAGAGAGCCAATACACGCGCGCTCGCTCGCTCGCTTCGCCACGCCACGCCACGCCCGCGTGCGCGTGCGGTGCGGTGCGGTGCGTGTGCGTGTCGCGTGTGCGCGTCGCGTCTGCAGCGCGTGTCGAGTGCGGCGCGTTTTCTTTATCTATTCGAAAATCGAAGCGCATTGACTCATTGGCGAAGCATGGTGCGATTACGGTGGATTATGGCTGCGATTCATGGTGACTAATGGCGGCGATTCTTGGTCTCTTCATTTTTTTTGTTACAAGAGAACGAGCATAAGAAGGCTCTCCTCTCCATACGAAAAACGCTTTTTCTCCTCTGTTTTTGTTGTTGCTCTCGCAATCTCCGATCCAGAACCTTGCGCGCACAAGTTTCGGGTGAGTAGGCCTCGGGACTTCGTCCGTTTGTGTACTGCTCGGGTAGGCGGGCGATCAAGTTTTTGGGGAGCGCATCGGCGCGACTACTCAATCTGCGACGTCTACTTCCGGTGGTCAATCGTTCGCGCGATCGCGCTGCGAACATCTTCCGCATCAAGCCGTCACGCATCACGCCTTGATCGACTACATTGAATAGGCCATCATGTCGATCGATGGTAACGGCGCCTCCGGTGTCTCGACCGCCCCGCCGAGGGTATAAATCTAAAACTTTTTCGGTGTATTTGTTTTCATGCGCTATGAATATGTTAATAGATGTTTTGTTAGCTTGTTCGTTAGCAAATATGAATACATCGTTGATAGATCACTTGTACATGTTTATGTCATGTTTTATATGCTGAATTTCTGGATTAAAATATGCGAAAATTGACTAGATTTCCAACGGTCCAAAAACTTGATAGGTCTTTTGGTAGTTGGCTTTGCTGCGTCGCTTAAACCGCACCCTCCGTTTGATGGTTCCAATTTTAAGAGATGGCGTGCACGCGCAATCACGTAGTTTCTTGCCATGGAATGTTTTCATGTTGCACAAGGAAAGCCACTGAGCCTCTGCATCGATGAGGATGAGCAAGTTCAATATAGCGGATAACTTTTTCGAGTGCACTTGTCAACATCTTGGCGGATAACATTGTGGATGTGTACATGCATTTGCCTACGGGCAAAGATATGTGGAATGCACTTGAGGCCAAGTTCGGAGTTTTCGATCTTTGGCGATGAGCTATATGTCATGGAGCGGTTCTATGACTACAAGATAGTCGATGACCGTTACGTAGTAGAGCAAGCTCATGAGATTGAGCGGCAAAGGAGCTTGAGAACAATAAGTGCGAGTTCTGGACAAGTTTGTGGTGGCGGTATTATCGCCAAGTTACCACCCTCTTAGTCGGATTTTGCTACTTCTCTAAAGCACAAGAGCGGGAGTTCGGTGTTCTCGATCTCATTGGCACTCTTGGTGTTGAAGAGAAAGCGAGGCAAAAGATACTCGTGGCAAGAAAGTTCTTCTTGAGGAGGTTTTAGCGCCAATTTGGTGCAGAAGAAGAATCCTCGGGCTTTCCACAACAAAAGAAAAATAAGCCTTTTGTCAAGCCCAAGGATACCACCGAGTTTAAGAAGAAAGGCAAAGGAAAGGGCGTTTGCTTTGTGTGCGGTCATTCGGCCATTGGGCTAAGGATTGTCGGATCGCAAGGATAAGCGGAAGAAGTGCGCCAACATGGTTATTAGTGACGCTGGAGGAACATCGGGCACGGTAATTATTTACCTACAGTTCTTTCTATTTGTCAATCACACGAGTGGTGGGTTGACATCGGTGCTAATATTCATGTTTGTGCTGATATTTCCTTGTTTTCATCTTATCAGTCGGTCGAGGTTGCTCCTTGTTGATGGGGAACGGATCGCATGCAGCTGTTCATGGTGTTGGTACGGTCGATCTGAAGTTTACTTCGGGAAAGATCGTGCAGCTGAAGAACGTGCAGCATGTCCCCTCCATAAAGAAAAATCTCGTCAGCGGATCTCTACTGTGTAGAGATGGTTTTAGGCTTGCATTTGAGTCCAATAAATGTGTCGTGTCTAAGTATGGAACATTTGTTGGTAAAGGCTATGAGAGCGGAGGCTTGTTCCGTTTTTCTTTGATGAATTCCTATAATAAATTTGTGAACCATGTGTGTAACGATGATGATGAATCTAATGTTTGGCATTCACGACTTTGTCATGTTAATTTTGGGTGTATGACGCGCTTAGCTAATATGAGTTTAATCCCGAAATTCACTTTGGTCAAAGGTTCTAAGTGTCATGCGTGTGTTCAATCGAAACAACCTCGCAAGCCTCACAAGGCAGCAAAGAGGCGAGGAATGTGGCACCGTTAGAACTCATTCATTCCGATTTGTGCGAGATGAATGGCGTGTTGACTAAAGGTGGGAAGAAATATTTCATGGCGCTTATAGATGATTGCACTAGATTTTGCTATGTGTACTTATTGAAAACAAAAGATGAAGCGTTGAATTACTTTAAGATCTATAAAGTGAGGTAGAAAACCAACTTGAGAGGAAAATCAAGCGGGTAAGGTCGATCGTGGGGAGAGTATTTTTCAAATGAGTTTACTTTATTCTGCGAGGAACATGGAATTATTCATGAGAGGACACCTCCTATTCTCCGAATCAAGCGGGGTTGCGAAAGAAAGAACCGCACTCTAAGCGATTTGGTTAACGCCATGTTAGACAACTGCGGGACTTTCTAAGGAATGGTGGGGTGAGGCTATATTGACCGCGTGTCATGTCCTGAATAGAGTTCCTACAAAGAACAAAGAAATAACACCATTCGAGGAATGGGAAAAGAAAAAGCTGACTCTCTCATATTTGCGCACCTGGGGATGTTTGGCCAAAGTTAATGTGCCAATTATCAAGAAGCGTAAACTTGGACCAAAAACCGTAGATTGTGTATTTCTTGGTTATGCTATGCACAGCGTGGGTTATAGGTTCTTAATTATAAAAACTGGAGTACCTGACATGCGTGTTGGTACAATCATAGAGTCCAGAGATGCTACATTTTTTGAGAATGAATTTCCTATGAAATGTGATGTACCTAGCTCATCTAGTCAAGAACCTATAAATTCCCTTGATTCTTTTATGCCGATAGAACATGTTGAGGAAACGCCTGTGGAAAATCCTGAGGAGGATAACAATGAAGTTACTCGAAAGAGTAAGAGACAGAGGACTGCAAAGTCTTTTGGTGATGATTTCATTGTATACCTCGTGGATGACACTCCAAGAACCATTGAAGAGGCATATTCTTCTCTTGACGCTGACTATTGGAAGGAAGCGATATGGAGTGAGATGGACTCTATTATGTCTAATGGAACTTGGGAGGTCGTTGACCGTCCTTATGGGTGTAAACACAGTAGGATGTAAATGGATTTTCAAGAAAAGTTTAGGCCTGATGGTACAATTGAAAAGTACAAGGCAAGACTTGTGGCCAAGGGTTATACCGAGAAGAAGGCGAGGACTTCTTTGATACTTATTCACTGTTGCCCGTGACCACAATTCGAGTACTACTTGCCTGGCTGCCTCTCATGGTCTTCTCGTTCATCAAATGGACGTTAAGACAGCTTTCCTAAATGGAGAGTTGGAGGAGGAGATTTATATGGATCAGCCAGATGGGTTTGTGGTACAAGGTCAAGAAGGAAAGGTGTGCAAGTTGTTAAAGTCTTTGTATGGCCTAAAGTAAGCACCTAAGCAATGGCATGAGAAGTTCGACAAAACTTTGACATCTGCTGGCTTTGTTGTGAATGAAGCTGACAAATGTGTGTACTATCGCTATGGTGGGGGAGAAGGAGTGATCTTGTGCTTGTATGTTGATGACATACTGATTTTTGGGACAACCTCAATGTGATTGAGGAGGTCAAGGACTTTCTGTCCAAGAATTTTGAGATGAAAGATTTGGGAGTGGCTGATGTGATTCTTAACATTAAGCTCTTGAGAGAAGGTGATGGTGGGGTTACACTCGTGCAATCCCACTATGTGGATAAGGTCTTGAGTCGCTTTGGTTATAGTGATCGCAAACACGCTTCTACTCCTTATGATCCTAGTGTGTTATTGAGGAAAAACCGAAGAATAACAAGGGATCAATTGAGATACTCCCGGATCATTGGCTCATTGATGTATTTAGCTAGTGCTACGAGGCCCGACATCTCGTTTCTTGTGAGCAAGCTAAGCGGTTTGTTTCAAATTCGGAGATGATCATTGGCGTGCTCTTGAGAGAGTGATGCGCTATCTAAAGGCAAGCGTGAGCTATGGCATTCACTATCTTTGGGTACCCAAAGGTACTGGAGGGATATAGTGATTCAAACTGGATCTCGATCTTGATGAGATAAAAGCCACGAGTGGATATGTGTTCACACTTGGAGGTGGTCTTGTTTCTGTAAGTCTTGCAAGCGGACCATCTTAACGAGGTCAACAATGGAAGCAGAACTCACGGCGTTAGATACCGCCATCGTTGAGGTGAGTGGCTTCGTGAACTCCTTATGGATCTGCCGGTGGTTGAAAAACCGATACCGCTATCGATGAATTGTGATAATCGATTGTAATTATCAAGGTGAACAGTTCTAAGGACAACATGAAGTCATCTAGGCATGTTAAGAGGCGGTTGAAGTCCGCCGAAAGCTGAAAAACTCGGAGTTATAGCATGGACTATGTCCGACAGCTAAGAATCGCGGACCAATTTACAAAGGGTTTATCACGTAATGTGATAGATAGTGCATCGAGTGAGATGGGCACGAGACCCACATGAGTCATACCACGGTGGTAACTTTGTTCTATGTGATCGGAGATCCCGTGAAGTAGGATGGTGAAACAAGCCGTTGGTTGGTCGGGAGGAGAGACCTTTACAAGGCTCATTTCTTGATGATGCGCTTCTCTTCTATTCTGTATGGCAGGTTGTTTTTACCTTAATGTGATCCAAGTGGCTTTTTAAAGCGAGATGTCGGCCTACAGGACATCTTAGAAAGAACACACCTATATGAGTTCGATTGCTGGTCACGATCTATGAGATTTGGGTGATCTCTAGATACTCATGAATAGGCATGGAGTATGACTTATACGCTCCAACCGAGGGGATGCTTTAGGCGACCTAGTACTAGTAAAGGAATTGGGTAAAGCTTGTTCGCACAAAACTGTCAATTCAAGGCTTAGTCCATTGTTCATTGTGGATGAGTGTAACTCCTTTCCTAGGTGGATGTTCAACTTAACGATCTCCATCGAAACACTGGTATATCCAACAAACAGAATCGAGAGCATTTCTCGTGTGCCTTGAAATTTGGTGGGGATTGTTGGATTAATTGGGATTGGCCCATTATAATTTAGCAATTAATCAAATGAAATTCCTAGGCCCACAACTAATGCTAGGTAGAAAATTGTTTAGTCCCATATAGAGAATTGAATGGGAGTTACACCACTTTAAAAGTTGGAACGTGGTAACCCCTTGTGGAATTGGAGAGAGCCAATACACACACGCGCTCGCTTCGCTTCGCTCGCCTCGCCGAGCCACGCCGTGCCGCGCGCCGCGCCGTGCGGTGCGGTGCGGTGCGTTGCGATGCGGTGCGTGTGCGCGCGCGTCTGTGCGCTGGCGTGTCGAGTGCGGCGCGTTTTCTTTATCTATTCGAAAATCAAACGCATTGACTCGCTGGCGATGCGGTGCGATTACGGTGGATTATGGCTGCGATTCTCGGTGACTAATGGCGGCGATTCTTGGTCTCTTCATTTTCTTTGTTACAAGAGAACGAGCATAAGAAGGCTCTCCTCTCCATACGAAAGAACGCTTTTCTCTCCTCTCTTTTGTTGTTGCTCTCTGCAATCTCCGATCCGAACCTTGCGCGCAAGTTTCGGGTGAGTAGGCCTCGGGACTTCGTCCGTTTGTGTACTGCTCGGGTAGGCGGGCGATCAAGTTTTTGGGGAGCGCATCGGCGCGACTACTCAATCTGCGACGTCTACTTCCTGGTGGTCAACCGTTCGCGCGACTGCACTGCGAACATCTTCCTGCATCAAGCTTCGTCCTGCATCACGCCTTGATCGACTACATCGAATAGTCCATCATGTCGACTGATGGTAACGGCGCCTCCGGTGTCTCCGGCACTGGCCCCCGCCCGAGGGTATAAATCTAAAATTTTTCTAGTGTATTTGTTTCTGTGCGCTATGAATATGTTAATAGATGTTTCTGTTAGCTTGTTCGTTAGCGAATATGAATACATCGTTGATAGATCACTTGTACATGTTTATGTCATGTTTTATATGCTGAATTTCTGGATTAAAATATGTCGAAAATTGACTAGATTTCCAACAGAATTCTGGTCAAATTAGTCCTGTAATCTTTGCTATAATTTTCTTTCTGTTGCTGAAGTAATCCGGCTGATGGAACTCTGAAGAATGCCATCTTTTGGTTTCTCTCTTTTATTTTACAGACATCTGCAGGCAGCAAGAAGATCGTCGGTGTGTTCTATAAGGCCGGCGAGTACGCTGACAAGAACCCGAACTTCGTCGGGTGCGTTGAGGGCGCTCTAGGCATCCGCAATTGGCTGGAATCGAAGGGCCATCACTACATTGTCACGGACGACAAGGAGGGGCTAAACAGCGGTCAGTAGCCATTTTTACTCATGTTTCTCTAAGCAATTCTGTTTCTTTTTTCCTTTGGGTAAGAAGGCACTAACCTCTAAGCAATTTATGATATTATTACACTATACAGTATACACTAGATAGAAATCTCAAAAAGCTAAACATGGTGAACTTAGTAGGCAGCAGGACCTGTGAACTTGTATAGAACTTGGCTCGTTACTGAATTGATATATGCAGTGCTTACTGTTTATGTTACTGCGTAGTGTATAGTGCATATGACTTATGACTGCACTTCCTTTCGCTAATGAGAGTGAAGAGTGATTTTCATCTGTTCCATGAGAAAAAGGGGAAGCTGGTTCTTCATTTGGTTGATCAGCCATGTTTTGATGAAATGATTGACAGACCATATATGGTTTCCGCTAGTTTAGCCCTACATTCCAACCTAATTGGAAATTACACCCTAATTCATTTAGAAAATCTTGCATGTTGGCTTGCTGCAGGATTTATTCAAATGCTTATATATTCCAATTTTACACGTATGCTTCAACCTTGACGATTATTTTGTGCCTCAGTTCTTACTAAGATGAAATAAAGATAATATGCAACTTCTTAGATGTTGTCATCAGACTCTGGCTGTGTGCACTAAATGTTTGCCATTCTTGTTCTCAGAACTGGAGAAGCACATCGAAGATATGAACGTCCTGATAACCACCCCATTCCACCCAGCGTATGTTTCTGCAGAGAGGATCAAGAAGGCAAAGAACCTTGAGCTGCTTCTCACTGCTGGGATTGGTTCTGATCATATTGATTTGGCGAGCAGCTGCGTGGCTTAAGCGTGGCGAGGTTCTGGAAGTAACACCGTCTCTGGGCGAAGATGAGCTCATGCGCATTTTGATTCTGCTCAGAACTTCTTGCCGGCTATCAACAGGTCGTTCAAGGTGAATGGAATGTTGCAGGCATCGCCTATAGAGCTTATGATCTTGAAGGAAAAACTGTTGGAACTGTTGGGGCCGGTCATATCGGCAGGCTTTTACTTCAGCGTCTTAAGCCCTTCAACTGCAACCTGCTCTACCATGACAGACTTCAGATTGAGCCAGAGCTTGAGAAAGAAATTGGGGCCAAATTTGAAGAAGACCTAGATGCTATGCTTCCAAAGTGTGATGTCATTGTGATCAACACACCTCTTACAGAGAAAACAAGGTTTCCATTCATCGTATTCTTGTTCTTTCCAAAATCTTCTAATGTACAACTTCTCTGAGTCTTGTTTGGTCCTTTCTTCAGAGGCATGTTTAACAAAGAAAGGATTGCAAAGATGAAGAAAGGTGTGATCATTGTGAATAATGCTCGAGGAGCAATCATGGACACCCAGGCAGTTGCGGACGCTTGTTCCAGTGGTCACATTGCTGGTATCAATCTTTCATTTCTTTTAGTCTCTTATACACCAGAATGCCACAGGGCGTTATTCTAATTATTGCTGTTGGGGTCTATGAACTATGAAGTACATCATTTTTTTGGGGGCCTGTCATGCTTTGCATTTATGAGGGGTAATATGGAAAAAAACTTAAAATCAATACAACATAATCCAGTGATGTCAAGTATGTTAATTTGTTGTTAAGGATTTTTACGCTTCACAAAAACAAAAGGTGATATACACCTCTGTACATTAGCTCTCTTGCTATGCTATTGTTTTATTGGGTACAAATTACAAAAATATGCTTGCCATACAGAGACCTATTATTATTGTGTTCTATTGAAAGCATAGGAGAATGATGCACTATCTTATATTTCTTGTCTTGACCAGTATTTCTTTTAACACAAAGCACCTCATTCCTATTTCGTAGGATACGGAGGTGATGTCTGGTTCCCCTAACCTGCACCAAAGGATCACCCGTGGCGCTACATGACTAATCATGCAATGACCCCTCACATCTCTGGGACTACAATTGATGCACAGGTCAGCTTCTGTGTTTTCTGCTTTAGCTTAGGCCTTACAAGTGTATCATTAATTCCAACATCTGATGCTCTGATACCGCATCGTGTTGTTTAACAAAACTATTGAGCATTCTAATAAGTTATTTGAGAGGAATTCTCCAGATGGTAACTCATGTTTCATGACACCTAGAGAGCAATGAAGCATATTTGCATTGAATGCAAGGTAGTTGGAACCGAGAGAGTAGGGCAGTATATTATGATCCTACAATAATTTTTCTTCAAATTGCAATCATATCAAGGCTTTACTGGATTAAGATTTTACTTAAGACTCGAGTCAATCTATGTAAGTACATTGCAGAATCATAAGATTCTAGATTCAGGGCTTCAGGCTACCTTCACAGCAACTATATATATATATACACACACACACACACACACACACACACACACGACAATACATGTGTAGCCTAGATCACGCGCACTCCTCTTTCCATCAGTTTGCATCTGCACATGTTTTATCCTTTGCCATACTTGCTGCTGACTGACTGTGTCTACGGTGTTGATGGCAAACAAACAATCCTCGCGGTGAGGTGCGCGGCGGGGTGAAGGACATCTTTGGGCGTGTACTTCAAGGGGGAGGGCTTCCCTGTGCAGAACTACATCGTTAAGGAAGGCAAGCTCGCCACCGATGTCGATAACCAGCTGCCAGTAGTGTATCCAAACCTACCGGTGCATGGCATTTCAAGGCGAGACGTGAGGAAAAAAGAAACAAGCCCCTTTTGTTGTTGTATGAGTGTTCTCTGAAAACCTATCAGCAACCAAAAATAATGAATGCCAGGCGTCGCAACCATGGCGGTGAATAAAAGCTTTCTGATCAGACTGTGAAGTTATACTTTGCGCTGTTAGTTAATTTTGTGTGTGCAAATTCTGGATTGGTTGGGCGCATGAATTGAAGGATTGACCGGTAACGATGTGCTTTGGTTCAGAGCTCTTTTAAGTCACTTCAGCGAATATGTAGTCAAATTATCTGGATATATAGACACATACATAATTACTAATCAGTAGCTACGCGTAGAATAAACGTGCACCTTTGATCAACCCAACCAGCCAACCGTTCCACCATCCCATTCTATGGACAGTTACTAGTGTTTGTTAATTATGGTAAAGTTACTATTGTATATATATATCAAGTTATCATCTGTAATTCAGAAAGTTACTTACAGTTATCATTCGTAATTTATGAAGTTACTGTCATATGTGAATAAAGTTACTGTCAACATGCATGTATTGAGAGGGGAGGGAAACATGCATGCCAATAGCAAATAACATGTACGGAAAGTTACTTCCGTGTGTGAGTGAAGTTACTGCTAAACACATGTAGAATTAATGTCCGTTGTAACACTACAAAATTGGCAGTAACTCTATATGTATTTAACAGTAATTTCATTCATACACGATAATAACTTTATATGACACAAATTTCGTGGCGTCAAAACATATTTAACATCGTTCTTGTTTTGTTAAGCTCGTAATTTTGAACGCAATGGTGCAAACAAATTGCAGATTGGACTTTTGGTGAAAGAGTAATTGTATTTTTTAGCTTGTAAACAAGAGCCGTCTGATCTGGAGTGAACAACCACGATTGATGCGGGTGGGATACAGTGCTCACTTATGCATTCTTCCGAATAACCCCCAATTCAATGCACTATTTGCTGATTGCCCCCGCCCCCGAGCGCCTCCTCCCCTGTGCCGTCTGAACTTCCTTCGCACCCAGACGACTCCCATCCGCAGGGTTAGGGTTAGGCGATACGGGTGGCCTCCCTCCGAGCTGGCCTCCTCCCCGAGCCTCGCCATCGCCCTCTGGCCTGGCCACCTCCCCAAGCTTCTCCCCCTAGCGTCGCCTCCCTCCGACCCAGCCTCCTCCCCGCGTGTCAACGCCCTCCGACCCGGCCTCCTCCCCGAGCTTCTTCCCCCAGCGCCGCCACCCTCCGACCCGGTGTGCTCCCCGAGCGTCGACGACCTCCGAGCTGGCCTCCTCCCTGAGCCCCGCCGCGGCCGTCCTCTGACCTGGTCTGCTCCCCAAGCGCCGGCGCCGTCCGAGCCAGCCTCCTCTCCGAGCATCGATGCCCTCCGATTCGGCCTCCTCCCTGAGCTTCTTCCCCAAGCGCAGCCACCCTCCGACCCGGTGTGCTCCCCAAGCGTCGACGACCTCCGAGCTGGCCTCCTTCCTAAGCCCCGCCGCCGCCCTCTGACCTGGTTTGCTCCCTGAGCGCTGACGTCGTCCAAGCCGGCCTCCTCCCCGAGCGCCACCGCCCCCAGAATCAAACTTCTGTGGTGTTCCATGAATTGTTGATCCCAATTGTGTTTGTTACTCTAATTTTTGTGGTAGAAGTTGCATGTATGTGAGATTCTGGTTTATTGTGTATGCTCTTCTGAATGTATCAAGCCTGTGAACCTTAGTATGTGAGATTCTGGTTGTTTGTTGAATGAATTTGTGATTGATCAGTTCCTTGAGCTTCAACTTGTTTTGATTATTCAAGATTGAATAATCAACCTGAGAATGCTTTGGTGTGAGAATGCTTTGGAAACCTGAGAAACTGTTCAGGCTTATTTGATCAGAGTTTCAAAACTAGTTTTACATTGAAGTTGTGCATTGAGGGTTAAGAAAAGTGATGTTTGATTAGAGGTTTTACATTGAGGGTTAAGAAAAGTGCATTGAGGTTTTACATTGAGGCTTATTTGATCAGAGGTTCTAAAGTTTCAAAACTAGTTTTACATTGAAGCTGTGCATTGAGGGTTAAGAAAAGTGCATTGAGGTTTTACATTGAGGCTTATTTGATAAGAGGTTCTAAAGTTTCATAACTAGTTTTACAATGAACATATAGCTTCATTATGACAAAAGAAAGAAAGAAGAGAGACATTTAGGCTCATTGTCCAGGAAACATCTCCCAGTGCAAACCTAATATTGTTCATTGTCCAGGATATGTCTCCCAGTGCTCAGTTTCATGATTTCATCCTTTCTTTTAACTCATGTTCATTCTTTATATGGAAAATGATCCCAAATGGCAAATTTGCTGGTGATGCTATGTGTATTGTCAAGGTGATTGCACTATCTTTTGTACATGAACAGAATCAGATTTCAAGCCCATACACCCACATTAGCATTCCCAGACACTGATAATACATGATGGTGCTGAATGGAACTTGTGAAATGAATTCTTTGAACCTGAAAAAAGTAGGCATTCAACAAACTGACAGTATTCATTTGCATTCAATTTTTTCTCAACTGATCAATGCTTCATCAATCCATGCAAGCATTTCTCTGCTTTTCACCAGCCAGCACAACAAAAACAGTCATTATTTCTCTCCATTCGACAAACCAGCCATCACAAGACAAACAATCAACCCCAGACACTTTTCGCACTCCACACAATTCAATTCACATCACAGATTACACAATGTGATGGTTCAATTCACACACAAAACTACCATGCATATCATATTTATACCACTAAGTAAGCAGTGTCTCAAAATTAACTCCAATCTCCGATGGCATTAGATTCAGAAAAGATAATGCATTAAGATCACAAAGTCATAATCACTGTAAAACAACCTATACAGCATTCGTACTTTAGTACACAAGTTGAGGTGTTTCAACATCTTATTCCAAAATGCCGAGGGCCGGGGAGGGAGCCGAGGGGACAGCGGGGGGCTGTGGAGGGTGGCGCCGGCGTTCGTGGAGCAGACCAAGTCGGAGGAAGGCCGCGATGGGGCTCAGGGAGGAGGCCAGCTCGGAGGTCGTCGACGCTCGGGGAGCACACCGGGTCGGAGGGCGGCGACGCTGGGGGAAGAAGCTCGGGGAGGAGGCCGGGTCGGATGGCGTCGACGCGCGGGGAGGAGGCTGGGTCAGAGGGAGGTGGCGCTGGGGGGAGAAGCTCGGGGAGGTGGCCAGGCCGGAGGGCGGCGGCGAGGCTCGGGGAGGAGGCCAGCTCAGAGGGAGGCCGCCCGTATAGCCTAACCCTAACCCTGCGGACGGGAGTCATCTGGGTGTGAAGGAAGTTCAGATGGCACAGGGGAGGAGGCGCTCGGGGGCGGGGGCAATCAGCAAATAGTGCATCGCAGGCGGGGGTTATTCGGAAGAATGCATAAGTGAGCACTGCATCCCACCCGCATCAATCGTGGTTGTTCACTCCAAATCGGACGGCCAGCATTCGCATTAGCATGTTAGCATTGAATATTGCATTAGCACTAGATATACTCCTATGTATATATGTATATATATATATATCTTATAATTAGTATACAAATATACCTAAAGAGATAAAGGAGTATTTCAAGTTTATTTAGGTGGTATATTAGAGGTGGGTGTAATTACACAAGTGTAAAAGGTATTTTTCCTATATATATATATATATATATATATATATATATATATATATATATATATATATATATATATATATATATAACCAGCGTGCTAAACTACATAAGACCTCCTACAAGCTTTAGTTTGGTCATTATCCTAGTGTTTCTCATCTGAGGGTATTTGGATGTTGATGTTTTATACTTAAACATTGTAATCTTGATAAATTTGAATCTAGATCCTCAGATAGTGCCTTGCTTGGTTATGCGGTTCACACTCGAGGCCATCGTGTACTGAACTTGGAAACTAACAAAGTTGTTGAGACCTGCGAGGTCACTTTTGATGAGGTTAGTCCTAGTACTAGACCCAACAATGCAGGTATACAGGTCTCAGATGCAATCGAGGACATGTTCTATGATTCCAACGATGATAACAAAGAGTCCCGGGCCACTCTTTGGCACCTACGACTGCGACCATATCTTCATGTGTTGTTTATACGACTACCTCTAAGATCATTCCTTCGAGTGGTACTCCTACGACCACTCATGAGGTAGAGACCACCACTGCGACTACTCTGACTTCATCTACGACCCCTGCTATGACTTCTTCACATGCTCCTCTACGTATTCAATGAAGTCATCCTCCTAAACAAGTGATCGGTGAGTTAAATGAGAGAGTTCTCCGCAGCAAGTATATCTCAAATGCCTCATATGCTCATTCTGCATTTGTCTCCTCTTTTGAACCCCAAAATGTAAATCATGCTTTATCTGATGATTCTTAGATTAATGCCATGCATGAGAAATTAGAAAACTTTGAGCGTAATAAAGTCTGGCCATTGGTTTCACCTCCTCATGGTCATAATGTTATTAGAACTAAATGGATTTTTTAAGAACAAACAAAGTGAGGATGGTGTTATTATTCAAAATAAGGTTAGACTTGTGGCCCAAGAATTCACCCAGGTAGAAGGTCTTGACTTTGGTGAAACATTTGCTTCTGTTGCTCGATTAGAAACCATTAAAATTCTATTAGCTTTCGTTGCGTTAAAGGGTTTTTAGACTTTATCAAATAGATGTAAAAAGTGTTTTTCTTAATGGCTATATCGAAGAAGAAATTTATGTTAGACAACCATCTGATTTTGAGAATGCTATGTTTCCTGATCATGTCTACAAATTGTCCAAAACCTTATTTGGTCTAAAACAAGCACCCAGAGCATAGTATGATATACTTAAATCATATTTGCTTAAAAATAACTTCCAAATAAGTAAGATAGATAAGACTTTGTTTACTTTCAAGCATGGCCATGATTTTTTTTACTCATATAGATCTATGTGGATGATATCATCTTTGATGATTTCTCTCATGCTCTTGTTTCCAAGTTTCCAAATACTATGAGCAATGAATTTGAGATGAGCATGATGGGAGAGCTCACAGTCTTCTTAGGCATTCATATCAAGCAATTAAAGTTGGGTACTTTTGTTCATTACACTAAGTACACAAAGAATCTACTTCATCGCTTTGAGATGGGGACAATCAAAACAATTTCCACACCTATGGGATCTACCGCTGTATTGGATCTTGACGAAGATGCAGAGTTTGTCAATCAAAAGGAATACAGAAGCATAATTGGCTCTCTTTTGTATTTCACTACTTGAAGGCCAGACATACTCTTTGCTATGTATTTGTGTGCTCTCTTTCAAGCTTCCCCCACATGCTTCACATCATCAAGCGGTAAAGTGAATTTTTAGGTATCTTCAATTAACACTGGAATTTAGCTTATGGTACTATTCTTCCTCATGTCTTATCCTTAGAGTTTATTCAGATATAGATTTTGAGGTTGTCGAATTGATAAGAAGAGTACTTTTGGCACATATTACTTTTTAGGCACATCTCATGTTTCTGGGCTTCTAGGAAATAGATATCTGTTGCACTTTCCACTACTGAGGCTGAGTATGTACCTGCTGCTTCTTGTTACTCTCAATTGCTTTAGATGACAGCTACTCTTAAGGATTTTGGCTAAGAATTGGATTCCACTTTTCTGTGATAATACTAGTGCGATTATTATTGCTAAAAATCCTGTGCAACATTCAAGAACCAAGCATATTGATATCGCTATCATATTCTTAGAGACTATGTGGAAAAGAGAGATGTTGTCTTGTATTTCATTTATTCTGATTCTCAATTTGCTGATATCTTCACCAAACCACTTGATTCTTCTTGTTTTGCTCGGTTGAGAAGTGAGTTGGGTGTGTTACATCCCGTGAGATTATTCTAAGGGGGAGCTTAGTGTTTAAATATTTCAAAAGCTTTGTCTATTATACTTGTCAAATAGTACATCAAGTCCAAGTCTTTGAAATTAAATAACTTGTAGAACTGTTTTTATCATATTCACTCATCTAATATGTAGACGTAGTCATAACAAGTGTAATCAATTTGCTATATTTGAACTAAAACATGACAAGCCTGAAGACTTTGACTAGATTAATTGTAGATAGCACCTTGTGATGATCACTAGAAACGAATAGCCTGGTTGTTAGACTTCTTTTAAATGTTGTCTATGAATGTTTCATATTGAATCTTTTTTGACCACTCAAATTGGCATGTTATAAATAAAAATTATAAAAAAAATGAGAAAGAAAATATTGAAAAGATGTATGCTTTAAACATGCCATGGTCAAATAAAAAGGAAAACAAAAGGTACAAACCGTGCTTGAATGAAAAGAAGTATGCTTCAAACATGCCACCATTTAAAAGAAGTTTGCTATAAAAAATGGCATTATGAAAAAAAAAGTATACTACAAGCATGCCACATACTTAAAAACTGAGTGTGAAGCAATAGATTGCTATATGAGACTACTAATTTGCCAAAATATAAAATTTTCTTCATTTTTAGGCTTACTATTTTCGGTGAGATATCCCCTCGTGCTCTTTATAGATCGGTTTGGTCATGATCGTAATGCCTATCATTAATTTAATTTGTTTAATCATGCTAAAGACCTATTTAGACATGCTTTATGGTAGATAATTTTATATGATCTAGGGAGCTCTACTTAGATGACTTGGACACACTCTTAATTCAATGCAAAGTGACTTGGATAATCCATAAAGCTTCTAGATGTTTATTCTCTTTGCTTCTTTTTAGATTTATTCTCTCACTACAGCTCTTGATTTCATTGCTAAAGGAGGACAAATTAGGAAAAAGGGGGAGAGATTAGATGATATGGAGAAGATTAAACGATATAGGGGGAGAATAGGGAAATTTGACTGACTTACTTTGAAGAAAGGGGGAGAATTTCTTTGTGGATAATTTTTCTGAGTTTTCTAAGTGGTCTATGGTCTTGTTGGCGATGATTGGTTCCTTTTGCAAATTCTCTTGCAAGGTCTCTTATTCAAGAATTTTTAAGGTGTTGTCAATGTAGTTATCAAGGGGGAGATTGTTAGACTATGTGATGGTCATACACTTTGTTGATGATGAATAATTGACATTTGATTTTATCAAAATTTGCATTCGTGAATGTTCTGGTCAATGTGCTTGTGTGCTTGCATTTCTAGGCTAGCAATTCGACCATGGTTGGCTTTGACCACGGTAAGTTGACTACTACAGACTTCGACCATGTTGGTTTCAACCACTGATGATAGTCCAATTAGCCTTGTGATGGTTGGTTTGATTGGTAGATTCAAACGGCAGGTAATCGTGGATTTCGACCTCAAACAGTGAATTGGTCTTAGCTCAGTACTTTCTGTAGTCGAAGACTTTGTACTCATAGTTATAGACTTTACTGGTCGATACTCGATAGACTTTATGGTCTGCTGTCATTGTCTTTGGCTTTTTGATCGGTTGTCATAAACCTTGTGATCGGTAGTCTTAGACTTTCGCAATTGGTTGCCATAGACTTCACGGTCGGTACTCATAGACTTTGTTGTTAGTATGAGTGCTTCATTTCTTATAATCTTCGAGTACTTCAAGTACTTGTGTTAGGCCAGCGGGTTGACTAGCGGGTGCACGGTGATCGGTGAACAGTGTCTGGGGGATAGTACTCTAAGGAACCAGTACTCGGTAGTCATGGTTTTCACGATCATGGATGGATATCGATACTCGTAGACTTAGCGATTAGGTGTTTTGGTTGTAGCGATCGGTATTCGGTAACGATGCTTGTTATTCTTTAGTGTTTTGAGCAAAGCGAAGTTATGTCTCGAGTACTTGTAGTTTTCGAGTACTCGATGAGCTAGTGGTTGTAATGAGTAGTCTGATGCATATTTCTGCTTAGCGATGGGATTTGTGGTCGTGGATGACCTGGTTGGTACTCGTGAATGGTTCAGTTCTTATCTACCGATAGGCAAGGGTGTGTTATGCGTGTGTACTGATGTTGATCAGTTGTGAAGAACTTGTGCCAGTGGAAAAGTTCTTTGGTCTTTGATGTGTAGGTTGGCGTGGAGATAATCATAGTCGGTGATGAGGTGGATCATGACTAGGATGGGGAAGTCTGAGGTTTAGGTGATCGAGGATGTCACGCAAGATGGTTGGGCTCACGTTGGAGGTGCGGTCCTAGAGGCTTTGACACGGAAGGTGTTGGTGTGTGATGAGGATACTGGAGGTGCTGTCTAGAGGCTTCATCGTATGGTGAGTTAGCAGTTGTGGATGGAGTCTATAACTTGGAAGAGATAGAGTTTGAATAAAATCCATGTTCAGAAGGGTTTTGGGTCCCTTGGTTTGGAAGAGATAAAGTTATGTCTGTATTTGAGGTGAACACAGTTCAGATGTTAGCCTATATAAGAAGGAGAGGCTTAGGGTTAATGCACGATTTTTGGAGAGAAGGCATGTGTGGTTTTTGGTAGGGCTTTCGAGAGAAAGCTTTGAGAGGGCTTTCAGCGATAAGGCTTTTAGGAGTGCTTGTGAAAGCAATTTATAAATCCACAGAAACCCAGTAATAAAGATCATCTTGAATCATTCTGGTTCATGATTTGTTGAAGATTGCTGGTGATTATGATTGGGCTATAGCATACGACCACGTGCAAAGGCGATCAGAGTGATCAGGAGAAGCAGTCGAACAAAACGATCAAGTGCAGTTGTTGAACAGAGCGGTTGTTCAAAGCAGTCGTTGCTGAGCGATCATTTGGGGAATCGTGTGATGAGTGAATGAAAATCTTCCTTGACTGCCAAGAGACTTTCAAAAGCGGTGACAATCATTTACCCCCTCTTTAATTGCAGTAATCGATCCTACACATGCGTTGCCTTTGCGGTGTGCAGGCTAAGCACAGACTCATCAGCGTAGGAAGCCAGGATGGCTATGTGTGTGGCACACCATGGTGTGGCCGCATGTGAGTCTTCTATTGAGATTTCCGTTCTACCTCTTTCATATAGTACTAACTTGTTCATCTATGGTAGTAAGGAAGAAGGTGCACATAGGAATGGTGGCTGACTAAAGAGGACATGAACCTAATCATGTATGGGCCTGCCGTTGTTGCAAGAATGAAAAGCATGAACATGAACATGAGAAGAGAGAAAAGGAAGATTACATGGAGAGCATGTGGAAGATATGTGAACAATACCTTGAAGACCAGAGGAGAGCCCACAGAGGGAGTAGGACGTATGCCTGCAAACCTAACTTCATTTCCATCCATCAAGTATTTTCCTTTCCATAGGCTATTTGTATCATAGATGTAATTCGGGTCGAGGATTCATGTATGTTGTCATTTGTACCATAAGAATAGTAAAGCAAACATATGCAAATAACCAAACCCCACGCGCCATGTAATTTGCACATTAGTTATCAACAGTTATGTCGAGCTTCGAATCTTATCTTTGTTGCAATATTTTTGCTCAAAATGAGGTTTACGAAATGTTTGTCAAATTGATCACATAATTAAAAAACATAGCTAATTAATCCAACTAACTAATATCTCTGAACTATAAATACCTTCCAAATAAAATTAAAAAAATGAATAACCACTACTAACCACAAAAGAAAAATATGTATGTGCAACACGCCGGACATCAAATTGTTCAATAGGGATCAGAGACATGACGGTGACACAATCCTATTTCTATAATTTTTTATGGAGCACTTATTGTTAAATATTCATAATGTGGTGGTTACAGACCAAACAGAGAGATGATAGTATGGCAGTGGAGATATTAGGTGAGCAATGCTTGGGGCTTCCCCATGGGTTGGATGGCCTTATATATATTCACATGGGGAGCGTTTTACAATTGTGTCCTTACACCCAAGTTCCCTTGCAGGGGCATTTAAGTCATTACACATGTTCCATTTTGGGCTTTACAACCTTCTAATAGGCCGGCTAGGCTTAGGTGGGGGCCACCCCTACAACAGGAGCCTCTCATGGTGAAGGGCTTCACGGGCCGAAGCCATGTTGCCGAGTCATTTGGCCCCCTCCGTCCCTGCGGCCTGTGACCTTTTATGATATCAGACAAAACTAGATCTTGCCGGCGCAGCGTGTCCTAGTGGCATGGATACGGGGCCGAAGTTGCTGCCACTCCTTGCAGTGCGAGGGGGAGCCCCTTCGCCTTGGTGGTGTCGTCTCCGCCTGCAGCTTCTATAGCAGTCTCGTACAGGCGCATGAACTCCCGAGGATCCGTGTTGCCCTTGTACGGCTTGATGGAGTTGGGGAACTTGAAGTCCTTCGGCCATGCTGATTGTTGCAGGCCCGCAGAGATGGGGGACTCCGGATCCACGTGCCGCAGCAGGACGCGACTGGAAGTTGGGGCGTCGCTGCTGTCTGCCCGCTCTGGCGTGGGCTCTGGCGCGGCCATCGGCGGGACTTGTTGGCTCCGAGCCTCTTGCATATCCCGGACGGCTCTGCGGAGGTCCGCCAGCTTCCGTTGCAGCGTGTCGATGGCTGTTAGTAGAGCATTTTCCACCGTTAACGCGGTCGCAGCAGCTGGAGCGGCGGGTTGCACCGTTTGGCCAGCAGCAACCACGGCTTGCGCTCCAGAACTGCTCGGTGCGTTGGTGCGGAGAGCTCCGGAGTCGGTGACAGGACCGGCGTCGCCGCCGAGGCCCTCCGTCGCTCCCGCATCGGGCGCAGCGGCAGCGGCCGCGGCAGCCCGAGCATCGGCGTCAGTGCTCCCGACCGTCCGGTTGGTACCTGCGCCGACCGTCGTGCCAGCGGTTGGGGTGACTGTCGCGCCACAGACGTCGAGGTCGGCAGCCACAGCATCGGCGTTGCCACCCACGCCTGTAGGCGCGGCGCTATAGCCCGCACCCGTAGCCGACGCGTCGCCGAGCGCTTCGTTCGTACCCCAGTTCTTCGCCGCTGTCGATGATGAAGCCTTCTTTGGTGCCATCCTTCTTCAGATCTTGGAGCTTGCTCTTGTCTTCCCCACGGACGATGCCAACTGTTGTGGTTTCAGACCAAACAGAGAGATGATAGTATGGTAGTGAAGATGTTAGGTGAGCAATGCTTGGGGGCTTCCCATGGGCTGGATGGCCTTATATATATTCATATGGGGAGCGTTTTACAATTATGTCCTTACACCCAAATATCCCTCGCAGGGGCATTTAAGTCATTACACATGTCCCATTTTAGGCTTTACAACCTTCTAACAGGTCGGCTGGGCTTAGGTGGGGCCACCCCTACAACACATAAAATAATGTATTACTTAAGAAAAATTTTAGAAATAGCCCTATCACCATTTTCTTTTT
This sequence comes from Dendrocalamus sinicus, assembly GCA_036346575.1. Taxonomy (NCBI): domain Eukaryota; kingdom Viridiplantae; phylum Streptophyta; class Magnoliopsida; order Poales; family Poaceae; genus Dendrocalamus; species Dendrocalamus sinicus. The sequence goes on along the minus strand of CM070656.1, from coordinate 16,681,509 downwards.
AAATATTAATAAAATAAGGTAATATTTTTTAAAAAATAAAAAATATCCCTTCCGCCAAAGCATGGCGATAGACGTGCTATCACCAAACAAATTGGCTACAGGGCTTTATCACAAATCAAAATAGCTATAGGAGCTCTGCCGCCAAATGGAATGGCAACACGTGCTCTATCGTTATTTCGATTGACGATAGGAGTTGTCTTGCCAAATGAAATGGCGACAGAGGTCGTAGCACAATGCCACATGTACCGATGTCATATTATAGCCGTTTGAATTGGAAATTGGTGATAGAAGCCCATATCTGCAATTTTTTACGGACCATTTATTTTGGTAATATTAATAAAATAATGTATTATTTTTTTAAAATTTCTCTTGGTAATGCTAGTACTCCGGAAGCAGGGAGAAAAATAAATTACCTTTCCATATTTCGTTCGGCTCTAATCCTTTTAGCACATACATACAACAGAGCCTGGACAGTACGTCCCTATCCTAATGGAATCTAGTTGCACAAGTGGTCAGAAGGCCCACTGTCATAATTCATATGCACATGCCAAATTCATGCTCTATAAAGAAGAAAGCCACCCTCCTCCATACGAGAGAGAGAGAGAGAGAGAGAGAGAGAGAGAGGAGAGAAGGATGCAGAGAGGATGATGAAGGCAAGCACGGAGATGGAAGATTTGTGCTCCAAGCTTGTGTCTCTCATCCCACAAGACAACCTGCTGGACACTACTTCACAGGTATAGCAAACAAAAAAAAAATCACAAGTTTTCTACGATTCAAAATTACCATGTTAGTTGCATATTGGGAGGATGTAAAAAGTGCTCCGATGATCTCTCTGCTCGAAGATGTCTAAAATGAACACGTGCAGTTGATCTCTTTTGCACCATAAAACCAGCTTTTCTTCTTCATTTTTAGGTCTGATATCTTCTTGGATAATTCCCCCTTTTTTTATGAAAACACTTCATTGCATCCAAACGTTAGCGTAATTTGTTTTTTGCACGTTAGTAAGGAACCTTCCCCTTTTTGCTGCACTGAGGTGATCAGAGTGTTCTTTCATACGTGAAAATATATAAGGATGTTATCAATAAATACCGTCCTAAATTTATCTAGGTAGGCCATTAGGATTAGGTTCATCAGGTGTCTACTGCTGTGAACTCATGGTGTCTTAAATCCGTATTACAAAGGCAGTCTTGGGTATATCTTCTTCCTTCACCTTTACTTCATGCCAACTGGAATATAAATCCATCTTTGAAAATATACATGCTCCTTTCTACTGGTCCAAAAGATCATCTACCTATTTTTAAAAAACATTTATAATAATAAGCCCAAAAAGAATTCTTTGCTTGTGCTAGATATGTCGTATTTCTATGAAATCATTAGCAAATCAGGTCTGCCTATGCATGCATGAGCAATCACCATTTTCTCCACTCAGAAGTGATCTTGGGGGTTGAATTGTGGTTAAAAATGACCATTGTTGAAACGCCTAGCCTAATTTGGCCCATGTCTCCGGTGGTTGTAGCGAATTTAGTTCCACATAATTCGTTTTAGCTTTCAATAGCAAATCTTTACTAATATAAAAGAGGAGTTTATCCGTTCACCACCTCCTCCCCTTTACCCTCGTATGAGAATGAGATGTGACCAGAGCCGGCCCTAGGGAGGTGCACCGGGTGCGACCGCCTAGGGCCCAGGCGAGGGAGGGGCCCAAACCCATGTATACAAACCTCAGGCCCTATAGCAAAATAATGAGCCCCGACGCGTGGCTCTGCGTCTCCTGCCCTCGAATCTGCGTCTCCTGCGTCTCAGCGTCTCCGGCGACGGCGATCTGATCTCATCTCAGGTTCTACGACGCGTCGACGCCGTCCTCGAATCCGTACGTGAGTACGTGACGCCCTCGCAAATCGCAATGTCCTCTACTCCTTTAGTTACATGAATCTCAGGTTCTAGTTACATGCATTGATGCATACGTATACATACGTAGAATCGTAGATCAATATGTATACATGCATGCGAAGGGACGTTGGTCTAGGACTCTTGGTTGTCGTTTGAGTGCCGACCAAATGCAGGTCTCGTTTCTTTTCCCACACGAGCAGAAACCGCGACCTACACCGCGAGTTCGCGATCACGAGACGCCGAGACGGAGAGGGAGAGTCGCGCGGAGTCGCGGTCCGCGGACACGGCGGCGGCGACCAGGGCTCGATGACCGACAGCGATGACATCGATTGCTCGGTGGTTCAATCAGAGATTCAGAGTCCAGGCCCTAGGTATTTTTTTTCCTTATTCTTTTTTAATCCAAATTAATTTTTTGTACAGTATTTCAGACTTCTAGTACTCTGTACTCATATAATCATGTTTTTATTCTAATTTAGGTGTTAGAATTTTAGAATGTTACCTAAAAAACATTTGTCGGGGGCTGAGAAAAGAAAACGAAGAAAACTAGAACATTAATCCAAGGGCATTATATATGCCGTGTGCATGTCATAGTCTGAATCTTACTCTTTGTGATATGGGAAAATCTTGCAGGTAAACTATTGTTTCTTTTATATGTTATACATTGTTTTCATATAATATGCCATGATATGGGAAAAATTTGAATCTTACTATTTGTCAAATCTTGCAGGCAAGCTATTTCTTTTTTTAGTTTACATTGTTCGTTGATAATTATCAGACATGCTAAATTAAAAATATATTATTGGATTCGTTTTCGCTTTGCAAGTAAAATTAGCATCTATATATTATAAAATTCTATACATGGTTTAATGGGCCCGTCACGACAAGTTCGCCTTAGGGCCCTCAAAACCCTAGGACCGGCACTGGATGTGACCCATCATAGATAGCGTAGGCTAGACATGTTAACCGTTTTTTAGTGAAAATTTTTAAGGTATGCTTCGAACATAGAAGTGCCACAGTAAACAATTCAAATATTCCTGTAAAAATTAGAAAATTTAAAAAAAACTTTAGTTTCAATTTTTGATTAAATCACTTAGCACAAGGTAATTTGCCTTGAGTTTCGTAAATCACCCTATTGAAAAAAAACTTTCACATAGCATGAGGCCTAATATAAATATATAATATCATGTTTGATTATATCTATTACTTTTTTTGAGATACCATTGTAATACACGAGTACCTTACTAGTAAACATTAAAAAGGAACCACTCGTGCTAACTAGGCATGTAACCTAACGAAGCAAGGGAGAAATCTTAAGGGTGTGTTTGGTTGCCTGAATCTCCTTCGTCTTGGCTGGGTGGATCCGTATAATCTAAGAAAGAGCCTGTTTGGTTGCCTGTATGAGTGGATACAACCTGCATGAGCGGATGCAGAAATACGCCCTCATCCTGGATGGGTGGATACGCTCAAAATGAGCTTCACTGGCCATCCTGGATGGGTTGATGCAGTGTATCTTATGCGGTCCCACGTGTCAGCCTCTTAGGTTTGGTAGACTGCATCCGCTCATACAGGCAACCAAACAGCATCTCAGTTTTTTTGCATCCGCTCATGCAACCTCACCAAACATCTTCTTTTTCTGAAATACGATTCCACTCAGCCTGCATCCACTCAGTCAGGATATACGATACAACCTCCATCCACGAACCAAACACACCCTAAGTGTTAGCCGTGGACTCTGAGCATAGATCGCTACAAATTGCAGCCTTGTAATTTATATAGCGTACTGAAGCAATGCTGAGCGTTCTTTGAAGGGAATGCAGGAATAAATACATCCTCTTTCATTAGGAGGGAGGAAAAGTACAGACGGGAAGTCGTTTGACAAAGATGAAAAATACCAATATATAGTTCACTACCTCACACACGTTGATATAAGCATGAATTAACCTGCGGCATTGCTCTGGACCTTACGTCCGATAGGACGTTTTCAGCTCAGACGGCGCATCCACCGTTCGATACTAATCTAACCGGTCACAATGCTTCCCATCTACCTTCTATTCCCATGACACGTCGTTCCGAACGCAAATTTCCTTTGTGCCATAGTCCAAGACGAGACCACGCCTGTGGATCCATCAGGAGGCGGCCACTGAGGCGGCTTCGGCCTCCGCCAATGGCTTCGTCGAGCGCCTGTAGCATCTCAAACGGCGCCCAAGCTCCGCCATGGTAGTTACCGTGACATACGTGAGCTCCGACCATATGCCGTGCTTTGAGAGGGAGTAGTCCTTGGGGTTGAAGCCGAGAACCTCGATGAAAGGCGGTGGGTGCGGCCGCATCCGGCTCGTCTGTACGTCGTGAGGACGCGGTGTGTTTTCTTCTGGCACCGGATCCACTCTGCGCACCCTACATTCCCGCCGTCCGCCACCACCACACCCGAGGTCTCGCAAACCGCCTACCATGAGAGGTAGTTGATTATTTTATTATAACATTTTGATTTCATGTGTTTAACATTGATATTTTTATCAAAAAATTTTATTCTATACTGTGATTAAAATTGTTACACATATTATCTACGAATGTTGCATCGGAGCGTTTGATGAGAGTATATATACTCATCGGACGTATGGTCGCTAACAACGTCCATTAACCTAAAAATACCAACAAAATATATGCGGAAGAGTATGCCTTCTGTTCAGTGGCAAAAAGAGGTGTGAGCTGTTGGGTCTACTCACAAGTACCGTAGGTTTTTGAAAAACACCGTACCGCTATTCCTATTAATATTCATATATAGATTCGTAAAATTCTAAAGTTTTTGAAAGGAATTAGCCCACAGTGTTTTACTTCTGGATCCGCCTGCTTAGCGCAGCATGATAGAGAGGATCGATGGTATAAACGGAATGGTTATACGGAAGGTGGCGTCCACCACAGATCGGAATGGAGGACTATGCAATGGACCGGGGGCGTCGTGAGACACATGCAGAGAGGAGGAAAAGCGACGCATAACGAACGACTCCAAAGGAATCTCTCCCCACGCGCGCACGACGACACATGGACGAGTGCGAGACACATAATAACGGCCTGTACGTGAAAAGCATGCTTCGGAAAATCCGAAGGCAACTGCACGCGCGCTAGCAATCCGTCGTGTTAGAGCATGTAAAATGCAAGATGCTTAGGGTGTGTTTGGTTGGGTGAATATGGATGGGCGGATACGAGCTGCACCGTATATAGCGAAAAAATCGTGTGTTTGGTTGGGTGAATCTACTGTAGCAGCCTGGATCCGCTCGTCCCGCATACGGTAGCGATCCGGGACCGGGAGTGAACCCCATTTCGGCCGAAGCTGGCAGTCCAGGACCGACGGAGTCAAGTTGGGTGGGCTAGGGTTACCTCTCGCGCGCTCGGCGTCGGCAGCAGGTGAGCTCCCCCTCCCTCTCCTCCCTCCTCCGGATCCGGCGAAGGCCTTCGGGAGGCGGCGCGCGGCGGCACCGGCGGCACGCGGTGACGTGGTGGCGCGGCGCGCCCGTGGAGGCGCGACGCAGGCCCCTCGGCCGGATCCGTGGAGGCGCGACGCAGTCTCCCCTCGGCGGATCCGTGGAGTCGCCGCCGCCCCGCTGGTTGGGCGCCGCCGGCCGTGGCCCGTGGAGCCGCCGCCTCACGCGGTTGGGCGCGCCGCTTTCTTCCGCCCCGCCGCCCGCTTGCTTGCCCGCTTCTTTTTCTTCCGGTCGGCCTGGCGCACGGGTCTCTCGGTTGGAGGCGCGCCGGCCGTTGCCCCGGACCGGTGGGAGGCGCTTGCGAAAAGGGAGACGGGGGAAGGAGAAAAAAGGGAGCGGCTTCGGCCGAAGGCAGCAAGAAAAAGGGGCAGGGCGGAGGGATCCGGCCGAGGGGGGATTTTCCCTCGCGGGCCACGCCGACGCCCCCTCTCTGGGAATTCGGCCGAATGTTGCATTTTTTATGAATTGCATTTCAATTGTATTTTTTCCTTATGTGCAATATGATGTAGCTTATATATTTCTCCCATTGCAGAGATTTGATCTACTGCCTGCAAGAACCACACCAGCCCTCGATCTTTGCTTCGGAAACGGTAAATTCTACCCATCCTCCATTACTTTGCCAAGTATAATATTGTGATTAACCAAAACCTACATTCTAGTAAAATAATTAGTAATGCAATTAATTGTTTGTGTGCATTTTTAGATGGATGATTTTTCTGTCAAGCGCCGTAAAATCATTAGCAATGCAGCTGGAGTAGTTGCTACCATGTGTGCGTACACCTTATTTGTGTATAGGCGTGCTGGTCGTACACCACCCATCACATATGGTCCGTTAGCTGAAAGAGACCAAATCAGGATGGCAAACCTTAGGTTCATTTTTCATAATGATGATAGGCACTGTGTAGAACAACTTCGAATGAGAAGAGCCCCCTTTTTCCACTTGTGCACATTGCTTAGAACAAGAAGGTTGCTTAAAGACACAATTAATTGTTCAATTGAGGAACAAGTTGCCATGTTCCTACAAGTGGTTGGGCACAATTGTAGGTTTAGGTTGATAGAGCTTAATTTTAGAAGGGGTTTGGAAACTATTAGTCGTTATTTCCAAGAAGTGTTGTATGCTATTGGAGAGCTGCGTGGGGAGATGATTCGGCCACCGTCCCATGACATCCACCCAAAAATTGCAACCAACCGCAGATTCAACCCATACTTCAAGGTACTAGTTTGACCGAACAATGAAAAAAATTTTGGCCATTGCAGCCCTTAACTAATTGGTTTTTCATATTTATTAGGATTGCATTGGCGCTATAGATGGCACTCATGTGCTAGCTAGAGTCCCCGCATCTATGGCAGCCGCCTTTCGAGGTAGGAAGGGTATAACCACACAAAATGTCATGGCTGCTGTGGACTTAGACCTGAAGTTCACATATGTCTTAGCTGGGTGGGAGGGTTCTGCTCATGATGCCACTATTCTAGCAGATGCATTGGAGAGGGATGATGGTTTAAGGGTGCCACCGGGTAAGTGCAATTAGTTGTGCATTTAGTAAGTGCAATTAGTTCGGAAAAAACTTACTTGACCAGTATTTGTCGCTTGTAGGTAAATTCTACCTCGTAGACGCGGGCTATCTTTGTTCAGCCGGGTTTCTCCCACCATATCGTGGTTGTCGGTACCACTTGAATGAGTATAGTGGAAGGAATCATCCTTGTGACCAAAGAGAGTTGTTCAATCTAAGGCACTCCTCTCTTAGGGTCACGATGGAACAAGCATTCGGTGCATTGAAGAATCGATTCAGAATTTTGTATAATAAACCATTCCACCCATACAAGACTCAAGTCAAGTTAGTGCTTGCTGCTGCATTTTGCACAATTGGATACTAACGCATGGGAAGATGAGTGTGTCCCTAGGGAACAACAATGGACTCCAAACCTGTAGATCTGAACAAACACCATGACATTGAGTATGACAACAACACTTGGGCAGCGAAGAGGAATGAGTGGGCACTAGCTATGTGGAACAATAGGGGAAACATGCGTGTGTGAATGACTTTGTTCAAGACTTTGTAATAATTAGTACTGATACTTGTTGTAATGATTTGACTTGAGGCATGTAATAATAACCGGTCGTGCTTATTTATTTTTTCCATTGGCCTATGCTTAATACCTTATGTGTTGCTTACTACTTTGTGCGTTTATTCATGCCCATCTGTACTTTTATGGTAGGTTATGGCTGAGCATAGGGCCAACATGAAGTGGACATCTCACATGTCCAACATAATGCTACGCCGTTTAACTGAGCTGGTGGAAAGTGGGGTGCGGCCAGAGAAAGGCTTCAAGGAGGTGCACTTGAACACCGTTGGCAGACAATTGAGTGAGCAAATCGGTGTTGAGGTCACTGGGACTCAGGTGAGTAACCACCTCCGGAAGTGGAAGAAAGTATGGGCAAAGATATGCAAGTTGCGGGACCTTAGCGGCGCTCTATGGGATGACACTACCAACACCATATTACTTGAGGATGAGCACTACAAAGGCCACATCAAGGTACTAAATTTGTGTGAAGTTTATATTTGCTCTATAACATCATGACCTTGTTGTTCACATGTAGGACCATCCTGAGGATGCTCCATACTTGCAAGTTCCTATTGAGAACTATGACCAGATGGCTGCCATATTCTCTGCTGGACAAGCCACTGGGAGGTATGCCATGGGCTCAAATGAGCCTTTGGGAGAACCTTCTGATGTTGTGGAAAGTGACCCTATTGCCACCCCTATTTCTCAGCTTGCGAATGAGGGTTTAGGCTTTGATGAGGTCCTTGGGGAGAATGCAGCTGCTAGAGGCACCGACACCAATGTTCCTCCACCAACTTGGACTCCACCAAATGAGGATGGTTCAGGAGGGGTAGCTCAAGACAAAGGTAAGGACTCATGCAGTGGGTCTGGTTCAAAGAGGAAGAGAGGCCTGATCAGTGATGAGGAAGTAGTTGTCTTCAATGGCATGATTGCTGCAGTGAAGGACTTGGGAGCTGCTATCGTGAGTCTGCACATCTTGAGGCACACCTGTGGGTCTACAATGCTGTGATGACACTCCCGGGTTCAATCCGGATGCCCTACTATCGCTCTTGGTTGGCTCTATGAACACAAGGCACAAAGCATTGGTTTTGTGCAAATGAGTGACGAACATCGTCGTATGTGGATGAATAATTGGATTGAGAAGCACTACTTCAATGAGTAGGCTATTTCTCACTGACCACTAACCTTTTGCCTAATTAGTTGGTGGTTGATGGATAATCCTCCCCTACAGCCCTAACTATTTATGTAAGATGAAACTATGGACATCATTTGTGTGATGTGTGCATGGTGCATACCTTTGTAATTATGTAGGGGTTAATTACTGCATGTGGACTGATGTGCTGATGGTGTCTTCAAGGCACACCTTTTGTAATTATGTAGGGGCTACTTGCTTGAAGTGTAAGCTAAGATATATGACTATGCCTTTTGATTTAGAGTAAAGTTGCAAATATTTAGTCAAAACATGTGTTCGTACCAAATAATTGCATGTCGCATTTTTCCCCTGATATACATCATCATATTGTCAAATACGTTCTTTTCAGAAGTTAAAAAAAATTAATATGTCATACTGTAAATAAATTACTATTAGGAATAACTTAGTTTGTGCAAAAAAAAACTGAAAAAACATGTGAAGGGGGTAACCACACCACCTCTCACATTCGAGGGTCACTATACCCCACTATACAGCCAACCAAACACCTTCTCAGCCTCCTGTATCCGCTCATACAGCCTCATATATAGCCTACCAATCACAGACTCATTCAGCCTGTATCCACAGATACATCGAACCAAACACTCTTCTTTTTCAAAATACAGCCCTCCTCATCCAGCTTCCCCTCATCCAGGATATACGATCCCACTACCCAAAAGCAACCAAACACACCCTTAAGGTATCTCCAATGATCTGAGTCAGCTAGTTATATGCATATACACATCAGCATATATTCAGGAAAGAGAGTATGCAAAAAAAATCGAGCCAGCTCTTCCTTAAGCACTAGTCTATAACGCCAAACAAGACAGCCTCTATAAATTCTGTGTGTGCATGTAAGCATCTAATATCTATCCTTATAGATAGTTCTTTAGAATGCTAGCTTTAGTGTGTACTATATAAATGATGTGGAAGTCTTATAGTTAATTGCTAGCTATAACCATTGGAGATGAGAATATAGCCACATCATCAAGTATCTATACAAAAGTTATTTCCTCCAATGCAAGCATCTCTTCCATAGGTGCTTAGATGCTATATTATCTATTAATAGATATAGTTATACACATAAGCACCTACTAAGCACCGGTGCTTATTTAAGCATCGATGCTTCAAAATAAGCACCTTATCTATCCTATGTGGCAAGAAAAATCAGTTTTTTTTTATTACTAAGCATCTCTCTAAGCGCCTGCATTGGACATGCTCTTAATCGCGCGCACTTGCTGTGTCTGTGTGTGTGGATGCGTGTCCCTACATGCAGAAAACGACGTTCCCTGCGGCCGGACTAATATTAGGGGTATTTATATTGACTTTTTATTTTATTGCTTCTTTCAAAAGTCAGAATATAATAGAAATATCTAATTTTTTGAAATGGATTTTTTACTACTCTCATTTTTATCTCATTTCGAAAATACGACAGAGGTCACGAGAGTATCACGCACCCTACTCCTCCCACTCTCGTGTCATGCACGTATCTTTCCATCACCTTTCCCGCCGCCCCCTCCCTACTTCTAAAGTCACTTTTTACAGTCGCTACTATTTATTATCAATCAAAGCTATTAGCTATAGACAAAATCCATCAGCCAATACGAACACTAGTCATGTTCCAATGTGTTGTGTTTTTTTGGCTTTTAGCCAAAATAGCGCTGCAACGATCGTTGAATTTTTTAATAGGTGTTCAATTAAAAAATAAAGAAAAATAAAAGTATTATTATATCTTCACAGGTAATACAAAGAAAAAAATCATATTAAAAAGTTAATATATTTTAAATAATTTTTAGTTTCTAGGAACAATAAACCATCTCTGTTTGAACAGGACCATTATCGCACACGTTCGTGGAACGACGTGTTCCACATGGAGTGCAAGGTGCTCTCACGGTTTTACCGCCACGTGAAGTCGTATGCTATGTGTTTTACAAGGACCGGAATAACTACAACACGTGTATGTCACTAATAGCATAAATGTAGCGTCACGTCATGCTAACTACCATATAAATCAAAGTAAAAGAAACAAAAATTCGTAAGAGAGGATTATCAGAAAAAGCGAGGACTTATACGTATTTTCGGAGAAAGTAAAGTTTTTTTCCGTATAAAATTAAGGATAGCCAGTGGTCGAAGACGGTGGTTACAGCCCGTGGTCGTTGCTAATGGTCGTAGCCCATGGTCGTAGATGGTGGCCGTACCTAGTGGTCGAACACCGTGGTTGTAGCCAGCGGTTGTAGCCCGTGGTCGTAGATGGTGGCCGTACCTAGTGGTCAAACACTGTGGTTGTAGCCAGCGGTTGCAGCCCGTAGTCGTAGACAGTGGTCGTACCCCGTGGTCGGACACGCTGGTCGTAGCTAGTGGTCGGACACGGTGGTCGTAGCCAGTGGTTATAACCCGTGGTTATAGCCCATGATGGAAGCCTGTGGTTGTAGGCAGTGGTCGTAGCTCGTGGTTGAGCGCTGTAGTCGTACCCAGTGGTCGTCGAAGATAGTGGTCGTAGCTAGTGGTCATAGTCAGTGGTTGTAGCTCATGGTCGTACCCAGTGGTTGAACACTGTGGTCGTAGCCAGCGGTGGTAGCCAGTGTTCGTACCCCATGGTAGGACATGCAGGTCGTAGCCCATGGTCGGACACGGTGGTTGTAGCCAGTGGTCGTAGCCCGTTTTCAAACACGGTGGTCGTAGCCAGTCGTCGTAGCCCGTGGTCATAGCCAACGGTCGTGTACCGTGGTCGTAACTAGCTGTCGTAGCCCGTGGTCGTAGCCAACGGACGAACACCGTGGTCGTAGCCAGTCATCGAACACTTGTGGTTGTAGCTAGTGGTCGAACACCGTGATCATAGCCAGCGGTCATAGCCCGTGGTCGTAGCTAGGGGTCGAACACTGTGGTCGTAGCTAGGGGTCGAACACTGTGGTCGTAGCCAGTGGTCGTAGCCAAGGGTCGAACACCATGGTCGTAGCCAGCAGTCGAACATCGTCGTTGTAGCCAACAGTAGAACACTCGTGGTCGTAGCTGGCAGTCGAACACCATGGTCGTAGCCAACAATCGAACACTCGTGGTTGTAGCCAACAGTCGAACATTGTGGTCATAGCCAGTGGTCGAACACTGTGGTCGTATCCAGTGGTCGGACACTGTGGTCGTAGCCAGTGGTCGAACACTGTCATCGTAGCTTGTGGTCGTAGCCAGCAGTGTATACTATGGTCATACCTAGCGGTTGTAGCCCGTGGTCGTAACCAGCAATTGAACACCGTGGTCGTAGCCAAGGGTCGAACACTCGTGGTCATAGCCAGTGATCAAACACGTGGTCATAACCATGGTCATAGCCAGTGGTCGTACCCCGTGATCGTAGGAGGGCATTAGTTGAAGAAGGTATGTGGTTGAACGATCCGCCGTGGTCAAAGCGTGGTCAAAGGGAAGGATGGCCATGGTCGAATTGCCAGGCGTGGTCGAACGTGGGCCGTGGTAAAAAATGGTCGAAGGGTAGGCGTGGTCGAAGCATGGTCGAAGGGTAGGGCATGCTCGAAGCGTGGTCGAAGAGCACGTTGTGGTTGAAGGATGGTCGTGGTCAAAGGAGGGCCTTGACTGCAGTGGCTGACGTGGTGGAAGGGTCGGCCGTGGTCAAAGCTTGGTCAAAGGAGTGTCGTGGTCAAAGGAGAGCAGTGGTCGTGGTCGAACATGGGCCATGGTTGAGGGCTGGTCGTGGTAAAAAATGGTCGAAGGGCGGGCGTAGTCGAAGGGCAAGTGTGGTCGAAGCATGGTTAAAGGTAGGGCGTGCTCGAAGCGTGGTCGAAGAGCACGTCGCGGTCGAAGGAGGGTCGTGGTCGAAGGAGGGCCTTGATTGAAGTGCCGGACATGGTCGAAGGGCCGATCGTGGGCAAAGCTTGGTCGAAGGAGTGCCATGGTCAAAGGAGGGCAGTGGTCAAAAGGGAAAGGCGTGGTCAAAGGAGGTCTGTGGAAGGATGGCCGTGGTTGAAGGAGTAGGGTGTGCTCGAAGCGTGATCAAAGAGCATGTCGCAGTCGAAGGAGGGTTGTAGTCGAAGGAGGGCCTTGACTGAAGTGTCGTACGTGGTCGAAGGGCCAGCCGTGGTCAAAGCTTAGTTGAAGGAGCGCCGTGGTCAAAGAAGGCCAGTGGTTGAAGGGCAAGCCGTGGTCAAAGGAGGTCTGTGGAAGGAGGGCCGTGATTGAAGGAGGGGCCGTGGTCAAATGGCCGGCCATGGTCAAAGCGTGGTCGAAGGGTCGGTCTTGATCGAAGGAGGGCATTGGTCGAGGGAGGGCTGTGGTCGAAGGAGGGCCGTGGTCGAAGGACAGGATGTGGTCGATGGGTCGACCGTGATCAATGGGTCAGCTGTGGTCGAAGGTGGGAACTTGATGCGGATACGCACATGCTTAGCATTGTTCAGTCAAATAAATTATTTTACTGGAAAGAAGTATTGAGCTGCATTAAACATTGTCAAGTTTGAATATTATGATGATTCCGAGGCCAAAGCAATGGAGAAATACAAGGAGAGTAATCATATTTGCTACCAAAAATAAAAAGCTCAAAGCCCATAGGGATGGAAAGGAGAAAGCCAAGTAGCCCATGCAGCTGATCAAGGAGGAAAGAAGCCCATGCAGTGGGAGAGCAAAAGGGGAGAAGCCCAATAATTTAAAGCCCAAGTTTTGGACAAGATTTTGAAGCCTAATTCGGACCTCCCACATGTACAACCGAATTCAAACTCGGATTCAACTCAGAACTCAATTCGGATTCGGTTTGGGACAGCCCAACAGACACCTACTAAAACGGCCATAACTTTTACAAACGGAGTCCGATTGAGGTGTTCTTGTACTCTATGGAAAGCTCTTGAAGTCCACTTTCAGATGGATCTAGCCTCACCTCTAAATTCCGTACGAGTCAATCAGAAACTGTGAAATAAGTTACATCACTTTTTCAGTCCTAGTCAAAGTGGGCCTAGGGCTTTGTAATCGAGTCCTATTCGGCCTCCAAGTGTTTGGCCGACTCTCCACCCCTTGTATCTCTTTAAAAGACAGCAGACACCCCTGTAAAATTTAGACCACTTTTGATAATAGAATACTCTTGTTCTTTATGTTGGCCGAACCAATTTAAGGGAATTAGGAGTTCGCTGAAATCATGATCGTTCAACCTTTTCATGGGAATTGGGAGCGCGATAGAACTTCATCGGTGGTCGTGAAGTTCAACATGTGAGGTTGGGCGAATTATAGAGTGCTAACTCTTGTATTGGCAACGGGAGATCACTACGGTTCGTCGAATCCTTGTGAGTATCTAGATCCTACGTCGAGAAGATCGGGCGACCCCATATCAGAACTGGTCCAAGGATGTCAGTGGTTGAAGGCCAGCCGTGGTCAAAGGAGGGCGATGGTCGAAGGGCCAGCCATGGTCGAAGCGAGGGTGAATGGCTGTTGTGCCAACGATGGTCGAAGTGAGGGCGAATGGCCAGAGTGTCGGCCGCTGTCAAAGCACCGGCCGTGGTTGATGTGCTAGTCATGGTCGAAGGAGCACCGTGATCGAAGTAGGGCCCTGGTTGAAGCGCCGGCCGTGGTTGAAGCATGGTCGAATAGCAGGCATTATCGAAGAGTGGTCAAAGGGTTGGCTGTGGTCGAAAATGGTCGAAGGGTAGGGCGTGGTCGAAGGAGGGCTGTGGTCGAAGTGCCGACCATGTTGGTCGAAGAAGGGCCGTGGTCAAAGGAGGGTCGTGGTCGAAGGGTAGCTCATGGTCAATGGGTCAGGCGTGGTCGAAGAAGGCCAGTGGTTGAAGGGCCAGCCGAGGTCGAAGGAGGGCGATGGTTGAAGGGCCAACCCTAGTCGAAGAAAGGATGAATCGCCGTCGAAGTGCCAGCCATGGTTGAAGTGTGGTCGAAGGGCAGGCATGGTCGAAGAGTGGTCAAAGGTCGAGAAGGAAGGCTGTGGTCGAGGGCCGGCCTTGATTGAAAGGTCAGTCGTGGTCAAAGGAGGTCGGTGGTCGAGGGCCAGCCATGGTCGAAGGACGGCGTCCTTGATGGAGGGCCACGGTCGAAGCGTCGTCGATGGTCAAAGGGCTAGCAAAGTCTTGCCAAGACTCTCTAATGAAAACCAGAAGGCACATGGAGGGGGAAGGGGGAGGAAGCCGACCAACGGAGGTGGAGCAAGCGACGCCAAAGAACAGCAACAAGCGTGGGCAGCTCGACTGGCGGAGATGGTGATCGCTGTGAGGGAATCGAGAGAAGAAATATTCGACCGGAAGGCACGAGGAGTAAGGGGGGCAGCTCGACTGGCGGAGATGGTGACCGCTGTGAGGGAATCGAGGGAGAAGAAATATTCGACCGGAAGGCACGAGGAGGAAGAAGGGGGCAGCTTGACTAGTGAAGGCGAAGCAAGCGACGCCGGTGGAGAGTAGGAGGAGCAGATCTAGAGTAGAGAGTGAGACAGGAGCTAGCTGTGGTGAGCAGATGTAGAGCAGGGAGTGAGATGGGAGCTAACTGTGGTGTGCCACGAGGAAAGCGACGTGAAGTGCCACGACACGCAGCGCGACGCCATGGAAACCACGGGTCACTAACCGGCGATTAAGAGCGACCACGCGTACGCATGCATGAGGCAAGGACAAAGCAAGCGTGCATACATGCGGCAGGCGGAGCGGAAGCAAAAGCGCGCGCACGCGTCGGTCGCAGAGAAAGCAAAGCCGATGTGGACGCGGTCGCTGGTCAGATAGTCCTCCGTCTTTGATTTACGAATGATTTATGTAATTTGCAAGTATTTTTTCGTTACCATTAGTACCCATCCTACGAGTAACAAGCGGGATGGAAGAAGTGGAAAAAAAGAGAAAACGTACATTTTAGACCAAAATTAAATATTTAAAAAGCTTAAAATGTAAAACAAAAACAAAAAAGATTTTTTCTAAATAGCATAAAGCTTGAATTGTTCACTTCAAATTTTAACGACAAACAAAATTGCTTTTTTAGAAAATACTGCCAGCACACAAGAGGGCTAGCATTATTCTGAAAACAGCTCAAAATTTGGTCTAATACGTCCTTTTGTTTTTGAGCAAGGCTGAATACGAAATCCTTCTAATCTTCTATAGGCGTCGTGTATGTAAATGTGTATATGTGGTGGTGTGCGTGTGTGAGCGCCTATAGGTCGTACTGGGTATTTCGCAAATAAAAAAGAATACGAAATCCTATGCAAAAAATATCGCGTGTTCATGATTAGTTACTTGTACCTTACCAGTTTGTTTGACCCCATCAGGAACAAAGGAAAAAATGGAGGAATTGTATCGTTGGAATCTTATGGAAAGTTTGCTTATGTTCCTTTGGAAGACAGGAATGAGTCACTAGAATTCATATGAAATTCCTATGGAGTGGTTCAATTTATACGAATGTAAGAGAAAATCTAACATGAATGAGGTTGGACCTCATGGAAAAATTCTTTGTGCTCATCCCTCTCCAAAAACTTGTACTTTTTTCGTGTGAAGCATCCAATTGAACAATTCAACAATTTATGCATTTTAAAATTCCCTATGATTCAAACTCTAATTATGTTTTTCCCTATCTCTGCATTTTTGGATTCCCGCGTTCCAAAACGGGGTTGTCTAGGAAGATACAACTAGCCAACTTTTCTTCACTTGCATCCATTCCAGCTGCTACATGAGTGCTAGTGCTAATGGAAACGTATTTGTAAAGTATATAAATTATAAACACATGTATCATAGCCAGCAGTCACTTCAAAGAAGATTTTTACTGTACATTTTGTTAGGAACGCAACTTGTAAAAGTACTACGGTGTGGACGCTGGAGAGCTGTATCTTAACCTATCTTTGGACAACCAGGGTTTATCAGACCTGCCCAACCAATTGATGCAAGCTGCAACCTACATCAAAGATCTACGAGAAAGAGTTGAAAATTTGAAGCAAAGGAGAGATGATTGCTATGCAAAGATCCAACAAGCAACCAAGTGCAGCTGCAACAACATGGCAAGTGTGGCAGCACCAAGATCCTGCTCGCAGTCGCAGGATGTCAGAGTACAATTCAATGGAGCGGCAGATTTCGACGTGAATCTGACGATGAGTTCGGAGAAATGCTTCGAATTGTACAAGGTGATCCAAACAATCGAGCAAGATGGATGCATCGAGATCGTCGAAGCGAGTTCTTGCTTGGTGGAGGATGGCAAGACTGCTCACACGATCAAGTGCAGGGTATGTATGATCCATCTTCAGCAAACATACGTGCTTTCAGTTCAGTTGCTAGTTCCTTCCTGCATGACATCGTCTTCCCTCTTCATTATCTGCAGGTAAGAAGCTCTGAGGTTGTCTTGGATGCATCCATTGTGGCAACAAGACTCAGAAGGTTGTTGACGGCATCACTTGCAAAACCTGAAGGTTTTGGTGCCTAATTTGGTGAGGTGTTGGGCTCAATTCAAAGATCCACAGAGATGATTGGGTCTAGTTATATTTACACAAGCTGTATTCTGCTTCATTATTACATCATACAATTTGGATCGCCCTTTGCAAGTCGAACCAATGTCCCTCCTTAAAAAAACATTTGAAATTTGAACGAGGCAAGGCTTTGTTAGTGATACGTCCTAGAGAAAATCATAGAGATGATTGTATCACTTCTATATTTATAATCATTTGAAGAATAAGCTATTTTATCCATTCAATAAATATCTTTTGTATTGATCAACAAGTATGTACTTTGTTTGTGGAACTCTTTATTTATGTTTTGATGTTATTCTAAATTATCTCTGATCTTATATCATTATGTGAACAATTATGATTTATAGATCAACACATATACTGAGTGATGATCATGTTTCATGGATTATGGATATAGGGATTAACCTACCATGAGACATTATAGGAATTGTTATATTTTTAAGTATCATTAGTTTATCTCATTAATAGTGTATGTAATATTCTTAGACCTGAGATCATCATAGTTTCTTACATATGTAATAGTTTACTTAGAGGTTGCCAAATACTACTTCCTAATTTGGTGGCCATAAAGATAACTTTCAGGTTTACTATGAAACATACGGAGAAATATGAGTGATCAAGATAAAATTTATCTCTCCTATATAACAGAAGAGATATCTCTAACCCCTTGATGTGGTTAGATTAAGAAAGTGTACGAACATGCCGTATGTGGTTGAGTCAATCACAATTGAGTAGTCTACTACAGGTTCAAGTGAAGGATCGAGCTATCATAGGATGACACGTTTCTCACATTGAGTTAAGTTTGATCTGGTACCATAAGGTAGAGAGATTGGTACATGAGCACTATATAGTTTCATCTGATATAATCTTTATATGTATTTAGGAATCGATATGTTCTGCTAAAGATCGTTACGGACTAGTGAACCGAAAAGGAGTTTTCAGGCCATGATCGAATATACAAAAATCTACAAAATCACACACTTAACGGGTTGGAACATGTCAATTCGGATTGGATCCATTAATAATAGACCAAATGAATTTGGCACCTTGTTTGCCCCCCAACATAAGGTTCCATCGACGAGCCATATTGAGAGAGATGTTGTTGTAAATCTAGTCAATTTTCGGCATATTTTAATCCAGAAATTCAGCATATAAAACATGACATACAAAAGCATGAGTGATTCAACGATGATGTATTCATATTCGCTAACGAATAAGCTAACAACAGCACCTATTAACATATTCATAGCGCACAGAAATAAATACACCAGAGAAGTTTTCAGGTTATACCCTCGGGCGGGGCCAGTGTCAGTGACACCGAAGGCGTCGTTACCATCAGTTGACATGATGGCCTATTCGATGTAGTCGATCGAGGCTTGATGCAGGACGGGGCGTGATGCAGGAAGATGTTCGTCGTGCAGTTTCGCGTACAGTTCACCACCAGGAAGTAGATGACGTGCATCACAGATTGAGCAGTCGCGCCAATGCGCTCCCCAAAAACTTGATCGCCCGTCTACCCGTGCAGGTACGCAAACGGAAGGAGTTTCGGAGGCCTACTCGCCCAGAACCCTTTGCGCGCAAGGTACTGGACCGGAGATTGCAGAGAACAGCAACAAAACAGAACTAGAATACCAGAGTTTCATATGGAGTAGAGTTCTCTTTTGTAATAGCAAAAACGAAGAGGCCAGAGTTAGTCACTAGTAACTGCAGCCATTACTCGAAAGTAACCGCAGCCTTAATTCACTAGTAACTGCACCGTTACTGCCAGCGAGTCAGTGCATTTCGATTTTTGAATAGATAAAGAAAAACGCGTCCGCACCCGACACACACACACACACGGACGGCACGGCATGGCACGACACGGCACGGCACGGCTCGGCTCGGCGTGGCGAGACGAGCGAGCGAGCGAGCGCGCGTGTATTGGCTCTCTCCAATTCCACAAGGGGGTTACCATGTTCCACCTTTTAAAGTGTTATAACTCCCATTCAACTCTCCATATGGGACTAAATAATTTTCCATGTGGGCCTAGGAATTTCATTTGATTAATTGCTAAATTAAAATGGACCAAGCCCAATTAATCCAACAATCCCCACCAAATTTCAAGGCACACGAGAAATGCTCTCAGTTCTGCTGTTGTTTGATATACCAGTGTTTCGATGGAGACTGTTAAGTTGAACATCCACCTAGGAAAGGAATTACACTCATCCACAACTGAACAATGAACTATGCCTTGAATTGACAGTTTTGTGTGAACAAGCTTTATCCAATTCCTTTACTAGTACTAGGCTGCCTAAAGCATCCCCTCTGGTTGGAGCGTATAAGTCATACTCCATGCCTATTCATGAGTATCTAGAGATCACCCAAATCTCATAGGCGTGACCAGATCGAACTCATATAGGTGTGTTCCTTCTAAGATGTCCTGTAGGCCAACATCTCTGCTCTAAATAAGCCACTCGGATCACATTGAGGTAAAAACCAATCTGCCATACAGAATAGGAGAGAAGCGCATCATTGAAGAAACGAGCCCTGTAAAGGTCTCTCCTCCCAGTCAACCAACAGCTTGTTTCACCATCCTACTTCACGGGATCTCCGATCACGTAGAACAAGTTACCAACGTGGTATGACTCATGTGGGTCTCGAGCCCATCTCACTCGATGCACTATCTATCACATTACGTGATAAACCCTTTGTAAATTGGTCGGCGGATTATTAGTTATGCGGACATAGTCGGTGCTATCACTCCGGAGTTTTTCAGCTTTCTGACAGACTTCAACCGCCTCTTGACATGCCTAGATGACTTCATGTTGTCCTTAGAACTGTTCACCTTGATAATTACAGTTTGATTATCACAGTTCATCAGGATAGCCGGTATCGGTTTTTCAACCACCGGCAAATCCATAAGGAGTTCACGAAGCCACTCAGCCTCAACAGTTGCGGTATCTAACGCTGTGAGTTCTGCTTCCATGGTTGACCTCGTTAAGATGGTCTGCTTGCAAGACTTCCAGAAACAAAGCACCACCTCCAAGTGTGAACACATATCCACTCGTGGCTTTTATCTCATCAAGCATCGAGATCCGGTTTGAATCATCAGAGCCCTCGGTACCTTTGGGTACCCAGCATAGTGAATTCCATAGCTCACGGTTGCTTTTAGATAGCGTATCACTCTCTCAAGAGCACGCCAATGATCATCTCCCGGATTTGAAACAAATCGGCTTAGCTTGCTCACAGCAAACGAGATGTCAGGTCTCGTAGCACTAGCTAAATACATCAATGAGCCAATGATATGAGAGTATCTCAATTGATCCCTTGTTATTCTTCGGGTTTTCCTCAGTAACACACTAGGATCATAAGGAGTAGGAGCAGGCTTGCAGTCACTATAACCAAAGCGACTCAAGACCTTCTCTACATAGTGAGATTGCACAAGTGTAACCCCACCATCACCTCCTCTCAGTAGCTTAATGTTAAGAATCACATCAGCCACTCCCAAATCTTTCATCTCAAAACTCTTGGACAGAAAGTCCTTGACCTCCTCAACCACATTGAGGTTGGTCCCAAAAATCAGTATGTCATCAACATACAAGCACAAGATCACTCCTTCTCCCCCACCATAGCGATAGTACACACATCTGTCGGCTTCATTCACAACAAAGCCAGCAGATGTCAAAGTTCTGTCGAACTTCTCATGCCATTGCTTAGGTGCTTGCTTTAGGCCATACAAAGACTTTAACAACTTGCACACCTTTCCTTCTTGACCTTCTACCACAAACCCATCTGGCTGATCCATATAAATCTCCTCCTCCAACTCTCCATTTAGGAAAGCTGTCTTAACGTCCATTTGATGAACGAGCAGACCATGAGAGGCAGCCAGGGCAAGTAGTACTCGAATTGTGGTCAATCGGGCAACAGGTGAATAAGTATCAAAGAAGTCCTCGCCTTCTTTCTGGGTATAACCCTTGGCCACAAGCATTACCTTGTACTTTTCAATTGTACCATCAGGCCTAAGCTTTTTCTTGAAAACCCATTTACATCCTACAGGTTTACACCCATAAGGACGGTCAACGACTTCCCAAGTTCCATTAGACATAATAGAGTCCATCTCACTCCGTACTGCTTCCTTCCAATAGTCAGCGTCAGGAGAAGAATATGCCTCTTCAATGGTTCTTGGAGTGTCATCCACGAGGTATACAATGAAATCATCACCAAAAGACTTTGCAATCCTCTGTCTCTCACTCTTTCGAGTAACTTCATCGTTATCCTCCTCAGGATTTTCCATAGGCGTTTCGTCAACATGTTCTATCGGTATAAAAGAATCAAGAGAAATTATAGGTTCTTGACTAGATGAGCTAGGTACATCACATTTCATAGGAAATTCATTCTCAAAAAATGTAGCATCTCTGGACTCTATGATTGTACCATGTAGAGACCCGAATATGCAAATCCGGACTCTCCTGTGTATTCTGCACTAGTCCAGGATCACGCTAGTGCACACAGTATAAATAAAGATGAATTATCGAACATATCACGATTTACTAAGAAAAGACTCAAATATTATTAATAATTATCAGAGTACGACCTTATGGTCAAGCTTACAATAGACTAGCCCGAAGGGCTTAACACAAACTAGCAGCGGAAAATCCAAAAGAAAGCGCAGCAGCCAATCGACATGCCCACAGGCTATCGAGTGGAGAACGAAGCCTAATCCGCGAAGACGTCGAAGTACTCTCCTTCTGGAACCTCCTGCTGGTGATACTCCTCCTCCTCAACTGAGCAACAGGGGCATAAAGCCGTGAGTACATTGGTACTCAGCAAGCCGTTTGTAACAAATGAATGCAATATAATATGCAAGGCTTACCAATGGAAGGCTAACAGGTTAATTTGCATAAAACGGCATTTGAAAATACAAATAATAGATTGAAGGCGCATTTGAAGTAAAACAATAATAAATAATAATCAAAGGAATTGAAGTAACCACTTATGGATCTCCCATCCATAAGCTAAACCAACCACTTATGGACCTCCCATCCACAAGTTAAACCAACAGTGAATTAACCATCCACTGCCCAAAACTTTTTAGAAATAACTATACCTCGTGTGAAATCACCGAGCATTGTCCATGACCGAGGACACGGCTATTCGAATAGTTTTACACTCTGCAGAGGTTGCAAAACTTTACCCACAAGAGATAAATCATCTTAATAGCCAGCATGCTTCCTTAGGCATGAGACCCAGATAAATTATCACAAAGCCTTTACCTCACTCCAATCTAGTTAGACATCACCCGCTAAAGTTTCACTGCTGAAGGGTTAACCACCACAGTCAGAAGCCCCCTCTTGCGCCGTATGAGGACAGTAACCCTGTTCCTCACTGTGAGCAAACCAGTACCCCTGGTACTCACTTACCAATGATGATATCTGAACTAAACCTTTGCAAGTTAATCAGCTAGGTCTATCCCATACTAGACATGTGGTTGTGCGGTAAGACTCAGATCAATGGCGCACAAAGTTAAGTCCTTAAATTTACTCAGGCGAAACATCCACATCCCATGTGCCTCTCGCACCCCCTTTACTGCACGATCAATCGCCCAAGTGAAAACCAATTTTGTATAACCAACACCAATGACACTACCCATATCATGGCAACAAGTTTTATAACCGTGGTTAACCACCACATTCAAGTATATCATTAAGTCAAGATTAATTAACCACATGTGATGATAAACCCAACGTACTAATGATAAGCATGGCTAAGCAATTAAACACATAACCCATGTGACAACTAATATTGCATCACTAAGTAATTTCCCATCCTATGGTGACAATAGAATCATGGTATTCAAATTATCAAGGAGGAAATAATCAATTAGGTCATTAACTACTAATACAAGGGTTTTATAATAAAATAGCAATGCATGATAATTTAAAACAAAGTAATACATAATAGATTTGAAAACTGGGTTCAACAAGATCAAAGGACACGACTTGCCTTGGCCTTGCTCAGCTGAGGGCTCTTGATCTTCAAATCCAACTTCAGCTCCCTCGAACGCGTGATCTAACGAGAGAGAAAATGAGACAAAAAAAAATTCAAATAAAACCCAAATAAACTCCAAAAACTGCAAAACCAGAACCAAAAGATAGAGCTCAATTTTAGATGAATTTAGGAAGAAGAATCAGATCAATCGGAGCTAGGACGAGGGAGAACGGGCTCTTGGAAAATTGGATCTAAAGAAAATCGGGGAAAATAGAAAATTACACTGTGCTGTGGACCGGGCGCACGAGAGATTGGGTCTACGGTGGGCTCGGCTCACGAAACAGTGCAGGGCGGCGGGTGCTGACGCAGACGGCGGGTGCTGACGTGGCGACCACGTGGCGACACGTGTACCGATTGGTCGGCGTGGCGGTGGTGACGGGCGACACGTGGCATGCCGCGTGGCACCGAACAGCTCGGCGGTGACGTGGCACCCACGTGGCACTGACGTGGCATGACACGTCGGCCTAGGGCTGACGTGGCGCTATGCGTGGCTTCTTTGGCGTGGCACGAGGGCGCGCGGGACTACGAGGCTCGGCCGACGGTGGGCCCGGCTTGTCGGCGACTTCGGCGCGACGGTGGAAACGAGACGCACGGAAGGCGGCGACACGCGCGCTGGTGCGTCCACTGGCGGTAGCGGCGCGAGGCGCGGTGAGGGCCGAGGCGAGCGGCGGCGAAGTCCGCCGGCGGCATGGTGGCCGCGGCGGCATGGCGGCGGGCTACACGGTGGACGGCGGCGGCGACTACTCACCGGCGGCGAAGCTCGACGACGGCGGCGGCGAGACCGGCGGCGACGCGACGCAATGTAACGGCGGAGGTCGGGCGCGCGGCGAGCCGTGGCGCTCGACGGCGAGCGGCGGCGCACGACGGCGGGGCTTTGGAAAGCGCAGGCGCGGCTCGAGGGTGCGAAACCGAGGGACGGCGCGGCTTTTATACCCGGCGGGGGAGGAGTCCGGCTCGGATGCGGCGGAGGTGTCCTGGGCCGAGACGGCGAGCAGCGGCGGTGTCGTGCCGAACACGAGACGAGTCCCGGCCGAGACGGAGAACACGACAGTGGGCCCCACTCGGCGGCATAGGAGGGCGGACAGCCGGATGCGCGCGCGCGCGCGGGGAGGCGCTCGGATGGGCGACGCGTGTCGTCCATCCAATGAGGGAGGCGCGCGGGTGCGAGCGGACGCGCGACGCGCGGCGAGGGGCGGGGCAGGCCGGGCTGAGGCGGTTGGGCCGACTGGGTTGGGCCGGTTGGTGGGTTTCGGCCCACTGGCCGGTTTTAGGATTTCTTTTCTTTTTCTTTTTCCAGAAATTCCCATAAATCATTTTGAGCTCTAGATAATAGCAAATAAATCCAGAAAAATCCCAGAAAATTCCTTGGGAAACAAAGAACTCAATTAAAATAATTTTGGCACATGTTCATGTTTGGATTATTCATATTAAACCCTTTTAATTTAATAAAATTCCAATTAAGCTTTAATTAATTCCAGAAAAAATTCAGATGGTGAATTTTATTTTAAAAGCTTCAAAAGGCTCTAAAAATCAGGATGTTACATACCAACACGCATGTCAGGTACTCCAGGTTTTATAATTAAGAACCTATAACCCACGCTGTGCATAGCATAACCAAGAAGTACACAATCTACGGTTTTTGGTCCAAGTTTGCGCTTCTTGACAATTGGCACGTTAACTTTGGCCAAACATCCCCAGGTGCGCAAGTATGAGAGAGTCAACTTCTTCTTTTCCCATTCCTTGAATGGTGTTACTTCTTTGTTCTTTGTAGGAATTCTATTCAGGACATGACACGCGGTCAATATAACCTCACCCCACCATTCCTTAGAAAGTCCCGCAGTGTCTAACATAGCGTTAACTAAATCAGTTAGAGTGCGGTTCTTTCTTTCGGCAACCCCGTTTGATTCGGGAGAATAGGGAGGCGTCCTCTCATGAATAATTCCATGTTCCTCGCAGAATAAAGTAAACTCATGTGAAAAATACTCTCCCCCACGATCAGACCTTACCCGCTTAATTTTCCTCTCAAGTTGGTTTTCTACCTCAGCTTTATAGATCTTAAAGTAATTCAACGCTTCATCTTTTGTTTTCAATAAGTACACATAGCAAAATCTAGTGCAATCATCTATAAGCGTCATGAAATATTTCTTTCCACCTTTAGTCAGCACGCCATTCATCTCGCACAAATCGGAATGAATGAGTTCTAACGGTGCCAAATTCCTCGCCTCTTTTGCTGCCTTGTGAGGCTTGCGAGGTTGTTTCGATTGAACACATGCATGGCACTTAGAACTTTTGACCAAAGTGAATTTCGGGATTAAACTCATATTAGCTAAGCGCGTCATACACCCAAAATTAACATGAGAAAGTCGTGAATGCCAAACATTAGACTCATCATCATAGTTATACACATGGTTCACAATTTTATTATAGGAACCCATCAAAGAAAAACGGAACAAGCCTCCGCTCTCATAGCCTTTACCAACAAATGTTCCATACTTAGACATGACACATTTATTAGACTCAAATGCAAGCCTAAAACCATCTCTACACAGAGAGATCATTGACGAGATTCTTCTTTATGGAGGGACATGCTGCACGTTCTTGGATGCACGGTCTTTCCCAAGTAAACTTCTGATCGACCGTACTAACACCATGAACAGCTGCATGCGATCCGTTCTCCATCAACAAGGAGCAACCTCGACTGACCTGATAAGATGAAAACAAGGAAATATCAGCACACACATGAATATTAGCACCGTGTCAACCCACCACTCGGTGATTGACAAACGAAAGAAGCGTAGGTAAATAATTACCGCACTCGATGTTCCTCCAAAGCATCACTAATAACCATGTTGGCGGACTTCTTACGCTTATCCTTGCGGTCTGGACAATCCTTAGCCCAATGGCCAGAATCACCGCACACAAAGCAGCCGCCCTTTCCTTTGCCTTTCTTCTTAAACTCAGTAGTAGCCTTGGGCTTGACAAAAGGCTTATTTTTCTTCTTATTGTGGGAAACCTGAGGGTTCTTCTTCTACACCAAATTGGCACTAGAACCTCCCTCAGCAGCAACTTTCTTGCCACGAGTATCTTTTGCCCTCGCATTCTCTTCAACACCAAGAGTACCAATGAGATCAATAACACTGAACTCCTGCCTCTTGTGTTTTAGAGAGGTAGCAAAATCCGACCAAGAAGGTGGTAACTTGGCGATAATACCGCCAGCCACAAACTTGTCCGGTAACTCGCACTTATTATTCTCAAGCTCCTTTGCCAGCGCCTGAATCTCATGAGCTTGTTCTACTACAGAACGGTCATCGACCATCTTGTAATCATAGAACTGCTCCATGACATACAGCTCACTGCCAGCATCGGAAACTCCGAACTTAGCCTCAAGTGCATTCCACATCTCTTTGCCCGTAGGCAAATGCATGTACACATCCACAATGTTATCTGCCAGTATGTTGACAAGTGCACCTCGAAACAAGTTATCCGCTACATTAAACTTGCGTTCGTCCTCAGCAGATAGAGGCTCAGCGAGCTTGCCTTGTGCAACATGAAAACATTCCATGGCAGTAAACCACAGGATCGCACGTGCACGTCATCTCTTAAAATTGGAACCATCAAACAGAGGGTGCGGCTTAAGCGACGCAGCAAAGCCAACTACCGAAAAAGACCTATCAAGTTTTTGGATTGTTGTAAATCTAGTCAATTTTTGGCATATTTTAATCCAGAAATTCAGCATATAAAACATGACATACAAAAGCATGAGTGATTCAACGATGATGTATTCATATTCGCTAACGAACAAGCTAACAACAGCACCTATTAACATATTCATAGCGCACAGAAACAAATACACCAGAGAAGTTTTCAGGTTATACCCTCGGGCGGGGCCAGTGTCGGTGACACCGGAGGCGCCGTTACCATCAGTCGACATGATGGCCTATTCGATGTAGTCGATCGAGGCTTGATGCAGGACGAGGTGTGATGCAGGAAGATGTTCGTCGTGCAGTCGCGCCAATGCGCTCCCCAAAAACTTGATCGCCCGTCTACCCGTGCAGGTACGCAAACGGACGGAGTTTCGGAGGCCTACTCGCCCAGAACCCTTTGCGCACAAGGTACTGGACCGGAGATTGCAGAGAACAGCAACAAAACAGAACTAGAATACCAGAGTTTCATATGGAGTAGAGTTCTCTTTTGTAACAGCAAAAACGAAGAGGCCAGAGTTAGTCAGTAGTAACTGCAGCCATTACTCGAAAGTAACCGCAGCCTTAATTCGCTAGTAACTGCACCGTTACTGCTAGCGAGTTTCGATTTTCGAATAGATAAAGAAAAACGCGCCCGCACCCGACACACCTGCGCGCGTACACACACGCACGGCACGGCACGGCGAGGCGAGCGAGCGCGCGCGTGTATTGGCTCTCTCCAATTCCACAAGGGGGTTACCACGTTCCACCTTTTAAAGTGGTATAACTCCCATTCAACTCTCCATATGGGACTAAATAATTTTCCATGTGGGTCTAGGAATTTCATTTGATTAATTGCTAAATTAAAATGGTCCAAGCCCAATTAATCCAGCAGATGTGAGACTGAGGGATAGATCTTGAAGGCACTCAACGAAACCCTAGACGCCACCACTTATAGGGCTTGTCGTACATGCTGATGCTAGCACACTGGTGCATGGCATTTCTCGCTTGATATGTGGACTTCGGTAGAGATGCTGCTGCAGCTGTGGTGCTGATTGTGACGATCATGAGGACATAGTTGGCTAGTAGAGATTGATTACTTCCACTACACTGACACGCACTACATTGATTCAGGCTGCATCAACTTTTTCCACTGTACTGCATGTCTAGTTTTAACAATCTATGATCTCTTACTCATATGGTTTTTAGGTTATAAATTAAAATTTTTAATTTGTGCTAGTACAACCTACACCGTATCCTAATAGGCTTTTATCTATATGACAGACAAGCAATGCCCTTGACAAATTGAACTTCTAACTAGATCGATGCTTTGGCTACCAGGAAGACAAGGGAAACAAAAATGGGCTTATACCAGTAGTGAGGCAAGTATATGCTACTAAAATTGCATGCCGCCAAGCCTGCTGGAGCATGCAGTACACAAGACGTATGAATGAGGAAACCTTGGATCTCCAATTGATAGACTACGTCCACTGAAGCGTTGGTTTCTGATAAATCAGTCGCCATTGAGAACTTTGATGCTTCCATCAAAGTACTGACGAAAAGTGCAATCAAATAAGGTGACCATCTGCTTGCCAGGATTTGCAACATTAGAGCGCATTCATGCCTTTCATTAGTTCGTCAGTGTGCTCGGGGTTCCCAACTGAAATTCGAATATGAGCTTTTTTTTTTTTGCTGAGGTTTATGATTTTTAGCTGTGGCTTGTGACTTTTGAGCTGTTCGCATGAGAGATTACAGTGTAATAGAAACTCACGTACAGTTTTTGTCGATATAAATAAAATCGGTATAGTATATACTATAATTAACTAGTAAATTGTATCTTGAAAAGACACTCTATTTAAAAGCTAATTACTATAAAAAAAATCAAAAACAGAACCCAAAAGCTAAAAAAGAACCGGCCTATATCCCTTCAATTCCTTTTTGTCATAGTGGCGCCGTGGCGGATCATTACTCCCATCTTTCAAGGTCTTCCTGGAATAGTTTTCGAACAAATTTAAGAGAATGACCAAGTGGAAACTTGTGCAATGTATTAGCCTTGAACTATTAACTGCGTAATCGAAAATTGCAAAGTCGCCAACAAAGGCTCATACTTAATTCTCGGCACTTTGCCACTTTTACCTAACGACACTCTTTGAAACACCGTCAGAATATCAAATATATACTGTTTTTATAATCAAATCGGGTGTCTTTCTTAAGGATAAACAATCCCCTATCATCCCCATGTTTCACATTCTTTCCCCTTTCATTTGTTCTGTTCCTTTCCAGCCAGAAGAAGCTCGTGATTAACAGCTAGACATAGGTCCTGTTTGTTTCCACTTAAGATTATTATAATCTAGCTTATAGGTGGGGATTATATAAGCTAGCTTATAATAAGCTGGTGGGAAATAAGCTGTCAGGTGTTTGGTAGCCTGGATTATCAGAGTTATGGATTGTTGTATTCGAATGTTTAAAGACTACAATGCCCTGGGAGAGAGAGGCACGGGGTTGGGGGTTGGATGAATGGCAAAGGTGGGTAATATTCCTAAAGTTTTATGGTCATTAAGATAAAAGGTGGATCTATAAGCTGAAATAAGCTCCTTTTTTGAGCTTATTAGATTACAATAATCTGGGCTATTAGATTATAATAAGTTACCTTATAATCTGGGCTGTTTGTTTCCACTTATGATTTATAAGCTAGATTATAATAATCTTAAGTGGAAACAAACAGGGCCATAGTGTTGGGATACGGGTGGGCTACGCTAGTACAGATTAAAATTTTTCTACCGTGTAAACCAGGAAGCCATACGAGTAAGAGATTATAGATCATTACCACTAGACGCGCAGTGCAGCAGAAGTAGGGTTGAAGTAGCCGATTCAACGAAAGGCACATCGGTGTAGCGGTAGTAGTTGAACGCTCTCCGTCCAAACGTCTCCTCGTGATCGTCCCAATCAGTGCCGCGGTCACAGCAGTGCCTCTACCGAAGTCCACACGTCCAGGAATGGAGCACTATGCGTTGATGTTCTAGCACCAGCGTGCACGGCAGGGAATATGAGAGGTGGCGGCTAGGGTTTCGACGGGTGTGTTTTCGGGATACTTCCCTCAGCTCCACACCTCTCCTTATATAGTCTCCAATCGGATCCATATCCGATATGAGTAGAGATCGAATTCCACTCGGAAACTATCATCCGATCCTTACCGTTCCAGCCCATTAAGTGTGTAACCCTGTAGGTTCATGTGTATTTGGCCATGGGCCGAAAACTCATTTCTGGTCCATAAGTCGGTAGCTGTCCCTAGTAAGACATAACGACTACCAAACACACATAAAAATCATATCGGATGAACCTATATATTGCTTATGTACTGATCCCTTTGCCTCATGATACCAGATCGAACTCAAGACGAGCAACGAGCCATCCTATGATAGCTCAATCCTTCTCTCGAATCTGTAGTGGATTACTCAGTTGTGATTGACTCCTCAACCACATTTGGCATGGCTATGCACTTTCTTAATCCGACCATATCGAGGGGTCCAGAGATATCTCTCCTGTTATATAGGAGGAGTAAATTCCATCTTGATCGCTCATATTCCTCCACATGTTTCATAGCAAACCCGAAAGATGCCTTTATTATCACCTAGTTACGGAATAGTGTTTGGTACCCCTAAGAAAACTATTACACATGTAAGAAACAATGATGACCTCGGGTTTAAGGATCCTGCATACACTATGTATGAAACCAACTGATGACACTTAAGAATATAACAATTCTCGTAGTGTCCCATGATGGGTCAATCCAACATCATATTCTCTAACACGTGTCTGTATTATTGATTTGATATCTCATATCCATGATCCATGAAATATGATCATCAATCAATACATGTGCTAATCTATAAATCATAATCGTCCCACATAATGATATAAGATCAAGGATAATTTAGAATAACATCAAAACATGAATAAAGAGTTTCACGAACAATTCACATACTTGTTGATCAATACAAAAGGTATTTATTCAAGGGACAAAATAACATTTTATTCAAATATTCATAAACATAGAAGTGATATAATCATCTTCATGATTGCCTCTAGGGCATATCACAACACATAGTTCATCATAATTCATGAAAGCCATATACCTGATACATATTCGAACGAAGGTGACCACCACATGGTTAATATGTAGCTATTTGATTTGTATGGCTGGGAGACACCTTTGTTTTCTTTGCAGCAATTCGTACCACTTTTATTAAATGACACTCATTGAGGCACCAGTTAGGATATTGACTCTGTTTTTTTTAGCTTTTGGCTTCTTCGAAAGTTAAAAAAACCAAACGTTGAATCGTGGTGGTCTCTTGAAGTAGATTCTCTAAACGACTTTCTGAGCCCAAAACCGTGTACATCATCCATGTCGACATCTCTGTTGTCCATTGTCATGTCAAAAAGCACAACAAAAAACCATCAGCCGTAGCTCAAATAACACCCCCATCAATTATACTATCTTCATAATCAGAATAAAATAAGGTGTCTTTGTCAAGTATCAGCTGTCCCTATTATCACCATGTTTCACATTCTTCCTCTTCACATACTCTTCCCAAACAGCCAGTGCAACATCCTAATTTCTGCAGCTTTTCAAAGTTTTTGCCAAAAGTAAAGTTTTCCAAAAATGTTCCATGATTTTATTTGAATAAATAAAGTTTAATTGAGAATTTTAGAAATAAAAAATGATTTAATATGAATAAACCAAACATTAATTAATTCCTAGAGTTTTTATTTGAGTTCCTAGTGTTAAAAATTATTTTCTAAAATTTTTGAGTTCATTTGTTTATTTTTCTTGGCTTATTTGAACTTCTATTAATTTCTAAAAAGAGAAACTAATTTAAATTAATGGAAGAAAATTAGGCTAAATTTTTTTTGGGCCTAATATCTTTTTCTCTCTCCTTGGTCCGGCCCAGTTCTCTTGCACACTCGTGCGACAGCCCAACTCAGCCAAGCTAGCCGTTCGCACTGCCACTGAGACTGGTAGGCGGGACATGTTCTCGAAGGCTATTTTGGGAATTTTTAAATTTTGTTTTAAGACAAAAAAGTGGTGGTGGGACCAATGTGTCATAGAGAGAGAGGGCATAAGGAGGGGCTGCTCCGGTTTGGTGGATAGCATCGATTGTTCACTATAGTGAATGTGGGGATCGATCTGATCCCTATGCGCTACTCTGGTGATTTTGACGGCATCCATTCGACTATGCTGCCTCTACCCTCTCTTCCTATACGATGGGATCCAGCTCCTCTAGAGCAGGCCAGAGAACTTCATCCCCTCTCTGATTTCCTTGTCTTCCACCTCTCCATCTTGATTACGTGATCTGGTTAGATTTGGAGCTACGCCCGACTATGATTGGCCAGTGACAGCTTCTCTGGCTTGGATCCCTTCTCCTCCTGCATCCCGTAGACTTGCTTGTCATGGCTCAACTGGAAGGTGGTGGTAGAAGGGTGCCTACTGAGACGGCTGCTTGATCGGGTGGAGGGAGGTGTTGGCTAGACCAGCGTTGTCATTATCCGGGCTCCTAGACCTTCTCCATGCGGTGAGGGCCTAAGGGGTGGTGCTGCTGGTCTTAACCGTGACTGGTGGTAATTGTGATTAGTGATTTTGGTGTACTGCTACTTGTGTTCATGCATTTGGCCGGTGTGCGATCTAGTTGGTGTCCGTTTGTTGCAACGGAGTACCAAATGAGGGTGGTACATATCAACAAACGTGATCCAAAACCATTTTATGAACATTTTGTTTATCTTACGCACATGCATATCCATGGTTGAGTCTTTAGGTGGGCTTCAAATCTGATAACTCAATTAGTCTTCTGGAAACTCCAATTCAAGCAAGGACTGATATAGTATTCTTTCAATGTATGGAAATTTGGATGGTGATATCGATTTTGTATTTCAATGTCTAAACTTTGGTATGAACTGAATGCAAAAACATTTCTTTCTAAAAGCATAAATTATACATAAACTATAAAAGCAAATTCTATTTCAAGCATTCTGATGTTGTTCGCTTGATCTAGAATTCATTTATTTACTACGCCACAAGGTACTTATGAATAACATGGAAAACTACCTTACAAAGTCATGCTTCCATCAATGGGATATTTTAAACAACGAGTAGCTTCTTGTCTAAATTTATAGTCCTGTGATATTTCATAAAGGACTTCTCTTTGATCATGTTTGTTGCTGCTAATTCGTTGACTCAGTGCCTCTAATAATTCTTGTTTAGCAAGAGAAGGATGTGTGGAAATATTATGAGGAAGCTAATGGATCACAATTGTGGTTGGTTTTTTCATAAACCAGTTGATCCAATGGACTTAGGTATTGTTAAGAAGAAGCTCTCAAACAAGCAATATTTTAGCACCAATGAGTTTGCAGCAGATAAAATAATTTTAAACACCAAATGCCATAGGGCATGTGAAACTCAAGGGAGATGTCTTTTTCCCCCCAAAATGGGCAAGTCAACAATTGCCAGTAACTAATTGCCACAGAATTAAGCCATTGATCATTTCACCAATTAACAATTTGTGTTTGTGATATATCAAAATGGTAATGAGTCATGGCTACTGTATTTCCTTTTTAGATAAGCATGTGGCCATGCCACCTTGACCATGTCATCTTACAACTAAAAATAAAATCAAATATAAAAAAAGACCATTTTGGTAGGATGTCCTCACATAATGTGAGTTAAGTCCCATGCTAGGTATGTCAAAGTTTTCGTTGCAAGCACGCTCATTCAAAATTGTTGTGTTATTGAATTAGCTGCCACTTGGTATGAAAGAAGCACAATTCCAATGTGATGCATTACATATTTTCCTTCTTTTATTTATTCATTGTTTTCTAATTTCTATTAATTGAATATTTGTAGTATCATGTTCGATCTTGCATTATGAACATATGCTTCCATTTCAATAAACCCCACTATAAAACCCTTTATGAGCAAACTGTAATTGTTTATTAAAATTAACCTAGAAGAATGAAAGCCAAAAATGGCAACCATAAAAAAATACAAAGGAAAAGGATGGTCATCACGAGATTCCAGTAGCATACAATATCTGAGATTGCCAGTAAACTAGAGCTCATACATGGCATGGCATACAATTTAGTGTAGGATTCATCCCGAAATCAATAGAAAGGCTCTAAACACACAATTTGATGAATGTGAATGGGTTAACAAACAAGTATCAGTAACATTGGCAAACACAACAAACAAGATTGAGCAAAAGCTATAAATCAAGCATGGTGATAAAAGAAGAATGCATCCAGAAAATTATTGAGTTGGGAGCAGGTTATTTACCTGGTCCTTTTTCGTGGTTGAGTTAGAGAAGTGCAAGCAGAAGTGGAAGTGTTGGTCCATATGTACTATGGTAGGAGGAAATGGAGGAGTGCACACGACTCGGTCATTTCTTCCAACCGTTGTGGTTGAAGTTGGGAGGAGCACCGAGTAGGGGATGCGTGAAAATTTGAGCTCCCCTGCATAGGCTCCCCCTCTAGCGAGTTTGGCTCCTCGAGCTTTGCCTTTGACCCTAGCACCACCCCATATATCATTGTACCAGGCAGTATAAGCAGGATGCTTCCAATTAAAGAGCAGATTTCATAATTTACATGTCAGACCTAACCTCAACGAGCAAAGTTCCAATAACCGCATGCCAGTAAAGAGCCAGATGCAAACGATTCAGTAAACTTGAAGCACAACCATGTTCGGCACAAAAGGAAGTTCCAATGGTCTTGTCCTTCCATCGCTAATAGTATTTCATAAATCTCATGATGTAAAATTGTGTTTTTCATTGTCCATATACAAATGTTCTTGTTCTTACTTCTTATAAGCATAGGGTTCATAAGACCACTGCAAATATGTGTCTTTCCCTCCTTACTACATCTAACCAGCATGAAAGACCTAGACACAAAATCAAGCATTCAAAACTACATATTACATGAATCCCCATATTGCATGAAGAAAATTAAGCCACAGGGGGAAGCAGCATACCGCTATCTCAAAGGAGGAGCAAAGGTAGTGAAACTAGACACCAATAATCCTCCACAGCTCCAAAAAAACTGCCAATCAAAATACCATTTTAGGGATTTACATCCATTTCCACTTCAGCTCATGCTGTCAAAAGCCACCCTCAGTCCACCTATGCAAATCGTTCTAATCCAATTGACTAATTAGACAAAATCAATACATGAGAAAGCACACGGTTTTATGAAGTAAGCATCATTTAGTCCAACCGTATTAGTAGCAAACAATCAAAGTAATTAAATTATGAAACCATATATTCAAGGCTAGATTCCTAAATATAGTAAACTGAAGCAGATAGCTATAAGAAAGAGAGTTGAACTATGCTTCTATGCTTTTCTTAATAGTGATTTGCACAATTTTAAAGCATAATCAATGGTGGATAGATATTACTTACCTCTTCATTTACTATGAGATTAGTGCTATTCTTGTTAGTGAGGAAAGTATAGAAGCACTGCTCGAGGGAGTTATCTTAAAAGCTATGCAGGATTCTTCACTGTTCTAAATTAGGTGCCATACCAAGACAAACTACACCTTCCTTTTTCCCCTATACTGGCAAAAATGGAAGTAACCGAAGCCCTCTACTCGCCTCCCTCCTTATCTCTTGGCTGATCTAGATCTATTCTCTCAGAGAAAGGGCATAGATCACAGCTCCTGAGGATTAAATTGCACGAGCAACTGTTTCAATTCAATACAGCAGCAAAACAAAACAAAAATCCAAGAAATTGGGTTTGGAGGAGACATTTCTGGTTGATTGGTGGATCACGTGCAAGCCACGGAGGAGGATCAGATGGGTCTGAGGAGAGGAGAGGAACCCAACGTCACATCTCCGGCTGGGATTTCTGGATCTAAGCCCCAGCGGAGGCGTGAGGCATGGCAATAGCGTAAGGTGCCCTCGGCTAGGGTTGGGGAAGGGCGTTTGCCATCGGCCTCGAGTGTGGCCGTGGCAGCGAGATGTGAGGCGTGGCGGTGGCGTGAGGCATGCGTCGGCTTTATGTGCTGAAGGGGCAAAGTCATCTCTCTGTTTTTCTTTTGATTCGGTTGAGCTGACTTAGTAGTTTGTTTTAGATCTGATTGTTTTGGTTTGTTTGAGAGTCGGTTGTTTTGGAACGTGCTTCTCCTACATGGAGTGGAGGACAACCGATAAACTTCATCTTTATATTAGTAGAGATATGCTACGTATAGTCAAGAATTATCTCATGCAATAGTATCATTAACCTTTGATGAAACCAAAATAAACTTATTCCTAAAATTTGTGGACTTTAAGATTCTGGCTTCAGAACAAACCGAATGGGACAAACTTAGTATGGCCGATTTTAATAGAACAGCTGTTGGATATTGGCAAAATTATGTTCATTGAATGATTAAATAGTAACCATACCTAAAAGTAATGGTTTGAGTTCCATTCATCTTTAACGGGAGCTGATTGAGAAACTGAGCAAAAGTGAATTACCCCTAAATGAATACTCATATACTTTCTCCGTTCTTTTTTACTTTTTTATTTTTCATAGTTTTCAATATACGATTTTGGCCATTGCATTCATAATTTTATATTACGATGTACTAGTAAAACTATGAGAGACAATGTGGTTGTGATCCCATGTGTGTGATGAGTAATTGACAAGGGTTTTGAAAAGTTTGAGTTTGGTTTGTTTGGTTGTGCCTAGACGGCACTTGGCACAGTCGGGTTTGGTTAGACGGACTTGAGGCATATTCTTCTTCCCGATTGGTCGTTTGGACAAATTTCATGCTTAAGTATGATTTATTGATGCTAATGAGGATTACCTGTTTTGAGTGGTGCTATGTAATGTATTTCTTATCTGTGATGGCTGCAGGTCGTCGAGGCGGAGTCATGGCAAGGCACGGATGACCGGACTAGGTGCAGGCGGTGCCGAGGTCAGAACGGTCGAGGTGTGCCGAAGACGGCGAGGACTCGAAGTGGCTGCGAGACTTGGAAGACAAGGAATGAGGAAGCGTCCCGGAAGGTGCAGGAGAGGCGTTTTGGTGAATTCGCAAAGCTGCATTAAAGGAAGTGGATTATGGATAAAGCATTGGAGTTGTTGAGGCTTAATGGGCAAAGCAAATTGCAAACCTGTTAGTGGAAGACTATATAAAGGAGGTGTGTCTCCTGCATGTAGTATGTCTTGAGAGAGGGGTTGGAGGCTCTTTTGCTTTTTTGCTTTAGTTGTTGTGAAGTGGGTGAGAGTAGGAGGGGTGTGTCTCCTGTTGTTGCTTATGCTCTCTTTCGTGTAAGCCTTTTGTTTTGAGAGTTCTTGCATATCCTGAGATTGTGAGAGAAGGAATGAGTTGATTCTCCATGTAATCATTCATCTCTCTTCCTCTAAATCAATATGAGAATGGTTGTGTTGGAACATTTTCATTTCCCTGCTCTCTCTGTTGGTTTTCAGTCTCTGTTGCCTCACTGCCCATTTTCTCCTTTTTGATGTTTGTGTTGAATCTTTGAGCAAGGAATAGCAAAATGGATTGCTCGATGATGGGATGATGTTTTGAGACCACTTGGTTAGATAATCTTCCTAGAGTTCAATGGAAAATCCAAAGATTCCCTTTTGCTCATTTCCTCTGTTTGTGCATTTCTAGGGTTTCACAAACAGAGGAACCTTGGCCCCCTTGATTTCTCTTCATGAGATAGCACAAGATTTGTGGTTTCAAGTCCTCTTGTTGTTGCTAAACTGATTGCAAAGTTTCATGATCAAAGGATCAAGGATTGGATGGCAATTTGACAAACAGTACAGCTCTCTGTGTCTTTTCAATTCTTGATCAAAACCTCAGATTCTTGGTTCCCTGTTGTATTTATGTGTTGTTTGAGGTCTCTATGTTAATTGAAATGGGATTTTGCTTTTTAGGTAGAGGAAAACAGTAGAAATCCACCAACCTGCTCAAAAACTGCACTTTCAGTAATTTCTGCTCATTCGGGTTCAACTTGTCGATCTCTGTCTGCTTGGCCGTTAGATAACCGGTCAGACCGGATCTGTTGAGGTGGTCAGACCGGCTAATGCCCAGCGGTCTGACCGGCATTGGGGTGGCGGTCAGACCGGCGGTAAAGCTGCGGTCAGACCGCCCAATGTCCTGCGGTCTGACCGCCCAGTCAGTTTTTGGTTGTTAGTTTTCCCGTTTTTACTTGCTGTCTTTCTTGCTCGGCTTGATTCTCGTGTTTGTTTAATTGTTCCTCCAGAGAGCAATTTTTATCTACTTCATAGCGTTTCATAGCTATTGGAGAGGAAACTTTAGTGAATACTTTGGGGATAAAATTTTGAAATCAACATTCACCCCCCCTCTGTTGCCGATCTCGATCCAACATTGGTATCAGAGCTGGTTAGGTCTTCCTCATAGATATTAATCGGTCTCTAGAGCCATGGTGACAGATAAGTACTCGACTAAGCCCCCAGTCTTCGATGGGATCGACTATCCCTTCTGGAAGAGCCGGATGGAGACCTACATCCAGGCTTAGGGCTACGCCATCTAGCGCAAGGTCAAGGTCCGGTATGCTGTTCCTGCCGATGAGAACATCAATGCTGGAAACATGGTTGATGTTGAGGCAAATGCTAAGGCAAGGAACATCATAATTCAGGGTCTGAGCAGAAGCGAGTTCGATCGCATCTCTCATCTGATGTCGGCTTTCGACATCTGGGTGACCCTCAATGCATACCATGAGGGCACCACTCAGATCAAGATGGTTCGACAGGACCAGTTCAAGAGAGATTACAACAAGTTTGAAATGCTCGCTGGTGAGTCCCTCGATGAGTGCTTTGCGCGTTTCCACAAGATTTTGAGCAACCTCCGAGCGGTCGGTCTCACATACCCCGACTCGGACAATGTTCGACAGATGCTCGCAGCTCTTGATTTGTGTGTTTGGGAGATGAAGGTGACTACCATCAAGGACACCACCGATCTCTCGACCTTGAGTCTTGACGCGTTGTACTCATGCCTCAAGACTCACGAGATTGACATAGTCTCTCGTAGGTCGAAGTCACAGTTGATGGTCTTAGTCACCAATCCTAGTCTAGTTTCTGGACCTTTTTCCGAGTCGATTTGTGGATTCTCTCTAGCTGCTCTCTGTGACGTAACTGATGATCAGTTAGAGCAGCTACCAGAGGATCAATTAGCCCTTCTAGCCAGAAAGTTTTCCCATGCATACAAGAGGGTGCAGGATTGAAAGAGGAGTGGCCCGATCATTTGCTTTGAATGTGGTGGCCACAACCACACTCGGGCGAATTGCCCTAAGCTGGGGAAGGGCAAGAACGACTACAGCGGCGTGAGCAAGAACAACTACATCGATAAGAACCGCAATAAAAAGCCCCCAGCTCATGCTCAAGGCAAGAAGAAGTTCCGCGACCTTGGCAAAGCCAAGAAGCTCTTCCACCGCGTCCTCACCGCCTTCGACGACCTCGACCTCAGCGAGGTGGAGGGGTGGAGCGACGACGATGGGACGGACGAGCAAGACCCCAAGGGCGGCGATGATTTCTCCGGCATGTGCTTCATGGCCCTTGAGGGCGAGATTAGCGACAGCGAGCTCTATTCCGACTCCGATGAGGTATACCCCTCCTATGACCAGCTTAATGATGCTTTTCTTAAGTTAGGGAAACTCCATGCTAGGTCTAGGGCTAGGTGTAGTGAGATGGAGAAGGAAATAGATAGATTGTCACGGGAGTTTACTTCACTTATATCTGCTCCCTCCCATGACGAATGTGATACATGCTCTGTCCTGCTTGATGACATGGAGAAATTAAGGACCTCTCATGATAGTCTATCTTCTGAGCTTGACTTACTTAAGGTGAAGAATGTTAGTCTTTTGGCTGAACTAGAAATGAGTAGGATTGTTACTCCTTCATCTACTATCGTTGAGACTACATCTTGCACCTCATGTGAGGATAAGGACAATGCTTTTAGAGGTCTTTATACCATGCTTCTTGATTTGCCGGAAACATGTGAAAATTGCAATAACTTGAAATTGAACCTAAAAAGAGCAGATCATAAAATTGCTGAATTGCATGCTTCCTTACTTGAGTGCATTGTTTCTTGTACCAACTGTCCCAAATTGACCAATGAGCTTGAGTCTGTTTCTAGGCAATTTCAAGAAATGGTTGATCATAACAAGAAAATGGCTCAATATGCTTCTAAGGACCCTGTTAGCTCTCTATGCAAAAATTGTGATAAACTAAAATCTGACTTGATTGCATTAGAAGAAAAATATGTGAAGCTAACTAAGGATCTACTAGAGAAGCCACAATCTTGTTGTGATGTGATTGCTGATGTGGGGGAGAAGCCCAAAGGAGTAGAGACGCTTAGGCACGATGACCAAACAGCTAGAGGTAGGATTGTCCCTCCTAGTCCTTACAAAGACCCCAATGTTGAGGCGGCTGTGCATGCACATGCCATTCCTTCTTCTGCTGTTGGTCCTTCCTCTTCTCCTGATGCTGTCCCCTCTCCCCCTTGCTCTTCTTGCACCTCTCTCTTTCGGGAGTGTCGGTATCTTATGAACACTCTCGAGAGGTTTGTAGGAGGCAAGAAGAAGCTAAATCTTATTCTAGACCAGTC
This sequence comes from Dendrocalamus sinicus, assembly GCA_036346575.1. Lineage (NCBI taxonomy): Eukaryota > Viridiplantae > Streptophyta > Magnoliopsida > Poales > Poaceae > Dendrocalamus > Dendrocalamus sinicus. The sequence goes on along the minus strand of CM070656.1, from coordinate 16,641,161 downwards.
CAAGATTTGCAAATTCAATCAAGGTCTAGGATATGATTTTCTTGAGGATGTTAGGAAGCATCCACCTGCTGTGCTCAGACCCATAGCCGCAGGTGTGATCGAGGTCAAGCCCAGAACTGATAAAGTTCAATTCAAGTCAGCGGGCTTTGTCCAAGGGATTTCTGACAGCAAGGTGATTCCACATGTTGCTTCGGCCTCTCAGAAGGCGAAGACTCATTGTGCTGCTTCTACCTCTCAGAAGGTGAAGTATCATTGCACCTTTTGTCAAAAGGATGGACACTTGGTTGAGCGATGCTTCAAGCACGCCAAGATTGCCTGGAGAGATCATGTTCGTGATCTTAGGAGTATTCCGGGTCAACCCCAGACCTTGAGTGCACCTAAGGTCAACACGAGGTCTAGGGTTTTAGGCAGTATCGAGGACTTGGCTTTTCCGGTGTTTCTGATTTTCGTTCTCGATTTGCCTCTGCTTGTGATATCCGTCGTCCTAAGGATAGATCTCATTTTTCCCATCAAGATACCTACCCGCGGCATGATCAGTATGTTGCTGGTGCCTTGACTCGCTCCTCCGTAGCAGTCAAGCCCAATAACAGCTTCAGGTCTGCACAAAGACCTTCTGGCTTGTTGAGCGACGGAGAGCGTAGGGTAGCTAGAGGTCAGTCGTGTGTGGCTACTTCTTCTACTCGACGTGTTACTCAGTATTGGGTGCCAAAATCACTCTTGATTTACCCCAGTACTGAGACTTTACTCTCTCGTTGACTCAGGTTCGCTGGGCAGGGAAGAGAGAGGTTTGGCTCGTTGACTCCGGGTGTTCTCGATACATGACCAGAGACTCTCGTTGGTTCTCTTCCCTAGCTTGTGCTCCAGGTGATGAGACGATCATCTTCGGAGACGCTTCGTCTGGGTGCGTCATCGCCAAAGGTACAGTGCGCGTTAATGAGTCTTTTATTTTGAAAGATGTTGCCTTGGTTAGTAAGCTGCAGTATAATTTTCTTTCTGTTTCTCAGCTTACCGATGACGATTTTGAGGTGAGCTTTAAGAAAAACGCTTGCAAAATTCTTGATTCTTCAGGTAGTCTGGTTTGTGGGATTTCTCGTTATGGGAGGATCTTTCATGCTGATTTTTCTGAGTCTTCTGGTGATCCTCTCCGGTGTTTAGTTGCGTCTGAGTCTCGTGACCTTACCTTCTGGCATAGGAGATTTGGTCATATTGGATTTGACCATTTGACCCGAGTTAGCAGCCACGATCTCATTCGTGGTCTGCCAAAACTCAAGATGGTTAAAGATATTGTTTGCGCTCCTTGCTGGCACGGCAAGATGATTGCCGCTTCTCACCCTCCGGTCACAGTGACTATGACCGATGCACCAGGACAGCTACTCCACATGGACACAGTTGGACCAGCTCGAGTGCAGTCAGCAGGAGGGAAGTGGTATGTTCTTGTCGTGGTCGATGACTTCTTGAGGTTCTCTTGGGTGTTTTTTCTTAGCCTCGAAGGATGAGACGTTTACATATTTTTGAGGACTTTTCAATAGGCTTTCTGTTGAGCTCCCGGGTGCCTTACGAGCGATCTGCAGTGACAATGGCACGGAGTTCAAGAATTTCTACTTTGAGAGGTTTTGCGATGAGACAGGTGTAGAGCACCAGTTCTCTTCTCCGCACGTCCCACAGCAGAATGGCGTCGTGGAGAGGATAAACCGTACCTTGGTCAAGATGGCTAGGACGATGCTTGATGAGTATTCTACACCTAGGAAGTTTTGGGCTGAGGCTATAGCGACCGCGTGCCATGTTTCGAACAGAGTTTTTCTTCGGGCACACTTGCATCGCACTTCCTATGAGCTGAGATATGGGCGAAAGCCTAGTGTCTCATTTTCATGTATTTGGTTGCAAGTGTTTCATTTTGAAGTCCGAGAACCTAGATAAGTTTGAGTCACGCTCTTGTGATGGTATCTTTCTAGGCTACTCGACTTCTTCGCGGGTGTATAGGGTTTGGAACTGCGAGTCTAGTAAGTTGGTAGAGACCTGTGAGGTGACCTTCGACGAGGCCAGTCCGGGGACTAGGCCCGATATCTCAGGTTCTTTAGAGCAGTCCGAGCCCATATTGTGGATGATGAGGATGATGGAGATGAGGGTTGTCTACCCGATCCGGTTCCTCATCCTCCCCTTGAGGTGCCTTCTTCCACTGCATCTCTAGGTGATCAGCCTATGTCTTCTGCTTCCTCTGGAGCTAGTGGCTCTATTCCTACCTCATCAGCTCATGAGGTAGAGGCCACTTCTTCCTCTCATCCAGAGCCTCCCCGACATATCTAGAAAGACCATCCTTCCAAGCAGATGATTGGAGACCTCTTTAAGCGAGTCACACGCTCAAAGTCTGGCATGTCACATTTCTGTCTCTATTCTGCCTTTGTTGCCTACTTCGAGCCCAAATATGTTTGTCATGCTCTTTTTGATGAGTCTTGGGTCAATGCCATGCATGAGGAGTTAGAAAATTTCGAGAGAAACAAGGTCTGGTCGCTTGTTGAGCCCCCTCAGGGCCACAATGTTATTGGGACTAAGTGGGTGTTCAAGAACAAGCAGAGTGAGGATGGGGTTGTCATTCGAAACAAGGTTAGATTGGTAGCTCAGGGCTTCTCCCAGGTTGATGGTCTAAACATTAAGGAGACCTTTGCCCCTATAGCTAGACTTGAGGCCATTAGAATCCTGCTTGCTTTCACAGCTTCTAAGGGTTTCAAGCTTTACCAGATGGATGTCAAGAGTGCCTTCCTCAATGGGTTCATTGAGGAAGAGGTCTATGTGAGACAGCCTCCAGGTTTCGAGAACCCCAATACCCAAACCATGTCTACAAGCTTTTCAAAGCCTTGTATGGACTTAAGCAGGCCCGTAGAGCTTGGTTTGAGAGGCTTAAGTCCTATCTGTTGAGTCATAGTTTTGAGATGGGTAAGGTAGATAAGACCTTGTTCATTCGTAGGCATGGCACTGATCTACTGCTCGTCCAGATTTATGTGGATGACATCATCTTTGGCGGCTCTTCTCATACTCTTGTTTCACAGTTCTCGGATGTCATCAGCACCGAGTTTGAGATGAGTATGATGGGCGAATTGACCTTCTTCCTTGGCTTCCAGATCAAGCAGACTCAGGAGGGTACTTTCTTGCATCAAGGCAAGTACACTCGTGACCTCCTGAGACGCTTTGACATGAGTGATGGTAAGTCTATGTCGACTCCTATGGCATCTACAATTTCTCTTGACCCAGATGAGGACGGCGAGCCAGTTGATCAGAAGGAGTATCGCAGCATGATTGGCTCCCTCTTGTACCTCACTGCCTCGTGGCTGGACATACGCTTCTCCGTATATCTGTGCGCTCGCTTTCAGGCTTCTCCTCGCGTATCTCACCGCCAGGCGGTGAAACGCATCCTTGGTACCTTCGAGCTACCATTGACTATGGTATCTAGTACTCTTCCTCATCCTGTCTTTCCTTGAGAGCCTACTCGGATGCAGACTTTGCTGGCTGTAGGATAGATAGGAAGAGCACTTCTGGCACCTGCCAATTCATTGGCACTTCTCTTGTTTCCTGGTCTTCGAGGAAGCGATCCGGTGTTACCTGATCCACCGCAGAGGCCGAGCACGTTGTCACGCCAATGCTTTGCGGCCAGTGCTGGATGGTCTCAACCTTGCGGGACTTTGGGTTAGTCATAGACAGTGTTCCACTCTTCTGTGATAACACTTCTGCCATTAATATTGCCAAGAACCCAGTGCAGCATTCTCGGACCAAGCATATTGATACTAGATATCACTTCCTTCGAGACCATATGGAGAAGGGTGATATAGTGCTCCAGTTTGTGGAGAGTGACCACCAGTTGGCTGATATCTTTACCAAGCCTTTGGATAGCTCTAGGTTTTTAGCTCTGCGGAGAGAGCTTGGGGTGGTTTGTTCTTATGGACTGCTGTGAGGGGGAGTTTTGCGCTTCATATTTTAACTTTATGCAATTACTCCTTCATGTTGCATTGCATATGCGTGCATTGGGGTTAGTCCTTCCAGTATAGATTAGAGTGTTTCTCTTGTCTAGTTGCTTAGACTTCTTCCTCTCATCTTGTGATTCTAGGATGCTGCTTATTAGCTGCTTCACTTCTCACTAGGTTGAGCTCATTCACTTCTTATAGGTTCTAGCGAGGGTTGGGCCACCCTCGGGTAGACGGGGTACGTGTTTGCTCCTTAGTGTGTTAGATGATCAGCTAATAGTTCTAGAGTCATATGGGGTAGATGAGAGTCAGTCTGAGCCATAGTATTCTCTATATCTTGTCTATGCTTTAAGGACTACCTTTTCTGTTTTATTGCCAGCTTCTCGTATTTATGGCTTTGGTTCAAGGGGGGTTCATTTGGGAACTTCTGGTTCTTAATATTGTCATAACTCAACTTGAACTAAAAATTGCATCTCATGTTGAGGGGGAGCTGGATTTTCTTGCATTTTAGCATTTTACTATGTAATATAACTACATGGAGCATTGATTATTATCCTGTTATGACGTGTTTACAATGAATTACATCTTGCCATGATCTGAGCTTGCTTGCTAGGTATATCATGACTTTATATGTGTAGTTTAGTCTTTGCCATGATAGGTTGATTAAAATGCTCAACTTGAACTAATTCATATCATGTTAGCTTTTGAGGCTAGTCTCTCTTTAGTTATCCTTTTATGATTCATACCATGTCAAATAGGCTGAGTTGAATCTTGAATCTTTGTTGAGCTTTAGATTGAGCTATGTTAGTTCCTTGATGAAGCATGAGTTAGTACAACCTTTTAAGAACGCAAAAAGATCTCTTTTGTGCGAAAGAACTGACCTCACCAATTCTTTCTCATGAGACGGCTTGCCATTGCACTAGGCATGAACTCAGGGGGAGTTTTGGATGACCAAGACTATCTTCTTAAGCTTCTAGCTTAGAGTAGTCGCATAAGGCTTGAGATCTAGCACATGACTAAAAATATTGGTTAGAAACAATCGTGAGCTTTAAAAGAAAAACTCATGTCAAAAGTGCTCAATTTGCTTAATTGCACAAAAAGACCTAGTACTTAAACAAATGTCTCATTCTTGAACTTGTAGCACTCTAAATTGACTCAATACTAGCTTCTTGGTTCCACTTAGACTATTGACATGGCCTGCATCATCTTTGGATACCTTTGGCTAGACTATACTCATGGTTGACTTGACTTGCTAAGGAATTCGACTAATTTTCAGATTGTAACTGATTTGGCTTAACATGATTATACATGTCTTGTCATGATCTTGATAGCACTCTTATATGTTATGGCTTGATGTAATTCTCATATGGTCATTTTGCATAATCTTCATGGCTTTAAATGTTTAAAATAACCCAATTTCAGCCATTTTATCGAACATCATGTTTTATTCTCTTTCTTGCACCTTGATGATTTTATTGCCATAAGGGGGAGAATAGTGGAGAAAAAGCCATTTTCAAGGAAATCTTGGAGTTCTTGGAGCTTTTGAGGAAAACTTGCTCTTTCTGTTTTTGCTCCAGTTGTCGATATGGTCATAAGCTTCTTTGATTTCTTTTGGATCGTGTTTGACTCTCTTTCAGTTTCAAACTCAACTTTGCGCTTTTTCTGTGTTTGTCGATATACTCATCAAGGGGGAGATTGAGAGACCATGTGGTTGTGATCCCATGTGTGTGATGAGTAATTGACAAGGGTTTTGGAAAGTTTGAGTTTGGTTTGTTTGGTTTGTGCCAAGACGGCACTTGGCATAGTTGGGTTTGGTTAGACGGACTTGAGGCATATTCTTCTTCCCGATTGGTCGTTTGGACAATTTTCATGCTTAAGTATGATTTATTGATGCTAATGAGGATTACCTGTTTTGAGCGGTGCTATGTAATGTATTTCTTGTCTGTGATGGCTGCAGGACGTCGAGGTGGAGTCGTGGCGAGGCACGGATGACTGGACTAGGCGCAGGCGGTGCCGAGGTCAGAACGATCGAGGTGTGCCGAAGACGGCGAGGACTCGAAGTGGCTGCGAGACTTGGAAGGCAAGGAATGAGGAAGCTTCCCGGAAGGTGCAGGAGAGGCGTTTTGGTGAATTCGCAAAGCTGCACTAAAGGAAGTGGATTATGGATAAAGCATTGGAGTTGTTGAGGCTTAATGGGCAAAGCAAATTACAAACCTGTTAGTGGAAGACTATATAAAGGAGGTGTGTCTCCTGCATGTAGTATGTCTTGAGAGAGGGGTTGGAGGCTCTTTTGCTTTTTTGCTTTAGTTGTTGTGAAGTGGGTGAGAGTAGGAGGGGTGTGTCTCCTGTTGTTGCTTATGCTCTCTTTCGTGTAAGCCTTTTGTTTTGAGAGTTCTTGCATATCCTGAGATTGTGAGAGAAGGAATGAGTTGATTCTCCATGTAATCATTCATCTCTCTTCCTCTAAATCAATATGAGAATGGTTGTGTTGGAACATTTTCATTTCCCTGCTCTCTCTGTTGGTTTTCAGTCTCTGTTGCCTCACTGCCCATTTTCTCCTTTTTGATGTTTGTGTTGAATCTTTGAGCAAGGAATAGCAAAATGGATTGCTCAGTGATGGGATGATGTTTTGAGACCACTTGGTTAGATAATCTTCCTAGAGTTCAATGGAAAATCCAAAGATTCCCTTTTGCTCATTTCCTCTGTTTGTGCATTTCTAGGGTTTCACAAACAGAGGAACCTTGGCCCCCTTGATTTCTCTTCATGAGATAGCACAAGATTTGTGGTTTCAAGTCCTCTTGTTGTTGCTAAACTGATTGCAAAGTTTCATGATCAAAGGATCAAGGATTGGATGGCAATTTGACAAACAGTACAGCTCTCTGTGTCTTTTCAATTCTTGATCAAAACCTCAGATTCTTGGTTCCCTGTTGTATTTATGTGTTGTCTGAGGTCTCTATGTTAATTGAAATGGGATTTTGCTTTTTAGGTAGAGGAAAACAGTAGAAATCCACCAACCTTTACTTGCTGTCTTTCTTGCTCGGCTTGATTCTCGTGTTTGTTTAATTGTTCCTCCAGAGAGCAATTTTTTTACCTACTTCATAGCGTTTCATAGCTATTGGAGAGGAAACTTTAGTGAATACTTTGGGGATAAAATTTTGAAATCAACATTCACCCCCCTATGTTGCCGATCTCGATCCAACAAACTATAATATTAGGAAAGCATTTTTAACAACAAATCTAATGATATAATTTTCATATATAACCAATCTATATAATTTTAAATTATTGATGATCAAACTTTAGAAAGTTTGACGATATAGATTCTAAATAGTTCAAAGAATACTAAAGGAAGCAGACAGAGTGCATCGGCTGGCGCGACCAGCACAAATTGTGCAACCAATGTCTATAAGATTAGAGCGGACACTAATGTGGGCTAAGTCTGGAAACTTTGATGATGGTCAATCAAGGTATTCATCAAAGATAATTTCCTATCTGAACCACTTGGTCCACATGAATCTTCCATGTGTAGCTACTTTGGTCAGCTTTGTTCTTTTTTGAACGTATCCAATACAACACATAGACGCCTACATACACGCACACCCCCACACGCACACGCACACACACACACACAACGCCTACGAAAGACTGGACGAGCGGAGCTTGATGAAGTCACCACCGGCGCCTCACTTGCAACGGGCACGTCGCCTCTCACTGAAAAAAATCCTCCTAAATGAGACACACAAAGCCAAACTTGTATTTAGGCTCTGTTCCAAACGATGATGATTTCTATCTTTCAGAAGGTAAAAACCGGCTTGTTCTTTTTAGCTTATAGTGTTTATGTCTTATGCATTTTCTTGAATAAATAAATAGGACATTTTTTTGTCACCGTTTCAAAGCGGTTTATCGAAATAGCCTTTTAGAAACTACTTATCAGCTTTCAATTCATTTGCACAAGCACTCGCAATATGGCCAAAGGCCATAAATCATAATCCGCATCCAAAAAGAACGCACCCGAACGCGTTGGCTTCTTAACACTGTTTCCCCCTTTTTTGAGTAAATTTGCTCAATACCATCACAATAGTTTGCAAGTTGTAAAATACCATTGCAAAGAAACTGAGCTTACAAATACCATCGCAAACACAAAAAACTCTAGAGAACGCTATCACCGTTAGCTTTTCCATCCATTTGCTCCGTTAACCTCCATTTAGGTAAGAGAAAATTTTATAAAAGATAGTTTTATCCTTTGGTATTCTTCTTCTCCTCCGCACCTGTGACAAGACGCACACGAGGGAGGTAACCTGGCTATTGGCCAAGGAGTCCCTAATGAACAGGATCAACCTGCCCTGCATGAGCCTAAAGAAGTGCGCGAGCTCGCAGCCGACATCGTCGTCGGGCCACAACCTCCACCGCTGGAACTCCAGGCTTGGCCTATGGTGCTTCATGCAGTTTTGGCAATCCTAGATGAGCGTGCTCATGGCGTTGGTGCAATACGACCGTGTGCTGGGGTCGCGCACCCACTTGCCGCACGTGGCATCTCAGGCAGCCTCACCGTTGGCATTAGCAGAGGAGATGGTTGACAATCATAAGGTGCTGAGGGAAAAGATTGAGAACATGGCGGTAGCGAAGAAGAGGAGGGTGACAAGAGTGGGAATGGGTGTGGGCTTGGGAATGGTGCGGTGGCTCTGACGAGGAGACTGCGAAGGGAAGGAATCAACGGAAGGTTCTTCATGGTCATACTAGTGTTTATGGATCTCTACTGCAATCAGAGTTGCACAGCTAATTACGTGCTAGAATATGATTAGCAGTTGTAATTTGGATGTGATTAGTCAACACATAGGTTGTCATCTGTCTAATACTTCCTAGCTGCTGCATAAGTAGTAAGATGATGTTGACACAATCTCTACAGTGTAGACCGGTGCGACGACGAGAGTGTATCTGACCTCGATGCTGGCGATGCTGCGACCGACCAGGAATGTTGTGTAGCCACCTGCAAGCCCCATGAGGGGCCCAATGAGGAAGATGCCATTGGTGTGCACGAGTCAGTCGACGGCCGAGGACGTCAGACATCCAGCTAGCCAGCAATGTGCCCTACAAGCGAGATGATATTGATGCTGCCGGAAAGGACCTTTGATCATCATCGCGACGTCTAAAGATGCACAAAGGAAACATCAAAGTTTGGCGACCATTTTAGCTCAAGAAAATAAGGTCGTGTTGAATCTAATGCGCTTACTGTATCACATGAGCACGGAGGTCATGGATGCAAGCACGACATAGAAAAAGGAGTACTTTTTGCGGCTAGCAACTTGGCCAGTGAGGTGGCAGTAGCAGTGGTGTACTGCTGTCCCGCGGCTGCTCCATGTCCTAAGTAGTGGATTAGTAGCAAACACTAGCCTGACCCTAGCTAGCTAGCTATGGCTCTGCAATGATCAAATGCAAGATTTGATGCATGAAAGGAAGAAGAAAGCATAAATTTTGTGAGGCCAAAATGGTCATTTCACACCCCTAATGGCAACCTAGTCACAAAACCCTCATGTCAATAGCATTTCCAAGAATTTCACCCTTCGTGGTGGCATTTGGCCACGTGTGCGCTTCACGATGATATTTTCCAACACGCGATTATTTGCGATAGCATTGAACAAATTTACTCTTTTTTCTTTTTCCTTTGCATTATCTATAGAGATATAATGACATTTTTTTTTATTTTTTCTTTATTTTCCTTAATTGAATAGCTTAGAAAAAACAAACGCCACTAACTAAAGTCATGGCACTCTAGAAAAGGTCCTTTGCTTTCTTATCACCATAAATTGGATCAGTAGTGATTCTTCGATCTTGAGAGAATTTTCAGCCAATCTGGCCCACTTGTGCACCGTTTTGCCCGATGTAGCCCTCATGCGCCCAAAATGCCGGAGTTGGCCCTCTTGAGCGCCCGACCACAGCGTGAGGTCCCCTGGTGCGCCCTCACCGTGTGAGCTAGCTGGCGCGTCTAGGGACCGCGTGAGCGGCCCTAGTGTGCCTTTTGGCCGTGTGACCTTCCTTGGCACGCTTGCCGATCGCGTGCATGTGCCAGCCGTCATTGCCTGTGTAGTTGGCAACAACCATCATGTACAATAACAAGACAAGCTCATACGTGAAAAATGAAAGGATATTATTTGCAACATACTACTTGTTGGCATTGAATTTTGGTACAAATTGGGGGCCAACTTTGACATTTTGGGCGCATGGGGGCTACATTGGGCAAAATAATGCGCAATGGGGATAGATTAGACGAAAATTCGTCTTGAGACATGCGTAGGGTGACTTCAAGAGGCTAGGCAACCAAATTTTCATCAATTATGATTGGTAGAGCCACTGGATCTGAAGCCGGTCCTGGGCATGGGCGACAAGGGCTACCACCTAGGGCCCACGAAAGTTAGGGGCCCCAGCACATGTATATATACCTCTATATATATATAACTTGTTGGACTCGTAGTTAGAAGGATCAACCGAAGTACATAAGGCTACAGGCTCATATCGTTAACTTCTAGGTAGCCATTATCAATAACATGAAGAAAACAACTAGCAACCATACTAAAAACTTGTCTAGGTAGTCCAAGTGTCCAACTCAATTTGGAAACACTTCATTTGACATGTCATAGGTGACTAAACGAATGAAAATTTGCTCATAAGATTGATGCCTAGCTTGGCTCAACTAACTTGTATCTTATTTACTTGCTAATTAAACTGAGAATTTGACAACTGGTGGTTTCTTAAATATTTGAATTCTTCAGTTCAAGTATACAAAGAAAAATTTTGGTTCAAGATTGGTAGCCTAAAACTCTAAATTTTCAATGCATGTAGTTGTGTTTGGCGACTAACAGAAAGTTCTGTATCAGTTGAAAGATTGAAGATTTTCTTTTGAGGGTTGGTGCTTTTGCCTTTTAGTGTAGCTGATGACTACTTAGTTAATGTCCCAGCTAACTGAAAAATCTCATAAAATAGTTTTTTTATGTGGTTTCATTCATAAAGGGCATATTTAGAACATATGAATTTCACAAAAAACAACATAAATTTCTAGAGACTTAAATTAGGCCTTTAAGTTATATGTCTCTTGCAACTTGCAAGAGAAGTTTAGCATATATAACCTTGCTCATACAATATGATGTTGGTTATCTAGAATTATTTGCACATGTTATTGGTATATATTAAGTTTTGATCATAAAAGTGTCTGATCAGCCTGAATAGAAGTGAGATTTTTAAAATATCATGAACACCCTAAGACCTCCGATTTCGTCTCGCCCCAGGGCCTCTGAAATATCAGGAACTGCCCTGTCTGAAGTATGCCATTTACTTTCATGTGTATATGTGTTATGGCACATACAAGGTACAGACAACTGTAATATCGTTTATATCATTTATAGACAACACTAAAGATAACTTGTATAATGGATTATTTATTTACATGTCTCTATAGACAGCTCCTCTACGACACAATGTATTTTATTTCTCGTGTTACAATCGGCTGTTACATAATAGACGGTCCAATTCTCTATGCTTCTTCTCTCTTCTATATCATCCCGTGTTCTATGTGACATAGCTTACAAATAACTAATGTAAAAACATTGCACATGGCCTTAAACCCCATTCCCATTATGTGTAGATGTGTTTATCAACTTTACTTGAATGGATCAGTATATGTGTATATGTGCTTACCGTGTAACTGAAGCGCGAGATCGTCCTTTGGATAGCAATGTTGAGGAACCGACGCTGGAGACCAGTCCGAGCGATTCCTCTGCTTAGAACAAGAACGAATCAATCACAGAATCACAGAATAATAGATTGAACACAGAGAGGTAGAGAGAACTCCTGGTCTTTCTTTATTGCTTTAGATTGCATCGGGGTACATAATGAGGGGAGTCTAGGTCCTCTATTTATAGTCTACGGTGGGGTGCCCAAATATGCCAGGACTCTTGGCCATGGGCCCAGTTTCCTAACACTCCCCCTTGGGCACTCACCCAACATGCTCATGCCTCGTCAAAACTCCATAAAAACCCAGTGGGAAAAATTTGGAGAAAGAGTACATGATACATGTGATGTTGCGATGCACGAATTGCCTCATTAAAAACCTTGGTCGAGAAACTTCATGGAAAACTCGTCAAGGGAAAAAGAGTACAATTCACCCAATTTCATTTGGTCTTCAGGACTTTATTTCTTTGGGTACTTAATCTTCATGATCAAGATTTAATAACGGGCTTGAGAGAATTCTCCCCCTGAATTCTGCACTTTTCTAAGTCTCATCATTTCAATCCCTCATACGCACCTTTCAAAGCTAGATGCGAGGAGTGACTTAGTGAAGTCTTAGTGTGCAGTACTCAAATCTTGTCCATCTTTGCAATTCATGAGCATAGAGGAACTTGGGGTTGATATGCTTACATAGTCCGTCTGCACTTGTGCAACGCAAACTGCATTATCTTCATGGATAATTGTGAGGGTTTGCACAATGTTCATCCCACATGACTGCTGGATGTGGTGAACCATTCGGCGGAGCCAAGCGCACTCTCGTGCGGCTTCATCTGATGTTATAATTTTCGAGTGGTTCGTCGAAGTAGCTACGGGCTTTGCTTAGACGATTTTCATGAAATTGCGGTTCCACCACACAGAGTACATAGCTTTGTTTGTGACTTTGCGGTATGTGGGTCCAGCGGTACCCAACATCCGCATAACCAATCAAGTTCAGATCTTGATTCTTTCTGTAGAACAATCCAAGGTCCTTGTTTCCTTGAAGGTATCAGAATATGTTCTTTATGCCCTGCCAATGCCTTTGGTGGGCTCTGCACTGTACCTTGCTAAGAGGTTCACGGCAAATGCAATGTCCGGTCTAGTGCAGTTTGCTAAGTACATGAGTGCTCCCACTGCACTCAAGTATGGGAATTCCGGTCCCAGGACTTCCTCCCCCTCTTCCCTAGGTCGGAAAGGATCTTTTTCTTGCTGTAAAGACCTACCGATCATCGGTACTTTCGAGGGAAATGCCTTTTCGAAATCAAACCTTTCAAGCACCTTCTGGGTGTAGGTCAACTGATGTACCAAGATTCCTTCAAGGACATATTCAAGCTGCAAGCCTAAACAAAACTTGGTTTTGCTAAATCTTTCATTTCAAATTCTGACTCCAAATAGGAGTTTGCTTCTTTTATGTCTTCGACTGTCCTGATGATATTCAGATCATCTACATACATAGAGATTATACAGAATCCATTTTGGGATCGCCGTATAAATACACAAGGACAGTCTTCATTGTTCGTGAGCCTTTCTTGCAGAGAAAGTCGCTCAAGTGATTATACCACATTCTTCAGTTGTTTGATCCATCTGGTGACTTTCGAGTTTCACACTGCATCTGATTTCTATTTGCTCTGTCTTGGTTGGAGAGGAATTCCTTTAGGGACTCTCATGTAAATCTCGAATCCAAATTACCGTAAGGTATGCGATCACAACATCTATCAATTTCATTTTCAAGTTCAAGTTCACGCCATTGAGATCAAGTATCTAAAGGTGATTCCACTCATGGTGGGAGTAGGTTTCTTCATAATCAACTCCGGGACGTTGAGTGAAACCTTGGGCTACCGACCTTGCTTTGTATCTCACTACTTCATTTCTTTCATTTCTCTTTCGAACAAATACCCACTTGTGCCCAACGGTGTATGTGGGTAGGTGTGCGACATCTGAGCCCAAACACCTCTCTTTTATTCAGAGATAGCAATTCAGTTGCTATTGCCTTCTTCCAATCTTCCCAATCTGATCTTTTTTTACATTCAGCGAGCGATGCAGGCTCGGGATCAAGATCGATGATGGTGGCAATATTCTTTACGAAGTAGATATCGATATTAGCTGTTGTCCTATTCAGGGACTCTCCCGTGTGCACATAATTTATAGTTATTTCTTCATGAGTTGCTTCTTCTGAAGCTTCACCTTGCGCATTGCTTCTTTCAATTGCGGTGGCAAGTCCCTTTAGCTTTTCGGCTCTGATGTGTGCGTACACATCCATACCGATGGGGATATTCAGATCCGGTATGCCCTTTTCGGAAGGTGTCATAATTGTGCCAGGTCTCAACTGGCTCCCCTTCTCATTCTGGGGGACTTCAATGATCGGCTGTGATAAGTCCTTCTTATCCTTCTTCACCAGGCGTTCCCGGTTACTAAGGATTCGAGGAACCGGAGTTCTTGTCCTCTTTTTTATTTTTCTGAGGCCTCTGGACGAGATTAGGGATACCTTCAATTTTCTTTGGTATTTCAACCCTCTCCGGTGCAGTGCGTTCAGGCACATGCGACTTAGTCACGCACTTCAAATCACTAAAGTGATCAGGCAGTTGATTTGCTAATGCTTGCAAATCAATTGTCTTCTGGACTTCTATTGTCTTCTGGACTTATCTATTTGCTTTCACTAATGCGCGGGTCATCTGCATGAATTTCCGTGGCTTGCCATGTAATGTCTTCTGGACTTCTCTAGTGCGCGGGTCATCTGCATGGATTCCCCAGGCTTGCCACATAATTTCCCGACATTCTTCATCAAGGGGTTGATTTCCTCCCCCTAATGTTGGGAAATCTTCAGTGCTAACCTTTGCGCTAGTTGCATAGGTGAATGGATGTTGTAGGCCGAAGGTCTAAAGTTGATGAGATTCGCTGCATGAAGGACTGCGTGTCCCCAACATGTAGCTGGCAAATTACTTTTATGCAAGAGGGACCGGGCAATGAATTTAATTCTTTTAATTAAACCCTCTGCCAAACCGTTCTGGGTATGGATATGCGGTACCGAGTGCTCAACTGCAATTCCCGTCGCCATGCAATAATCATCAAATGCCTTTGAAGTAAATTCTCCGGTGTTGTCCATTCGGATGGACTTGATATGATGATCTGGAAACATATTTCTGATGCGAATGATCTGCGAGATCAATTTTGCAAAGGCGTGGTTTCTTGTGGACAACAAACCCACATATGACCACTTCGATGAAGCGTCAATGAGTACCATGAAATACTTAAATGGCCCTGAGATGGGCTGAATGAGACCGCAAATGTCTCCCTGGATGCGTTCTAAGAATGCAGGGACTTCATCCTTCACTTTCAGAGTGGAGGGTCTAGTTATTAGTTTCCCGGTGGCACATGCAGGGCACACAAAATCTTCATGATTCGGGAAATTCTTCACATTAATATTATGCCCATGCGAGTTATTTATTATGTTTCTCATCATCCGGAGACTTGGGTGGCCTAATTTGTCATGCCAGAGACAGAAGAGTTCAGAGCTTCTAAACACTGTTTTCAGAACAGTTTACGCTGCAGGCGCCTTAATGTTGGTATAATATAGCCCAGTTTCTAGTGAAGGAAGTTTTTTTAATACACTGTTCTTTTCATTCTCTTCGCGCTTCATAATGAGCAGGTATTTCTTACCGTACTCTTCTTCAGTCTCAACGTGGAAACCATTTGCGCGGATATTCTTAAAACTTAAAAGAGTTCTAGTCGATTCTGGGTACAATAAGGCTTCTTCAATGATCAAAGTTGTGCCCATTATGGCTCTTTCCGAATCAATTATATATGTATCGCTTCTGGCGATTGTCGTAAGGCTGCCAGTGCTCTTACGAATCGACTGAAAACTTAGTCTCTCTTAAGATGATATGTGTTGTGCTGCTGCTAGCTAAGCACACTTCCTTCATAGGGCGCTACACTTGTTCTAATATAGGGTATTTTATTAACATACAAGAGAGGGCAATCAACACATAAATAAAATACTCCAATATCAGAACTATCATGCCATAATAAACTGAATAAATGAATGAATTCTTCAAATATCATCCAACCATCACGAGAAAATAATAATGCTTAAGTACCATCCATGCAAATTCTAACATATTCTTCCATACAAAATAAATGACAATTAAAGTCGAAATGCATTCAGTGCATTAGACTTCTTCTGCTATTTTCTAGGGGGTGACATTCTCTTCAGGAGAAATCATGGCGGTGGCTGCTTCTAGGTCGAGGGGGTGTTGCTGCTTGGATGGTCTCAACCTCCATTAATGCGGGCAGCTGCTCGGAACTCTCCCCCTCAACCGATGCAAAGTGGGCTTCATGCTGCCCTTTGCCATCCCATTTTGGCTTACTAGCCTTATTCTCATGTGGAGCATCTGATTTGCCTTTCTGGGCTGCGGTCTTACCCTTCATTCCCCTTTTCTCTATTAAGGGCTTTGCACCTTGTTGCTCTCGGCGTTGGCTTCACGGCGGTGGAGCTACGGATGGTCGAGTGACTTAGTTCTTGCGGAGAACCGTCACGAGCCCGCAATTTGCATCATATCAATTAATTTGGCATATTCCTTATAGCCGTCTTGATGATAATTGCGTGCAGATTATACTACATTGGGGTGGAAGGATTTTCTCAATTTTCTGTATTGGGGTACAAATCCTGTGCAAAGCAGAATTGTATTCCTTGACCGTCTTAAAGTCGGCAAACCTCAGTCTGATCCACTCTTGCTCTGCTTGGGAAAGAATGGTATACTTTAGCCTCTCAAACCGCTTCTTGAGTGCGGTTCAGGGTGCTAGCGCGTTTTTCTCCGCCATATACTTATTCTTGAGAGTGAGGCAGAGGTGGTGCCTGAGAAAATGAAGTGCCTGATCATTCTCCTCGATTTGGGTTGGCGTCATTGACCGCTAATCCCAATAGCAAAGACGAGCTTCCGGCTCCAAGCATAATCTCGACATCGGATGCCTATGTCAGATCGTTTTGGCCATGCTGGGCCAGCTTCTCGAACTTCCAGTTCGTGATGCTAGTCATCTAAATGTGTATAAGTCTACTGCTGGTAGACATGCACGGAATAATTCACTGCGGGTAAATAAATGGTACAAAAGGTTCTCGCAATGTTTCATAATTTTCTATGCATTTTCTATAATTTCTTGCTAATTTGGTGATTAAAAGCAATTTTCAGCAATTACAATTAACCAAAACAGTAAATAAATACAGAAAATACAGAGAATAATAATGGCATAAATAAATAAGCTTCAAATGCTAAAAATAATGCAAAATTCGGATTCTCGAGGCTCTTTTATGCTAAAATATGAAATTTCAGCAAATTCTGCAATTCCAGAGGGTTTATGCGCAAAATTTCAGTTCAAAGAAAAATTCGCGCAATTTCCTGATTTACAGAGGGGTTTTCTGCAAAAATCTGGACCCACTCGTAAATTTGAGGGCTTATTCGCAATTTTCAG
Organism: Dendrocalamus sinicus; assembly: GCA_036346575.1. Classification (NCBI taxonomy): domain Eukaryota; kingdom Viridiplantae; phylum Streptophyta; class Magnoliopsida; order Poales; family Poaceae; genus Dendrocalamus; species Dendrocalamus sinicus. The sequence goes on along the minus strand of CM070656.1, from coordinate 16,623,990 downwards.
AATTACGAAGCCTTTCTGCAAAAAAATCAGGACTTAAATGCAAATTTAAGGGGCCTTTCGGTGATTTATGGAAACCAGGAGGGCTTTTTTGCAAAACACCGGCGCCACCCCCCGGCTGGGCCCCTTCCCCCCCGTTTTTTTTCTACCGGCCCAACACAATTTGGCTCGCTTGGCCCGATTGGCCCAGTCGGCCCGCCCCGGCCACTTAACTCCAAGAGGAGTAGGGTTTCCCTACCTCCCCCACGGCGGCGTACACTGCGCGGCGCGCGGCGCGGACCGGGCCGGAGCGAGCGACGCGCCTCGAGCCGGCAAGGCGGTTTGTGGCGGCCAGTGTGGCGCAGTGCAGTGAGCGGAGAGGGGTCGGCGGCAGCGCCGCTTGGCGCTGGCGCGGCGGCGGCGCCGGCGGCGGCGCGCGGCGCGATCGAGCGGAGCGGGCGGCACATGGCAACGACGCGCCGTTTGGGGCGGCGAGAGGCTGTTGGTTGCGCATGCGCGCGCGAAGGCGAAGCGCACGGAGGCCGAAGCGGCGCGATGGCGCGAGGCCGAGGCAGCGGCAGCGCGCTGCGAGCGCGGAAGCGAGGCGGCGGCGGCCGGCGCAGCGCCGGGCGCGGAAGCGAGGCAACGGTGGCGTGCGCAGGCGGGCTCTACGGCGACGCATGAGAGGAGGCGGCGAGGTGGTTGTGGCCAATCGCCCGTCGGCGAGGCATGCGCGCGAGCGGCCATGGCGTGTCGCGCCGAGGCGCGCTGGCGGCGCGGCGGCCGTCCATGCGAGGCGGCAATCGTGCGGCCAGCGGCCGGTGCAAGTCGCGGCTTTGGCGCGGAGGCGCGGCGGCGCAAGCGCGCTTGCGAGGAGAACGGGCGGCGAGCCGACATGGCGGCGGCGAGCTGCGCGCGATCCCTCTTGTCCGCTCCTCTCTTTTTTTCATGCAGTGATCAAATAGAGATGCTATATATTTTTCGTTTGATTGCCGTGCAGAGAAAAGGAAGATGCAAAATAAAACTTTTCCAATCTGCAATGCTCGTTCAGAAACATGAAATCAATGCATATATATTTGTGTTTGTGATCATGCAGGATCAACACCATGCAAAACTTCTAATTTACGATGCAATCAACATCTACCCCGTTTTCACAATCTATCGATCGACATTGTGCCGGCAACTTCAAGTCTGCTCGCGGTAGATTTAGGGCGGATTTGCATCGTTCTCTGAGGCAATCAACATCTACCCGTTTCACAATCTACCGATCGGCATTGTGCCGGCGACTTCAAGTCTGCTCGCGGTAGATTAGGGCGGATTTGCACCGTAGAATTTCAATCTAGAACGCGAAAAGAGAATACAGATTCAAAAGCGATCTAGAAATTCAATCTGTGCTTCGATGATTACCTCTTTCACCGGAGCGAAGTCGTGCTGATAACGTGTTGAGGAACCGACGCTGGAGACCAGTCCGAGCAATTCCTCTACTTAGAATAAGAACGAATCAATCACAAAATTACTGAATAATAGATTGAACACAGAGAGGTAGAGAGAACTCCTGGTCTTTCTTTATTGGTTTAGATTGCATCGGGGTACATAATGAGGGGAGTCTAGGTCCCTATTTATAGTCTACAATGGGGTGCCCAAATATGCCAGAACTCTTGGCCATGGGCCCAGTTTCCTAACAAGCAAAGCTCACAGCGACGACGACCGTGCGATCGGTGGAGGCGGCGGATGCTGGGCGTCCGCGAGCTGTGCGGAGGGTTTTGGTGTTTTTTCTCACGCGTGTCGACGATACCCTCAACCTTATGCCACTAACTGGTGGACCCTTCATTCCCCTGTAGGTGGTGGACTGGACGTGCAGTCCTCGAGTCTGTCTCCGCCGCGACGCATCCTGCCTCCGCCGGCTTGCGAGCCGCTTGATTCAGCGCCGGCTTCTCCTCCGCTGGCCCCGTTGTCAACGCTGTACGCCGTGAGCCCCAATCCACGATTCCGCCGCCGCCGCCGTCGCCGTCCTCCACCGAAGACCGAAGCATCCTCCTCGGCCGCGCCCACCGCCCTCGATCTCCTTTCGGTAAGCCCTCACATAGCCCTGATTCGTTTCCCGTTCTTGCCCTGATATGTGCAAACCTTTCCCGTCCACCTCGACCCCCTGCTCCCCCGGTCTCCCTAGCAGGCGGCGACAGCCAGCCATGGCGACGAAGAAGTCCCCGCCGTCGTCTGCCTCTACATCCGCGGCCGCGATGTCCATGAAGGAGTACCTCAAGCGGTACCAATCGGGCTCCGCCGCCGACGATGACCCGAGGAAGGCCAAGAAGAAGAAGAAGCCCAAGCCCTCCGCCGCCGCCGCCGCTGGGGGAGGGGTGCTTATCGTCGACGAGGACCCCGTGTGGCAGAAGCCCGTGCAGATCGAGGAGGACGAGCCTGCGTCGTCCGGTACGCGAGCCCTGAACCCCGAAACCCTAGTCGTAGCGGTAGTTTGATCCGCGGGTTCTGATTAGATTTGCGTTGGATTTTATTGGAATTGGGCGCGTGGTTTCAGGGGACGAAAGGCCTCAGGTGGATGAGGACATCGAGGTCAAGCGGATGCGTCGCCTGGAGGCGATACGCGCGGCACGGCCCTACAACGCCATCGCCGAGGACGGTAGTGGGTGGGTCACTGTGGCCGCCCCAGAGGAGCCTAACGGTGGCTCACCCCGCCGGCGGAGGAATGACACTCCGTCGCCAGAACGGGGAGGCCCCGTAAGGAAGGACCTTTCTCCTCCACGACAAAGGCGGCGACGTGATACACCCTCACCTGAGCAGGGAGGTGTTGCGGGGTTGGACCTTTCACCGCCAAGGCAGAGGCAAAGGCGGCAAGACACACCATCACCAGATGGCCATGATATAGCACAGCGGGGTGATTTGTCATCACCACGGAAGTCTAGGCAGCAAGAAGACCCCTCTCCTCCACGGAGGCGTGCTCGCCATGACTCTGAGGAGCCCCACGACCTTTCGCCACCACGGAGGCGAATGAGGCATGATTCGGAGGAGCCTCAGGGCCTCTCTCCACCACGCCGAAGAGCGAGGCATGATTCGGAGGAGCCCAAAGACCTCTCTCGCCTACAACGACAGACACGACATGATACAGAGGAGCTGAAGGACATCTCTCCATCACGGCGACGAACAAGGCATGATTCAGAGGAGCCCAAAGGTCTCTCTTACCAACAGAGAAGAGCACAGCGTAACTCAAAGGAGCTCCATGACCTTTTGCCTCGAAGAAGAGTTGCTCGTCACGACTCAGATGAGCTCAAAGACCTCTCACCACCACGGAGACAGAAGCGTGATGATCTGTCACCTCCAAGAAGGCAAAATTTGGGGCAGAGACTGGAGGATGGGGATATTTCACCACCAAGGAAGGGTCGGAAAATTGCATCAGATGATTTGTCTCCTCCTCGTAAGGAGAGAGACCTTTCTTCTCCAAGGAAGGTTAGAAAGGAAGGAGCTCCAAAGGAGGTGAGGAGAGCTGGGTTGATGTCTGCAGAGGAAGTTAAAGAGGACATCAGAAAGATTAAGGAGGATGAGAAGCTCAAGTGAGTGATACTTCACATCTTGTAACATAGATGCTTGCTCCTTTTGATTCGATTTTTAATATGTTTGTTTGTCATTTGGTTTTTAGGTTCGCAGCACAGGATCCCTCATTTACTGGGAAAGGGGCAAAGGCAGTATTCCGAGATAAGGAAGGTATGCACTGTTTGTTTTTTTTATGGTTATTAGTTATTACCATGTAGCTATGCTATTTTTATGTGCTAACATTGCTTTGTGATGTTTTTCAGGCAGACGGATAAGTGAAGAAGACATCCGAAAGGCAAAGGAAGATGATAAGCCAAAGGTATATAGATGATCTTCCTTCTTGAATTTTTATTTATTTGCCATATTTTTATTCTGTGGCACATGAAAGTTCATGCATGTGTTTCTGGCAGTACACAGTATAGATTGGGGGACTTAGTTTTGCTTGGGAATTTTTTGTTGCAAAACTGTAGAAGATGGATTCTGTGAGTAACTTCTATATCGTACTTAGCATGCATCCAATCTATAGAAACAAAAAAGATACGAAATATAATAGGCTTCTGTCCAATCAACAAAATAGAGAAGTTATGAAATATCAACGGCTACCCACTCAGTAACTAGGAAATGTAAGTATATTGCAGTTAAAGCTTATTACTGGTAAGTGGTAACTTTCTGCTCGCTCATACTAGTTGTCACTTATTTTCACTGTTTCTAACTAAAGGCAAGTTCCTTTTTATATCAACTTTGGTCTTTGTGATTTCCTTGACAGCATGGAAAAAATAAGCAAGAAACGGGAAGATTCATCGTAAATGTGTACTTAAGTAATTTGTTTTTTTCCCTGTTTTTTGTACTTGATCCACACTACGACTTAGCGATCCTGACATCTGAGTAGGACAGTTGTTGGAGATAAGAGGGATTGGATTAGTCTGCAAAATCAACTCACTTTTGCACAAGTAAAATAAGGAAGAAATTGCACCAAATGATGAATTAATGTCTCACCATACCTTTTCCTACTGACTTAGCTGGACTCAATTCAAATTTCAACATAGGATATCTATCTTGGATGTCACTGTTTGTAGCTAATAATGTATGGTCAACATGTTGGCAGGAAAAACATATAGAATGGGGTAAAGGGTTGGTGCAGAAGCGAGAAGCTGAGGCTAGAGCGCAGGAGCTTGAAGCTGAGAAGAGTAAGCCATTTGCACGAACAAGGTACTTATTACATGATCGTTGTTGCCTTAATATTCCAAATTTGCGGAATCAATAGTATGGTGCTTGCATTGAAGTTTGAACAAACTAGTGGTCTTTAGTTATAAGTTGGTTTTTTTTGGTTCTATCTCCCTTTGTTTTGGTGCATGTGTTTTCTCAATTATTAGTCCAATCAAACGTGAAGCCATGTAAACTTCCCTTGCAAATATTTAAAGTTGAGCTTGTTTTGCATGTAGGGATGATCCTGAGCTTGACACCATGCTTAAGAACAGACTCCGATGGGGCGATCCTATGGCTCATCTTGTCAAGGTAATTTTTCATTTGTAGTGGCTCGGTTGAACCTGTTTAACACTATTTCTTGTGGCTGATAGCTGTGTGCTGATGTGTGTTGCAGCGGAAAGATCCAGAATATCTTCTGGGGGACTTGGGAGATGATGAAAAGATGAAAGAATCTGGCTTTATAGTTCCCCAAATTATACCTAGCCACAGCTGGCTGAAGCGTGGGGTAGATCCTCCTCCAAACCGTTATGGCATAAAACCTGGCCGTCATTGGGATGGAGTGGATCGCAGCAATGGTATGTGCCTTTCAAATTCATTATCAATATTATTTTCTTTCTGTTATCATTCAACCTCACAAAGCTTGAAGTGGCAAAACCACAAAAGTTTTAACTTGGCTTAAATTTTTGGTATGTTCCTGTCCTGCATTCCAAGCGGGCCCTTAGAATGTCTAGTACCTGTTGAAACTGGTGCCAGTGTGTACCACCAAATGGTACACTACAGCTGTAGTTTGGGCTTTGCTTCATGCCTTTTTGTTTTTAACTTATGTTTGTTACAACAGGAGTGTCATTTTCTTGTTGTGTCGGTGGATTTGTCATCATACTTACAGTGAAGAGAGGAAGAAAAAATTGTCATTAAACTTGCTTTACAAGTTTTAAGTCATATTTCCATGTTCCTATTACCCTTGTGTAGTTAATTTGTTCATTCGTTTACATCTCATGTTGATGTATCGATGCACTTGTTTTGGTGACCATCTACTGGCTTTTGTTGACCTGACCAAAGGACGCTGTCAATTAGTCATGAAAGAAATATGTGTTTTTGCGGTTAACACAAAATATGTAACACTCTTAACAGTGGGGATATTTCAAGAGTTAATGAGTTCTTAATTCAAGAGTTCTTTCCCCAGCAGAATATTTCAATCAAGATATACTTCTCTGCATGAATTGTTCAAAACCTGGTTAGTGGTTATGATTTAGTGAATGAAAATTTATGTCAAAAGAGGCGATGAAGAGAAGCTAGGGCTTGGGAATAGAAAAGCAAACATTTTGCGAACTTTTTCTCTCACTTGGTCCATCAAGAACGCCCCCCCCCCCACCCCAATCTCAGCACACCAACTTGCTAGTGTACGACCTGGTCTAGTAGTCTATATGACCCGATCTCACCCCTTGTTATTAAGTCGCGCGACTAGTCGCGACTAATCGTCGATTAGTCGACAAGTCGGTACACAGGCACCGACTAGTGCCGTCGACTCGACTAGCTGCGCTAGTCGTTCGACTTGTCGACTAGTCGGCGACTAGCCGCGACTAGTCAGCCAGCGCAAGTCAAAGTCTAATTGGATCTTGCTCTGTTCTTCATCCGTTTGACGCTTTGTTCTTCCTCCCACTTACTCCCATCTTCTTCCTTTATTTTGCTGCTCCGTTTCAGATCTTGATCCTAGTTTTTTTTTCTGTTTTAGACTCAATTTCGATGCTTTCTTCTAGAGCAAGATCCGAGTATTCTTCCACTTTGAGCCCGGGTAGCAGTAGCAAGTAGTAGTGGTGGTGGTAGAAGGCAGTTAGTAGTAGAAGCAACAAGCAAGTAGTAGTAGATTAGTCAACGACTAGTCGGGATTAGTCGCGACTAATCTCCAAGTCGGTAGCATTACGACTCGACTCGACTTTATGACTTAATAACCTATTCTCACCATACCAACTTGCTAGTCTATGACCTGATCTAGTATTCTGTATGAACTTGCACAGCATATCTTGTGTGTGTGTTTTTTAAACTTCTGTAACTACATGGCCGATATCAACTGTTCCAGGTTGTTTTCAATGGAAACGTTTGTCCCGCAGATGTATGCATGTTATGTTTTTTTTCTGTTGCATTGCACCTTGAATATGGCAGCGGACACTTCATCCATTTCCATGTGTTTCCAGGATTCGAGAAGGATATGTTTAAGCTTAAGAACGAGAAGCAAGCAATGGAGCAAGAGGCCTATCTCTGGTCTGTCTCCGACATGTGAGCCCGAGTGCTGTCCCAAGAAGCCAAGGTAGCTTGTGGGCCTGGTACAATGTGCTCGATATCATGCCTTGAAATGTTTCTCTTGTAATGGCAGCACCTTCTTTTCTAGTGAAGCACTGGTCGAGTAGCTCAGAAGCGTGCTTGGAAGCTTCAATGAACTGTACATTGAGCATTGTATTGTGCACTGCTGCAAGCATTGTATCAGGTTTGAGATAAGATGTACTTACCATTTTTATCTAGGAAACCGTTTCTGGGGTTGTTATGTTCCCTAGAAAAAAAAAATTCAAGTTCTGTTAAAAATATTGAATTGTATACTTTTTTGGTCTGGGGCTGGTCGATGAGAGATTTTTTCCCTACAGTATTTGTTAGTGTTGTGCTATTTCTTTGCATTTGTTGAATCCACCCTTCATTGAAACTTGATTACTTGTAAGGGGAGCAATTGACGTGTTCAACTTACACATGGCGTCATGTCAAATCTGAGGGTGGCTACGGCACGTGCCCTTATCCATTGTCATCATATCAGAGAAAAACAGTGGTCATGACATCGGCAAATAGGATATACAGAATTCACTCGTTAGTATCTTGGTAATGTTTGCTCTTCAATGATTGAAAATACCCCAGCAAACTAGTTGTAAAGATACACCTAAAATATATGCTACCATCACATGGTGTCAAATTCAAATCCAATACGTGTGAGGAGTAAAACGAAAGAATTTCTAGCTACCGCATTTTACTTGATAAAAAAGGACTCTAACCCAACCTCAAAAAGGGCATTCATCGTTACTTTACAAGACATGATATATCCATGAGCCTAAGAGTTCTCCACGACTGAACTCCTTATGCTAGTCTCACCGTCTTCTGTCAGTTGTCACCGGCTCAGTCACAGAACATGCACTGCACAATTTGCGTAAGCATACCATGGGAACAGCTTCATCTGAAATGCGAGGGAGGGGTAGCATGGCATGTGGCCAATCTTCCCAGCCAAGCAACAGCTCCCACAGCAATTGCCACACACCCAAGCAGATCACGCACAAAGCAATCCTCTTCTTCTTCTTCTTCTTCTTCTTCTTCTTCTTCTTCTTCTTCTTCTTCTTCGTCCTCCTCCTCCATGGCTGCAAGCCTGCAAATTGACCAGAAGGTAGGATTCCTTATGAGCAACAACAGCTAGGGTTCAATGTACAAGATGATGCATGGTACATGCATGAAAAGCAATGATCTCTACTAAAAATTCCATTCTTTTTGGGAAGGTGTTCTGAACTTCATGGCCAGATTTTTAAGGTTCGTACATGCATGAAACAGAATGGCTATACTCTGTCTGCAGCCAACCGACAATAACCTAACAGGGATGCTAAGTTCTGACAGGAAAAAAAATACATACCATATCGACAGTATTACGTGAACACACCCTTGCTTCTGAAGAGTGCTCCTCTCCCTTGCAGTATCGACAGCGTTCAGCTTGGACTATGCATCTATGTATAACATGATGTCATAAGATAATCTCAACTTCTGAACAAAACATGTCATGCAAAGTGAGATGATATGATGCTTCTGAAAATAATCAGCGCACCAAGTTTGTCAAATAACATTCTGAAATACCTCTCATACTACATGATTCCGCGTCGAGCATACAGTCCCAATTATTGAATCATGGCTAACAAATAAAATGGATAATGCTTGATTGCTTATCCATTACTTATCAAATCATCAAGATCATCATTATCATGCAAACTGCAGGTACTAATGAGTAATCAAGTATCTAAATACCTGCAGTATTTTTGAGATATTTGGAGAATGTGCTGGGGCGGTAGGACACTGTGAAACCCAAGGATCTCCCAGCAGTGAACTGGGCCACTCCTTGCATCCTCTTCTTCCTCGTGTCAGCAGCGACCACCCATCATTTGGGATCACTGAAACTCGGCTTGGCCATGACGTATAAAACATCTCTGCCGTGAACCTCAGAGTGGGAACGCAGGGCGGATCCAGGCTCATTGCAGCGGCCTGGGCCCCAGCACGGGGACGTGAAATATTTACCAATACAAAGCCCAAGTAAGTCTAGGTCGCAACCTTCCCTGAGTTCCCTCCCAGTTGAGGTAGACAGTGTGAGAACCAGCATTTTCTAATCCGTTTTAACAAACAAATTAAGAATAAATGTAAATAATTAAGCAATAGATTGAATCAATTATACACGAATCTTTTCCTTTAATTTCTGAACAGATCGAATAAATAAAAACTTTCCAAAGGACATGTCTAATTAAAAATTTATAAGCCATCTCAAATTACAAATTTCAGCTATAACTATATCTCAACACGATTTCAATTAACACATGCCAATTAAAAATAATTACAGACCAGTTACAACAAATAATTACATTAGTCAAATGGTAATTAAAATTGTTCCTCAAATCAATAAAAATATTACCGGTCCATATTACATAATTTCACATTTCAAATGACATACATTTACAATCCTTGACCTCCATCAAGTACATTTCAAATTACATCAAAGTACAATCTCGATCTCAACAAAGACTATCGTCTCTAGAATATAGATAGTTACAACACAATTACAATTACATCAATATTGCTAAGCTAGAATAACCAATGTTATTAATTGGGAAGAAAAGCAAGAACATGATACCGAAAAAGACTTAACAAAATAAATAAATTAAAGTCAAGTTGCCGTCAGAACCCGTTTGGTTTGAAACACCGAACCTTAGTGCTCATCGAGATACTAGGACCGTCCAGGGCGACTACCACTTCATGCTTTAGTGGGCTTCATTTTCCGGCGAAAATCAAGCTAACACCCACTTTAGAATTCACTGTCTTTCCCTAACCAGCTGAAAACCAAACCAAATTGCCAAATTTACCTCAAGGACCTTTGGTCCATGAGGGTAAAACCCACAATTTTACCAAGCCAATAGAAGAATGAGAGGAGCCAAAAGATAAGACCAGGCCAATCGAGGAGGAGACCAAGGGATAAGACCGCTAGCCAAGGGAATGAGAGAGAGAAAGCATTCCCTCACCTCCACCCCAAAGCCACCAGAGCAAGGAAGAGAGGAGGAAACCACCTCTCCTTTCCAATCCCATTCCAACACCCTCACAGAGCACACTCCACCTACGGTGAGAGCAAGAGAGGGAGTTGAGAGTCGGCACCATCAGAGGGTCATCAATGGAAGAGGAGGCATTCAAGAGGACTTGGGGAAGACAGAAGAGGAGGGAACCACAACTTCAGTGGCTCAGGAGCAAAGAACTGGCCAGAGCTAGAAGGAACCAGGGGAAGAGAAGGCGACCATGTTCTTAGCGACCCTGGAGCAAGGGAACCAAGTCGGGACCAGGAGGAACCAAGAGAAGGCGAGCCAAACCCTAGGAGAACCATGAGGGAACTAGAACCCTCGGCACCAACATCATCCACACTAGAACATCCCGCCCCTCGACTAGCAAATAAGGTGCCCCCGTAAGCCTTCTATCTTTGTCATGCCCACCCAAACCCACATCACCATGGAAGGAGCACAAGCTTGCATTCCTAAAACCCACATTCACACATGCCCAAACCCTCATTCACAGTAGTCACCGCCATCAAACTAGTAGATTTCATCACTAAAATGGATAGATGGAAAATAGAAAGAGTATACTAGGGAGAAGCCCGCCATAGCATCAGCAAGCTCATCACGGCCACAGTGCGCACCTGGTAGCACTCCACACTATAAGAAAAACCCCATGTAGACATTTTTTAGAGGCGCTTTCCAACTTGCCTCTAAAATTAGAGTTACGTAACCTAGAGGTACTTTTTAGAGACACTTTAAAATTGCCACAATATTTTGTACTGTAGAGGCGGTTTTGAGACATTTTTGAACCATGTGCAAAATTTTATCATGAAGAGATGTTTTTGAGATGCTCTGTAATCCACCTAAAGTTCTTTGTTGTTTAGAGATATTTTTTTGATACGCTTTCACTACTACAGAAAGCCTAATACTAGACGGCCAATCACAGACGGTTTGACAAAACGATGCAGGGCCGACACTAACTACGAGCGGTTTTAATTTGGACACAAATGCGTGTTGGTGGCGTCAGAGAAAAGGCGTATCACAGACGATTCTTAGCGATGAACCATCTGTGATACTAAAGTATCACAGACGGTTTGTATTAAAAACCGTCTGTGATAATCTGGAATTATCACAGATGGTTTTTTATTAAAAACCGTCTGTGATAAGCTTATTATCACAGACGGTTCTTTAGTGAAAACCATCTGTGATAATCTCAGGCTTATCACAGATGGTTTTTTATTAAAAACCATCTGTGATAATGAGCTAGGCATTTATTGCACTGCTCAGAACCGCATCTGTCTTTATTTCGATCCAGATCTAGCCGGTGCTGCACTCTTTCGCTCAGGAGACAAGCTAGGCGATTTCAGGCCAATTAATTTGGTGGGAGGAGGCAGAGATTGAGCTTTGAAGATTCATACTTTCCTGGTTGCTCTAGATATGGTTAGTAATGAAATTTATTTTTCTTTGCATTACAATTTAGATCTAAGTAATTGGTGAGTGTTATTGAAGATGGTTTCGCAAAATTGTTAATTGGTTACATAATAGCTGTTGTGTTTATAATATGAATTAAGCTAGCAAATTAAGCCTCAACGCATGTGGTCAGTATATATGTTGTAATAATTAATTAATTTAATTTTAATACTAAGTTGTTATATATATACATAACGTAGGACCGAAGCTAGATGTATGCTGCCGAGGAGGATATGCTGTGTGAGTGAATAGTACATTAATGGCGTGTCTGCTTTTATAAGAGCTGCCGAGGAGGATATGCTGAATAAGGGAGTGGAATATATGTACTGTCCATGTACTGACTGCGATAATTTAAAGATGTTTAAGAACCGAGGGCAAATTGAAACGCACTTGATTCGGAGGGGTTTCAAAAAGGGTTATACGTGTTGGACCAGTCATGGCGAAGTCAATGATCATATGCCGCCAGATGACATCGCTGGTGAAGTGAATGATATGCTGCCGGATGACATCACCGGTGAAGTGAATGATATGCCGCCGGATGACATCGTCGGTGACGTGAATGACATGCCGCCGGATGATGTCGATTGTGGATCAGATTCAGATAGGTTGCACGATGACAATCTGTATGAGATGCTTCGCGATGTAGAAGAGAACTATGATGAGAGAGAGTATGTTAAATTCCAGGGCTTGATGGAGGACTCCAAGAAACCTTTATTCACATGTTGCAGGTCAAAGTACACGAGGTTGTCGACCGTGCTTGAACTGTTGAATTGAAGGCAAGCAACGGTTGGTCCGACAAGAGTTTCACGGCGCTGCTAGGTCTTTTAGCGGACATGTTTCCGGAGGGAAATGAGTTGCCTAAAACCACGTATAAAGCCAAAAAGGTTCTTTGTCCGTTGGGAATGTAAGTAGAAAGAATACATGCATGTCCGAACGACTGTATCCTTTACCGTAAAGAGTATGCAAACTTGCATGTATGTCCGGTGTGCAACACATCCCGATACAAACGTAACAATCAATCAGATGATGGCGAGGAAACAGAGACGAAGAAAGGACCTCCTGCTAAGGTGACATGGTATTTTCATATAATTCCCCCGTTTGAAAAGGTTTTTTGCAAATCCAAAGGAGGCAAAATTGTTGCGTTGGCACTCGGAGGAGCGCAAGAAGGATGGAATGTTAAGACACCTTGCTGATTCCGTCCAGTGGAGAAACATCGATAGGAGTTTTGCAGACTTCGGTACAGAACCAAGGAATATAAGGTTTGGACTGAGTACAGATGGAATGAATCCTTTCAGTAGCATGAGCAGCCGACATAGCACATGGCCCGTGACTCTCTGCATCTATAACCTTCCTCCTTAGTTGTGTATGAAGCGAAAGTGTATTTTGCTGTTGATACTTATCCAAGGGCCAAAACAACCTGGGAATGATATTGATGTGTTCCTAGCACCGTTGGTGGAAGATCTAAAAGTACTATAGAACGAAGGGGTATAGGTATGGGATGCATACAAACGAGAGAACTTCACTTTGCGCTCCTGATTGTTCTGCACCATAAATGATTATCCTGCCCTTGGTAACCTATCGGGCCATAGTAAAAAAGGTGACAAAACTTGTACTCATTGTTTAGATGGTACGGAGAGTGTGTGGCTGAAACACTCACGCAAAACCGTCTACATGCGTCACCGCCGGTTCCTTCAGAGGGCTCACCTACACCGCAAGATGAAGAAACAATTTGACGGAGAGAAGGAAGACGGTTCAGCTCCAAGGCATTTAAGGGGAAAAGAGGTTTATAATATGGTTAAGGATTTAGATGTTGTCCTCGGAAAGGGACGTAAGTTGAGGGCTCATGAGAAGAACACCTGGAAGAAGAGATCAATATTTTGGGACTTACTTTATTGGGAGTACCTAGATGTTCGACACTGCATCGACGTTATGCACGTAGAAAAGAATGTATGCGACAGCTTGATTGGTCTCTTACTGAACATTCGTGATAAAACAAAGGACGGCGTCAACGCACGGCTTGACTTGGCTGATATGGACATCAGGCCTGAGTTAGCACCGACATGCACTGATAATGGACGAACGTACCTTCCCCCTACGTGTTACACTCTGTCCAAGGCCGAGAAAATAGAACTGTGCTAGTGCTTGCATGGTGTCAAAGTTCTGTCTGGTTACTCCGGCAACGTGAAGAAGCTTGTTTCGATGCAAGATTTGAAATTAAATGGCATGAAGTCTCATGATTGTCATGTGCTGATGACACAGATGCTCCCTATTGCAATTAGGAATATTTTACCGATCAAAGTTCGAGAGACAATCATGAGGCTTTGTTATTTCTTTAACACAATTGCTCAGAAGGTCATCGATCCCGAAGGACTAGATACTCTGCAGGATGAGGTGGTGATGACTCTATGTCATCTTGAAATGTATTTCCTTCCTTCGTTTTTTGATATCATGGTCCATCTCATTGTTCACGTTGTGTGGGAGATAAAAATGTGCGGGCTCGTATTCTTACGTAGTATGTACCCATTTGAGAGCTTCATGGGAATTCTCAAGTCCTACGTACGGAATCAATCTCGGCCAGAGGGCAGCATCGTCGAAGGTTATGCAAGCGAAGAGGTCATTGAGTTTTGTGTCGATTATATGGCTCAGACTCAACCAATAGGTGTGCCTCAATCTCGTCATGAGGGGAGGCTGAAGGGTATCGGAACTATCGGAAGGAAAGCAATCACTGCATATATTGACACGTATACTCAAGCCCATTTCACGGTCTTGCAACACATGACTGAAGTGGCGCCTTATGTCGACCAGCACAAGGATGTACTTCGGCAACAGAATCTGGGGCGGCCGGATGTTTGGATCATGAGGCAACACAATAGTCGATTCAACCAATGGTTGAAAGAGCAAATTGCTAGGAGCTCGCCAAGTGAGACGCTGACATGGTTGGCCAAAGGGCCAACATTTACAGTTGTGACATGGCAATGATATGACATAAATGGGTACACATTCTATACACAGTCTCAGGATGTAAAGAGCACTAACCAGAACAGCGGTGTCCGCATAGATGCGTTCAGTACCGATGGGTTGTGAAACTCATACTATGGGTTCATAGAAGAGATTTGGGAGCTCGACTACGTGGTTTTCAAGATCCCCTTATTTCGCTGCTGTTGGGTGCATCTCCCATAGGTGAAGGTTGACAAGTACGGTGTCACTACCGTGGACCTCCAACGTGTCAGGTACAAAGACGAACCATTCGTACTCGCCAACCAAGTTGTTTAAGTTTTCTATGTAACCGACCCGGCAAATAAAAAACGCCATGTAGTTCTTCATGGAAAAAGGAGAACTGTCGGAGTAGAGAATGTAATGGACGAGGAAGAATACAATTAATTTGACGAGTTACCTCCTTTTGGAAATGGCATAAGGGTCGACGACGAACAACCTGACGAAACTAGTAATGTACGCATTGATCATCATGAAGGGCTCATTTTAAAAGGAAATAAGCAAGTAGGATGATTTATGTATACAACAATGCATGCATGTGATGTATATGTGAATTGGCATTTATGTATACAACAATGCATGTGTGATGTATTTGTGAATTTGCATTTATGTATATGTGAAAATATGTGAAGAAATACACTGTTTGAATGCAGCTGGTTGGTGTTGTATATAATGCAGCTGGTTGCTGTTTGTCTTAATAGCTACAGTCGGGGGCAAAGGCTTATCATAGACGGTTCTAAGTGTAGAACCGTCTGTAATAAGCCTCCCTATATATACCTCTGGCTAGGGTTTTCCTCGTGTGCTGCAGTTATAGATCTAAGTCTCGCCGCTCTCCCGATCTGTCTCCTCGGAGCTCTGACGCTGCCGTCGCCCTCCTCCTCCCACGGGCCCGTCGCCGCTGCCTCCTCACTCCTCCGTCGCCGTCGCCCCGAGCCACCTCCCCGAGCCCATCGCCGCCTCCCCGAGCCCCTCGTCGGCCGCTAGGGTTTTCGTGAGTACATAGTTTGTCCCTAAGAATTTTCTACGTTAAATCATTGTCTCCTGTTCTTTTGATCATCTACCTTTGTTGTGCATATAGTTTTAATATGTTGAATATATCACTCATACTGGCAGTGAATGTTTTTATGCTTGTTAATCAGAATTACTCAATATATGGTGTTAATAATGCACATGGTAGTGAATGTTTTAATATGTTTTTATGCTTGTTAATCAGAATTACTCATACTGGCAGTACATGGTTTTTATGCTTGTTTCTACTCCACAATTGCTTAATAATGCACCAGCTAGCAGTCATATATGGTTTTTTTTATATATGGTGTTATACTATCACAGTAACATATATTGTTAACTATTATTCTTAGGTTCACTTCCGAGAGTCATTGTTAGTTAATGTCTTGCTGACATTGAGCCTCTCTTCCTAATTAATTAATGTTATTCTTAATTAATGTTACTATATTTCCTCATCTTCCTCTCTTCCTAACATTGAGCCTCTCTTCCTCATCTTCCTCTCTTCCAAAATCCCTCTCCTAAAGTGATCGTAGATTGGATTATCATAAGCCTCCTCATTCTTGCTGAGCATCATGTTTCACTTTTTTTGCTTCCTCATCTTCCAATTTAATATGATCACTTTCTTATCTTATGGTATGACACTTTCTTATCTTATCCTAATAGACCCACAAAATGAGCAACATGTCACCCGCGCATTCTTCAACATCTTGCTAGCGGCGTGCAAAGCATGGAAGAACCTCAAGAGCACGCTTGTCAAGAAATACGTGGAGATGGACGAAATGCCTTTTTCATAAATACCCATTCCTGGAACCACAATGGGAAGAGTTCAAGGCGATGAAGACAACCGAAGATTTCAAAAGTACAAGTGCGGCGCACAAGGCCCTCCAGGCAAAAAACACACACCCCCATAGACTTGGCACAGCTGGGTATGCGGGTAAAATCCCGCAGTGGAGGAAGGAGGATGAGCTGGCAGCCCTGCAGGACATCGCCCCGCCATTTGCCAATATCCCGGATGACCGCGCTCGAAATTGGATTAGAGCAAGGTCATCTACAACGACATCGGGAGACGTCTCCTTTCGAAACCCTGCAGACCAACAAGTGTCCCAGCGCCTGGTAAAATATCGATCGAACTACGTAGCTTGTAATTACTCCACAACTTCGTACGAAGTGAAATGACATGTCGTGCTCTTGCAGGAAGAGCTGAGTTTTGAATCTACCCTGGGATCATTCCAGGGAACAAGGGAGAATGATATGCTCTCCGCGGCCCTGGGAAACAAGGAGCACCTAGGCCGTACGAGCGGCTTTGGGCTTTACGTTCCTTGAAAACATGGTTTCCAAGATGACTCCGAAATGTATCGGCGTAGGAAGCGAACCAAAGCAGAGCGTGAGGAACGACTACGAGAAGAGATCAAGGCATCTCTTAGAGAGGAGCTAAGAGATGAGCTGGCTGATTATGTCAGAGATGAGGCGCGAAAACATACAGAAAGTCAGTAGGCTGCCGCCGCCGCCGCTCTGGTGCTAGCTAGCCCACACAACCGTCCGAGTAGTTGCGCGTCCTATCCGACGGAAAGCGAGGCCAGATTTCCTGTGGACGACATCCAGGTAATAATTATTATCTCTCGAATGCTTGCTCCATTGATAGGCCTATTGGAGTAGCTAATTTTGTATCGTTATGTAGGAGCCTACCAAGTGCAGGCTCCAAGTGAGATATGCCTCTGTTCCCTTGTACGCTGCTTGGGGCCAGGCATATCCGTTTGGTATCGGGGCCATGGTGCACGGTCAAGCTTTAGCACCAGGCTACGTAAAAGTTAATGTGGATGGTGTATATGTCAATTTTGAGGTCGTCCTGCTACCGAAGCCCCCCAACGACGAGATCGTGACTCTAGGGCAGGTCATTGGAACATTCATCCAGTGGCCCAAAAGCGACATCTCCCTAGAGGCTTCTTCACCGGTGGCGGGACCAAAAGGGTAGTGCGAACCAGAGCTAAATGCACTAATGCTATCTCCACAAGGGCAATGCGAACCAGAGCTACCTGCACCGGTATTATCTCCACGGGTGCTATTCTCGCCAAAGCAACTTGCACCGGTGCTACCATTACAGTCGACTACCATAAAGTCGACCTACAGTCGAGGCAGTGCCAAGGGCAAATCAAAGATGAAGAATGATGATGATATCCCGTACCTACCATTGGCCCGCAGATTCGTGCTAGGTGAGCCGATGATAATCCCGAAAGAGCACCTCGTAACCCTAGGACTTGGTTGGCAAACATTACACGCTTGGTATATGCAATAGTTCAATAAGCCAGGGGTAGAACGGTGCTCAGGTATCACTGTCAAATTCAGTCGGGATCATTTCCAGCACGAATTTCAGGAATGTATCTTCGCGGTGACCTTTGACGATATATTTGGTCTTTTCATGCTCAACGCTCTCGACGTCTCACTCGTTCGATGCTGGACGCTGTAAGTCTGTACAATCACAGTCTCTGTTCATATAATACCGATATATGTCACAATTTGTTGCTTTTCTATGTATATATATAGATTCATGCTGACCCAAGCTAGATCAACGAAATCACCAATTGGTTTCCTGGACCCACTCTTGGTCGCCTTTGATACCATCAACGAGAATTCTTTCTTCGTCGAGTGCTATATTACATCAACACTACTGGCTCACCGCGATAAGGAATTTGTTCTTATGCCATACAATGAGCACTTCCATTGGATTTTAATTGTAATTATACCAAAATGGAACAAGGCTATATACCTTGATTCTCTAAGTAAGAACAAATCCAAGTACACAGCTATCGCCCAAATACTCGATAGGTAAGTACATTTTCTCCATACATAACTACATTGTACTCTTTCTTTCCTTCGAATGACTAATCTAACTTTTTCGAATAACGAAGGTTGTTCGCCACATACGTTGCACAAACATGTGGCTCGACGACAGGGGCCAAGCCCTTGAAACATGTTCGCAATTCTCGAGTATTCACTAGGTACACATTAATTAATCCTATACAACACTTAGTAGTAATGCCTCTTGATTTACCACATTCTATTTTTTGCAGTGCCACCAGCAGCAACCGGGCAACACGTGTGGATTCTACGTTTGCCACCATATGAGACTACTCCTCGATTCCTCGAAGATCACCAATTCTAAGGTTTGTCAATCTTCCCACATTTATTTCATACTTGTCAGGTTATATATGTACGTGCATTTAACAAAAAACCGTCTGTGATATGTCTGTGATATTGATATATCACAGATGGTTTTTTTTGTTAAAAACCGTCTGTGATTATGTCTGTGATATTGATATATCACAGACGGTTTTTTGTTAAAAACCGTCTGTGATTATCAGCTATCACAGACGGTTTTTAGTTACAAACCGTCTGTCATATTATTTTCTACCCCGTCTGTTAAAAATCGTCTGTGATATTTACACCACAGACGGTTCAAAAACCGTCTGTGATAACCTTCGATTATCACTGACCTATAAATTCAGACGGTTTCTGAACCGTCTGTGATGACATTTTTGAACCGTCTGTAATACGGTTTTCTGTAGTAGTGTTTGAACTATCTAGAGACGTTTTTTAGTGGGTTACATGTGTTAAATGACATATATATAACTATTATAAGGCACAACTAGATATGTGAAGTGGTAAGGTTGAGGTGGCTAGTGCAACGTATCTAAGAGAAGTACTATTCCCATGAGGTCAAGAGTTCGAGTACGAACCTTTGCAAGAGTCCATATATTTTTTAGATTTTAATTTTCATGACATGCTATACAAGTAACACAATTTAACGCCACTATAAAATAACTTTCTTCCCTTAAAATGTCACAAAGGATATATAGGTATTTTACTAATATGTCTCTACATTCATAGCAATGATGCATAGGAAGGCACTTATGATGAGTTTTAAAAAATGTCACTACGTGGGGTTTGTGTTGTAGTGCCACCATGCTCCCCAGCGTATGAGGAGGCTCCGAGCCCATCACAATGAACTATGGCCAAGGCACTGCACTTATAAAACACCCTTATAAAATATCACAAAGAATATATAGGCATTTTACTAATATGTCTCTACGTTCATAGCAACGATGCATAGGAAGGTGCTTATGAGGTGTTTTAAAAAAGTGTCTAAAACAATGTAGAGACACATTTACTATATTAAAAAATTTCTCTATGTGGGGTTTGTGTTGTAGTGCCTCCATGCTCCCCGGTGCACGAGAAGGCTCTGAGCCCCGTTACAATGAACCACGGCCAAGGCACTGCACCACCGTCATCACTGAAATCGTCAAGCCGATAAGGAATAAAATCCACAATTTGAAAGCAAAACAAAAAATAAAGAGCATGGAAGTAAATCGTAGTGGATGATAGGAGGGATAGATAGTGAGAGGGATACAAATCCGGTGGTTGATGGTGGAGCTCATCATTGGTGAGTGGATTGGGCCGGTGAGGAGGCCGAGGTGGGAGTCAGGGAGGAGGATTGCATGTAGAAGTCGGTGACACTCTAGGAGTAGAAGCCGAGAGGTGGAGAGTAGCAGGCAGCGACAACACGCAAGAGAGGGAGAGCCAAGGGCGAGGCCGAGCTAGGAACGGTGACACAGAGGCGGCCTAGGAGAGGCTGAGCCGAGCAAGGCCAAGCGAAGGTAGTCGAGCAACGGCAACGCGGAGTTCGAGTTGAGGCAGCGGTGATGTGGTAGCCCAGATAGAAGCCGGTGAAAGCATCTAAGCCCCGAAAAATTATTTTAGTAATTAATAACAATATGTGAATATGGGACTGACATGTTTATTGAGTGTTTGGACGATTTAGTTCCGATGATGAATGTGACAACCTGGAAATGCATGATAAAGGTCAATATGAAGATCAATATGGTTCAAGACAAAAGGTATAAGTAGTCTAGAATCCTTTTTGATTTTACCGGTCTTAGGAAAAAAAAGGATGAAAGATCGGATTCTAGGTTAGATACCATACTATTAACAGAGATCATGACTAGTAGCTTGATAGTATGTTCTTGTGCTATTTGAATCAATTTAGGAGCATGCCTAATCTTAGAATTTAAATTGAAAGCCAACTATGCATTCTCAGAAAAATCGGTAGTACCGGAGTTTACACGGTGGTACTACCGCACTGCGGTAGGACCACAACTCTTGAGTGATACAACCGCACCTTGGAAGGACCGAATAAAAGGGCGGTACATTTTTTCTAGAGAGGACCAAATTTTGGTCCTCAAGATAAATGGTAGTACTACACCAGAAATTGAACTACCGAAGAAGTAGAACTACTGCATTTACAAGACGGTAGTACCGCACTGAAATTCCATCAGCTAGTTCAGAGGCAATGAGTGTGACGAATATAGCCGTTACTGTGTTGTCAGTGCAGGTGTGGTAGCACCGGTCGATGAATGGCGGTACTACCGCTCGTGTTGAAAATTTCAGGATCTTGCCTCCAATGGTTGAATTTGGTTGGTGGGGGCATAAATAGCCCTCTACTAGCTCTAGCATTGATGTTAGAAACTCCATTGAATATCCTTGAACTGAGAGGACTCTCTCCATACCTCATTTACTCTTTTTTGCATTTATTTGAGGAAGTTGAGCTAAATTCAAGTGAATTCACTCTAGATTGATCCTTGGCACTTGATTGCTGTCAAGCGAAGATTGTAGTTCATTACTCTTGGTGTTTGCCGGCATCTATATAGCTTGGCAGGAGTACATGTGGTGATCTCTTCAAGAAGATTATGAAGAGGCCCGGTGACATATTGTGAGTGGCCTGGTGTTCACCATCTCTAGAGTATAGGAAGAATAACCACTAGTTGAATTGAGGAGTAAGGCTTAATTCATGTAGCTTGTCTAAGTTGTTTGAGCTTTCCTCAACATGGACTAATGAAGACCGGCAAGTCTTCGATACCATAGCAACATCTCATGTCATCTCTTGGTTATTTCTTTGCCTCTAATTCCGCATTTATATTTCTAGCATGTTGGGATAATTGAGTTAGTCATATTTAGTTGTGCTAGAAATATATTTGTAGAGACTTGTCTTTTGGTGCCTTAACTTTATTAAAATTGAGTAGGTCTTGAATTACAACATAAATCTTGCATAGCTCTAATATTGTAGAAATTACTTTTAGAAAGCAAGAATTTTTAGAACCTCCTATTCACGTCCCTCTAGTTGGTTATCCTTGATCCTACAAGTAGTATCAAAGCTTGGTCTCTCATTAATTTAGGCTTAACCGTTTAAGAGAAAATAATGGCTTGTGAGGGAATTGCTATAGGAAAGGTACCTCTATTTGATTGCTCAAATTATACATATTGAAAAATTAGAATATCTATTTATTTAAAGGCCATGACTCCAAGCATATGGAAAATCATAAATGAGGATTATGTTATGCCTCTTGATCCACTACATCCCACAGAACTTGAGGGGTGTAATGCTCATTTAGATGCTCAAACAATGAATGCTCTCTTTGGTGCTTTAAATATGGATGAGTTCAATAAACTGAGCAATTTAGAAATCGCTTATGATATTTGGACTACCCTCTCAATAATCCATGAGGGAACATTCACGGTCAAAGAGGCTAAATTCCATAGGCTCCAGATCAAATATGAGACATTTACAATGTTGCCACATGAGAAGATAAATGAAATGTATTCTTGCCTCAACAACATTGTAAATAAATTCAAAGGCCTAGATACGTCACTAACCGATGTTGATATTGTGAGAAAATGCTTAGAGCCTTGCCGGAGAAGTATGAGATCTTGGTGATACTCTTTCTCAAATCCTCCGAGTTGACAAAGATGATGCTAACACAACTCTTGGGCAATCTCATAACCAATGAGTTGCACAATAAGGATAAGAAGGAGCTTTGGAGCAATCCTCCTCTAAGGGCAAGAAGGTCACTACTTTCAAAGCCAAAGCAGTATCAAGTGATGAGTCCGAAAATGATGAGGATGATTCGGAGGTGGAGTTATCCCTCCTCATGAGAAGAATAAAGAAATTCATAAAAAGGCATTTATACCAAAGTGCTAGTCATGAAAAGGTAAGAAGGGATGATCCTACAATGACAACAAGTGCTATAGCAATATGCATTACTATGAGTGTGATGAGAAGGGGTATATTTCCTCTCATTGCCCTACAAAGAAGGATGATAAGGGTAAGCCATCTAATAAGAAGGAATTCAATGGCAAGAAGAAGCTTTACAAAGATGGCAATAATGAAGCTCACATTGAAGAGTCAAACTCCGATGAGGAGTATACTGACTCTTGATTCTGATGAGGATGCATCTCCCAAGAAGAAGAGACTTGTCGGCATTGTCATCAAGGAGGCTCCATCACTCTTCTTGTCTCGTACATGCCTCATGGAAAAAGGAGACAAGATAAAATCCTTAAATGATAATGAACATTCATATGATGGAGAAAATTTGATATTTGACACTGAATACGTGCGCCTCTCAACTTTTAACCCCCAATTCGCACGCCTTTGGAAATTTAACCCCGTCACTACGAATTCTTTTGATTCAAGGGATTCTCCTCATTTTCTCTCCTTTTCTATTTTGACACTTGTCACTGCGAAAATGAAAAGAATCCCTTGAATCAAAAGAATTCGTAGTGACAGGGTTAAATTTCCAAAGGTGTGCGAATTGGGGGTTAAAAGTTGAGAGGCGCACGTATTCAGTGTCAAATATCGAAATTTCTGAGCTCATGGATATGTTGAAAGAATTGAATGGATATCTTAGAAAAGAAAAGTCAAAATTTAAGGTCTTAAAGAAAAAACATCTCTCTCTCTCTCTTAAAGGCTCTTATGAGGAGCTAAAGGAAGCTTATGACTTGCTTATCCAAGAAAATTTAAGCAAGTCTTGCACTAGTGTTGGAATGACATGTGATATTTTCAATTAAATGCTTAGTATAGAAATTGCTAGAACTAGTATATCTACTTCATGTGATAATTTGCTTGCCATGCCATATTGTTCTAAAATAGACTCTAGTCATTAAGTTTATGATGCAAAGCTTGTTGTTGAAAACAATGAGCTAAAGGAGCAAGTAACCAAGCTAAGCAAAAGCTTGGAACAATATTTCAAGGATAAGGCCACCCTTGACAATGTTTTGAGTGAGAAAAGTTGCTTATTCAATAAAGAAGTACTTGGGTACATGCCCAAGAAGGGTAAAAAAACTGGTAAACAAGCCCACAAGGTTGTTAAACAAAATGATACATATTGCTATAAGTGCCGGGAAGTAGGACATTTGCAACAAACTTGTCCTATTGGTAAGACTCCACCGGTGGGTCTATATGATTCATGTGATATGCTTAAGAAAACTAAGGATGGTCATGTAACTGCAGGATTTATTGGCACTTCAATTTTAGGCGCTAAAAAGAATGCTATTTAGATGCCTAAAGACTTGGTTACTAACCTCCAAGGATCCAAATAAATTTGGGTACCTAAAAAATGTGATTTTCTATTGCAGGTGAACGACAAGACTGGTGGAAGGCATGGGGTGCTTGATAGCAGTTGCACTCAACACATGACTAGAGACCGAAAGATGTTCACCACATTTGAGAATGGGAGCAATGAAAAGATCACCTTTAGAGACAATAGCAAAGGAAAGATTCTTGGTTTGGATAAGATTTCTATCTCAAATGACCTTTCAATTTCAAATGTATCTCTTGTAGAAACATTAAATTTCGATTTACTATCCATTGCACAATTATGTAACCTTGGATTAATATGTTGATTCTTTAAAGACAGAGTAACCATTTCAAAGGAAAAAAGAAAATAAACTAGTTTTAAAGGTTTTAGATTTGAAAATCTTTACTTAGTTGATTTCTCTTCTAGTGATTCTTATTTAAAAACTTGTTTAATGACAAAAACTTCTTTAGGATGGTTATGGCATAGAAGATTAGGTCATGTGGGAATGATTCAACTCAAAAAACTTTTCAAACATGACTTAGTGGTTGGCTTGAAGGTTGTGAAGTTTGAGAAAAAATAGATTATGTAGCAGTTGCCAAGCCAGGAAGCAAGTTACAAACTCTCATCCTTCCAAAAGCATCATGTTAACCACTAGGCTATTAGAGCTTTTACATATGGATTTATTTGGGCAAACAACCTATAAGAGCATCGGAGGTAATAGCTATTGCTTAGTCATTGTAGATGATTACTCTTGATATACATGGGTATTCTTTTTACATGATAAAGCCAAGCCTTTGGTATTTTCAAAAGTTTTGCAAAAAGGGTCCAAAATGAATTTGATTTTAAAATAAAAAAATTCGTAGTGACGAGTTCAAAAACATTAAAATTGAAAACTTTTGTGATAAACTTAGAATAAATCATGAGCTTTCCACTACCTACACTCCAAAGCAAAATAGAGTTGTAGAGAGGAAAAATCGAACATTAATTAAGATGGCTAGGACAATACTTAATGAATATAATACCTTTGATAACTTTTGGGCAGAAGCGATTTACACCGTTTGCCATTCTATAAATTCCCTTTACTTGCAAAGTCTTTTGAAAAAGACTTCTTATAAGCTTCTCGTTGGAAGAAGACCAAATATTTCCTATTTTCAAGTATTTGGATACAAATACTATATCTTAAAAAAGAATGTTCAGCTCTCTAAATTTCAAAGTCTATGTGATGAAGATTTCTTGCTTGGTTATTCTTCTAATAGTAAAGGTTATTGTGTCTTCAACAAAAACTTTGATTTAGTTGAAGAGACTTGTGGTGTTCAATTTGATGAGACTAATGGCTCTCAAGAAGAGTAAGAGAATTTGGATGATGTAGGTGATAAATGATTAAGGCAAGCAATGTAGAATATGTAAATTAGTGATATCAAGCTAAAGGAGGACACAAGTGAATCACTTTCATCAAAACAAGTTGAACCTCCCATCTCTTCCACAATAAGTAATATTCAAACAATAGACTTGGAAGAGAAAGAGGAATGACTTTCAACACTACCACCAAAGATTCACTATACAATTGCAAAAGATTATCCAATAGACCAAGTATTGGGTGATGTGATTAAGAGTGTTCAAACTTGATCTCGTATAGCTTCGTTTTGTGAACATTACTATTTTGTTTCTTTTCTTGAGCCAAAACATTTAGATGATACTCTAGATGATTCGGATTGGGTGAATGCAATGCATGAAGAGCTAAATAACTTCGTTCGAAACGACGTTTGGACTTTGGTGGAAAGATTAAAGGAGCACAAAATGATTGGTACAAAGTGGGTCTATCGCAACAAGCAAGATGAGAATGAAATTGCGGTAACAAATAAGGCAAGGTTAGTTGCTCAAGATTATATTTAAGTCGTGAGTTTAGACTATGATGAAACTTTTGCTCCCGTAACTAAACACGAGTCTATTCGCATATTACTTGCCTTTGCATCAAGTTTTGATATTAAACTATTTTAAATGGATGTTAAAAGTACTTTCTTAAATGGAAAAATAACCAAACTTGTATATGTTGAACAACCTCCAGGTTTCAAAGGTCCCAAAAATCTTAATCATGTGTATAAACTCTCCAAGGCGCTATATGGCTTAAAACAAGCTGCTAGAGCATGGTACGAGTGCCTTCAAGATTTTCTACTTTCTAAAGGATTTAAAATTAGGAAAGTTGATACAACATTATTTACAAAAATCATTGATGATGATTTTTTATTTGCTATATTTGTGTTGATGATATTATATTTGGTTCTACTAACCAAGACTTTTGCAAGGAATTTGGTGATATGATGTCTAGGGAATTTAAAATATACATGATCAAAGAGGTAAGCTATTTTCTTGGACTTCAAATCAAGCAACTCAAAAATAGAACATTCATGAGTCAAATGAAGTATATGAAGGATTATTCAAGAAATTTGGCATGGAGGATGCAAAACCCATCAAGACTCCCATGGCAACAAATGGACTCCTTTATCACAATGAGGGAGGTAAATTGTTAGATTTAAAGCTTTATAGATCTATGATTGATAGTTTGCTTTATCTTACCGCATCTAGGCCCGATATCATGTTTAGTGTTTGCATGTGTGCACGATTTCAAGCATCACCAAAAGAGTGCCATTTGACGGCCATAGAAATAATTCTATGATATTTAAAGCATTTCTCTAGTATAGGTTTATGGTATCTTAAAGGTGCTAAATTTTATTTAATTGGATATTTGGATTCTCATTATGTGGGTTCCAAAGTAGATAGAAAAAGCACATCAAAAAGTTATCAATTATTACAAAATTCTTTAGTGTCATGGTCTTCCAAAAAACAAAATTTTGTAGCCCTCTCACGGAAACCGAATATGTTTCCGCGGGTAATTGTTGTGCTCAATAGTTATGGATGAGGCAAACTTTTATGGATTATGGAATTAAATTTGATAAAATACCTCTTTTATGTGATAATGGTGGTGCCGAGAAAATAGCCAATAACCCGGTCCAACACTCAAGAACCAAGTATATAGATATTCGTCATCACTTCTTGAGAGATCATATGAGCAAGGGAGATATAACCATTAGCCACATTTAGACCGAAGACTAATTAACGGATATTTTAATCAAACTATTAGATGAAAGCCGCTTTTAAAAGTTGAGGAATGAATTAAATGTCATAGACTATTCAAATGCTACTTGAACTCTTGCCTCATGCTCTTTGTTCTCATTTGGAGTCATTGGAGCTTCCAACAAAAGGTTTTTTCAAATTTCTCTTAAAAATCTCTACGTTCATAAAAGTTATGTTCTTGGATATTCTTCAGCTTTTCTTGGATATTCTTCAGCTTTCTTAATGCAAAATGATCCTGAATGATGTTTATTTGAGTGCAAAATTAGGGATCATTTGCATAATTCTGAAATTCAAAGTTTCTTTCCTGAATTTCCAGAAAAATCGAAACTACCGTTGTGTATCGTGTAGTACTTCCACTGTCTGGTTCTACCAGCATTGAAATCATTGTGCTGCCTCGTTAGTTGGTCGATAACGTCATCGAAAACTAACGTGGTCAAAAACCAACATGGTCGATAATGTGGTCAAACCAACGTGATCGAACCAACGTGATCAAACCATCATGGTCAAACCAACGTGGTCAAAACTATCATGGTTGAACCAACATGGTCGAAACCATCATAGTCGAAACAATATGGTTGAACCAATGTAGTCGAAACCATCGTGGTTGAACCAATGTAGTCAAAAAATGTGGTCGAACCAATATGGCTGAAACCGACGTGGTCGAGAGTATCATGATCAAACCAACATAGTAAAACCATTATAGTCGAACCAACGTGATTGAAAAAAACATGGTCGAAAACGTGGTTGAAAAACCTAGTCAAAAATGTGGTCAAAACAATCTGGTCAAAACTAACATGGTCGTAAGCCCTTGTTAAACCCCCCTCTCTCTCCCGAGTAGTATTACCATCTCTTCTTTCGCTCCACTTGTCCTCTCTCCTGAAAAGGAACCTCCAAAATCCTCTAGGGAGATCTTCAAATCCCCTCGGGTTTCCTTCATTTTTTGGTGATTTATTGGTGCCTAAGGGTTCCTCTCCCTTGAATCTCAAGGTAAAATGGCGTAAAAAAACTTCCCTTTTACCTTTCTCTTGAACCCTAGGTCAAAATTGGTTCTTTGAAATGTGGATGATTTAGTGTTTTATTCTTGTGCAAATTGGTATAATTAGTGTCTTATGATGTCTATGCATCTATTTCATGGGTTCAATCCTTAAAGAACACTAGAAAAGTTTCAACATTGCAGTGCCTTAGAACTTAATCGGAGAAAGCAAAACTACCGCTTAAACGATGGCAATACCGATTTCTCTAACAAGTCAGCCACTTTATTCTATTCAATTTCAAACCTATTTTGGATGATTCCTAATATCTCCTTGTTTTCTGTTCTCTTTGGTTGAAGATGCCTTAGACCAGGAACACTACTTGCAAGTACTATACCAGTCAAAGACCCATTCCTTCCGATCAACCTCCTCTCCTCCAGAGTCACTTGCAGCCCAGGTTCCTACCCAATCCACTCAAGTCCCTCCAAAGGCAACTCAAAAAAGAAGAAAGGATAGAGGCAAGGCTGTAGCTTCTGAGTTACAAATAGTATCTGACCATGAGGAAATGGGAGAGACTAAGGAGCAACCAATCAATCTAAGGACTACTACCAGTGATGAGTACATCATATTGCAACAAAGGAATTAGTTTGTGCTCCCTAAGACATCCAAAATCCAAAGTTTCACACTAGAATTCAAGAGCTAGTATATGACAGATGTATGTCCCTAATAGGCAATTTGCTGATCATAAGTATATTGATTGGGACCATCTGGATCCCTTGACAAGTATGATGGCACATATCTGTTGTTTCAAATGGCCAGTATTCAAAACATTATTGCACTCATGTATGATTATGATGAGGAGATTATTAGGCAATTCTATGCTACATTGTATATATCTCTAGATTTCATTCACATGGCATGGATGACAGGGACCACATACTTGGGTTGCCATAAGCATGAATTTGAGCTAGCTCTAAGGACCGAGTCAAGCAGCTATGAGAAAATCTATGACATACCTGCTCTTTTGGTTCCAGCTTGGATGGAGTACTATGACGCAAATGTCAGATGCACTTGAAGCAAACTAGCTGGTCTTCTCCCCATTCCCAGCTTGGTCAACATGATCATCAATTACACTATTCTCCTTAAAATCAGAAACTTTGATGCGATTCGAGGACATGCTTGGAACTTGATTGATAACATCATGAATGGCAGACAATTTGATGTGGTTGATCTTATCCTTCAGGAAATTGCCTCCTCCAAGAATGATCAGGTCAAAACAATCAACCATGCTCCTTATATCATGACCTTGATCATCCAAAGGCTGAATATCATAGAGGTTTGGGCTCAGTTCACTAGCCCTACAAACCACGAGAGGGTCCTCTATCCCTATAGCTCCTCAGCCCCATGATCAACAAGAAGAAAATGCACCAGAAGGAGAAAAGTCTCTGTCTCAGATCTACTCTACAGTGCTGAGGATAGAGGGACATCAGTTGGAGACTACTACACAGCTTGCTTCCTTGACTGCCACAGTCTCTTCTCTCGGGGACAGAGTATCCTCTCTTGAGCATGCTGTAGTTTGTCCTCCCTCTCTAGTCCATTTCACCCGCTGTCGCCGCCGTGATCCTTCTTCTCAGAGACCGCAAGAGTAATCCTTTTTGGTATTTTGATGCCAAAGGGGAGAAGAAAAAGAAGAGAAAGGCACCAATGCGAAAAGTAGCAAGAATCTATCTATTATTATCTACTATCGACTATATATGATGTGATGAACATTTGTGGTGTAATGAACTTGCCATGATCTTGTGTTTTATGTCATGTGGATTATGTTTTATGTGGACATATTATGTAATATTGTTGAACTTGGTACTTGACATTATGGTTGAGTTATTCTCTACGAATTGCAATCTCTCTATCTTATGTTTAATTATGATATTGTCAATTCCCTCGGGTTCAACAAATGAAAGAAACTCCACTAAACCTTTTTTAAAATCTCTACATGTGCTTACAATGCAACTTCTCATTTATATGCACATGTTTAAGGGGAGATTTCTTTGTAATGACTTTAAAAAGCAAATAAATCTAAAAACTCATTTGAGCTCATTGCAAGAATTACTTGCTTTCAAGTCACAACAAGAATATACAACTCGTTCTCAACAACTGGTATATTCAAAACTATATATTTATCACATATTAATTGGGTTGTCATCAATTACTAAAAAGGGAGAGATTGAAAACATCTAGACAACTAAAAATTATTTTGGTAATTAATGACAATATGTTAATATGGGACTAATATGTTTATTGAGTGTTTGGAAGGTTTAGTCCCGACGATGAATGTAACAACCTGGAAATGCATGATAAAGGTCAATATGAAGATCAATATGGTTCAAGATAAAGGTACAAGTAGTCTAAGATCCTTTTTTATTTTACCGATCTTAGAAGAAAATGATGTAAGACCGGATTCTAGGTTAGATGCTATACTACTAAGAGGGATCATGACTGGTAGTTTGATAGTATCTTCTTGTGCTATTTGGATCAATTTAGGATCATGTAGACTCTTAGAATTTAAAACGAAAACCAACTATTCATTTTCAAAAAAAGCAGTAGTACTGGAGTTTACATGGTAGTACTACCGCACGGTGGTAGGACCGCAACTCTTGAGCAGTACTACCGCACCTCGGAAGGACCGAATGAAAGGACGATATGTTTTTTCAAGAGAGGATCAAGTTTTGGTCCTCAAGACAAATGGTAGTACCACACCAGAAATTAGAATTACTGAAGAAGCAGAATTATTGCATTTACAAGGTGGTAGAATCATGCCGAAATTCTAATGGCTAGTTCAAAGGCAATGAGTGCGACAAATACAACCATTACTATGTTGTCAGTGCAGGTGCGGTAGCACTGGCTGATGAATGGTGGTACTACCACTCGTGCTGAAATTTTGGGATCTTGCCTCCAACAGTCGAATTTGGTTGGTGAAGGTATAAATAGCCCTCCATCAACTCTAGGATAGATGTTAGAAACTCCATTGAACATCCTTGAGCTAAGAGCACTCTCTTCACACCTCATTTACTCTTGTTGCATACATTTGAGGTAGTTGAGTCAAATTCAAGTGCATTCACTCTAGATTGATCCTTCGCACTTGATAGCTGTCAATCGAAGATTATGGTTCATTACTCTTGGTGTTTGTCAGCACCTAGACGGCTTGGCGAGGGTACGTGCGGTGATCTTTTTAATAAGATTATGAAAAGGTCCAGCGCCATATTATGAGTGGCTTGGTGTTCGCCATCTCTGGAGCGGAGAAAGAATAACTACTAGTGGAATCGAGGAGCAAGGCTTATTCATGGAGCTGATCCAAGTTGCTTAGGCTTTCCTCAATGTTGACTAGTGAAGACCAGTAAGTCTTCGATACCATGGCAAAACATCTCGTGTCATCTCTTGGTTATTTCTTTGCCTCTACTTCTGCATTTATATGTATAGCAAGTTGAGCTTATTGAGTTAGTCATATTGAGTTGTGCTAGAAATATATTTGTAGAGATTTGTCTTGTGGTGTCTCAGGTTTACTAAAATTGAGTAGGTCTTGAATTGCAACATAAATTTTACATAGCTCTAATATCGTAGAAATTACTTTTAGAAAGCAAGAATTTTTTAGAACCTCCTATTCACCTTCTAGTCGGTTATCTTTGATCCTACAGTCGAGTAGAGGCAACGCTGAGGTAAAGCCAGGTTGTGGCAGCGCCTAGCCAGAGGAGCCAACAGCTGGTTGGCCAAAGAGCATAGGAAGGAGGTGTCGGCATGGCGGTGGAGCAAATCAAGAGACAAGGGATCAAGAGAGGAACAAGGGGAGCAACCAAAACTAAGAGGGAGATTATAGGCGTCGGTGGAATGAAAGGATTGGAGAGGAGAGCCAAGAGAAATAGATAAGTAGGAGAGAGAGAAGAGGGGACCGGTGCACGAGAGAAAGAGAGAAGGAGAAAGAAAGGGGGAAGTAGGCTGATGGGCCGAAGAAAGGAATCAGGCCGGTAGAGGGCCAAGGAGGAAATGGGCCAGCAGAGGACCAAGGGGAAAACGGGATGGTAGGTATACTCTGTTAACCAACATGAACCCCGATATAGATAGAGAGGTCCTAGAATATTTAGAAGTATCTAAATGCACACATACCTGCATAAGGGCAAAGAAGTGTAGATGTATGCATATATTCGAAGAGGAGTATACACACGCACACACACATGTAAGTGTACCTACTCATTCATGCTTGAATGATAAATTACCAGCAAATAACAAAATGTCGAGTATACCCCTAGATAAGCCCACACAACTGAACGCCAATAAAATAACAACAAGCAACGGGTATAAAATAAGATTTAATTATAATTACCTCAATCAGGTAAATTGACCACAACATCACCCTATGAGCACATCGGTATGACACATTTTGGATATTTTCATAAATTAAGTTGTAGCCTACTGTAGGTGACAATCCAAGTCAAGGGAAGGGCTTCACTTGAATCTACCTAAAACCAAATATGTTATTAAATTCCAGGCAAGCTTAGCTTTGATCACTCTAACTAGTTATATTAATTAAGAAAAATTACTTTTATAATACATAGTATCACCTGTTGCATTAAAATGCTCATTAAAATAAATGAGGATAAATGAAGAAAGAAAAGAGACAAGATGATAAAAGAAAAGTGATGCTAAGAGATAAAAGAGAAGAGAAAAGAGCAATTCCAGCTAAAAAGAGCAGCTAAGCTGCAAGTTATGTATAATAGGAGGGTAGAGGGTGCACTGGGTAGGAAAGAGAGGGAAAGGTTGTGGCTCTCTACATATAGGTGTAATATAAGGACTAAATAGCTTTCACTTAGGTACGGAGCCATATTTCTAGTGTTAACCATATTGCTGTATTTCTAGTGTCAACCATATTCTCACTTTGGTGTGTAAAAAATGCTACCCTACAACGTTATTATTATCTCTACATGGGTAAGGATTATAGCTAATGAAAGAAACCAGAACTGGTATAGAGCTCAGAAGTGATAGATCCAAGGTGCATATATTAGCATAGTAGAGTGTTGGGTATGGAAGAGACCACTCCAACCAATAACTACTTCGAGGTTGGTGGGTGTCTAGTGAGGGTAAGAAACCATCCTAGGCCACCGATTAGTAGTTGGGTGGAGATATAATAACGGAACTAGGGAAAACATTCTGTGCTCTGAACTCGGCGCTGCATCTAAGGAAATATAGATTATCTAGTTGCAGAGAGCTCAGAGTACCTATGGGTAAAGTGACATAAGCCTACGCAGTGCTAATCAAATCATGAACTCATGCCTGTCTCCTGAATTGGAGGTTACGGAGACCGGCTGGGGATCTTTCACTTCATTTGATGTTATGGAGAAGTTGTTCTAGAGAATACCTCTTGTACCCATTATTGTTCATAGTGGAAGAGACAAAAGAAGTAGAAGCAGCAAAGGAAGCTTAGCACAACCACAAAGAAGAGAATAGAAGAGAGGAGGTGGACTAGTAGTTCCCACCTAGGTGCTTGAAATTAAAACACCCAACAAGAAAAGATTGATCATCTCCACGTTGTGGTCTTCACTTATAGCTATGTAATATGGTTGGTTTGAGGATTAACTTGGTTGAGTATCCATTGTGGGGCTATGGACAATTGTGTAGTATCAGAGTCAGACCATGCAGCTTTGGTCGAAGACTTGTTATTCGATTTCGGCTAAAATGTTGGCAGCTTGTGGGGGGCACGTGGATATGTAGATCTGCCAAAACTTTTGCCATTTGGATCTGTGGTTTGCTCGGTGTGAGCTGAACTCCCAAAGAGAATAGATTTGTTGCTGCTCTATTTTATCTGAAGCCTACCTCATGTCAGATCTTGCTTTAGTGTTGTTGAATGAAGGTTGTAACTTATGTTGTAGCTGTTGTTGTGGTTTCTTTAGGTGTTTAGAAGTTGTTCTAAGTAATACTTGTTGTACCCATTGTCATTCACAGTGGAAAAACTGATCTTACTCATCTCGGTTAGAGGAGGTTTTCACGTAAATTCGTGTGCTTTTTGTGTATGTCATATTGATTATGCCGCTGCTTCCTATTGGCTGCAACTTATCTCAAAGTTCACAGCAGTACGGAGAGTTAACGTGTGCTTGTCTAGCCAATCACAGCCCAACACTGCCATGGCTGCAATATTTGATAGATGTTCTAGCCAACAGACAATTGCTTCTCTGTGTGTGTGGCACACGACTACAGCACGCCGGCCGCCGCGCATTGGAGGTCCTTTTATTTTGGTTTGAACTTCTAATTTATTTTTTATTATTTTTAAATTTTATCTTTTTTGATTTTTTTTATCTTTTTTTATTGATTTTTCTTGTATTCATTTGCATTATCCGTGATAGACTAACTTATTTTTTATATTTTTAAATTAGGTACGCTAAATAAGTCACTATCAGTTACAGTTAATTTCAATCTGTTACAGTATAATTTTAAATATAAAATAGTTCATTTCAGCCAAATCAAAGAGCACATGAGTCCGAATCGTACGCACTGGCCCATGTAAATAGCGTAAGCGGGTGCGGGCGGGGCGAGTAGCTAAGCCTACGGTGGAATCCTTCCGCGCGCCTATGCAAGACAACCGATGGCACCTAAGGTTTGCCGCATTAGTAGTCGATCGTCAGCTCCAAGAAGTGACCCGCGACTAATTAACAAGAAGGTTTTCATTGCCGGTTTCAAAATTTTAGTTGGGGCACAGTAACACCAAAAATTCGATAGATTTCTTCCGAAAATTCCAAATTGATTTTTGAATTTTTAAAATTTTGGGCCAAAAATCAGTTGAAATTATCGGATAAATTTCAAATAAATTCAAAACCATAAAAAAAATGTGTGTAAATTTAAATCACCCAAAATAAGTTGGTCGATACCATATTTTACCAGGGCCACGGGTAAAACTAGTGCTTGTTCTCAGCCGAAAATCAACCGGCAATAAGACCCTGTTAACAAGTAATAGTCTCGAGCCACGTATATGGCGACGTCGTCAAGCCGGCCGCCGCCGGCGTCCCTGCCGTGCCTCGTCTTCGATTACGGCGACAAGCAAGCACGACACCGTATATAGCGTCTCGGACGGCGTGCACCGCCCGTCCGATATTCATGAAATCTAAACAAGTATAAGTATTTTTATTCACAATAGTTATACCGTTGTACAGATTTTAAATCTTCAAGTGGCAGTTAATTTTTCCAAAGTCCTAAATAATTCTTAATAGATTTGTACCATTTACATGTGATTAATAAATTAATTAAGTATTTAAATTTGCATCAAAATGATTTAAATGGGAGTACATCAATTTAATTAGTACAAATTTTAATCCACCGACAATATTAAATTTATTTTTTTAATAAACATAAATATTTGCCTAATGGTAATGGAGACTATGGCTTGGTTGGGCTAGTGGGCTAGTGGCAGGGGAGATGAGAGAGGCTGACTTGGGCTGGGCAATGTTGAGCTGAAATCCCGGATATCCGTTTTCGTATTATCCGGATAATCCGTATTCGTATCCGTATTCGCCGGATATCAGGCCTACTGTATTCTTATCCGTATCCGATAAAAAAAATCCGTATTCATATCCGATTCGAGAATTATCCGAAGAAAATCCGATCCGACACAATCCGTATCCGTTTTCATCCGGATCGATCGGAAACTATCCGATCCGTTTTCACCCTTAGTCATAGATTCTAAAAAGTTAAATAAAAAAGAACAGATGAAGTAAAAGAATTTAATGAGGTAGCGACGATGCTATTTTAATATGGGCAAGATATCTGGTGCACAATGTTACATCTGTGAACATATCCACAGACTCAAACACGACCATCCGATCTTAACTCGACGGCCGAGATCGCAGGCGGGTGCACCCCCACCCACTTCTGCAATTTTGCGATTTACCCACCCATTATTTTCCGAAAAGCCCCGCGTACAACTCCCCCATCCCCATGGATTCCTCCCCCAGCCGCGCTGCGTCCTCCCAAATCGCGGGGCCGCGCTGCCACCTCCTCGGAGCTGAGAACGCGGTCGGCCGAGACGCCCAAATCCGCGAGGATCAGGGTGCGTTCCCATGCCGGGGAGGTCGGGGCAGCCGGCTCCGCCCTGGAGGAGTCAGTGTTGGATTTTGATCTAGGCCAAACGGTTGAAAGAGGGAGACGTGGGGTGATGCCCACGTTCACCCGTTTCTCACGCGCCCTGATCGGGGGTGCTTAACCAATTTTGGTTACGGTCCCCCGTTGCACAACGCAAGATAAAAAAGGGGGTTTCGGCCTCTCACGTGGGTATTGGTTGTACGGTTCCCGTGAGAGTCTAAACCACCGCACAAACCCTAAGTCAAACCGATCTACTGCGCGCTGCCAGCAACGGGAAGACCGCCGCCACTGCAGGACATCGCCGGTGACCTTCCGATCTGCGAGGCCTCCCCGACCTTCACCAACTCCCGCCTCACGCCTGCATCATGCAGGCACGTGGACTTCAGCTCAATGGCCTTCATCGCTGACCGTAAGTTTCCCGATCTGATGAAACCCTAGGTGTTCTTGTGCTAGACTAGCGGATTATGTGATGTGCATGATGGTTGAAGTCTCACATTTGGTATCAGAGCCTCTGCTAGTTTTCCTAGAACCCTAATTAGTTACACTGAACTCGGATCTAGAGTTTTGGTTTAAGGTTATTGATTAAGGCTCGGCTAAGAAGTTAGAAGGAGAGGAATCAAGTTCTTTAAAACCCTAAGAAAATCCCCAAAAGAATCTGCCCACCCGAACCTTAAAATCCCCAATCACTCAATTGAAACTTTAGATCGGCGGCAAATAAACAAACAAAAAAAAGGGAGAACTTACTTTTTCAGGCGCGGCCGCTGCCGGTGTCACCGTTTCATGTCATTATCGGCGTGCCGCCGCTCACGTGGAGCGCGCGCCAGAGCTCGGCCGAGCGCGTGGGAGCCGCCGTTGCCGCCTCCCTGCCGCCGTGCCGCTCCGCCTGGGGCGCGCTCGCCTCCGCCTAGGCTGCGCGCCGCGCCGCGAGTGCGTTGCCGCTGCACCGCCGCCCGCAGCAGCGCCGCCGCCGCAGCCCGGCCGAGCGCGTGGAGCTGCCGTTGCCGCCTCCGCGCCGGCGTGCTGCACCGCTCCGCTGGGCCGCCGCTCCGCCTCCGCCTGGGTGCGCCGTCGCCCGTGCCGCGTTTTTCGGGTTGAGAGGAGCCGAAATGACTTAGGGTTTTTTTGGGGAGCCAGCGCCGACGGCCGTTTTTGTTCAGGTGATTTTCGCTCTGAGCCGTCCGATATAATGGACGGCAGTGATTCTGATTGGGTGCTGATGGGCCTGTGGCGACCACGGGCCAGGCCTGGGGAGCCGCAAGGCCGGTTTTGGCTGTTGGGTTTCGGCCCAGCAGCACATGAAATATTTTTTTCTTTCCAGTATATATTTCATGTATTTATAGTATATCTCATGTATAATTAATGATTATTTGATGTCTCTCATAAAAATTTACTGGATAATGTCTTTAAGCTGCTGAAAATATTATGCTATTTTTTTCGCTGCCTAATGTTCTGTCTCTAATTGAATGAAACCAACGAGAAATTCAATTGGAGAGTTATGTTTATTTTTCATGCTATTACTTTTGGACCAACGTTAATTGTAATTGCATGATATCAATTATGTTTATTTTTGTTGTGTTTAATTTTCCCATGCTATTACTCTTTGACCAACGTTAATTGTAATTGCATGTTATGAATTATGTTAAATTTTTCATTTCTGCCCAACGGTGATGCGAAAAATTCTTATGAGCATGTTGTTAATCACACCAAAGTAAGGTTAACTTTCATGCAAATTAATTATACATTTTCCTAATGAAAATTTTAAATTTTTCAGCTGCTACTGTTTCCGCTCAAGTTAATGCGATTGAGCCACTTAACGGCAGCAACTTCCAGAAATGGAAGTTTGCACTTATGACGACCTTTCAGCTCATGGATCTGGACTACGCGTTCAGATTCGATGAGCTTGTCGCTCCTACTGAAGGGGAGGACAAATTTATGACAAAATGAAGGAGTACAAAACTAATGCTGAGAAGTGGGAGCGGTCTAACCGCATTTCATTTGCTGTAATGAAGAACTCCGTCAATGAAGCCATTAGGGGAGCAATCCCTGAAAAGGACAAGGTGAAGGAGTACTTGTCCTCCATCGAGGATCACTTGAAGGGGTCTTCTAAGGTTTATGCTACCACACTGATGCATAGGCTCATGAACACTAAGTACAATGATACTGGAAATGTCCGTGAGCATATTATGACCATAATTAACATTGCTGCCAGACTTAAGACAATGGACATGGAAATTTCTGATGGTTTTGTTGTTCATTACATTATGATGTCTCTTCCTAAGCAATTTGAAGCCTTTAAGGTGAACTATAACACCATTAAGGACAAGTGGACCATGAGCGAGTTGATCTCTAATGTTTCTCAGGAAGAAGAGAGGCTCAAAGCTGAGGGAGCTAATGATTTTGTAAATCAAGTTGACTCCTCAAATCAAGCTGGTCCCTCTAGAAATAGAGGTGGCTATAAAGGAAAGGGAAAGAAGGAGCAAGCATACTCCCCTTATAAGAAGCCACAGAAGCCACAACATCCACAACATCCTAAGGCGCCTAAAAACGCTTCAGGTTCTGGAAGCTCAAATGGACAAAAGAAAAGTGATGAGTGCTACTTTTGTAAGTCAAAGTACCACTTCCAAGATGATTGTCCTGGATGGCTAACATGGCTCGCCAAGAAAGGTACTTATGAAATTACTTTTGTTGATGAAGCATTTTATGCTGCTTTTCCTATAAACTCTTGGTGGATTGATTCTGGTGCCACTGTGCACGTTACGAATTCCTTG
This sequence comes from Dendrocalamus sinicus, assembly GCA_036346575.1. Classification (NCBI taxonomy): domain Eukaryota; kingdom Viridiplantae; phylum Streptophyta; class Magnoliopsida; order Poales; family Poaceae; genus Dendrocalamus; species Dendrocalamus sinicus. The sequence goes on along the minus strand of CM070656.1, from coordinate 16,585,072 downwards.
CAGGGATTCCATATGTTGAGAAGTCTCAGAGGGGAACGAAGCCTAAGAGTGGCTAATGGGATGGAAGCCGAAATTAAAGCTATTGGATCAGTTTCTTTAGTTTTGAATAATGGCTTTGTAATGAAACTTAATGATGTTCTTTACGTTCCCTCGACGGGAAGAAACTTAATTTTTGTTTCATTATTAGAAAATGATGGATATTCATGTAATTTTGGACACAGAGAGTGTTTGATTTATTTTAATAATGATCATGTTGGTCGTGCCATTCGACACGACAAGCTTTATATGTTATCCTTGCAAGATTCTCTTATATCCATGAATGTATGTGATGTGAATAAAAAGGGCAAGCGAATTGATGAGACTTCGTTGAAATTGTGGCACTGTCGTTTGGGCCACATTTTGAGGGGGAGAATTGAACGTCTCATTAAAGAAGAAATTCTCCACCCTTTTATATTTTAGTGATTCGGATGATCATTGCCTTGATTGTATCAAAGGCAAGTATGTAAAGAAAATAAAGAAATGTGCTACTCGAAGCACAGGGATTTTAGAAATAATCCATACTGACATATGTGGTCCTTTCCCTGTGACATCAGTGGATGGTTATGATTCTTTTATTACGTTCACTAATGATTTCTCACATTATGGCTATATCTATCCTATTAAAGAGAGATCGGAAGCACTTGATAAATTTAAAATATTTAAGGATGAAGTTGAAAATCAGCACAGCCTAAAGATTAAAGTAGTGCGCTCGGATCGTGGGGGAGAGTATTATGGGCGACACGCAACTTATGGGCAGGTTCCTGGTCCTTTTGCCAGGTTCCTACAAGAAAATGGTATAGTCGCCCAGTATTCAATGCCCCAGTGATCCCTAGCAAAATGGAGTAGCGGAAAAAAGAAACCGCACACTTATGGACATGGTTCGAAGTATGTTGAGCTACTCCACTTTGCTTGTAAAGTTATTGATGGAAGCATTAAAGACCGCTGCACACATACTCAATTGGGTTCCCAGTAAATCAGTGCCTAAAACACCTTATGAATTATGGACTGGGAGAAAACCAAGTTTGAACTACCTCCATGTGTGGGGTTGTGCAGCTGAAGCTAAAGTGTTTAACCCACAAATTGGGAAATTAGATCCCAAGACTGTGAGTTGCCATTTTATTGGCTACCCTGACAGGTCTAAAGGGTACCGATTCTATTGTCCAGATCATACCACAAAATTTGTAGAAACAAGGCACGCTGTGTTCTTGGAAAATGATGGCATCAATGGTGACTTGGAGCCTAGGAAAATTGATCTTGAGGAGAAGCGGATTTATGTTGCTCGCCGCTAATCCGACAGACTGATTTTCCTATGCCCCAAGTGGTCGTGCCCACAGTTGATCCTGTAGTTGCAACTCCTGTTGCATCTTCAGTTAATTCTGTGGCCACTCCTTCTGTTGAGGGCTCTGAAAATACAAGTACGGTACCTAATGATGAGTCTTCACAGCCCTCTGTGATAGTTAATGAACAGCCTAATGAGCCTGCTAATGAACCTGTCAGGAGATCAGAACGAGTGAGGAGATCTGCTATCCCAAGTGATTATGAGGTTTACTTGAATGAAGATGATCTTGGGAAGGTGGATGATCCTAGCTCTCATAAGGAAGCTATGAAGAGTAAGGATTCATCTAAGTGGCTAGATGCCATGAAAGATGAAATTAAGTCTATGGGCGATAATGGTATATGGGACTTAGTAGAAATTCCTAATGGAGCCAAAACAGTAGGCTGCAAATGGGTCTACACAACCAAACGTGACTCCAAAGGGAATATCGAAAGGTTTAAGGCGAGACTTGTAGCAAAAGGGTTTACACAAAGAGAAGGCATTGACTATAATGAAACATTTTCTCCTGTCTCATCTAAAGATTTATTTAGAATCATAATGGCGCTCACAGCACATTTTGATTTAGAGTTGCACCAAATGGATGTTAAGACTACATTTCTGAATGGAGACTTGTATGAGGACGTTTACATGACACAACCGGAAGGTTTTGTTGTGGAAGACGAGAAACATTTGGGATGCAAGCTAAAGAAATCCATATATAGCCTGAAGCAAGCTTCTAGGCAATGGTATCTTAAGTTCAATGAAGTCATAAGGAATTTTGGATTTAAGGAGAATGATGTTGATAATTGTACATATGTTAAGTTCAGGGGGAGTAATTACACCTTCTTAATCCTTTATGTGGACAATATATTATTGGCGACAAATGATGTGGACATCATGGAAACTAAAATATTTCTCTCGTCCAACTTTGACATGAAGGATCTCGGTGAAGCATCTTATGTTCTTGGTATTGAAATTCACCGAGATATGACCAAAGGAACATTGGGTTTATCACAAAAGGCATACATTGACAGAGTACTAAAGAGATATAATATGCATAAACGCTCTGCCTCGCCTGCTCCTATTGTTAAGGGCGATAAGTTTGGGAAATTCCAGTGCCCAAAGAATGAATATGAATCTGATCAGATGAAGGCTATACCTTACGCTTCTGCTGTCGGAAGTATTATGTATGCTCAAGTTTGTACACGCCCTGATTTAGCTTTTGTTACAGGGATGCTTGGCAGATATCAGTCAAATCCAGGACCGGACCACTGGAAAGCCGTTAAGAAAGTCCTGCGCTATATGCAAGGCACTAAAGGTCACATGCTCACATATCGAAAAAGCGATAACCTTGAAGTTGTCGGTTTTTCTGATGCTGATTTTACGGGGTGTAAAGACACTAAGAAGTCCACATCAGGTTATATTTTCACCCTCGCAGGAGCAGCAATTTCATGGAAAAGTGTAAAGCAAACACTTACTGCATCGTCGACAATGCAGGCTGAATTGTGGCATGTTATGAGGCTACCGGGCAGGCTGTATGGCTTAAGAACTTTATCCCGGGATTGAGAGTGGTAGACAGCATTTCTAGACCACTCATTCTATACTGCGATAATCAACCCGCAGTTTTCTATTCGAGTAATAACAAGTCGAGTGCGGCTGCCAACCACATTGACATAAAGTATCATGTTGTGAAAGATAGAGTCCAGGATCAAACAATTAAGGTTGAGCATATTGGAACTAAATTTATGCTTGCGGATCCGCTCACAAAAGGCTTACCACCTAATATTTTTCGTGATCATATTGCCGGCATGGGTTTATTGGAGAGCCTATGATCCTGGAATAAGAGAACCATATAAAGTAACCAACTCCCATGAAGTATTATGTTATCCGATCGATATAGAATGGAGCACTATAAGTACTGATGTCCAGCGGTACTTAATTGACTGTTGTGACACATTACTTTGGTGTGAACTTTTATTGAGAGAGGGCTTGTGATGTTTAGCCTTACAATCAAGGGGGAGAATGTTGGATTTTGATCTAGGCCAAACGGTTGAAAGAGGGAGACGTGGGGTGATGCCCACGTTCACCCGTTTCTCACGCGCCCTGATCGGGGGTGCCTAACCAATTTTGGTTACGGTCCCCCGTTGCACAGCGCAAGATAAAAAAGGGGGTTCCGGCCTCTCACGTGGGTATTGGTTTTACGGTTCCCGTGAGAGTCTAAACCACCGCACAAACCCTAAGTCAAACCGATCTACTGCGCGTTGCCAGCAACGGGAAGACCGCCGTCACTACAGGACATCGCCGGCGACCTTCCGATCTACGAGGCCTCCCCGACCTTCACCGACTCCCGCCTCACGCCTGCATCACGCAGGCACGTGGACTTCAGCTCAATGGCCTTCATCACTGACCGTAAGTTTCCCGATCTGATGAAACCCTAGGTGTTCTAGTGCTAGACTAGCGGATTATGTGATGTGCATGATGGTTGAAGTCTCACATTTACTCAAATCCCATTGGGAGCGACATGAGATTCGAACGGAGAGGAAATGCTCATTATGTTTTGTCGAGTTCTAATGTGCATATGGTCAAAAATGTTTCAGTTCCGAATGTCCAGTGGTGCTTTCTGTTAGCCTGGATGCATCCATTGCATTGAAAGGACTAAGGCTTCATTTCTATTACATATCCTGGGCCTCCTGGCTCCATGCCGTGCACGGTTTTACCCTGACGTACAACTCAAAAGGTGCAAACTATCAGTACCAGTGCGGAATGGACCGTATCACAAACCATTCCGCACGGCAAATCACAGAATGTTCTGTTTGTACACTTTCCAACCTTATGCTACTCTAGACAGCTAAGAATTGCAGTTGCAGCTCTTCAATTTGTTATTTTGTTAGGACTTACAAGCATGGCATTGACAGCATCACAGGAGGAACCAAGATCAGTTATAAATATATATGATTTGATATTTGAAGAAATTAAGAGAAGAACAAGCTTTGGCAAAGCTTAACCAGACGATTCACTGGAAAAATAAGATTTGGCTACCTCAACCGATCTCCTTTTATTGTATCTTTTATGTTCTATTATCAAATTGTGATATTACTGATTCATCTATCAAATTGTTTAATATCCTACCGTTATCTACACATGTTTGGATTCGAATTGTAGTTATTACTTTTATTTTGTATCATATACTCTTATTAGAGTTATTGCAATGTAATTTGATTATGGATTGTTTTGTTTTTAGCTAATGCTATTTGCTTCACGCTTACGAGTTCGCCCTAGCTATATTTTTATTTCTGGGTCCGCCACTGAATTGAATTTGTTCATATGTTCACCAAATATGGCCTGTGCACTTAATACGTCCTCCTTAATATGGGGCATGTAGGGATGCAAGTGGGTTGACCCATTAAGTCATGTCAGGTATTGGTGGGTTTTTTAGACTATAGCTTAGATTTTTGGCTTAAATTTTTGAATTGTAGTTGCTCGTGCAAGAGAGAGTACGGAGTGAGAGATGTGTGCGATTTTGGTCAATATAAATGAAATTGGAATTATATTACTATAATTAATTTGTAGATTCTATCTTAAAAAATAATCCGTTTAAAAATTAATTACGGTAGCAAGCCAAAACTATAAACCCTATTGAGCCCACCCATACTTGGTGGTACACTCTTCACTTAATTGATGGTTCAGTTTGCATACATGGCTCTCGCATTAGTGCTCACGCAAAATAACTAGTGCGGGTCGGTGGGTTGGCTGCGCTGCCCACTTGCATCTGTAAGGCCGTTTTGTCTTAATTAGTGTTTTGAAGTCTAAATATAAAAAAGAAATAATGCAGGGAGTACAAATAGTACCCGAAAAATAACGCACTTTGCATAATTTGTAACTCATTGTATTGTAGTTTGTGTTAAGGATAGGATATGATTATTTATTTGTTTCTTTATATGTCTTGGTTTCCTTATCGGTGTATAACATATTTTTTATATATCCCCTTGTACTTCCTAAATATATTGCCCTCTGAACCTCATAAATATATACACAATATTTATAACTTGGTATCAGAGCTAGAGCTCTGACCTCGCTTCTTCCACTGCAATTGATGCCACCTATGCCGCCGCCGCACAAGCTGTTATTGTCACTTGCCGTCCTAACCGCCGGCCATCGCTCATGTTCCATTGCTATCGCTGCCACTTAGGCCACCGTTGTCTTCGTTGCTGCACAGGTCGCCGTTGTTGCCCGCCATCTTGTCCGTCGGCTGTTGCTCTCGCGTAGCCTGCCATCTTGACCTTCGGCAGTCGCTCGTTGTTGCCACCACCGCTGGTCGCTCCATCGATCACTGCTCCGCTGGTGACCACCTGGTGCCCATCACCCGGCTATCGACGCCCTGTCAGAGCCTCCAGCGTTTGGCCGCCACCCGCATCGGAGTCGCCGCTATCTGCACCCTTCAACCAAACCGATTCGCCGCCATTCCGCCCATCGCCGCTCTACCAGCGTCCACCTGGTGCTCGTCACCCGGCTACCGACACGCTTTCGGAGCCGTCGGCATTCGAGCGCCACCTGCATTGGAGCCATCGCCACCTGCGCGGGAGCTATAACCATCTTCGTCCTTCGGCTGAACCACTCGGATCTAATCGGTTTTAGTAGGTAAGAAAAAAGAAAGAGGAAAAAAGAAGGAAAAAATGTTGATCTAACCGTCGCACCGTCCAGCGCCACCTATTAGACTTCGTTGCCTTGGTCTCCACACCGTCCAATGCCACCTACCAATAGCTTCCATTCCATCAGTTACGATCCTTTCTTGGGAAGAAAGCTCCATGGGATGACCTATAGGTTGTAGTCTTCGCTCATAGAGATCACGCTCGATGGTCTCTATCTTTGGGGATATGTCACCGGTATACGATCTTCTCAGTCACCACTGGTTCAGCCTCCTCCCAGGCAGTCTACTTCTGCACCTCCTGTAGATGAGGCTGTCAAGAAAGAGACAGAGGCTACTGCTGTTGCTACTGACGCTGCTGATGAGGCTTTCTAGTATGCTATTGATGTTTTTGAGCACTGGTATACTGATAAGGCCCGTGTTGTGCCATCCTTGTGGTCAGCGTCGACGACTCCATCCAGCCAGACATTGTTGGTCTGTGTTCTACTCGATAGATCTGTGAGTACTTGCATGAGCGATATTAGCAGAGCAGTGATGCACAATTCTTTTTGCTTCAGCGTGAGTTGAAGACACTTTGCTAGGGGGACCGTTTCATCGATGACTTCTTTCAAGCCCTAGCCAGTCTCTGGCACCAGCTGGACAAGTTGGCCTTTCCACTTTTGTCAGGAGTGTCATAAAGTGTAGAAGGCGGATCATGATGCCTTCACCTTTATGATTTCATCTGCCGTCTTCTCCCAAAGTTTGAGCCTATCAAGGCTCAACTACTGAGCCGCTCACCACGACTGACCATCATCGAGGCCCTTTTCTACGCATCAGGCTAAGGAGTTTTGTCTTGAGTTAGCAGCATAGTCTGTTCCGACTGTGTTTGTTGCTCTTTCTTTGACTACACCGACGGTCTCTGCTACGACTACATACCTCCCGAGGTGCCTGTTTCTGCTCCTGTTTTTCACACTAACTGAAATTCAGTGCAACTACTATAAGAACTTTAGGCACGACTATCAGAGTTGTGCAGTGCGGAAAAAGCAGAACAAGGTGCATGGGGATAGACGGTCCAAGGGGGGCAAGGAGTCCCTTCCTTCATAGGAGGACATATCAGCTCATCAAGTTCTCAGTGAAGTAACTCTGTTCAGTAGCTTTACCAGGCTCTACTTCAACTCTCTCACAGCTCAGTGGGTTCTGCCAGTCTAGCACTGAGATCTCCTTCAGGTACCTCTTGGGTTCTAAATTATGGTGCATCTTTCCACGTGATATCGAACTCCACATCTCTCATTTTAGTAGGACCTCCTGCTTAACCATCTCTGTTCAGACAGCTAACGATGCTTCCTTGTCCGTCAGCTATCAGGGCACTCTTTTGTCCACTGATTTTTCTGTTCCAACTGTTTCCTATATTCTCCAACTTACCATGCAGCTTCTTTTGGTGGAACAACTCACTGATCTTGGTTGTAGGGTTGGTTTTAACTCTCACACCTGTTTCGCCCAGGATTGACAGACAAGGACAGTATTGGGACTGGACGGCACCGTAGGGATCATTAGAGTCTCTACATTTTCGACCGCCTCTACCTTCCGTCCACTTCAGTTGCTTCTACCACGTCTACCTCCACTGCCACTGCTGCCACCACCTCTGGAGCTTTTGCACAGTGGTATCAGTATTTAGGTCACCTATGTTGCAGTTACTTCCGTTCGCCAATGGTCTATCTCTTAGTTGGATGTTAAGAATACTTTTCATAATGGTGTTTTGCATGAGGATGTTTAATGCAGCCACCATCTGGGTATTCTGTTCCAGATGACCATATATGTCATCTTCGTTGTGCTCTTTATGGCCTCAAATAGGCCCCTTGTGCATGGTTTTCGCATTTTACCTTAGTGATTACCTCAGTGAAGAAGCATCTCAGTAAGTAATTTCTGATGACTGATCTTGGTTTGTTTACGCACTTTCTTAGGATTGAGGTTTCTTCCCAGCAAAAGTATATCCAGAACCATCTTAATTGGTCTGGTCTAACTGATACTCGCACTGTTGAGACTCCTATGGAGCTGTCCCTTTAGGTTCGTGCTACTGATGATGATTTTCTTGAGGATCTTACTCGATATCTCCATCTTGTTGGAAGTTTAGTATATCTTGTGAGCACTCATCTTGATATTGTCGATGTTGTTCATATCTTGAGTCAGTTCATGGCTCATCCTACTCACCTTCACTACAGCCACCATCTCTCGCTATTTGTTTTTCCCTAACTCCACCTCACTACAGCTTCAGGCGTACTCTGATGCGACTTGGGTTAGTGATTGCTTGGAAGATAAAGAAGCAAACTGCAGTTTCCTGTTCGAGTGCAGAGGCTGAGTTGAGAGCTATGGTAGTAGTGACTACATAGATTACTTGGTTGATATGGCTACTTCCAAACTTTGGAGTACCTGTAAGGGGACCTACGACTCTTATGTCTGACAGGATAGGTGCTATCAGCATTGCTCGTGATTCAGTAAATCATGAGCTCACTAAACACATTGGTATGGATGCTTCATACACTCACTCACAGGTGCAGGAGGTTGTACTTGCTCTATATTTTGTGCCTTCAGAGTTATAACTTGTTGACTTCTTCACGAATCCGCAAATAAGGGCACAACATTTGTATTTTCTTTTCAAACTTAGTGTGTGTGATCCACCATGAGTTTAAGGGGGTGTTAAGGATAGAATAGAATTGTTTATTTGTTTTCTTATATGCCTTGGTTTCCTTATCTGTGTATGTCATATTTCTTTGTATATCTCCTTGTACTCTCTATATAGTGCCATCTAAACCTCATGAATATATACACAATATTCATAACAGTTTGTGCAATGTCCCATTTAAGTCTTTTCAATGTCAATTTGTAGTAATTCAGGCAGACTATTAGTACAAATAGTATAGTACGTAGTATGTCTCAATAACTGGGAAATCCTGTACAAGTGTACTACAATAATTTTATGTATATAGACTAAATGATAAAGATAGATTTAATCCTCATGTGACAATAAGCACAGATCACACAGTAGCACAAGACCACAATAAACAGAACTGTATGGGAGAACTTCAGACCTCTCTTTACTATTCAGATTCTCTATTTCCTCGTGGCGTTTTGGACAAAAGCCCACATTGGCGTTTTGGAATTTTTGCCCACATTATTCTTTTCCGAGGAATCTCCTTTTGGCAAAAATGTTTCTTCCTTGCCAAAAGCAGGTAAGCAAGGTCTAGATTCAAAACACTTATCTTTGTGAGGCTATATGCTTTAGGATACTTCATGGATACCGCCACCACGCTTGCCCTGCCTAAGGTGCTGTGCTAGTGTAGCTCGAGGAAATTGTTTCTCGCTTCGGTTCGCACTCTCGCTTGAGGACCTAGGCACACTATTTGCACTTTTTTGGCACTAAATGTACGAATGGTTAGATGGGGCTCCGGGCTCGGCCATATACTAACCAAAACACCCGACTATAAGGCGCATGTAGAACATGAGCAAACACCAGTTCCAACGAAGAAACGTCTATCCTCACTAAGGACCACCATTCAATAATGCATGTAGCAAATCTGCAATTGTTTGCAAGCAGAATTAGGCGCACTTTTCCAACGAATTTTTAAGGATTACAACCAGATTCTGACGCTGTCAACTTGGCAGCTCAAAGCTTGTAAAATATCATTTGATCAGATCCTAGGGTGCTGCTCGGTTGGGCTGAAAAAAGTGGCTTATGACTGAAATTTTATTGTAGTTGGCTGAAATTACACTGTAACTGATGGTGACTTATTTGGCCTAACTAAACTTTAAAAAAATTTAAAAATAGAAAAAACATATTAGCCCATCACGGATAATACAAATGAATATAGGAAAAAAGAATAAGCAAAAAGCTAAAAAAAGCCAAAAAAAATAAAAAAAACGAAATTTATGAATAGTGAAAAATAAATCAGAAATCAGAAACTCAAGCTGAAATGAGTAGAGCCATAGTTCGACCATTCTCTTCCAGTTGAGCCTAAAAAATTAAAGGGAAAAAATCTACCTTGAGAGGCTATTGCACCACCAGTTTTCCTATTGAACTATACACGACAGTTTCTGCATATTCAGAGTTACAGGATAACTATACATGCACCCTCAAGTTTCCTTCTCATGTAGCATAAACCAAAAAAATCCATTGACTACAATGTTCACAGATGCACACCACCCCCTCTACAATACAATTCAGTCAGCTTTTATGGCTACATCATTCACTTCCATAGTGGCAGCATCAAATGCATTCCAAAGGATGCTCTGGCGATGTTGTCTTAGCTGAACTGCCTTCCAAAGGGTTCTCCGACGTTGTTGTCGGCTCGGCTATATTGTTCTTAGGTTTAGCTTCCTCAAACATCTGAAGAAGCAGATTCTGCATTTTCTTTCTTAATGCAGAAGCCTCTTCAGGTTGAAACCATTCTTTGCCAAACTAACAGAAAAAAAAAGGAGAGAAAAACTGAGCCAGAAGCATCTGTGGACAGGCTAGAGTGTTTTGCAAGCAGTCAAGCACACATAATATAAAATGTTCAAGGCATTAACAAATAGTGACTAACCATAGAAAGGTCTTTCTTGTAAAGCCTTTCAGGTGCCTCCTCAATAAAGCGCTGCATATAGTACAGAACAAAGAGGCCACAATCGTATTCATTTTCCTGCTGTGGAACCTGGCAACAAAAGGTAAGAGTGTAAGGGTAATTACAAGATCAAAGTGTGGAAGAACAAGCACACCATCTAGAATCCAGATGTTCTCAACCATATATAAAGAAAAGAGGATATCCACTTCTAAAAATTGTTGATGCTCACCTGTAATTTTATTTTAGACAATGGCCTGAACTTCTGAGTAATTGCCAATTAATTCATGTACTTCTAATTTTAGCAATTTACTGGCTGTACTTTGTAAATTGAACTTTACACCTGCTATCTTAAGAATTGGTCACTAATATGGACAAACTGTCATGGGAACACCAAGTGGTCGTCTTAGCACCAATTTTGTACCAAAATTTTTCATCCATCCATTGCTAACAAGCACTTTTCTCAATAATATAGGTGTATAATTGCACAGAATTCAGCAATACAGCAGGTGAACGAACATCTCAGGTGGATCTGATGCAATTTTCTCAAGAGAAGTCTAAATAACAGTTTTATTTTATACAATTCTGAAGTGAACAGATGAATGCACGAACTATTGGATGCTCCAGCCATATAGGCACATTTTATCAGCTAAAGATTACCTCAAAAACACATATTGAAGTACATGCATTTCAAGGGAAAGAAACACCGAGTTACCGCAATCGGCTTCTTCTCAATTTTACGAGGAAGGTTCTTCCACACCATTTCTTGTATAGGAAATTCTGCTAAAGAGCTATTTTCACTCAGGTAGTTCCATTCTTCTTTTAAGAATCTGCAAGCAAATATGCAAGGTTTTAAAAATATAATTAAAATAATACATCGAAAATCTGAGAATATCATGTATGTTTCCACACCTAGACAAGAAAAAAAATAATGGGATGCACTAAATAATAGTGTCCACATTCCAGAACTTGGGTTTACATCCAAATGCAAAAACGTATGAAATTAGCAAGACTTCAATTATGGAAAAAAATAAAACAAAATGTTAGCCTTTGTCACATCTGTGAGATTGTGTTGTAGTTGTACAAATAAAAGCCACAGGAGTACATCAAATATCAGTCCAGTTACAACTGCTCAGAGATTTTGAGTCTAAGTACCTGTCAACAACACTGAAAATCAATCTGCTGCTATGAAACTTCAGTGAATCCAAATGAAGTATGATGGGACCTGATTGATCTTCCTTTGCTGGCATGCATATAATAACCAGGCTCCAGTGTGTACTGACCGATTGGAACCACAAAAAGAAACAGGCTCATCCTTTAATAAAAGATTAGAAGTAACAGATAGCTCTAGCACAGGTAGGTTAAGATATGCATCAGTTATCAGGTCATATCCCAATAAAATTTGAATCCATTCAAGCAAAGAGGAATAAAAAATAAATTTTACACACAGCTCCTTCCCAGCGATTACGAGATGTAAAAAGACTGTTACGCAACGATTAATTGAAAATTGAGGCAAACATGTTGAATGATCATTTACTTCTTTCTGACCAGGGTTTACAAAACTAGTACCAGGCTGGTTCCCAGTACCCACCAGTTTGCCGGAAACCAGCCGGAAACCAGCCAGCTCCCAGATTTCCTCATAAAAACGTGACTCAGTGGGAATCACTAGTAATCTTCAGGAATTGCTCAGTGTCACTGTCAACCATAATAATAGCTAATTATGGTGTATACTTAAACTGACATTAACTCAGCACTTAAACAGGCCCAAATATACCATATCCAGCATGTGGCTGGTTAGACCGGGACTAGTCGGTTTTTATCAGTTTTACGAACCCTGGGGATCACTGTCCCTAACTCCCAGGGCACAGCAAACCACTACTCAGTGTTATATGTATATAGCCTAGGGTGTTATTTGCAAATGTACATGTTACATATTGGGCTCTTGGCCTATGGGAATAGAATGCTCTCGCCATTCTAACATGGTATTAGACGCCGATTAGGGTTATGGTTCCATCGCCATCGCTGCAGCCAGTCGCCGCCACCTGCCTGCTCTTCCCACCCGCCTCCTCTTCCCACGCTCGGCACTGCCACCTCCTCCCACTTGGTGCTGTCGCCTCCCGCTTGACGCCACCGCCGCCTTGGCTCGCCCCGACACTGCTGCCGCCCTACCCTGCCTCGGCCAACACTGCCGCCGCCCCGACTAGCCCCGTCGCTGCCGTGTTGCCCCAACCCCGCCGCCTTGGCCCGCCTTAGCCTCAGCCGCCGCAGCACTGGCTTGCTTCAGCCGACGCTGCCCCGACCACCCTCCGCCGACGCAACCGCTGCCCTAGCCCCAGCCAGCCAGTCTTAGCCGATGCCACCTCCGCCCCGGCCGGCTCCTGCCATCGACCTCCCTGGCCATTGCGACCTGATCTGCTCCAGATGGCTACCATCGGTGGCTCCTTGCCATCCTGCTCCCCTCGGTTCATTTCGACGCGACGAACTTCCGAAAGTGGGTTGTTCACCTAAGTATTCACCTTAACGGCCAACGCCTATGGGATCATCTCACTGGCAAGCACCCCTGTCCACTTCATCCTACACCGCCCGTTCCACCCGCTATTCCTACTGGTGCAGATCAGGCGTTTAAGGAGGCCACTGCTGCACTCGAGGAGGCCCTAGAACTCTACCAGTCTAAACAGCACATCTACGAGCGATGGCAGGATGCTGAGGCTTGTGCTACCGCCATCCTGTTGGGTAGCATGCCCGTGGCCATCTCCATGGATGTGGCGAAGCTGCCGATGACGCAGCTTATGTGAGAGCGCCTCCAAGCTCACTACCAGTCGACGAGTGATGCTATGTATCTCTCCGTTGTGCACCAGGTGCACACTCTTCAACAGCTTGATGCCATTGTCGATGACTTCTACCAACATATGTCTATGATGTGGTGTTAGTCTGACTCTTTGGGCTAGATGTCTGCTGTATGTCCCTGTTGTAGTGTTGTGAGGCTTTGCGCTCACTAGGAGACTCACCGTCTCTATGACTTCCTAACACGTCTCCGGCCTAAGTTCAAGATTGTGCGGGCTGAGCTCGACTCGCCACCCACGCCCAAGCTTAGTGGAGGCTCTCACGACTGTGCGTGCTAAGGAGGCTCGTCACTGTGACACGATTTAAATGCATGCCTTCTAGTCTGCTTCAGCACCTGCCACTTCGCCTATTTCTTCAGCATCGGCTGTGCTCTCTCCTCCAGCTCCCGGCGCATCAGTGATTGCTACTTCTACTACGGGTCTCCACTGCACCTACAGCTACAAGCGGAGGGACCAGGGTCGTCAAGGTGGATGTCACTCGAAGAGTTCTGGCGGTTCCTCCCACTCAGGAGCTGGTGCCTCTCGCCAGGGCTCCTTCGGTGATGCCGCACAGCTGCTCATCTCCTCCAGTGCCTCGGTGTCGGCTCATCCTCAAACTCTTCCAGATTTGCTCGTCTGGCTCTTGCTTCTCAGTAGTCTTCCATGCCTTTGCCTCCTCCCTCGTGAGGCATCCAGTCTTTGTGGATCTTCGACTATGGTGCTTCCTTTCACATGACACCAGATCCTACCACCTCACCTCACTGCATCCCACAGCTTTCTCTTCCACTGTTTAGATTGCAAATGGTACCTCCCTGTTGCAGGTCGAGGCACCCTTTTCACTCTCTTCATGTTCCTGCAGTCTCCATATTCCTCAGCTTACTATGCAGCTTTTGTTGGCTGGTCAGATCACTGATCATGACTATCATGTTGTTTTGAGTCTGACACTTGTTTTGTTTAGGACTGCAGCACGGGGTGTTTTGTTTAGGACTGCAGCACAGGGGACTTTGCTTAGTACTTGCCCACGGCGCCATGATTCGCAGCGTCTTTGGGAGCACGATTGGCTCTGTCTACCTTCCGTTGTCTCCACCAGCCAGTCAGCCCCTTCCACTACCTCTGCCCTTGCCACGTCCTCCACTACCTCCTTCGCTCGGTGGCACCATCATCTCGGTCATCTTTACGGATTGCGCCTATCGTCACTAGTCGGTCGTGTTCTTGGGTCTGTTTCTGGAGACACGTCTTTACATTGTATGGGTTGTAAGCTTCGCAAGAAGCCGCAACTCCCCTATCTCTCTAGTGATTCTATTTCTACTCATCCTTTTCATCTTGTTCACTCTGATGTTTGGGGCCCGACTCCCTTCGTTTCGAAAGGTCATCGATATTATGTGATCTTTGTTAATGATTGTTCTTGCCATATCGGATCTACTTTATGTCCTCTCGCAGTCCGGTTCTCTCTATTCACCAGATTTTCGCCTCCATGGTTCGCACTCAGTTCGATTTGGTCATTCATGTTTCGTGCCGGCTCTGCTGGTGAGCATCTATCTGCTGCTTTGCATCGTTTCTCGCTGAGCAGGGTACTCTTCCCCAGAACTCGTCCTGGTGCTCACGCTCAGAACGGTCTCCGAGCGTAAGCATCGTCACTTGAGACTGCTCGTGCTCTCATGTTTGCCTCTTCTGTTCCCCCTCACTTCTGGGCTGAGGTTGTTTCCACTGCTGCTTTTCTCATCAATATGAAGCCTTCCGCTGCCCTTTAGGGTTCTGCTCCTGTTGAGCATTTCTATGGTCGAGCCCCAAAGTACAGTCACCTTCGCAGTTTTGGTTGTCTGTTTCATACTTCCACCTCATGAGTGCACTAAGTTGACTGCTCCGTTAGTTGAGTGTGTTTTCTTTGGCTACAGTCTTAAGCATAAGGGTTATCGTTGCTACGACCCCGTTGCTCACAGGATGAGGATCTCTCAGGATGTCACTTTCGACAAGTCCCAAGTCACGACCCCTCATTCCCCCACAGTCAGGTCCGATTCTTTTGTTGAGTCACTCTCCTTTCTGACTTTTCCTGACTCTCTGCCTTCCGCTATTGTAACGCTTCATCCTCCACCTGTCTCCCTCTCCTCCGACTACACCTCTTCCACCTCCGTCGGAGTTTCCTTCCCACTCTTTTGTTAAGATTCCACCCTTTCCTCTGTACTACTCTCGTCCTTGGTCTACTACTTATCTAGTTGAGCATTCGTCCTTGCTATGCCATGTTCCCAGCTGTTCTTTGTCCTTGCTGGATCCCGCTCCGCCTTCTCCTAGATACGATCTTTGTGATCGTCACACTGTTAGGCCACCTGAGCGCTATAGTTTTGCAGCCGCTGCTTCTTCTGAGCCTATATGACCTACCGTGAGACTGCTGCTCATCTTAAGTCGCAGCTAGTGATATCTGAGGAGATTGCTGCTTTGGATTGTATTGGCACTTAGGATCTTGTGCCCCTACTTGCACATCACTCCCATCATGTGCGAGTGTACAAAATCAAGACCCGCTCGGATGGTTCCCTTGAGCTCGGGATCAAGATCCGCTCGGATGGCACTTGGGATCTTTGTACACCCAAGGTTGTCACGGCGCTCTGGCAAGTCGCGGTGAGCCCGGAGCGCTTGGATGCCTAGTCGATTAGGCGCCCGCCACTATGACAGTTAGACGATAGTAGTTAGACGGTAGTAATAAATATAAGTAATACCTTATATGACCAAAAAAATAAATAATCATGTAACATAATAGCACAAATTATCTAAATAACCATGCAACGGAGCTCAGGAGGTCCAAATTAGAAGAAATCCATTGAGCGAGGGGTCTTTGTAATTTTCAGGAACTTTGAGGACTAAATCACAAAAAGACCAAAAAAAATTCCCCACTCCAACAATTGCATGCCCGAGCGCGGCAATTGCTTCTCCCTTTGCCTATCTTGCTCCCCCCAACCCCAAATCATCTACCACTAGCCGCCGGCAAGGCTGGGCCGGCGTGCCACCTCATTACCACCGACCACCGCTTCTCCCTTGGCTCTCCCTCTGCTCTCACTTGGGAGAATGTCAAGAAGAGCACCGACCAAGCCGTTGACTGCTACACTGAGAAGTACATCAAGATGGGCTCCCTCGAGCCGCTATTCCACGTTTACCTCGGTGGGATGGCCTTCTCCTACGTCGTCACCCTACCCTGGAAGCGCCACCGCCTAGAGGAGCTTGAGAAGCACGGCAGGCACCACTAGATCCGGATCCTCCTCGCGGAGGTGAGGCTTATTGAGCTCCCCACAAATTCGCAGCGGAGAGGGTTGGCACGGTAGTGGCAGTGGAGACGAGCGTCGGTGGCGGGAGCAGGTTGGAAAGGGATGCCGACGGTGGGAGAAGGCTGCAGATCAACATCGGCGGTGGGAGAAGGCTGCAGATTGGCGCCAGGCGCCCGCCTAACTCATGTGCTGGGCGAATAGTCTTGGCGTTCCCCTCCGGCCGTTAGGACGACTTGGCATCGCCTAGGTGACACCATGACAACCTTGTACACACCTCTCCTTGGGGTTGGACGCACCTTCTATATGTCGATGATATGATCATTACTGGTTCAGTGATGTGACCATACCACAAACGCATACGACCATAGCTTCCATGATTGAACAAAAGATGAATTCGTTTCTTCACTTTCAATTTATTTTAAATGAGAATATAATGCTACCTAATGATGAAAATGTATATTTGTGCAGATATACAAGGAGGATTGCATCAACACTACGCGCTCGTGGTTGGGATCCACCTAAAGGGAAGTCGACCTGCACATCAAGACCAAGTCGACGCCTTTCCCAACTCTTCTCCAAGGTTTCCATGTCATTTTGGCTACAAGTCAAGCAAGAGTTCAAGTTGAACATGTTATGGAATCCAATTCGGCCTCCGGAGGAAGCACTGACTTCAAACGTACATAAAATTCACATGCAGACTTCGTTTAAGGTGTATGAGTACAGCATGAAAAGCTTATTCCGTTCTCTTTCCAACGGATTTGGCCCCACCTCCAAATTCCTTCTGAGCATGCCGCAATCGCCAAAACAAGTCGGGGCTGATTCTGAATCCGAGTCAACAAGTGCTACGCCACCTCCACTTGGGCCTATGGGCCATGCAATTCCTAGAGTTGCATGCCCACCTCCTTGGCTGCCACCCTTGCCCCTCTCAAATAGCCCAAGCACCTTCCTTAGGTTTTGTTTAGATAGTTTAGCCCCTTGTGTGCAAACTCCATGTTATCTCATGTCGATTAGACCAATAGATTCGTATTACAGAACCTCAACTATCCTTGCACGATTTTTATATCTAGCAATTTTCATATTGCTCTTTACTTGAATTTTTGTTCTTCGATTGCTTGCAGAAATTGATCTTCGTGATTAGATCAACCATTGTTCTTGCCGAGGTTGATAACGGCAAGAGCATGGTGTAGCGATTGTTGGACAGTTTGATCGTGTTTCAGTCAAATAGTCTCATCGTGAATGTCATTCTCTACCAATCAAATCATCATCCACTGGAAGATCGGGACCAATCTTACATTAGTACATTGCCTTTGTGAAGGAATGTCTTAGTGAGCAGTTCCTAATGTTTGATTTGGGTCTTCTTCGTTACTTTCTAGGGATTGAGATTACTTCTACACCCGAGGGCTACATCTCCAAGGAGCATTACATTCAGGATATCCTTGTTAGGGGTATTAGAGATAGAATAGGAATTGTATTATTCATTTCCTTATATGCCTCGCTTTTCTTACCCATATATGGCATATTACCCTGTAATAGCCTCTTGTACTCCTTATATGTATTGTCCATTGGGCCTCTTCAATATACACACAATATTCATAACATGGTATCAGAGCAAAGGTTAGGGTTAGGGTTTACTGTAGCCGTCGTCGCTGCCTCCTAGCCTCCGCTCGACTTCCGCATCAGCTGCCCCCGGGAGAAGCGATCTTCGCCCTGTGGCGCCAACTCTTCCCACCCATGGTGCGGCCGCATGTCGCTCGTTAGTCATTTGGACTCTTGCTCTTGGTGATAGCAAGATCCTTACTCTCATGGAGAGGATGACACTAGGAGATGGGGCAAGTTTTCTTGTTTATTTCACACAATGCCATACCAACCTGAGGGGTTGGGGATACAAATTTATAGGCTGAGAACCAGCCAAGCATATGCTACGATGCTATCCTAGATGCTGTCCTAAAGCGGTCAATATGCTGTCCTAAAGCGATGCTGTCCTAAAAGCGAGATGCTGTCCTAAAGCAGATCTTTGTCCTAAAAGCAGATCTGTCCTAAAAGCAGATGCTGTCCTAAAGCAAAAGCAGATGCTGTCCTAAAAGAGATGCTGTCCTAAAGCGGTCAAAAACAAAAACTACCACAGCCCCACAAAGACCACAAGACAGAGACTTATTCATCATTCTCCCCTAAGTCTTGTGCGCGTCGCCTTGTGGGAGGGTTGAACCACCGATCTTGGAGCAGAGCTCAAGGAACTTGATCCTTCCAAGAGGCTTGGTGAAGAGCGATCCGCAAGCTGATCCGCTGTGTTGATGTAGCTTGCCTTGATGCTTCCTTCATCCAAGCGACCTCTGATGAAATGGTACTTCACCCGATGTGCTTGTCCGCTCATGAAAAACGGATTCTTTGCCGTGGCTAGAGCGACTTGTCGCCCACCCCGAGCTCCACCGCTTGATGTCCCCGCCGAGGAGATCACCAAGCGCCGAGCGAGCCGAGTGCTCGAGTCGAGCGGTGGAAGCCGCTATGTACTCGGCCTCACGGTGGACAGGCCACCACCGCCGCTTGATCGATCGCCGTGAACGAGACACTTGCCGAGGAAGAAGAGAATCCCGCTTGTGCTCTTGCCGGTGTCAATGTCGCCCGCGTGGTCACCGCCGCCGCATTCGACGTGTGCCGCGCCAGACACTCGGGTAATGGAGGCCGTGGTCAAGGGTCCCCGCAACGTAGCGGATGATCCTCTTCACCGCCGCCGATGCTCCGTCGTCGGCCGTTGCATGAACCGACTAACGAGCCGACGGAGAATGCCAAGTCCGGCGTGTGTGGGCGAGGTAGCGAAGGCTCCCACAAGACGCCAGATCGCGTGAGCGCCCACCTCTCCGTCGTGCTATCGCGGCTCGCCTTCACCTCTCCTCCATTGGAGCGAGGCGGGTTGCGATCGGTGAGCCCGGCTAGCTCAACGACGCGCTTGGCGAGGCGTGCCGTCGGCGTGATCCCTAATCATCCCGTGCACCTCGATCCCTAAGTAGAAGAGAGAGACCCTGTGTCACTCATCCGAAGGTGGCCTTCATCTCTTCCTTGAATGCCGCCACCTCCGCATCCTGGTGCCGTGATCACCAAGTCGCCGACGTAGACACCCACCGCCAGGCGTTGCCGCTTTGCCCCGCCGCAGATCGCACCTGCGTGTGCGCTCTGCTGGAACCCCATTTGCTTGAGGTGGAGTCCAGCTTAGCGTTCCACGCCTCGGCTCGCCGCAAGCCATAGAGGGCCTTGCGCAGCGAGCACCTGTGCCTCCTTGCCGGGATCGCAAATCCCGCGCACGATGCACGAGACCTCCTCCTTCAAGTCGCCGTTAAGAAATGCCGACTTGACATCCATGTGATGAACACGCCGACTTTCCTGGGCAGCTAGCGCAGAGGAGTCGCGACGGACTCCATCCGCGGCGACGGCGCGCGGCGCCATCGGTCGACTTCTCCCGCCGCACGAAGCCTCGTGCTACCAAGCGAGCCTTGTGCTTGACGATGGCGCGGCGCCATCCCGCTTCGGCCTTGAACACCCACTTAAGGGTGATCGCGCGGTGGCCGGCAGAAGATCCGCCGCCTCCACGCCCGGTTTCGCTCGACGGCGTCCATCTCTCGCTTCATCGCGACACGCCACGCCGCGTCTCCTCCGCCTCGGCGAAGAGGCGGGGCTCGCCGCCGCGCATGCCAAGCGCGGCTCGCCGCGAGCGCGCTGCGCCGCGAGGGCCAGTGGACGGCAGCCGCCGAGGATGTTGTCCATGGTACGATAGCGCAGAGGCTCGCTGTCGTGGTAGGCGCCGACGCGTCCTCGTCGTGGGACAGCGAGTAGCGAACTCCACCATGCGCTCCTCATCGTGGACCGGCCGTTGGGGCCGATTCGGTGGTGTGGCCGCGGTGCGGAGAGAGCGTGAGCCGGTGGTGAAGGGCGGGCGAGCGTGCCGAAGGTGGTGGAGCACTCGCCGAGCCGTGGCGAGCAAGGTGTCGAGGTGGACGAGCTCGTGAAGACGAGCCGCTAGCTCCCCGCCTCTCGGCGGACGAGTCGACAACAAAGTCCCCGAGTCGAGGTGAACCATCGCCCACCGCCTTGTCCCACGCCCACCGCCCTTCGTCGAACACGGCGCCACGCGAGATGCGGCCTTGTTGGTGACAGGTCGAGGATGGTGAGGCCTTCGAGCCCTCCGCGTAGCCGGCGAACACTCCCGAGTGCTCTCGCCGCCGAGCTTGCCGATGTGGCCAAGCTCCTTGGCGAACGTGAGGGAGCCAAGACCCGCAAGTGGGAGACCGCGGCTTGCGCCATGCGAGCCTCAGACGCGCCCCGCCGCCGAGCGCCTTGGTAGGCGAGCGGTTGAGGATGTAGACGGCGATCACCACCGCTCCCGTAAGACACCGCATCCCCTCGCTGAGGAGGGCCCGAGCCATCCCCACAACCGCTCGTTGCGCTGCCGACGACGCTGCTCGCGCGGTCAGACGGCGCGGAGTAGTGGCGCCAATGCCTCATCGCAAAGACGACGCGACCACCGCCGTGAATTCGCCGCCGTTGTCTCAGGCGCAACACGCGCAACTTGCGACGCGCTCGCCTCGCAGCAGCTTGCGCGTGGCGCTCGATGGCGCCCGCAGCCTCTCCCTTGCCGCCGAGGACCATCACCCACATGTAGCGGAGAGGTCGCCGACGAGCGGCAGGAAGTAGCGCCGTCTCTCGGTGTGGCGGTGTCACCGCCACACAAGTCCGTGCACGAGCTCGAAGCCTCTCCTGGCTCGGAAACTCGCCGCTGGGAGGGAGTCGCCCGCTTCGCCAACACGCAGACGCCGCAGAGCCGCTCCACATGGTCAAGGCACGGCAGCCTCGCACCATTTCCGCGGCACCGAGCCGCCTGTGGCCTCAGGGCGAAGGTGCCCAAAGCGCCGCGTTATCGCCCACGCCGCCGTCCCGACGAGCCGCGAGACAGAGCGGTTGTGCCACCTGCACGTGAAGAGTGTAGAGTCGATTTGCGCTCGTTACCTTGGCAAGGAGGCGGCGCCGAAGATCCCAAATCAAAGCACCGCGCTCGATCTCGACACGCGAGCCGTTCTCATCCACCGTCCCAAGCCGATGATGGAGTTCCGCAGACGGGGATGTAGTAGACGCCGGTGAGCGGCGGTGCTCGCCGCTTGGCGATTTAAGACGACAGAGCCGACGCCCTTGATCTCCACTTCGCGAGGCGTCGCCAACTTGACGGTGCCTCGAACGCTCGAGTCGAGCTCGAGAAGAACTCCGCCGCCCGGCCATGTGGTGGGTGGCGCGGTGTCGAGGCACCACCCGCCGGTCTTGTCATTGCGAATCGCCGCCGAGGAGGCGCGGTGCTTTGGCTCGTCAAGGTGGAGGAGAGCCATCGCGGCGGTGCCGCGTGGAGGTAGTTCGATGCTCGCATGAGCAATGAACAGACCGGCCGCTCCTCCTCCTCGCTATGCGCGACGTGGGCTCGCCGCGTCGTGGTCGCCGACACTCCTTGGCCCAATGACCAAGCTTGCCGCAGATTGTGGCAAGAGTCGTCTCGTCTTCGCTTTTGCTTGCAAAGACGCCGCATGCTGGCGCTTTGCGCGCTGCCGCGCTTGCCACTCTTTGCGGCGTCGTCGTGGAAGAAGGCTCCCTTCTTCTTGTCACCTTGGCCGTGCCCATCGCTCCCGAGTGAGGAGCTTCCGCCAATGGTGACGGTCCCGCGAGGCTCGTGGCTCATCGATGTCGGCGACCTTGAGGCGACCAACGCCTCCTCGATGGTCATCGTGGAAAGGTCCAGCAGAGACCCGATCGAGCGAGCCATCCGCTTGTACTTCTGGGACGCAGCGGAAGAGCTTCTCCACGCCTCTCTCTCGCCGTAGGTGTCGTCGCCGAACCGCACCAACTTGTGCAACAGAGTGTTGAGACGAGAGCAAAGTCATCAACGTCCTCACCGGCTTGAAGGCCGTGCACTCCCACTCCGCGCGTAGTGCTGCGCAGCAGACTTGCGCGCGCGCCGCCGTCTGCGCTGCGGCGATGGCGTCCCAAGCCTCTTTGGCACCGCTTGTTGGTAGCGAATCGCATCTCGGGCGGATCTGCGGCGATGAGAGCATCCGCCGCCGCCGATCTGGTCGTAGTCGACGCCGCCCGCACGGATCGCATCCCACATATGCCGCACCGAGCTTCACCTCATCACCGCACCCACTCGACGAGTTGGTCTTGGTGAGGGTAGGCCACCCGCCGCCGGGCCGACGCCCTCGACGATACTGGTACTCGTGGTGACCACGGCATCGAACCGGGAGAAAGCGCGCGTTACTGCGAGGCGCGCCTCCGCCGACCCGTCACGCCGCCGCCGTGCATGCCTCCTCCAGAGCGCCACCGCCGCGCGCCTCTTCAGAGCGCCGCCGCGCGTCCGCGGCCGCTCGCCGCCGCCGCGCTGCGCGGCGCTTGCGGCGCCCATTGCGCTGCTTCGCTTTTGCGCCTCCTCTCCAGCGGTGAGGGTCGCGTCGCCGCTATCAACAGAGCGGAGCCGCTTCTGCGCCGCCGCAAACCTTGACCTTCGCTGCCGCCGCGCGCGCTGCCGCCGCCGCTTCCGCCTCTCACTCCGCTGCCGCCGCTCGCCCATTGCCGGCCTTGGCGCTTTGACGCTTTTCGCCGCGTCATCTGCGCCGCTCGCTTCGCTGCCAAGGCTGCTGCTGCGACGAAGCTCGGCCGTCACGACGCCGCATGCTCGAGGCGACCGAAGGCCGAGATCGCCTGCGGACATGGCGCGCCATCGGGGAGGCATTGCGTGAGAGAGAGCGCTCGATGAGTTGCCGCCGTCTCCGAGAGGAGTGGCGGGGGCACCGAGCCGCCGCCGCACGGCCGGGCCGCTGCGAGGTCGAGAAGGAGATGAGCAGGAGATGCTCAAAGCTACAGGATACTAAGGCTCGATACCACTTGTTAGTCGCTGGACTCTTGCTCTTGGTGATAGCAAGATCCTTACTCTCATGGAGAGGATGACACTAGGAGATGGGGCAAGTTTTCTTGTTTATTTCTCACACAATGCCATACCAACCGAGGGGTTGGGGATACAAATTTATAGGTCGAGAACCACCAAGCATATGCTACGATGCTATCCTAGATGCTGTCCTAAAGCGGTCAATATGCTGTCCTAAAGCGGATGCTGTCCTAAAAGCGATGCTGTCCTAAAGCGAATGTTGTCCTAAAAGCAGATCTTTGTCCTAAAAGCGATGTCTGTCCTAAAGCAAAAGCAGATGTGTCCTAAGCCCTAAAAGCGATGCTGTCCTAAAGCGATCAAAAACAAAACTACCACAGCCCCACAAAGACCACAGTACAGAGACTTATTCATCATCGCCATCCCCCGCCGTCTTGATGCCCGCGTTCGCTGGCCGCCACCACCGGATCTCGCCGGGCCGTCCGCCGACAACCGTCGGATTCGCGCGCCGATCTGGCGGAATACCGCGGCCGCCCATCTCTTGACGGCCCCGCCGCCGCTTCTTTTCGATCTCGCCGCCGTTGCCACGACCGTCTCGCCCGCGCTGGCTGCTGCTGCTGCCCAGATCCGGGCGGATTCGGCCTTGCCTCGTTGCCACACCGCGGACCCAGCCCGGATTGGGTCACCGCTGACCTTGACGCGCCTAGATCCGGTCGCCGCCGGCCAAGTCCTGCCTGGATCCGACCGTCTCCCACGCCCGCCGCCACCGCATCGCCTTCATCTTCCACAGCACGAGCCACCATCGCTGCCGTCCTCTTCTTGGACCACCGCCACTGCTCAAAGCAGGAGAGGCGCGCCGCCATCGTCGCGAGGAGGGGGAGCGAGTCCGCGCGGCTCATCTCGGAGGTATCGCGCCGCCCAGTCGGATCTCCAGCCGCCTCTGGCCTCTCCGCCGCCGGATCCGGGAACCTCGCGCCAGATCTAACCACCTCCGCTCTAGATCCAGTCCGCCATGCTCCATCACCCCCGGATTCAATCGTCGTTGCCTTGGATCCGGCCACCGTTGCCTCGGATCCGGCGACCGCCGCTGCCTCAGACGGGGTGTACCATGCAGACCACCGCAGCTTCGTCGGCGATGTCCACGTCAGCGTTTCTCGCACGTACTTCACCCGCGTGCTCTCCCTCCCGTCCAAGCCCGCCTCCATGGCTCCCCCGCCTGATGTGGACCCCACCGCGGTGTCCTCTGTCGTCCGACCTGATCTGGGGCCTCGTCGAGGAGATTCTCAAGGGAGGGGGTGGTGATGAGAGGATGTAACGGAGAGGAGGAAAGATGGATGGGTTCTTATGCTGCTGCTAGTATCTGTGTTCTTTTAAGTCAGTCTTCAAGTTTTTTTCTTTTGAGTCTTCCGTTGCGTCTATTCAAGTCGGTAGATTCTCTTTCAG
Source organism: Dendrocalamus sinicus (assembly GCA_036346575.1). Lineage (NCBI taxonomy): Eukaryota > Viridiplantae > Streptophyta > Magnoliopsida > Poales > Poaceae > Dendrocalamus > Dendrocalamus sinicus. The sequence continues at coordinate 16,560,076 of CM070656.1, read as the reverse complement.
TTCGTCCAAACCGTGAGTCTACAAATTTATTGTCAGTCATAGAATGATAGGAATTTTCTTTTGCATGGCAGCAGCCACCGCTTTACTCTTTGAGCCGCGTGTAGATCGTAGAAGTCGTTATGATGCTACCACTTCTCTAGCCACCGCCTCGAGCTTCTAAGACCGCCGCACGTCTTCTGCACTTTGTGCACTGTGCCGCCGCCGTCTTGGGCTTCAATTTGCGCCGTCATGCTTCTATCTATTCCTCTTCGGCTTGATTTGACAGTTTATTCAAAAGCTACACGCAACGACGACAATATCAAGACTTGGACTTCGGATTTTTTTTGTTTTAGTGTTAACCCTTTTTTAAATGCAATGCTATTACATACGTGTTGCATTTAAGAGGGGGTGTTAAGGGTATTAGAGATAGAATAGGAATTGTATTATTCCTTTCCTTATATGCCGCACTTTCCTTATCCATATATGGCATATTACCTTGTAATATCCTCTTGTATTCCCTATATATATTGCCCATTAGGCCTCTTCAATATACACATAATATTCATAAAATCCTCACTCACGCTTGTCTCACTGATCAACGTGTAGTGGATACTTATAGAGCTTGGTGTTCACCTTCGGCCTATCAATGATGAACCTCTTGAGGATCCCACTCACTACTGTCATCTAGTCGGGAGCCTTGTCTACCTTGGGATCACTTGCCCTGACATCTCCCACTGTCACGCCTGGGCCTTAGGTTGTATGTATGCGCTGCAGGACGGCGAGCGCTGGTCCCAGATGAAGACGCCGTGCTGAGGAATCGGGAAACCTAGGGTTTCCCGACTGGGTCTGAAGTCTTGACGGAGGGATCTGGAAGAGAGCCAATCGGCCAGAAGAGGCGGAGGCAGAGATTGAAGGAGAAGAGATTGGAATCTGAGGTAATACTTCATACTTGCTTTATTGAATTGCTCTGCCCCTTTATATATAGAGGAGAGTACTTCGGCTAAGCCGGATTACACAAGGACTCCTAATCATAACCAGACTCTTATTCCTAACCGACTGCAATACTGAATCCTACCCAAAACCGAATACAACTCTAACCTGATGGTGCTGAATCCTCCATAAATGCGGAGGGTCGCAGTCTGCCGATCTTCTCCCGTAGACTTGCCCAAACCTTCCAGTCCTGACATTTCTCCCCTCCTCGACAAGCAGCTCGTCCTCGAGCTTGAAAAGTGGGTAGTGCCGGCGGAACAACTCAAGGGGTTCCCAGGTAGCGTCTGATGCTGGGAGGCCCTCCCAATGCACGAGGATCTCTCGAACACGGTACTCAATGAGTCTTGATCACATGGTGTGGTATTGGAGCACGACCATCTTGAAAGGCCGGGTAAAGCCGTGGTCGCCGTGGATCACCAACATGTGGTTTGAGCACACTGACATGAAACACGTCATGTATGCGGGCTTTGGCCGGCAATTGGAGGCGATATGCCACATCCCCCACGCGTTCCAAAATTTGATAAGGGCCATAATAGCGAGGAGCTAGTTTGCGGTTACGGCTGTCTGCGATGGAGAGAGCATGGCGATGTTGAAGACGGAGCCAAACCCAGTTGCCAACATCAAACGAAAGCTCGCGATGCTTGGCGTCATAGGCTCTCTTGTGATGCTGCTGTGCGAGAAGAAGACGGTCCTTGATATCAGTAAGCAATTGATCCCTCTCAAGGAGAAGCTGATCCACAGCTTGTAAAGGTGTCGTCAGTGGTGCATGCGGAAGTAGAGTGGGAGGGTCGCGGCCATATACAACTTTAAATGGTGTCTCTTTCAAGGAAGTCTGAAAAGACGTATTGTAGCAGTATTCGGCCCATGATAAACAACGCACCCACTGCCGTGGTCGATCTCCCGTGAGGCAGCGGAGATACATTGCAATGATTTTGTTGGTGACTTCGGATTGGCCATCAGATTGTGGATGAAAGGCGGAGCTCAAGTGTAGCTTGGTGCCAGTGAGACGGAAGAGCTCCGACCAGAAAGCGCTAGTGAACACCGGATCGCGATCACTCACAATCGAGCAAGGCACCCCATGTAGGCGGACCACTTCCTCAAAAAATACTCTGGCCACGGAGGGAGCTGTGTATGGATGGGCTAATGGAATGAAGTGTGCGTATTTGGAAAAGCGATCAATTACTGTGAGGATCACCGATTTGCCATTGACGCGAGGTAATCCTTCCACAAAGTCCATAGCGATGTCATCCCAAATCCGTGTAGGAACTTTTAATGGTTGCAAGAGGCCAGCCGGGTGAAGATGTATTGATTTGTTGCGTTGACAGATTTGGCAAGAACGGACAAAGTCTTCAACCAACTTGCGATCGCCGGAAATGTGGAAGTCTCCCCGTAGTCGATGCAACGTCTTTTGAACGCCTTCATGGCCTATCGCGTGTGCTGCCTGTAGGAGTGATGGTAATAGTGGGGATGATGGCAGGACATGTACCCGATGATTGTGTAAGATGAGACCATCAGCAAGGTGCCATGGAGCCCCCAGAGTTCCATGTCTGCGCAACCGCGATCGCAGCAGATCGATCGTGCGGTTTCCAAACGGAGATCGCGGAAGAGATTAAAATCTGGGCCAGAGAGTGCACAAACGGACTTGTCTTCTGCCGCACACCGGGATAATGCGTCTGCCACCACATTTTGCCGGCCTGGTTTGAACTCCACATGAAAATCGTATCCAAAAAGCTTGCTGACCCATTTGTGTTGCGGGATGGTAGAAAGGCGCTGGTCTAGCAAAAACTTGAGGCTATAATGGTCTGTCTTTACCCCGAACCGTCGCCCCCAGAGGTAAGGACGCCAATGCTTGGATCGCCATGACCAGCCCCATTAATTCTCGCCGAAAGCGCTAAATGGGTATGACGCACGCCTAATACCTTGTCAGAGAACGCGATCGTCCCCGCCCTTGGTGTAAAGACCCCACCCTGTTCTCGATGCGTCGCATTCCACGATGAATTCCAGGTCGAAGTTTGGAAGTTGCAGTACAGGGGCTTTTGTAAGGGCGTCCTTGAGGGTGTGAAGAGCATCTGCGGCCTCCTTTGACCAAGCGAAAGCATCTTTCTTGATGGCGGGTGAGAGGCTCCGCAATACTGCGAATCCACTCGAATAAATTTGCGGTAATAGCCTGCCAGCCCGAGGAACCCGCGAAGGGCTCGTACGGACTTGGGAGTTGGCCAGTCGCGGACTGCTTGTACCTTGGTGTCGTCCATGGCGACTCCCTGAGCTGAAATGACGTGTCCCAAATAAGCCACAGTCGGTTCGCCAAAAAAACACTTGGAGCGTTTGAGGAATAGCTGATGATGTTGTAGGAGCTTGAGGACGGCGCGAACATGACGCAAATGTTCCACCCACGAGGAGCTGTAGATAAGGATATCATCAAAGAATACCAAAACAAAACGGCGTAAGAAGGGCCGCAGAATGCCGTTCATGAGTGCTTGAAATGAGGCCGTTGCATTTGTCAGACCGAAGGGCATGACCAGGAATTCAAAGAGCCCTTCATGGGTCCTAAGGCCGTCTTCTCAATATCTACCGGTGCATCCGCATTTGGTGGTATCCCGACCGTAAGTCCAATTTGGTGAAGAACTTGGCGCTCGTAATTCATCCGTAAGTTCATCCACGACTGGTATTGGAAACTTGTCTTTGATAGTCATGTTGTTGAGAGCCCGATAGTCGACGCAGAAGCGCCAAGTGCCGTCGTGCTTTTTGACGAGTAATACGGGCGATGAATACGCCGATGTGCTTGGACGAATAATTCCTTGTTGTAACATGTCCCCACATTGCCGTTCCAGCTCGTCTTTGAGGAGTTGAGGGTAACGGTATGGACGGACGGATATCGGCGAAGTCCCTGGCAAGAGGTGTATGTGGTGGTCATGTGCCCGTGGTGGGGGTAATCCTTGGGGAGTGTCGAATAAACCGGCAAACTCCTGCAGTAGCCCCTCCATCAAGGTTGGCTCAGAAATAGTGTATGCTTGCTGCAAGTGTGGTGTAGTACTGGCCCCCTGCCAATGCACCTTGCGAGTGCCTCTCCAGAATGTCATGTTGAGAGTGTCAAAATTCCAAAGGATTGGGCCGAGCGTACGTAACCATTGTACCCCGAGTACTACGTCGAATCCGTCCAGTGGAAGGGAATAACAGTCAGCTGTGAAGGCTTCGTCATGGATTTGTATCCCCAAATTGTGACAGAATCCGCTGCTGTTGATTGTGTCTCCGTTGGCCACTCGTACCCGCAAGCCGTGGCGTGGCTGGACGGGTATTTTGGCGTTTCGAGCTGCTGCTGGGGTGATGAAATTGTTAGTTGAGCCCGAATCTAACAGAGCAAGCAATGTTACCCCACCGACGTGGACGTGGAGTTGCATTGTCTGCCCCGCGTGGGAAGAAATTCCAGTTGCAGCGTAGAGCGAGATACTGGGTTCTTCCTCTTCTGGTAAGGATTCGTCGATGGTCTCATCATCGGAATTCCCGCTGGGTGCGATGAGGAGAAAAAGTCGCTTGCAGCGATGCCCTGGTGTGAACTTTTCATCGCAGTTGAAGCATAATCCACCTGCGCGGCGCTGGTCCATCTCTTCTGGTGAGAGCATGCGGCGTTGCATTGTCCGCCTTGGACGACCAATGACTCGCCAGCTCTCGCAGATCTTGCCGTCGGCCGGCTGGGAGGCGTGGGGTGATCTGTTGGCGATCCGACCGTGTTGTCATTCTTGGTGCCGCTGCCGTTGGTAGCGCCGGTGTGGTCGATGGTTTCTTGAGTGACACTACCGTGTCCTGCCCCGTGGCCTGTGCCCTGCGCTCGTAAGCCCGGGCTAGAGCCATTGCCATCTGAAGACCCGCCGGGTTCTGCAGTTCCACGTCCGTGCGGATGGGTTCACGCAATCCCGACGTGAACATCTGGACTTGTTGCCGAGTTTGGAGGCGATCTGTCCGGCACAGAATTGCTAGGAATTGTTGTTGGTAGTCTTCCACCGAGCCAATCTGTGTCAACCTCTGAGCTCTCGATGGGTTGTGCTTGGATTGAGGACCAAAACGTAGATGGATGTATTCCTTGAAATGCGCCAACTGGTTCCCTTCATCCCTTTCCAAATGAAAATACCATTGTTGTGCCACCCCGAGCGGATGATAAGACGCGAGCCATACCTTCTCATTTGGTGTCTTCGTCCGCGAAAAATCGCTCGCGCCGCTGCCCAATTCAATGGGTCGCCTTGTCCATCATATGAGGGGAACTCCACCTGTGAAAGCGGGAGGTTTTCATTTGCCATCCAGTTCCGTTCTCGTTGCCGCTTGATGCTTGCGGTTCCGCTTGGAACGGTAGCGATCCATCGCCCCAAAGAATCGCCGCTCCATCGCCATGAGTGCCGCCGATCTCATCCTCTTTACTCGCTCGCTTGTCAAGGCGGTCCTTCAACTCATCCATCTTCTTCGCCGTGTTGGCGCCGGTGTGGCCAATCGCTCCAAAATCTCATTTATCCGATCGTCGACCATGTGCTCTGATACCAAGTTGTCACGCCTGGGCCTTAGGTTGTATGTATGCGCCGCAGACTGCGCGAGCGCCGGTCCTGCATGAAGACGCCAGTCTTGAGGAATCGGAAACCTAGGGTTTCGACCGGTCTCAAGTCTTGACGGAGGATTCGAAGAGAGCCAATCGGCGTAAGAGGCGAGGCAGAGATTGAAGGAGAAGAGATTGGAATCTGAGGTAATACTTCATACTTGCTTTATTGAATTGCTCTGCCCCTTTATATATAGAGGAGAGTACTTCGGCTAAGCCGGATTACACAAGGACTCCTAATCATAACCAGACTCTTATTCCTAACCGACTGCAATACTGAATCCTACCCAAAACCGAATACAACTCTAACCTGATGGTGCTGAATCCTCCATCTGTGCGGAGGGCTGCACGGTGCTGGATCTTCTCCCGTAGACTTGCCCAAACCTTCCAGTCCTGACACCCACCCAGTTCACATCCTGGGCCAGTTTCTCTGCTCCCACTTAGCTCCACTACAGTCACCTTCGTGTTCTACGATATCTTCATAGGACTATCACTCGTCTTTTCTTTTCTCATTTCAGTTCTTTGCAGCTTCAGGCGTACTCTGATCGACCTGGGCTAGCGATCATTCTGATCGCCGGTCTCTTTTCACCTATTGTATTTTTCTTGATTCCTCTTTGATTAGCTAGAAGACCAAGAAGTAGACTGCCATGTCCCGCTTAAGCACTGAGGCTGCGTTGAGAGCCATGGAGTCACAGGACCTACTATTTTGTAGTTGTACTTCGAGCTCTTTATTGCTAGGCATATTAATTAAATCATATTAACAAAAATGTTTAAAAAATGTAATAAAAATGATAATACTTGAAGCTCCCTCCCTCTCTCTAACTAGCCAAACAGGTTGTCAGCTTCACATTGGATGTTATTTTCCAATTTGCACACCTTCGCAGTGTCACTGAGCAAAATACTAGCTAATAGAAATACCTATCTAAAGTAATGTATCTTTACAAGAGAGGCAACAAGATTGCTTACTCTGCATGCACAGGCAACAATATATATGCCTTTCGAAAAATATCTACGCCTTTCCACCATCTTCTCAGCTTCAAGAAATAAGCAGCCTTGTCCACCTTCAGAGTAAGAGATTAAAAAAGTTGAATAAATAACTAGCACAAGGAAATATGACACAGGAACACATGTTAATACAGCTGAGTGACAGACATATCAAAATTATATTTTTCCATGAAAAAGGTATACAAATATATTCCTGAAGCGCCCGTGTATTGGAGTGGAAGTCTCCTTCCAGATGCTTAAGCTTATGTAGATGAAGTTACGACTTGAAGCTACTATGCACTGGAGAAGCTCCTAGGTCATTTTCGATTAGTTGGTTTCCATATTGTTACGGAAAAATTGGTTATGTAGCACCGAAAGATCACTACTTTTGCTATATACCACTGAAAGAATGCACTTCAATACCACTGAAAGATGTCACCGTTAGTTTTTCTACCATTCCGTGAGCTTCCATAGTCCATTTTCCTTTTTTTTTGTATTTTTTGCAAGAAAACAACAATTATGAAATCACTGGATTGCCCTTGGCTCTATCTACGAAACCCAATGGCCCTTGCTCCCGCTGTTCTCGCCACCAAGCGTGGCAACCACGCCAAGCGGGCGGGCATCGCGACCCCGCCTGGAGGGAGGGGTTAGGAGGTTGCTTCCACTCCGGTGGCTGTGAGGCTGCTCGGAGCTTGTCAAGACCGCAGGGTGGGCCAGCCAGGTCTTGATTCTTGAGGTGAACCAGAACAAGAAGATGGTTGTGCTTAGATGAAGAGAGAGCTTTGCATTTTTTTTCTGTGTAGGTCTCAAAAAGAATTCGAGATAATAAGTGTAGAGAGATGAAGTTGGGGCAATTGGCCACACTCTCAATGGGAGAGGGGCGCCTATATTTATAGGGCATTCTTCTTGCCGCTATATATGGCGATTTACAAATACAAGGACAGAATAAATCTCGATCCTAATTGATCGCATCGCCTAATATACAATATACATTCCTATTGCCTAATACCCGCCCGCACCAGGCGGAGGCTCATGACACACAGTCGGTTTCAAATCAGAACAATGGCGTTGGGAGCCCTTTCGTCATAATGTCGTGAACCGATGAGACGAAAGAACATGAAGGACCCGAATTGCGCCAGGGCCACCTTCTCGCACACAAAGTGAATGTCAATCTCAATATGCTTCGTGCTTTGTGGTGGGCCGGATTGGCCGTCATGTAGACGGGCGACGTTGTCGCAGAAGACCACCATAGCACAGGGCGGTGAATATGGAGCTCTGAAGGAGTTGCCGCAGCCAACAAAGACTCGCCACAACGTGAGCCACAAAGACGATATTCGCCAAAGACTAGAAAGGGAGACCGTTGCTTGGCGTTTGGAGGACCAGAGACCAGGTTGTCGCCGAGATAGACGCAAAGCCGGTGGACCGCTCGAGTCGTGGCAACCAGTCGGCCAAGATCGAGTATGCGATCATTGTCTTGATGGAGTCGGCGCCAATGTGAAGACCGGGATAGCGTGCCCTTCACATAGCGCGCACGCGCTTGATCGCTGCAGTGGGGCTCACTCGGGCGTGCATGAAGAGACACACTGTTGAACCGCATAAGCGGTCGGGACGCGTCGAGTTAGGTATCAAGAGCCCTCGCTATGCTCTCAGACTGAGCCGCCCTTGTTCGGCGATTTGTCGCCTTCATGGGCGAGAGCTTGGCCCGAGTGTCAGGTTGCCGTAGGATGACACTCACCATGCCCGCCGGCGGAGAGATCAACGGCGCATCGTCATTTGTGTGGACAGAACAGCCTTCTGAGGTGCGGGTGACGGCGATGCCGAGGAAGTGGCGAAGAGCACCCAAGTCGGTCATGGCGAACTCGCATCGAGTCGGGCCATGAGGCGCCGCAGAAGAGCGGAGTCGAGGCGCGAGGATGATGTCGTCGACGTAGAGTAGCAGTAGGCGAGACTCGTCCTCGGTGAGAACAAAGAGGACGTGTCGGAGGTGGAGGCGGCGAAACCGAGCCGCCGGGAAGGCCGCGAACCGCGGTACTAAGCTCGCGGGCTCGGTCCCAGACAGGACTTTTGCGGGAGATGACGTGATCTGCAATGGCGGGTCGACGAAACTCGTGGGCGGGCGGCAATAGACCGTCTCGTCGAGGCGACCGTGAAGAAAGGCATTCTTCACGCCCGGTTGATGGATCGCCAAGCGCGGAGGCGCAATGCCGAAGCGGTCCGAATGGTGGCTGTTTGACCACCGGGTGAAGGTTTCGTCGTAGTCAATGCCTTCGTTGAGAAAAACCGCGACCACCCAGCGGGCCTTGTGACGAGCGAGGACCCATTGGCATGGAATTTGTGCGGAAAATCCACTTGCTCGTCACGACGCTCGCGCCAGAGGGCACGGAACAAGACGCCAGTGGTGTTGTCGACGAGGGCACAGTACTCATCCATCATCGCAGCCGCCGCTTGGCATCGGCAGCAGCTGCGGTAGTTCGCCCAGAGGCGATGGCGAGGGCGCGAGGTGGCGGCAAGCCCTCGAGCTCACACGCGGAAGGGCGCGGCCCCGTGCCCGCCGCGTGAGCGCGCGAGATGGGGTTGCGCCGGGCGCTGGTCTTGCAGGGCAGCCGATGGCGCAGCACCGGCTGGGTCGCCGATCGAGGTCCGTGGGAACGGAGCCACAGAGGCCAGCGGGGCACGTGACCACACCCGCCCGGGTTGGAGAAGCCGCGGGGCTGGGGACACAGGCCGCGCCTCGTGCAGAGAAGAGCCGGATCCACTCATCATCGAGGCGGCCGCACGGCGTCAAGGTGGCGAGCAATCGCGGCCGCCGAGGAGGACCTCCACCGCAGAAACGAGAGCAAGGCACCAAACCGAATCGTTGTCTAGAAGGAAATCCGGAGCGAGGAATGGGATGACGCGGTGGTGGAAAAGGAAAACAAGCTCATCGAACACAACATGACGAAATAATGATGCGTTGAGTTGTCGTTAAGACACCGATAACCCTTATGAGAGGATGGATAACCAAGGAAAACGCATGCCGCGGAGCGAGGTGCGAGCTTATGTGGGAGGTGGCTCAGAGGTTTGGGTAGCATAGGCACCCAAAAACGCCAAGGTGGTCAGGTGGGTGGCTATCCATGGAGGCGAGTGAAGGGAACCTCATGGGCTATGGAGGAAGGGCGCCTGTTGAGTAAGTAGCAGGCGGCAGCAAGAGCCTCAGCCCAGTATGCAGGCGGCATGGAAGCGTGGAGCAGCATGGTGCGAATTGAGTTGTTGAGGGTGCGGATGGTGCGTTCCGCCTTGCCATTTTGAGAAGAAGTGTATGGGCAGGAGAGACGGAGAAGTGTTCCCTGAGCAGCGAAGAAAGTGGTGGTGGCTGTGTTGACGAATTCGGTGCCATTGTCGGTTTGGAAGCATTTTACAGGGAGGTTAAATTGGGTTTGTGCAAGAGTTGTGAGTTCAACTAAGTGTTGGCGTACCTCTGATTTGCGTCGGAGAGGAAAAACCCAACAATAGTGATCAGAATCATCCAGCAGACTAAATAGTATGAAAACCGATATACTAGGGATGGGAGAGGTCCAAACATCACAATGAAGTAGTTCAAACTGCATGAGTACAAGATCGAGAGGCATCAAGGGTAGACGCGTATGCTTGCCTAGTCGCGTGAATGGCAGAGGAGCGGTCTACTTTATTACAGAAACAAAGATGTGTTTTATTTAATCGGTCTAATGCGGCGAGGCTGGATGGCCGAGACGCCGTGCCACAGGTTGTGAAACGGCCAGAGAGCATGTGAGGAGGTGCCGGTCGGAGGATAGCGGTATGGTGTAGAGGTCGCCGGACTATTGCGGCGATGAATCACGCGTCCCCTGTGTATCCTTAATGAGAAAAGCCAAGAGCATCAAATTCAAGAGAGCGGCGATTGTCACGTGAATTGACGAACGGATAAAAGATTACGAACGAGGGACGGCGACGAGAATGTTGTTGAGGAGAAGTTTCTTTGTGGCGGTGGGTAGGATGGAGTGACCTCTAGACGTGACCAGGAATGCTAGTGCCATTGCCTCACCGTTATAGAGGAGGTGGAGGGAAGGCGCTGGAGGAGCATACCATCGGAAGACGCCATGTGGGACGGCGCCGAGTCAACAACCCACGAGGCCGCTCGACGGCCAGTGCCGCAGGCGCAATGAGGCCGGCCGAGTCCCATGTCGGTGCACCAGTGTTGGTGGAGACCTTGACGGGGGCGAACGCCGTGTGCGCCTGAGGAGCACCAAGCACCCCCTGTTGGCGTGGGGGCTGCCATGAGTGGTCGCCAGAGGCGCCGAACGGCTCGTCGCGCTCGAGGAGGTATGACGCGCTCGCCGGGGTTGACACGTGCGCCAATCCAAGGATCAAAACCCCAGGGCTGGCGCTTGTTGTCGCGCCGAGTGTTGTCGCGGCGGCCGCCGTTGCCGCTGGCTGCGCTGCCGCCGCCAGACTCGGCCGTGGGACGCCGCAGGGCGCCGTTGAAGGCGCGAAAGGGCGTGGCGGCGCGACCTTGTCCTCGCTCGAGACGCAGCCTCGAGGAGGAGTTGGTTCTGGCGACAAAGAAATGTGAGGTTCCCGGGCGGCGATGTTGTCGGCGACGGATTGGTACTTCGTTGAGGCCGCGAGCGAGTTGAGGACGAGGTTGGGCTCGGTGATGGTCCGCGACGTCGCGAAGATTGTCGGCAGCCTCCTTCATGCGCACGCAGCACTCGCCGACGAGGAGGCGCTCGGGTCATCGAGTGGAACTCGTGATCAGAAGACGCGCGGGCGCCTTGTTAGCTTGGTACAGTCGGCGATGGTCGCCCGTAGCCGCCGGTTTCTTGTCGGGCGCCGGTCATAGCGAGGTTGAGGATGGAGTCGGAGACGGTGCGAAGATCCACCGCGGATGCAAAAGTCACCGCACCCATGCATCATCGGTGGGCGCAGGGAGATGACAGCAAGGTGCGAGAGCAGCCCAAATTTGCCACACATGGCGTGGAAGGCTGTGGACCACTTGGTGTAGTTGGAGGGTCGCACTCGAGGGTCATGGGGATGTGGGTCTTCACGCTACGAGCATAGGGGCAAACGGCTGAGTTGATGGCGTCAGCCATGGCTGGAGAGGTGGCGGCGGTGGTGGAGGATTCTGTAGACATGTTGGCTTGGCTGATGGGCGACGCAGCAAGGTTGGGGCGGCGCAGCAAGGTTGGGGCGGCGCTCAGGAGAGAGCGGCGCAGGTTTGGGAAGGAGAGGGAGGGCCAAGATCAGATTGCTCTGATACCATGTAGAGAGATGAAGTTGGGGCAATTGGCCACACTCTCAATGGGAGAGGGGCGCCTATATTTATAGGGCAGCTGCTGCTGCTATATATGGCAGTTTACAAATACAAGGACAGGAATAAATCTCTGATCCTAATTGATCGTACTGCCTAATATACAATATACATTCCTATTGCCTAATAATAAGAGAGAAAATCAATTGTTTGGTTGGTTAAATTATTTGCTTCACTGCCACCAAAATCAATTCTTTGGTTGGTTAAATTATTTGCTTCACTGCCACCAGTAGTTGTGCTCAAATTTGGGTCTAGAACTTGTCCAATTGCTCTATGGGTAGAGATTGGGGGATGGAAGCTAGCCCAAACAAGAGAGATTGGAGAATACTGGTGATGTGGAGTGACGGTTCGATGGCTCAACGCAGCAGATGGAGCTCACCACTGCCCTGGCAGGAGTGAAGAGCAAGCCTATCGGTGTCCAACATCACTGTGCGTATATTTGCTATTGTGGCCCAGCACCCCATCACAGTGTCGAGGCCTCCGGTGTCCAGCATTCCTCAGACACGGCTATCTAGCTCCCCAGCATCCTCAACTTGGATCCATGGGTGTTCGACTCTGGTGGCAGATATCTGTGTGATGGGGAATGGCTTATTCTTGGACTGCATCACACTTGTCCATGAGAAGTATCATGCCTATTCATCTTTCTAGGCACTCAGCTCGGAAACCCAGTGTGAAATATGTAGTAGAATACAACATAGCAAGTGTAGCAATCACAGTATAGAATATTGCATTTTAATAAGTAACAACAGAAGTTAGGAATTTAATACAGAAACTTACCTTTGATGTCAGGGCTTCAAGTTTGCTAAAGAAGTATGTGTTGAAAATGTGGTACTTGCCTCTTAGTCTACTAATTGATGACATTGGTCCCTGTAGGTACCTACAAGAAGTCTAGTTATGACTGTTACGAACAAGGCCACAAAAAAGGAATTTAGAAACTTCGATGCATATGCCAGAACACGGAAATGTCAATGCCCAGAGTGTCTAAAACACCAAAAGAGCAGCAAATGGCTACTGCAAGATGTCACACTTTTTTAACTATCGGACCTCCCTTTTTCAACTTCTAAAAGCCGCTTTTCGGCTATTTTACAGTAACTATCTTTCAAATATTGTCTTTTCTACAGTAATCTGCAGAGTCACAATTTTCAAGGTACATTGGTACAATCCTACCATGACCCTAGGATCCCCATCCTGTCAACAGGAAAATGATACTGCCTAGGATCCTGATACTGGCAACCTTGGCTATCAACTGATGCATAATATACAACTCCATTATGATTAACTGTTCTTGTTACTTGCTTCTTGAAAACACAAATAACAGTAACTAAGAAGAACAATACTTACATAATGTAGAAGTTCATTATAGGTGAGGACAGCAATGATTCAGGCTCAAGGCATTTTATGTCATCATGAGAAAGCTCAACAGAATCAGGGTGTTCCCTGCCGACAAGAGAAAAAGAAAATAATCATCAACTACATATCAAAAACAGTAAGGTCAACGAATTCTATTAGTTCAAATGCCAACCTTGAAGGATAGTATATCTTCACTGCATCCCTAAAGAAATACCGGAATGAATCAATAGTAGTAAAAAACATACAGAAGATACTAAATGTAAAACATAGGCATTGTTGTTATGTTGTATACACTGAATCACAGGCTGACCACATAAGTATGCATTTGTGTATGCAGCAGGTAAAATATGATTTATACTTGCTTACGGGGGCTCCCACACGGGAAAAATGAAAAGTCGTATCAACATATCTACCATTTACTAGAAGTTTTTTCTGCAGATTCTGAATGGCGTGCATCTCCATCCAGTAGAACCACCTCTTGAACCTGAATCATGATGCAAAAATCAGACCAAACTTGTGGGAAGACTAAACTAATAACCATTGCAAGCAAACCATAACTAATTTGCTTACTGTTTCTAGAAGCCGACATGGGCAAATATTTGCTACAGTTTGTTACCATGGGATTCACTATAAGAACTATTAAGAATAACCCCAAAAGAGAAGTAAAAGCATGTATATTTGTATAGTTAGTGTTAGACATGCTATGTTAGACAGACTTCTTGGCAGCCCTTTGGGCTCTTGGCTTTAGGCCCATATGTGTTTAGTATGGTTGATTAGCTACTCAGTATAGACAAGGATCTCTCAGGTTGGCCCATACTTCTATTAGCCAAACCCTAGACATCCTTGCCTATATATATGCATTGTATTGCTATCTCCTGAATCAATCAACTATTCTGTTCAACCACTTCCCTGCACTTTCCTACAGTTAGGTCTTTGTAGTTACAGGATAGCACAGGTCTAACTGAAACCTATCACAACCATTGCAAGTATTGAAAACTGTCAGCAATTTTTATTTTTTTTTTTCTGGCACTTCTCCAAAAAATCACGACCCCCGTTTCCCATATAAATTACCAATAATGAGCACAGGCAATATAGTTAAAACAAAAGGTTTCCAGCTACTACTCTAGTAAATACTGACACCAATTTTTGACTGGGATGACCCCCAAGATACAGCTTGGACTGCTAGTTTTTATTTTTAAATGTCAGTAAAATAATATAAATTTATAATAGAGGATTCCATGGCCATATGAGTGCACCACTTCTAAATGTAAAACAGACACGTAGGCTGGTGTGCTTCTGTTGTTATGGGTTTGGCATACTAACTAGCGTCTTGTCAGCAATAGTGCACATCAGCTTGCAGGGTTGACATGGCACCCTAGCAGCGGTATGCCAGTATCCACTCTCTACTTTCCGCTTGCAGCTGGGACACCTTTTTTCTTCAGATGGCTGCAAGAATGCTTAGCTGGCTGCTACCGAGTTTTTTCTATAAAAAACAGGTTGGCATAATTCTCCGAGATGATTTCTTTCCATAAATTTATGTTTTTGAGTAAAATACATTGTGAGTCCCTAAACTTGTCACATTGATTCACTTAGGCCCCCAAACTTTAAAATTGCAGATTTATTACTTAAATTTGTTTAAGTGGGTCATTGTAGGTCCCAAGGACGATTCAGTGGCTTAATCGTTGATATATAGCCCTGATCGATGCCAGCGTGGCATAGGGGTCATGTGCGTCTCCACCACTCACTCTCTCCGTCTCCTCCGCCACCATGCTTGCCTCGCTCCTCCCCTTGAGCTTCCTTCCCTACCACCGCTCCCACTGACGGTTGGAGGTTAGGGATCTGGCGGTTGCACCTCCATTGCACAGCTCAGAACCGGTCAGTCGCCTGGGAGGACGACGGTGGCGGAGGGGTTGGGGACAGGCAGATCTAGCTACAACAGCGACGGGATGCTAGTATGGAGGAAGTCTGGTGGCCAATGGGGAGGATGGTGGCGGAGGGGTCAGGGATGGACGGATCTGACGACAGTGGCAACGGGGATGCTCGCATGGAGGAAGACCGCGACGGGGGCGGAGGGGTCGAGGACAGCCAGATCCGACAATAGCAGCGACGGGGATGCCGACGTGAACACGAGGTGAGGGAATGCAAAGGATCGCAACTATAGGGGGCTAAATGCCAATTTTATCACCCACTCGGCTGGTCATGTTAGCCGCACGTGACCCCACATCACGCTGGCATCGACCAAGGCTACACGTTAGCGATCAAACTAGTGAATCGTTCTTGGGATTTGCGATGACCCACTTAAACAAGTTTAGGTACATGAGTGATCCAACTTAACAAGTTTAGGGGCCCACAATGTATTTTACTCTATGTTTTTTCTTTGTTCGAGGCATCAGTAATTTGACTTTGCTTTGTATACACCTTGTAGATCAATATTTACGATTTTCTAGTCATGGCATCCGGTGGAGATGGCCAGTCTGGTGGCAATTATCCAGCGCCATTGGCCATATGGATAGCTACCCAATACCCACATTTACATGTAGTGCATTGCACACTGTATGTAATACATCAATACATCTAAAAACTTAAACAAAAATCCATGGATGTACCACGATGAGTGTAGTGTATCATTTGCAAGATTTAGTCAAATTCATCCATAGTTGAGAGAAACACAAATACAAATAGGGCATATGTTTAGTAAATTGTGCACTGTATTCATATCACTACATCCATGAAAATGTTCAATTTTTTATGTAGTATGTTCAAATGAAGCTTGTATTGCAAAGAGGCCCAAGGACCATACAAATGTGTATATGTAAATATGCAAATAATCCCCTAGACTATTTACATTTCTAACACCCCTCAAACTCATGGTGGATTAACACTGAGTTTGGAGAGGTAGAAGCTATGCTGAGCTCTAGTCTGTACCTTGGTGAAGAAATCTACTAACTGAAGCAACGAAGGTATATACTAAAGAGCAATAACTTAGTCTTGCACTTGTGATCACATGTATGAAGCATCCACCCAATATGCTTGGTGAGCTCATGCTTCATGGGATCTCGAGCAATGCTGATCGCGCCAGTACTGTCTGAGAAGAGAGGAGTCAGTGCAATAGTGGAAACACCAAAATCCTAGAGTAGCCACCGAAGCCAGGTGATCTCAGCTGTCAACGACGCTATGGTTCTCAACTCAGCCTCAACGCTCGAACGGAAGTCTGCTTTTTGGTCTTCCAGGAAATTGAGGAACCAAGCAAAACACAATTGGCAGAAAGAGACCAACTATCAGAATGATCACTAGCCCAGGTCGCATCAGAGTATGCCTGAAGCTGCAAATAACTGGAGCGAGGAAAGAAAAGGCGACGAGTGATGGTCCCATGAAGATATCGTAGAACACAAAGGTGACTGTAGTGGAGCTGAGTAGGAGCAGAAACAAATTGACTCAGGATGTGAACTGGGTGAGAGATGTCAAGGCAAGTGATGCCAAGGTAAACAAGGCTCCCAACAAGATGGCGGTAGCGAGTAGGATCCTCAAGAGGCTCACCATCGGTAGGTTGAAGGTGAGCACCAAGCTCCATAAGAGTATCCACCACACGCTGATCAATGAGACAAGCGCGAGTAAGGATATCCTGAATGTAACGCTCCTGGAAGAGATAGTAGCCTGTAGACATAGAAATGATCTCAATCCCAAGAAAGTAACGAAGAGGACACAAATCAGACATCATGAACTGCTTACTCAGATGCTCTGTCACAAAGGCAATATACTAAGTCATCGCCAGTAATGATCATGTTATCCACATAGAGAAGAAGCATCCGACCCCGAGAAGAGATGTGGACAAAGAAGGCAGGGTCGTAATCACTAGCGGAGAAGCTGGCAGTGGTGACAATAAAAGAGAAGCGGTCAAACCAAGTACGAGGGGCTTGTTTGAGCCCATAGAAAGAGCAACGAAGGCGACAAACTATACCCTCAAGGACAGAATACCCAGGGGCAACTGCATGTAGACCTTCGCATGCATCTCACCATTAAAGCATCTTAACATCCAACTGAGAGATAGACCACTGTTGGACAGAGGCCACAGCAAGTAGAGTGCAAACTGCGGTCATGTGAGTAACAGGAGCGGAAGTTTCATCATAGTCATGACCATACTCCTGCTGAAAAACACACGCTACAAAACGAGCCTTATAGCGCTCAAGGGAACCATCCGAGCGAGTCTTGATCTTGTACACCCACTTGCACGTGATGGGGGTGACACGTAGGTAGGGGCACAATATCTTAAGTGTCAATACGCTCCATGGCAGCAATATCCTCAGACATCGCAAGTTGCCACTCAGGGCAACAGCCTCGTGGTAGGCCACAGGCTCAGAAGAAGCAGCGGCTGCAAAACCGAAGCGCTCAAATGGCCTGACAGTGTGGTGATCACGAAGATTGTATCTGGGAGGATAAGGTGGAGCATGACCCAGCAGGGACAGAGAAGAACTAGAAATAGGACCCAACAAAGATGGAGGCTCAACTAGAGGAGTAGGTCGAGGATGACGAGTAGTGTAGAGGAAAAGGTGGAATCTTAACAACAAAACGGGAAGTAGACTCCGGTGGACGTGGAAGAGGTGCAGCTGGAGGAGAGGGAGGTGGAGGATGAAGCGAAATAGGAGTGGAAGGCAGTGAGTCAGGAAAAGTCAAAAAAGAGATCAATTCAACAAGAGAATCTGACTTGACTGCAAGGGAACGAGGGTACTAAGATCGGGACTCGTCAAAGGTGACATCCCGAGAAATCCTCGTCCTGCGAGCAACAGGGTCGTAGCAACGATAACCCTTTGCTCAAGACTGTAAGCAAGGAAAACACATTCAACTGACTGGGCAATCAACTTGGTGCGCTCACGGGGTGGAAGAAGGACGAAACAGCTGAAACTGTGAAGGTGTCCGTACTCTGGGGGTCGACCCTAGAGACGCTCAACAGGAGTCGAACCCTAAAAGGCAGTGGAAGGCTACATGTAACAGCCTCACCCCAAAAGTGAGGGGGAACAAAGGAGGCAAGCATTAGAGCACGAGCGATCTCAAGTAAGCGACGATGCTTACGCTCAGAGACACCGTTCTGAGCGTGAGCACTAGAACAAGAGTACTGGGGAAGAGTACCCTGCCCAGAGAGAACGACGCAAAACAGCAGAAAGATACTCCCCAACAGAGTCGGCATGAAAAACACGAATGGGCAAATTGAACGGAGTGCGAACCCTGGTAGTGAACATCTGGTAAATAGAGAACCAGACTGTGAGAGGACATAAAGTAGATCCATGTATGGGAGAATAATCATTAATAAATGTCACAAAATATCGATGACCCCCTTTCGAAACAAATAGAGCCAGGCCCCAAACATCAGAGTGTACAAGATCAAAAGGACGAGTACAAACAGAATCACTAGAGGAATATGAGAGTTGAACTGCTTGCCAAGCTTGCAACACATACAATGTAAAGATGTGTCCCCAGAAACAGAACCAAGAACATCACGACCAACTAGTGACGATACGCGCAATTCGCAAAGATGACCAAGACGATGGTGCCACCGAGTTAAGGAGGTAGTGGAGGATGCAGCCAGGGCAGTGGTAATGTTAGGAGCTAACTGGCTGGTGGAGACAGCAAAAGGTAGATGTAGCCAGTCGAGCTCTTAAAAACGCTGTGAATCATGGCGCCGAGAGCTAGTACCAAGCAGAGTCCCCGTGCGGCGGTCCTGGACTAATCAAGAGTCAGACTCAAGAACAACACAACAGGAACATGAAAAGAGGAAGTGGAAAGGGTGCCTCGACCTGCAAGAGGAAGAAAGGTACCATCTGCAATCTGAATAATGCAAGAGAACTGTGGGATGCAACGAGGTGAGGTGGGTGGAATCTGGTGTCATGTGAAAGGAAGCACTAGAGTCCAAGATCCACAGAGATAGAATACCTGACGAGGGAGGAGCGAAGGCGGGGACATGGAAGACTGCTGAGAAGCAAGAGTCAAAATGAGCCGATCACGAGGAGTTTGAGGACGAGCCGACACCAAGGCGTTGGAGGAACGAGAGAAGCTGTTGTGCGACATCACCGGAAGAGTCATGACGAGGCGCTAGCTCCTGAGTGGGAAGAACCGCTAGAGCCCTTCAGGGGACGTCCACCCCGACAACGCTAGTCCCTCCTTCACTTGTAGCAAGATCGTATTTGTGGCCGCCATCCGCAAGAGGTGCGGTGAAGATCCGCAGATGCAAAGCAGCCATCGCGCGCCGTGAGTGGAGGAGAGATCACGGTGGGTGCTAAAGAAAAAGAGTGGCAGTCTTGCCAAGCAAACAAGATAGCTGCGCACCAACCGCGCCATGGTAACGGACTCTCAAAGACGCACAACCGTGAGAGCCTCCACTAAGATCAGGCGCGGGTGGCGAGTCAAGAGCTAAGCTCGCACAGTCTCAAACTCAGGTCGGAGACGCGTCAGGAACTCGTAGAGACGGTGAGTCTCCTGGTGAGAGCGAAGCCACACATAGCAGGGGCAGGTGCGATAGATATTCGGCCCCAGAGTCAAGCTGAAGCCACACCGCAGACATCTACTGGTAGAAGTCATCGACGGTGGCATCAAGCTACTAAAGAGTGCGCCTGGTTCACAACTAAAAGATACATAGCGTCACTCGTCGGCTAGTAGTGAGCTCGGAGGCGCTCCCACATAAGTTGTGTCATCGATAGCTCCGCCACATCCATGGATATGGCTATGGTCATACTATCCACCAGGATGGCGGTAGCACAGGCCTTGGCCTCCTGCCATCGCCTGTAGGCGTGCAGATCAGACTGGTAGAGCTCCAGGGCCTCCTCTAGTGCAGCAGTGGCCTCCTCCTGAGCCGCCTGTTTGACTGAGGCGAACAGGGGTTCTCGCCAATGAGATAGACACTGGATGTTGAGGTGAATCCTCGGGTGCATAGTCCACTCCTGGAAATTCGCTCCGTCGACATGAACAGGGGGAAGCAGGATGGCAAAGGAGTCACCGACGAAAGCCATCTTGAGATCAGGCCAAAGTTGGGGCCGAGACAGCCAGAGAAAAGGCCGAGGTGGCCATATGTGACTGGGTCATCTGGCGGTAGGAGCTGACCAGAGCAACGGCGTGGTCAGATGAGGTTGGCCGGAGAGGTGTCCACTGGGTCAACGGGCTACAGAGGGGTGGCCGAAGCTGGACAGCATGGGGCCAAGCTCGGGAGGACGACGTCGGGCCGGGTGCTTGAGCTGTCGAACGCGGGGCACCGCCAGAGGGGTGGCTGCAGCGCTGGACGTGGTGGACCGGGGAGGCAGTGTTCGAGCATGGGCCAGGGCGGCTACGGCGTGTCAGAGCTGGGAGCAAGGGAAGCTTTGGCGCGAGGCGCCGCAGGAGGGGCAGTTGCGACACTGGCCAAGGCGATAGTAGCTCAAGTTGGGGCGACATCGGTGTGGGCCAAGGCAGCCGAGGCAGCTGCTTTGTCAACCCAGTGCCAGGGTGACAGATCCAGCTGCGGGGCGGCGGATCCGGTGGCAGGGCGGCAAACCCGGCAATGGGGTGGGAGCAAAGCCGGTCGCACGCGCAGAGAGAAGCACAAACGAGTGCGCGCTGGGGGAGAGAAGAGGGAAGGGGGAAGAATAGACTTTCGGGGTAGCCGACGGCGGCAGCGGCGAGAGCCGAACCCTAGCCCAAGCCTGGCTTTGATGCCATGTTCAAATGAAGCTTGTATTACAAGAGGCCCAAGGCCCATACAAATGTGTACAGGTAAATATGCAAATAACCTCCTAGACTCTAGACTATTTACATGTCTAACGTAGTACATGTGCATGCAATGTGCACTGCGCAACATGTGAAAGTGGGTAATTACCCATATGGACAGCAGCACATCACAAGTGCTCTACATGTATATATGTATGTACTACTTGTCTTATTTTGTTGTTACAACCATGTACAGGTGCAATCGGATGGAATTCAATCGGATATTAATTTTATATTGTATACATTGTTAAGATGAGGAAAGGAATGGATGGATGAATAGTTAGTTGTATTGAGGCCCAAAGCGGCATATACATAGTGAATACATGGACAAAACCCTAGACTATACATGGACAAAACCCTAGACTAACATATATTACCACAAATACTCTTAACATCCCCTCAAATGCAAGGCGTATGCAATAGCATTACATTTGAAAGGGTTGACACTAAAATGGGGGAAATCCAAAATCCAAGTCTTGATAATGTCGTTGTAGCGTGCAACTCATGGAAAATTGTGTCAAGTACCTAATGATCTCCCTTCTGGGGTCAAGCGGCAGCCCATAAAGCATAAAGTGCAGAGGCTAGGAAAGTAGAGGCAAGCGAGAGCAAAGTCGACTGGCAACACGACGAAGAGGATGATGAAAGTGACACAAATAGAGTGCTATCAAATTAAGTCGAAGAGGGATAAAAGCATGGCGGCGTAGATCGAAGCCCGAGACGGCGGCGGCGCAGAAGGGAAGTGCGACACGGCCTTAGAAGCTCGAGACGGTGACTCTGAGAGAAGCGGCGGCATCACAATGACTTCTATGATCTGCAGCGGCTCAGAGAGAGGAGCGGCAGCTGCTGCCATGTTAAAGGGAAGGAGTAGGCCTCACTAGATCTAAAGGACACACTGTGGCAAGAGAAGCAATCAGCTAAGTGACAAGGAATTTGTGGACTCGCACGGTTTAGACGGACTCGAGCAACGGACTTGGATGAACACAATGGAAGTAGACTACAAAGAAAAGACTCAAAAGGATAACTAGTGGTGGCAAGCAGCGTGAGCTAGGCCAAGACAACATCACCTCAGTCTTGCCCACACATGTAGCCCAACAGTACACCACGTTAAGGGGCTCAATCACCAGCTTTCCCCGGTCCGGAGCCCTTCCGCCGCTCCGCCTCCTACCACAAGGAGGACCTCATCGCGCTCGCTGACAGTCACTACGTTACCTTGCGCCTCACCACGCCGTTTGGGGCGGCAGCGCTCCAAGAGAGGAGGGCGGCGATAGTTCTCCAAAGAGAGGGAGTTGGAATGGGCTCGAGGCAGCTAAGAGGCGAGCAGCGGCCAAGAGGAGGCGAGCGACGGCGACTCGAGGTTTCACAAGCAGCAGCCGGTGTCGAGAGAGCCAAGCGATAGCGGTGGTCCAAGAAGAGGACGGTGGCGGTGACTCGAGCAATAGAAGACCGATGGCAGCAACGTGACAAGCGGTGGCCAAGAGGAGGCAAGCGGCGGCGACTCGAGGTCTCACCAGCAGCGGCCGGCGTCGAGAGAGCCAAGTGGCGGCGGTGGTCCAAGAAGAGGATGGTGGCAATGGCTTGAGCAGTGGAAGATCGACGACAGCAACGTGACAAGAGCTTGAATCTGGGCGGGGCTAGGCGGAGATGGCCGAATCTAACGCAAAGGAAGAGGATGACACGTTAGATGAAGACAACGACCAGCAGCGATGGCTGGAGTCGATCCACTCATATCCGGGCTAGAGGCAGAGGTGGGCGCCGACGGAGACGATTAGATCCGGGTGAAGCGACGGTGTCTCGACGCAGCCCAACTCAGGGTAGCGCAGTTCGAGCTCGAAGCAGCATAGATCCAGCGTGGCAAGCTCAGAGACGACCGGATCCAAGCGCTTTGAGGCCGACAACGACTGGATCTGAACAGGGTCTACAGCATCCCAGAACAACCTAGCTCAGGGCGGCGCAGGGAGAGACGACGGCCAAATCTGACCGAGGGAAGACGGCGGCGACGGGATCTGACGGATCAAGCCCGGATCCATTGCCGCACGACCCTAGCGACGATGGATCTGAGCTCGACGATGAGGGAAACGACAACAGCTAGCTCAGGGGAGACCGGATCCGGGTTGGGGCAAGGCCGAATTCAACGGCGGCAGCAGTGAAAGGGCGTCGAGGTAGCACACGAACTCGTACGCGACAGCGACCATGAGCAGCATCACAGGCGATGGCAGCGAGAGGGCATGCAAGCGCGGGTGTCGCGACGCGAGCTCGAGAGCCATCGACTTGTTGCCCGTCACTAACTACTACTACTAGAGGTGGCACCCCTGGGAGTGGAGATCGCTCCTCCTAGGGGCAGCGGCAGTAGAAGACAAGCGGGGGCGAGGTTCAGAGAGCCCAACGCTCTGATACCATGTTAAGACGAGGAATGGAATGGATGGATGAATGGTTAGTTGTATTGAGGCCCAAAGGGGGCATATATATAGTGAATACATGGATACAACTCTAGATTAGCACATATTACCACAAACACCTATAACATAAATAACAAGAAATTCATACTAAAGGTATTTTGAAAAATAAAATACAATATATGTACACCCACATACCATACCCACATCTTAGGGCTCACATGTCTTTCACACAGATGGTATACATGTGGGTACAACTATTTTTATTGGAAAAGCTGAACACAGCAACTCATCTATACACTTTCTCATGTCTCAGTACATCACGTTTGTCAAGGAGCGTCTTCATGAGCACTTTCTCATGTTTGATTTGGGTCCTCTTCGCTACTTTCTTGGGATTGAGATTATTTCTACTCCTGAGAGCTTATATCTACCCTAAGAAAAGTATATCGAGAATCTTCTTGATCGCGGCTCTCTTACTGATCAGCGCACAGCTGAGACTCCCATGGAGCTTAATGTTCATCTTTGTCCTACTAATGGTGAGCCTCTTACTGAACCTACTCGCTATCGTCATCTTGTTAGAAGTCTTGTTTATCTTGGTGTCACTCGACCTAACATTTCGTACCCTGTGCATATCTTGAGTCCGTTTGTTTCTGCTCCCACTCAGCTCCCCTATAGCCATCTCCTTCGTGTTCTGCGATACCTTCGTGGAACTATCTCTCGTCTCTTTTTCCCTCACTCCAACTCTTTATAACTCTGGGCATATTCTGATGCCACCTGGGCCAGTGATCCCTCTAATCACTGGTCTCTCTGCTTATTGTGTTTTTCTTGGTGGTTCTCTCATCGTTTGAAAGACTAAGAAACATACAGCAGTTTCTCATTCGAGTGCTGAGGCTGAGTTGCAAACTATGGCTTTGTTGACTGCGGAGGTTACTTGGCTACGGTGGTTACTTGAGGATTTCGATGTTTCTGTTTCTGTACCGACTCCTTTTTTGTCTGACAGTACAGGTACTATTAACATTGCTAAAGATCCGGTGAAGCATGAGCTTACAAAGTATATTGGTATTGATGCTTCTTACATGCGGACATAAGTGTAGGACAAGGTTGTTGCTCTTCAGTATGTGCTTTCAGAGTTTCAGTTGGCAGACTTCTTCACAAAGGCACAGGCCAGAGCCCAGCACAGCTTCTATTTCTCCAAACTTCATGTTGTTGATCCACCATATGTTTAAGGGGGTAGATATATATTATATAGCTGTGTATTTACCCTATTGTGTGAGAGGTTTCCTGTATATATGCCATATCTGTACGTATATATATATATATATATATATATATATAGATCCATTGGCCTTATGATGAATACAAGCGCTGTTCACAACAGGAGCAATTATAGTCCAATTACATTAAATATTACTTAAATAATGTGCTTCCTCGGTATGTGTACCAGACTTATATTGCAGGATGGAGGGAATAATATTCAACATAAATGCAACATAAAAAGATCACTCTGCTGGCCATGATGGTAATAGATGAAGAAAGTATGTACTAACCTTCCTTGATCTTAATCGCATTGAAAAGTTAACTGAAGCTGCTCCTTTCCTAGAAGAAGTCCGATCATTACAACCATATAGTCCACATAACACATAATAAATGACAGAAGTTAATATAAATCTACCATACAAGCATGAGATGTGTAATTTATGCAACATTTTACCATAATGTTTCCATTGATCAACACAATTACAACTGCATACAAGGACATGATATAATAATGGTTCAGATATGTACATGGAGTCCCTTCCAGCACACAACAGGTTCAGGTATTGTATGGTATGTTATTCTCAATCAGGGTAAAGCAAACATATGTAGACATTGGCTGATGAATAATTGGGGCATGCATGTGAACATGACTGATGAACATGGAAAAGTTTCCTTTTAGAAGTCAACTTAGATTATGTGAGGAATCCCAGGTTCCATTTTTTAATTCTTGCATTCCTTCCATAATGGTTTGTCTTTATATTTGCCAATAAATAATTTTGTATTCAAATTTGAAAATGATGAAAAAATCACGTTCAAATCCACAAGATTAAGCAAACAATATGTGTATGGTCTAGCTACTATATCCAAAACAAATTGAACATCATTTAGAAGAATGAATGAATGGACAAAGGCCCTGTTCGAATTAGCTTCTAAAAACTGCTTATCTACCTGTCGATTGTAGTACACACTGTAGTGACTTCATTTATATCGACCAAAATCGCACATGAGTGTCTTTTTATAAGCTTCTCTACAAGCTGTTACTATTTATAAGTAAAAGCCAAAACCAAAACCAAAAACTAATATGAATGGGCCCTAATTTCAGGAGAACAGTAACAAAGCTGAGAAAGCAATTATCCACCTTCCCTGAACCTATAGTATGCTTTGATAACTTAAGCACACTACCTAGCTTTCCTTGGATCGATGCATAGTCTCTTAAATCAGCTGAAACCGAAGGAATGAAGAGAAAGGACTCCATTGTACTCCTAAAAACTACATGTTATGATCGAGGCATCGATATCAGTTATATAGCCGCAATGCATGTGTAATTTATTTAAATACATAGAAGCATAACATAAATAGCACAGGACCAACTTCCGTGAGTTCTTTTAGTTAAATTCATAAATCAGTGTTTCCTGGTGTAGTCATGCGTGTTTGATATTACTAAAAGTAATAAAAGTATGTTATCTAACTGAACCTGTTACATTTGCTTAATCGCTGTCACTATCAGGTATGAAGGATAAGAATTTTGATAGATCTATGGACCATATGCAACAAGGCGTGACTTAGACTATTCGAAGTGCAGCTTGACCAGTGTAACAGAAGAGTTTATACTTTATATGTACTAACCGTTTTCGAGGAGAAGGTGTTGGGGCATGTTCACATATCCTGCTGTGGCCATTATCCTTGCAGTCATCATCAGCAGACATATTTTTCATGTTGGTTGAGTTGACAATATATGATTCTTTGTGAGACAAATCTGTTGGCCGTCTAGCTGGTTTACAAGACTCTTCCTCTTCACACAACTTCCCCTCATTTTCTACTAAAGTTTTAGGCTCGCCAGGGCTTTTACTTGTTATTTCCAGACAAGATACATCAACACCTGCCTAATGTAAAGAAAATAAAACACTTGCACAGAATACATAGATTTAAGTACCACATAACAAAATAATTACCTCTTCATCCATCCGAAATGTGGACATGAAATCAGATTTGGTTAACCCATGGTTTTTATTGGAATCACCAGCCAAACCTACAAGTGGTAAGGAAATAAAAAAATAGAATACCAAATTAATCAATTATGGAGAACATTATAATAGAAATTCATGTTGGAATATTGGTCAAGTATCATGAAACAAAGCAATATGATCTGACAACTGTTCAGGCTTTCTGTCTTCTTAATTATTATCGTGGCAGTGGCATGCCCTAATTATCTCTAATGATATGGTCATAAAGTCTGGGAATAAACTCAAAAGAATTAATTTCTGTTTCTGTTTTTGACATGTATAAGTTCATCATGAGCTGTAAGCACAACACAGCATAGTAGTTACTTGGCATCCTAGAGCTTTGGGCATCGTTTGCCCTAACCAATCTATTTGAATTATTTCTGGATTTCATCAATATTTTAATCAGCTTGGAATTTCACATGGCACTGGTATGACTCAGATTAGATCAAATATCAAAGAAAATATGAACCGAAAGCTGAGTATTCTCATTTCAGGAACTGTAGTACAAATGCTACTCTTCCACATCATTTCTTATTTATTTCATATGAACTAGAAAAACTTGCATTGCATTTTCATGTGTGTTTGATCTTGAGCACACTGGGTTTAGGCTGTAAGTAGAAGGTTAAAGGATGGGCAAGGGGTTTGGCCATATTTAAGAGGAAAGAAACGAAAGAGATGCATCCGAAAGAAGTTAATAAACATTGTAAAGTAATCTTTACGAACAGAAGAAGGGGAAAAAATAAAAGAAAGGAATATGAAGCCCAAAACCAAGAGAGAGCATATAACAAGTCAACACTGGTGATGCAGTAAGCAACAACATTTAGTGCAACATTTAAGAAAGATTAGCAAGAATGAATTTTAGGTCTAGAATACCTAGATCTCCATAATTTGATTCTAACCAATACAATTGATGTAATGAAAGTGAATATGTGTCCTTCCAGACACAAACGGACCATGCTAAGAACCATCAGTTTCTATAAGATGGTATGTGGAAACATTCAACTCTTAGTAGTCACCAAAACCATAAATCAATCTCATACCAGATGATTCCGCACACCTTGACTGAACTATCCTTTCGCATCTGTCATCATCCTGCAAGAGAGCATTACATGATCAGGCTTACTAGGTGCCCCTCCATTCATAACGCTCACTATAGCAATTAACGGATTGGGTGCCTAGTCCACTTCACATATTGCGTGATGCACTCTTGTTACCTTTCTGCATAGCTCTTTCTGACTACGTATAACCTTCCTAATTAGACACAACGCAACAAGCAATTGGGGCATTCACTATAGCAAGAGGTTTTCTTAAAGGAAACAAGAGAGCAGGAGAGCTGCTATTATGTCAGTGAAGAAGTAACATGTTTACAGTATCTATGGTAAGGAGCATAGAAGAAAGAGAAAAGGGGCTGGTAAGAGTTTTAATTTGGATTTCAGGGTTTTTTTAGTAACCACCACGCACTCAAGATGAAAACTTGGAGTTCTCTCACTACTGAATTAATACAATTATAAGTTGCAGGCATTTCGTCGAACGGAAGCTTGAAACCCACAAAGCTTCCCCCACCTCCTCCAATCTATACCCTAGACAGACCAAACCCAAACCGGAGCAAACCAGGCAAAGACGGAATCTTTAACCCACGCCGCCGCACACCAAGAGAATGAATACGAAACAGGAAAAATGTCTCACCGACTCGCCGTGGCGGCCATGCGGGCGCGGGGGCCGGGAAGAGGGCGAGGGCGGGGCCGAGCAAGCGGGCTGGCGGCGAGCGAGCTCCCGGCGGACAGCGCGTAGCGTCAGAAGGAACTTCTTGCCACCGTCGGGGAGGCGGCCGTCGATGCCTCTGTCGAGCTGCTCCTGCATGCGCTGCGACCTCTCCTGCAGCACCCGTTCCGGGAGCTGGCGTAGGTCGCCGTTGGCCAACTCCTCCGCATCCTCGTCCCCAACCTCGTCTCCGGAGAGCTTCTCCGGCGAAGCCGTGGCCATCGCACTCACCGCCCGGGCGCGGCGCGGCTACTTGCCTCCGGTGGGGCCGGAGGGACGGAGAGGGGGGAGGGGAGGGGGGGGGCTGGAGAGAGAGGGCTGGAGGAGGGGGTGGCAGAGCTGCCCAAATGGACGGCACGGCGCAAGACGGGCCGTTAGGAACGGCCGTGTAGCCCGTCAGCCGGATCGGACTGTGGCGTGCCGGTCTGTGGCCGAGGCGCCAGCCAGGCACTGGTCTATGATCACGATCTAGAGAGAATTTATGCTAGTACTAGCAACCGTTTAGCCTAACCGGCCATAGAGGTGCGGCACACCTATTTGGTCTGGCTAGCCGTTCGGCTTGAAAAAATTGAAAAAAAAAACTTGATAGCTCAAAAAACTAGGTAGGATTCAAAAAAGACACAATAAATTATAAAAATTATCACCGAACTATCCTCGCTTGCAAACAACCCAAGTCACTTGCGATAGTTGTACTCCTTGCGTGAGGTAGTCTTGAACCGAAGTCAACGAGTTAGTGTCTTGTCATCATCGAATTCCTTACTCTTCAGTTTGGGATAATTAAACTTAATTGATTGGACTCACCACATTCATAGCATCTGACAGGACCTCCTTTTCGCTTTAATATGATATTGTTAATTGCCTTGACCACCCGATTGGAAAGAAGTACAACCTGCTCTTTAGAGATCTCCTCCAATTGTTCATCTAGAATAGAGCATAATGTAGACAAGGAAATAATAGAGGAACTAGAGGAGTTCTCAGCTTGGTTAGGCACTAAACCTAGAGAATTCGATTTGTTTATTCTGGCCAAAACATCAATCTCATGTGTTTTCATCTTGGAATACAGATCATTCATGATAAGAGTTTCCATACTAATAGAATGATTGATGGTAGTGACTAAAACATTCCGAACAGACATATATATAAACTTCATGATTTATCGAGCATTGTCAAAATTTGTATATATGACACCAATAGATTGCAAATCACTAACGATCTTATTGAAGCGATAGAAAAAAGCATCTATTGATTCTCCATTCATCTCAGATTTGAGTACTCCTTTTTGAATTGATCTTGATGAACACCTTTAACAGAATTTGACCCTTCATGATAATCGACTAGAGTAGACCAAATTTTATTTATAGATTTAAGATGAGCAATTCTAACAAACTTATTTCTATTTAAACCTTGCAATAAAATATTTCTATCCTTAGTATTAACCCCTACATCAGCAGTATTTTTAGTAGTAATGACAGAAGGCACTTCAAATGAATTTTCAACTTTCTACCAAATAGCATTACCTACTTGTAGAAAGATCTCCATGTGAGTTTTCCAGTAGAGTTAATCTGTTCCATCAAAAAATGGTGGCTTACTAGAGAACCGATCCCGATTTGACGCCATTGCAACCTCGCTCTGATACCACTTATAGGATCATATGGCACTATCAGAGGAGAGGGGGTGAATGATCATTACGTTGTCAATGACGAAGTCGACCGCTCAAAAGAACACTTGTTGCACAGCTTCGCTCTCAGTCGTATGCTTTGCCTAAACAGTAATCACCAGAACTCATGAACCAAGTTGATTCAAGATCTTCTCTATTGCTGAGTTTACGTGGAGTTACGAAGTGCCCTCACAAGCATCCCCTAAAAACCTAGCACACAGATGCCTCGCAAAAGCTATGCTAAAATCCTTAGTCTACCTCTGCTTTTATATGCTAGTACCATATACCGTGTTCGACTCAAACACGAACACAATCTTATCTCTTCCTCAAATCAAGGGACCCCCTTCCGAACACAGGTTTTAATTAAACTCTATCTCTTCCTAGTTATGGACTCCATCCACAACTCCTAATCCAACACGTGATGAAGCCTCCAGGAATGCACCTCCCATAGCTCCATCTCGTATCATCAACTTCCGTGTCAAAGCCTCTAGGACCGCACCGCCCGTAGCTTCTACACGTATCACCACCTTTGATCTCCATATACTCCAATGTTAGCCCAACCACCTCGTGTGATATCCTCAACCGTCTAGTTCTCAGATCTCCCTATCCTAGTCCCAGTTCTCCTCATCACCGACCATGATCGTCTCCATGCTCACCTACATATGCAAAGATCAAAGAAACGTTTTTCCGGCACAAGTTCTTCACAACTTGACCGTCATCAACACACACTCAAAACACACGTTTAACCATCCATCATCATCAAACATGTCAACCACGACTACTCACATCATCGCTCTGTAGAAATCAGTCTAAAATCACTTATTATGACTACTAAAACCATCACTTTCCAAAACTTAGCCTCAGACAACACATTACTTTCGCTAGTTCAATGAGTACTCGAAAACCACAAGTACTCAAGAAATACCATCGCTCTGCTCAAAACACATCAGAATAACATCATCGCTACCGACCAAAGCACCAATGAATACCAACAACCGAGTACCGATCACATCCCGCAAGTCTTAGACAACCAATCACAACACCCACGACTACGAATCTTCGACCATCGAGTACCAAGCCCTTCCGAGTATCGAGTACCATGACAACCTGACTGCCATACACCAGCCAGTAATCCCACTAGCCTCACACGAGTACTTGAAGTACTCAAAGATCATAAGAAGTATATCACTCACACCGACAGTGAAGTCTACGAGTATTGTTCCCTAAGTCTAAGACCACCGATCAGAAAGATCTATGATTACCGACCAGTGAAATCTACGACTAATGATCAGTAAAGTCTTCGACCGTCGATCACAAAATCTACGACTCTCGAGTACCAACCATGAAAGTCTACGACCATGAAAAAGTACTGTAACTATGACCATGAAAAAAACCTAAGTAGATGATCTTATGACCATCAACCGGTTCCTTATATCTTACGACTAGTTTCCTATAGTTTACGGCCAGTTTCTTATAGCATACCATCCTCAATCATGTAAGGTCGTTCTGTTGTGGTCTACTTACCATGGTCGAAATTCGTGGTCAAAGTAGGACATGATCAAAGTTCATCATGGTCGGAATGTCGTAGTCGAGCTGCCGTGGTCGAAGCCAGACATAGTTGAAGTCGGTCGTGGTTGAAGTCTGACGTAGTCAAAATACCCTGGTGGAACTGACGTGGTCAAAGATGGACGTGATTAAAGTTGAATGTGGTCGAGGTTGATTGTGGTCAAAGATGTGTCGTGGTCGAAGTACAATGATCGTTCAGTCGTGCAATCTTCTGAAGCCACTCGAATGTCGTTTGATGCACAAAGTTACTCGGACACCGTCCGATACACCAAAGCTACTCGGAAACCATTCGATACTCCGCTGTTACTTGCAAGCTATTCAATGCCACTTGAAACGAATCAGACTGGCTGATCAGGACACTAAGAACCTCTCAAGTGAGTGATGCCATTTAGACTAGTTTGAAAGTACTTGAAGCTGATCAAAACCACTCGAAGTTGACTGAAAACACTCGTACGTGACCAGAACCACTCGAACTTACAACCTTTATGTGTGATCAGCCAAAACTTTCACAAACGCAAATTTCAAAGCAATCCAAATGTCAATTATTCATCATCACTTTTAATCATGACCATCCACATGGTCTAACACTTTTCAAATGCATCTGATGCACCAAAGTTTAAAGAAAAATCTTACTAAGCAATTAAACAGGCTAAGGATTCTCAAGCTTCTTCAAGGTTATAATCTCAGTTATGTACCATACAATCAGGGTTGTACATTGAGAGACCATGTGGAGGTAACCCCATGATTGTTATGAGTAATTGACACTTGTTTTAGCTACCTTGAGTTTGTTTTGGGTATTTCGTGCTTGAGTACCTTCTACTGAAGCAAGTGTATGATTACAGTATTTCAAGCGGTGCTATGTGATGTTTTCTTGTCTGTGTTGGCTGCAGGACTTTGAGGCTAAGATGTGGCGAGGCATGGGATGGTCGGACTAGGCACAGGCGGTGCTGAGGTCAAAGCGGTCGAGAGATGCCGAAGACGACGAAGGCTCAAGGTGGTTGCGAGGCGTGGATAGCAAGAAAAGAGGAAGCTTCCAGGAAGGTGTAGGAGTGGCGTTTTTGGTAAAATGCACAGGGTTGCAAAGTGGAAGTGGATCTTGTTGGGAGTTATTGGGCAAAGTTGTTCATGTTAATGGGTAAAGATGGATGAAAACCCGGTAATTTGAAGCTATAAATAGAAGGGCTGTGCACTGGTGGTGGGTGTCTCTTTTTCATTCTCTGTTGAGGAGTGGTTGGGCACAGCAGAGTTTGTTTTGCTTTTGCCTTCCATGTCTGTGTGAGAGTTAGGGAGTTGTGTTGCGTCCTTGGTTTTCCTTTTGAGTGTGTTGTCCAGGATGTGAAATCTTTAAGAAATGGCTGTAGAACTCTTTATTAATGCAATCATTCATGTCTTTGCATCTAGTTTGGGTTTAGGATTCACCTGCTATTTCTATTGACTTGCTCACAGCTTCTTTGTTCTATTTCTTTCCTCTTCTCCTGTTTGATTCAGTTGGATTTGCTCTTTTCTGCGTTGAATCTTTGTTGCTCTGAACTGGGAATGACCTCAAGGCACTTTGGCTAGTTTATACCCGAGAGAAAAAGATTCCAATCACAGTTTTTCTTCAAGAATTTGCTTGCTCAATCTTCCTCTGTTTTCACAATTTCTACGGTTTACTGTTCATTGCAAGTAGAGGAATCTTGTGCTCAAGATTGTGCCTACTAAAAGTTGTTTGAGCTGTGATTCTTTCTCGATCTGAGGTCATTTCTTTGCTGTAATAAAAAATATCAGATTCTAAGGAGTCAAGGATCATAAGTTATTTGGAATCTATTCGGTTTGAAGTATTTTCTGTTTTGTCAAGTTTTCAATATCTCTGCAGTATGATCTCATCCATGTATTGTAATCATTTACGAGTTGAAAATTGAGTTCTGTGTCTCAATTTGATTTATTTCTCAGTTTGTCTTGGCCTCTAGAGAAGGTCTTCCTCCGAATAGCTCAGGACTGCACTTGGCCAAATACTAGGTTCCATGTTCAATCCTCTGATTTCAGCCCTTGCAGTCGAATGGATTCCTATCTGTCAGTTTTTCGGCCGAGATGCTCTTTTGATCTGAATTTTTCTTCCCTTGAGGTTGGTGGACTATTTAGTTTAAGATTATGTTTCCCAACCTGAGTAGTACAACTTTAGGTTCTTCTTCTCTCTGGTTGTTTCTTGTTTGCAGTAGTTACTGTGGAGCTCGTTGTCGGATGATCAATTATCTCTCCACAGCTATTTGGCTGAATTTGTTTCAGTTCAAGTGATTGTTTTAGACTGCACTCAAAAACTTCAGTCTGCATTTCGGTCAGAAGATTTACTTCTCTGTTTCAGCTTTCACTGCCGACAATATTCAGTCAGTAGTATTCTGTTTTCTTTGGGTCACCTGACTGCTCTTACTGTTTTTGTTTTTGAAGTTTTCAGTCTTTTTGCTTTCGGCTATTTCAGTTGTTGCTCCTAGTTTTGAGTTTGCAGTTGGATATTCTCTGCTTCTGGTCAGACCGGTTGTAAAAATGCAGTCAGACTGACAGCACTATGGAGGTCAGACCGGTTATGGATTTTCGATCAGACCGGCAGTGACTAACCAGTTAGACCGCTGTTTCTCTTGTAGTTAAACTGACTTCATGGCTTGCTTCTGAATGCTGTTTCTTTTTACTGCCTTGTGTTCTTTTATGTTTTGTGCTCTTCCCATTTGTCTCCAGTGAGGACTCAAACATGCTACCTCATACCTTTTTCGGCCAAGCCTATTTTTAACTGTTTTGTCGATCGGATTTTGGCGTTTTGGTAAACATCCATCTTCCTTCTTCGTAGCTTCTATAGCTATTGGAGAAGAAGATTGTGTGAGTACTTGGGGTGGGTTGAGGGCACCATTCACCCCCCTCTGTTGCCATTTCGGTCCTACAATTGGTATCAGAGCCAGTTAGCTCTTCTCTATAGATCTTAACCGGTCTGTTGAGCCATGGCGATAGACAAGTATTCCACCAAGCCCTCTATCTTCGATGGGATCAACTATCCCTTCTGGAATAGTAGGATGTAGACCTATATATAGGCTCAGGGCTATGCCATCTGGAGAAAGGTGAAATGTGCTATGTTGTTCCTGCCGATGAGAACATCAATGTGGCAAACATGCCCGATGTTGAAGCGAATGCTAAGACAAGGAACATCATAATTCAAGGTCTTAGCAGAAGCGAATTCGATTGCATTTCTCATCTCTCGTCGGTCTACGATATTTGGGTGACCCTTGATGCATACCATGAGGGCACCACCCAAATCAAGACTGTACGGCAGGACCAGTACAAGTGAGATTACAACAAGATTGAAATGCTCGCTGGAGAGTCCCTTGATGAGTGTTTTGCGAGGTTTCACAAAATCTTGAGCAACCTGCGAGCAGTCGATCTCACATATCCTGACTCGGACAACGCTCGACAAATGCTTTCTGCTCTCGATTTGCGGGTTTGGGAGATGAATGTGACCACTATCAAGGATACGACCGATCTTTTGACTTTGACTCTTGATGCATTGTACTCACGCCTCAAGACTCACGAGATTGACATAGTCTCTCGTAGGTCGAAGTCGCAATCGATGGCTTTAGTCACTAATCCCAGTCCAGCTTCTAGATCTTCTTCTAACTTGGCTTCTGGATTCTCTCTTGCTGCTCTTTGTGAAGTAATCGATGATCAATTAGAGCAGCTACCAGAAGACCAGTTAGCCCTTCTTGCTAGAAAGTTTTCCCATGCATACAAGAGAGTGAGGGACAGAAAGAGAGGAGGGCCTGTGATTTGCTTTGAGTGTGGTGGCCCCAATCACATTCGAGCAAATTGCCCCAAGCTAGAGAAGAGCAAGAACGACTACGGCGGTATGAGCAAGAACGACTACACCAACAAGAACCGCAACAAGAAGCCTCCAGCTCACGCCCAAGGCAAAGAGAAGAAGTACCGCAACCTTGGCAAAGCCAAGAAGCTCTTCCACCGCGTCCTCACCGCCTTCGACGACATCAACTTCAACGACATGAAAGGGTGCAGTGACGATGATGACAAGGATGATCAAGATCCCAAATGGCAACGACTTCATCGGCATGTGCTTCATGTCCAATGAGACCGACGTCAGCGACAACGAGCTCTACAGCGACTCCGATGAGGTATGTCCCTCCTATGACCAGCTCAATGATGCCTTTCTCAAACTAGAAAAATTTAATGCTAAATCTAGAGCTAGGTGTAGTGAGTTGGAGAAGGAAGTAGAGAGCTTGTCACGGGAGCTTACTTCACTTAGATCTGCTCCCTCCCGTGACGAGTGTGATGTATGCATTGCTTTGTTGGAGATATGGAGAAACTAAGGATCTCGCATGATAGTATGACTTCTAAGCTTGACATGATTAAGATGGAGAATGTTAATCTGCTTGCTGAACTAGAGATGAGTAGGGTAGCTGCTTGTTCATGTACTATTGCTGAGACTATTTCTTGCACCTCATGTGAGGTTAAGGACAATGCTTTTAGAGGTCTTTACACTATGCTTATTGATCTACCTGAAAGTTGTGAAAGTTGTAATAACTTAAAGATTAACCTAAAGAAGGTAGATCATAAAATTGTTGAATTACGTGCTTCCTTGCTTGAGCCCATTGTGTCTTGCACCAATTGTCCCAAATTGACTGCTGAACTTGAATCAGTCTCAAAACAGTTTTAAGAAATGATTGACCATAACAACAAAATGGCTCATTATGCGTCTAAGGACCCTATTAGCTCATCATGCAATAATTGTGAAAAACTAAAATTTGAACTCGTTGCTTTGAATGATGTGTGAAGCTAACTATGTAGGATCGAATATGGTAACAGAGGGGGGTAAATGGTGCCTTTTTAAAACATCGCCCCTCGAAGTATCCACTAATGAATCTCCTCCGATAGCTATGAAGAGCTATAAAGATGATTCATGTGCTCACTGAAATATAGAAAAACATCAGAAATTAACATGACAAGCGAAACAAGGCAGCAGAGAAATGAACCAGAGAAATCAGCAGCTAAAAATCAAAAGGCGGTCGATCAAGAACAAAGAAGCCGGATCGACCGCTAAGACCCACCAGTCGACCGCTATTGACACCCGTCCGATCGCTCCCACAATGCCAGTTGGACCGCCCCGAATGTATCGGTCTAACCGCCATACTATTTTCGGTCAGACCGGCCTACAGGGACAGAGAACTACAGTTACGACTGAAAAAGGCTGAAGGACTGAAAACTGAGATTGCAAGAAAATTTGTGACAAGTAGATGTTCTCCTCAAACCACAAGAGCAAGAATATGTTCTAAATAACATCAAGCCCTCAGGGAACAAAGGAATTCATCATCTGAGCAAAGAATCAAGTTTTTTGCTGAAATCTTAAAAGGAGTAGGGAGAGAAGCTATTTTTCAGATTTCTCATCAATTGCTAGTTCTTTGCTCGAGAGACTTTGCATTTCTACTGGAGATGATCTCAGGGCTTTAAAGCATGAACCTTAACCCAACTTGAGAAGGGAAATCAAGAAAGCCAAGGTTGCCCTGACATGAAACCCTAAACAGTGAAAAATAGAGCACATGAGTGAAAAGGGAATCTTTGATTCTTCCATTGGATTCTTGGGAATTTATGTGACCAAATGGTCTTGAGGCATGCTCCCATCACAGACATGCTATTCGTTCTTCTCTCTCTTCCAGGAGTGTCAGTATCTTATGAACACTCTTGAGAGATTTGTTGGAAGCAAGAACAAGCTGAATCTGATTCTAGACAAGTCCAAAATTTGCAAGTTCAATCAAGGCCTAGGATACGATTTTCATGAGGGTAGATCTCGTTTTTCCCGTCGAGATAGCTACATGTGACGAGATCAGCATGTTGTTGGTGCTCCGACTCGCTCTTTCATAGCAGTCAAGCCCAGCAACAGCTTCAGGTCTGCTCACAGACCATTTGGCTTTCTAAGCGATAGAGAGCGTAGGGTAGATAGAGATCAGTCGTGTGTGGCTACTTCTTCTACTCGACGTGTTACTTGGTATTGGGTGCCAAAATCACTCTTGATTTACCCCGGTACTGAGACTTTACTCTCTCGTTGACTCAGGTTCGCCGGGCAGGGAAGAGAGAGGTTTGGCTCGTTGACTCCGGGTGTTCTCGACACATGACCGGAGACTCTCATTGGTTTTCTTTCCTAGCTCATGCTCCAGGTGATGAGATGATCACCTTCGGAAACGCTTTGTCTAGGCGCGTCATCGCCAAAGGTACAGTGCGCGTTAATGAGTCTTTTATTTTGAAAGATGTTGCCTTGGTTAGTAAGCTACAGTATAATTTGCTTTCTGTTTCTCAGTAGATTACCGATGATGGTTTTGAGGTGAGCTTTAAGAAAAACGCTTGCAAAATTCTTGATTTTTCGGGTAGTTTGGTTTGCGGGATTTCTCGTTATGGGAGGATCTTTCATGCTGATTTTTCTGAGTCTTCTGATGATCCTCTCCGGTGTTTAGTTGCGTCTGAGTCCTGTGACCTTACCTTTGGCATAGGAGACTTGGTCATATTAGATTTGACCATTTGACCCGAGTTAGCGGCCACGATCTCATTCGTGGTCTGCCGAAACTCAAGATGGTCAAAGATATTGTTTGTGCTCCTTGCCGGCACGGCAAGATGTTTGCCGCTTCTCACCCTCCGGTTACAGTGACTATGACCGATGCACCAGGACAGCTGCTCCACATGGAAACAGTTGGATACAGATGGTTGCCGCTTCTCACCCTCCAGTCACAGTGTACTCAGCAGGAGGGAAGTGGTATGTTCTTGTCGTGATCGATGACTTCTCGAGGTTCTCTTAGGTGTTTTTCTTAGCCTCGAAGGATGAGACGTTTACACATTTTCGAGGTCTTTTCAGTAGGCTTTCTGTTGAGCTCCCGGGTGCCTTACGAGCGATCCGTAGTGACAATAGCACAGAGTTCAAGAATTCCTACTGTGAGAGGTTTTGTGATGTTGGATCGAAATCGGCGACAGAGGGGGGGTGAATGTCGACTAATAAAAATGACCCCTCGAAAGTATCTCCGATAGCTATAGGGAGCTATGAAAATGATTTTAAGTGCTCACTGAAAATTCACAATACAGAGGATATATTGGAAGAA
The DNA here is from genome assembly GCA_036346575.1 of Dendrocalamus sinicus. Classification (NCBI taxonomy): domain Eukaryota; kingdom Viridiplantae; phylum Streptophyta; class Magnoliopsida; order Poales; family Poaceae; genus Dendrocalamus; species Dendrocalamus sinicus. Next base: position 16,521,412 of record CM070656.1, on the reverse strand, counting down.
GAACCATCATAGAAGACATAGAAGCCAATATAAAGCATGAAATTGCACCAAAGCAGCAATAGGCCGGTCTGACCGACTGCCGTTCGGCCGTCGGTCAGACCGCTCAATGAAGACCGGTCTGACCGCCCAAGGGTAACCGGTCTGACTGCCCTTTCTCTTCTGGTCTGACCGGACCACGAGGATAGAGCCCCTTGACTGAAAACCTGAAGATGCTGAAATTACAGAAGATGGGGATTTTGACAAAATTGAAAGTATACTGTTGTTGCCTTCTTGCTAAAAGTCCACAAACCTATTCTAAAGAACATAGGGACCTCAGATACCAAGGGAAATCAAGGGCCAACCAAGAAATTGGGAAAAGACCCAAAAACTAAAAAATACAGAGAGAAGCACTAAAACTCAAATTCCCAATCAACCTGAGATTCTTTGGCCATGAAACTTTGAGAATAGCTAATCAATAGCCTCAGGACTTAAAATACCAAGTTTCATGCCATCTCATGAAGGGAAACAAGATCCACATCAAAACCCTAGAGGAGGAAACAGGGAATGAACTGGGCACAGAAAGACAAGAAAACTTGATTCTTCCAAATTGATCATTGTGCTCTTGGAATCAGCTGACCAAAGGGTCTAGGAATACAATTCCATCAAAGAGCAACCCATTTTGCCACTCCCCAGCAAGAATCAACATAAAAACGAAAATATGAGAAATCAACCAAAAGGAGTATCGAAGAAAAACAGGCATGAACAGAAGAAATAAACTTCAGAACTTTCATTCCTAATCAATCAAGGATTACAAGGAGTCCCCATACGCGATTGAGTACAGAGGAATGATTACATAGTGGCTTAACTCATCCTCTCCCCCTCTCCCAAGCTCAAGAACTCAAGAACACTACATGCTTGGAGGGGAGCACACACACAAAGAGGAGATGATCGAAGGAGACACACTCTGCCCTTCTCACCAACTTATACCAACTAAAGCCTCAAAGCAAAACCAAAGCAAAACCAACCCCCAAAAGCCATGAAGACCATGCAGGAGACAACCTCCTTTTATAGCCTCCCACTAATGAGTTTGATCCTCTCTTTACCCACTAAGCCTTCACCAACTCTAGTGCTTTATCCATAACCCGCTTCCTTTAGTGCAGCTTTGCGTATTCCCCAAAACGCCCCTCGTGCACCTTCCGGGAAGCTTCCTCTTGTCTTGCCGTCCAAGCATCGCAACCACCTTGAGTCCTCGCCATCTTTGGCACACCTTGACCGTTCTGACCTCGGCACCGCCTGCGCCTAGTTCGGTCCTCCGTGCCTCACCACGACTCCACCTCGATGTCCTGCAGCCATCACAGACAAGAAACACATCACATAGCACCGTTCGATAGCATGTAATCAACAAAAGCGTTAAGAGTAATCTTAAGCAAGTAAAAAGCCCAACCTGCCGAATCAAGAGAATAAGCATCCTAATCGCTTCGACCAAGTTTGACCAAGTTCAACCAAGCCAATTGCACCACGCAACGATATGGTCTGAACCACACAAACCAAACTCGAATTTCCTAAACCTTTGTCAATTACTCATCATACACATGGGGTCACATCCACATGGTCTCTCATGTGATGAGACAGATGTAGAGCACCAATTCTCTTCTCCGCACGTCCCACAGCAGAATGGCATCGTGAAGGGGAAGAACCGTACTTTGGTCGAGATGGCCAGGACGATGCTTGACGAGTATTCTACACCTAGGAAGTTTTGGGCTGAGGCTATTGCGACCGCGTGCCATGTTTCGAATAGAGTTTTTCTTTAGGCACACTTGCATCGCACTTCCTATGAGTTGAGATACGGGCGAAAGCCCAGTGTCTCGCATTTTCGTGTGTTTGGTCGTAAGTGTTTTATTCTGAAGTCCGGGAACCTAGATAAGTTCGAGTCACATTCTTGTGATGGTATCTTTCTAGGCTACTCGACTTCTTCGCGGGCATATAGGGTTTGGAACTGCGAGTCTAGTAAGTTGGTAGAGACCTGTGAGGTGACCTTCGACGAGGCCAGTCTGGGACTAGGCCCGATATCTCAGGTTCTTTAGAGCAGTTTGAGCCCATCTTTGTGGACGATGAGGAGGATGGAGATGAGGGTTGTCTACCCGATCCAGTTCCTCATCCTCCACTTGAGGTGCCTTCGTTCACGGCACCTCCAGGTAATCATCCCATACCTTCTGCTTCTTCTGGAGCTAGTGGCTCTGTTCCCACCTCATCAGCTCATGAGGTAGAGGCCACTTTTTCATCTCATCCAGGACCTCCCCGACATATCCAGAAAGACCATCCTTCCGAGCAGATGATTGGAGACCTTTTTGAGTGAGTCACACGCTCAAGGACTGGCATATCATATTTCTGTCTCCATTCTACCTTTGTTGCCTCATTTGAGCCCAAGGACGTCTGTCATGCTCTTTCTGATGAGTCTTGGGTCAATGTCATACATGAGGAGTTAGAAAATTTCGAGAGAAACAAGGTCTGGTCGCTTATTGAGCCCCCTCGAGGTCACAATATCATTGGGACTAAGTGGGTGTTCAAAAACAAGCAGAGTGAGGATGGGGTTGTCATTCGAAAAAAGGCTAGACTGGTAGCTCAGGGCTTCTCCCAGGTTGAGAGTCTAGATTTTGAGGAGACCTTTGCCCCTGTAGCTAGACTTGAGGCCATTAGAATCCTGCTTGCTTTCACAGCTTCTAAGGGTTTCAAGCTTTACCAGATGGATGTCAAGAGTGCCTTCCTCAATGGGTTTATTGAGGAAGAGGTCTATGTGAGACAGCCTCTAGGTTTCGAGAACCCCAAATACCCAACCATGTCTATAAGCTTTCCAAAGCCTTGCATGGACTTAAGCAGGCCCCTAGAGCTTAGTATGAAAGGCTTAAGTCCTATCTGTTGAGTCATGGTTTTAAGATGGGTAAGGTAAGTAAGACCTTGTTCATTCTTAGGCATGGCACTGACCTACTGCTCGTTCAGATTTATGTGGATGACATCATCTTTGGCGGCTCTTCTCATACTCTTGTTTTACAGTTCTCGGATGTCCTGAGCACCGAGTTTGAGATAAGTATGATGGGTGAGTTGACCTTCTTTTTTGGCTTCCAGATCAAGCAGACTCGGGAGGGTACTTTCTTGCATCGGGGCAAATACACTCATGACCTCTTGAGACGCTTTGATATGAGTGATGGTAAGCCCGTGTCAACTCCCATGGCGTCCACAGCTTCTCTTGACCCAGATGAGGACAGTGAGCCAATTGATCAGAAGGAGTATCGCAGCATGATTGGCTCCCTCTTGTACCTCACTGCCTCGAGGCCGGACATATATTTCTCCGTGTGCATGTGTGCTCGCTTTCAGGCTTCTCCTCGCGTATCTCACCGCCAGGCGGTGAAACGCATCCTTCGGTACCTTCGAGCTACCATTGACTATGGTATCTAATACTCTTCCTCGTCCTGTCTTTCCTTGAGAGCCTACTCGGATGCAGACTTTGCTGGCTGTAGGATAGATAGGAAGAGCACTTCTGGCACCTGCCAATTCATTGGCACTTCTCTCGTTTCCTGGTCTTCGAGAAAGTAGTCCGGTGTTGCACAGTCCACTGCAGAGGACGAGTACGTTGCTGCCGCCTATTGCTGCAGCCAGGTACTTTGCATGGTCTCGACCCTACGGGACTTTGGGTTAGTTATTAACAGTGTTTCACTCTTCTGTGATAACACTTCTGCGATTAACATTGCTAAGAACCCAGTGCAGCATTCTCGGACCAAGCACATTGATATTAGATATCACTTCCTTCGAGACCATATGGAGAAGGGTGACATAGTGCTCCAGTTTGTGGAGAGTGACCACTAGTTGGCTGATATTTTTTCCAAGCCTTTGGATAGCTCTACGTTTTTAGCTCTGCGGGGAGAGCTTGGGGTGGTTTGTCCTTATGGACTGTTGTGAGGGGGAGTTTTGCGCTTCATGCTTTATCTTGTTTATTATGCTCTTACTCCTTTCTGTTGCATCGCATATGGGTGCATTGGAGTTAGTCCTTCTAGCATAGATTAGAGTGTTTCTCTTGTCTAGTTGCTTAGACTTTTTCCTCCCATCTTGTGATTGTAGGATGCTGCTTATTGATTATTTCTCTTCTCACTAGGTTGAGCTCATTCACTTCTTATAGGTTCTAGCGAGGGTTGGGCCACCCTCGGGTAGACGGGGTACGTGTTTGGACCTTAGTGTGTTAGATGATCAGCTGATAGTCCTAGAGTCATATGGGGTAGATGAGAGTCAGTCTGAGCCATAATATCCTCTATATCTTATCTATGCTTTAAGGACTGCCTTTTCTGCTTTTCTTGCCAGCTTCTCGTTTTTATTGCTTTGGTTTAGGGGAGTTCATTTGGGAGCTTCTAAATATTAATATTGTCATAACTCAACTTGAACTACAAGCTTCATCATATGTTGAGGGGGAGCTGGATTTTCTTGCATATCATTCTGCATTGTAATATAACTACATAGAGCTTTGATTATTATCCTGCTATGACATGTTTACAATGAATTACATCTTGCCATAATTTGTGTTTACTTGCTAGATTTATCATGACTTTATATGTGTAGTTTAGTCTTTGCCATGATAGGTTCATTAAAATGCTCAACTTAATTTAAATCATGTCATGATAGCTCTTGAGACTAGTCTGCTTTTAGTTATCCTTTTATGATTCATGTCATGTCAAATAGGCTGAGTTGAGTCTTGAATCTTTGTTGAGTTTTAGATTGAACTATGTTAGTTCCTTGATGAAGCATGAGCTAGTACAACCTGTTAAGAAAGCAAAAAGATCTCTTTTGTGCGAAAGAACTGATCTCACCAATTCTTTCTCATGAGACTGCTTGCCATTGCACTAGGCATGAACTCAGGGGGAGTTTGGATGACCAAGACTATCTTCTTAAACTTCTAGCTTGAAGTAGTCGCATAAGGCTTGAGATCTAGCACATGACTAAAAATGTTGGTTGGAAACAATCATGGGCTTTAAAAGAAAAACTTATGTCAATTGTGCTCAATTTGCTTAATTACACAAAAAGACCAAGTACTTGAACAAGTGATTCATTCTTGAGCTTGTAGCACTCTAAATTGACTCAATACTAGCTTCTTGGTTCCACTTAGATTATTGACATGGTTTGCATCATCTTTGCATACCTTTAGCTAAACTAGAATCATGGTTGATTTGACATGCTAAGAAATTCGACTAAATTTCATATTGTTATTTATTTGGCTTAGCTTCATTATACATGTCTTGTCATGATTTTGCTAGCATTCTTATATGTTATGGCTTGATGTAATACTCCATGGTCATTTTGGATAATCTTCATTGCTCTAAATGCTTAGATTGAATAAAATTCAGCCATTCCATCCATTCTCATACCTGTTTTTCTCTTCCTTGCACCTTGATGATTTTATTGCCAAAAGGGGGAGAATAGTGGAGAAAAAGCCATTTTCAAGGAAATCCTGGAGTTCTTGGAGCTTTTGCGGAAAACTTGCTCTTTCTGTTTTTGCTCCAGTTGTCGACATGGTCATAAGCTTCTTTGATTTCTTTTAGACCATGTTTGACTCTCTTTCATTATCAAACTCAACTTTACGGTTTTTCTGGGTTTGTCAATATACTCATCAAGGGGGAGATTGAGAGACCATGTGGATGCGACCCCATACTTGTGATGAGTAATTGACAAGTTTTCTGGAAAGTTTTAGTTTGGTTTGTGCGTTTCGTGCCATGATGGCATTTGGTTCAGTCGGGGTTGGTTAGTCGGACTTGAGGTGTATTCTTCTTCCCGATCGGTCATTTGGGCCATTTTATGCTTGAGTACGATTTGTTCATGCTAATGAGGATTACTTGTTTCGAGCGGTGCTATGTGATGTGTTTCTTGTCTGTGATGGCTGTAGGACGTCGAGGTGGAGTTGTGGCGAGGCACGGGATGACCGGACTAGGCGCGGGCGGTGCCGAGGTCAAAGCGGTCGAGATATGCTGAAGACGGCGAGGACTCGAGGTGGTTGCGAGGCTTGGACTACAAGAAATGCGGAAACTTCCCAGAAGGTGCAGAAGGGGCGTTTCGGTAAAAGCGCAAAGCTGCACAAGTGGAAGTGGTTTCAGTTTGGATTTAGCAGGTAAAACGGGTTGGAGACCCGTTAGCTAAGAGCTATAAATAGGAGAGAGTTTTCTGGTTGTAACGGGGCTTGTGAGATGGTTTTAGGGTTTTGCTTTTAGTCAAAAGACCTTTGGAGAGGTTGTTTTGCTTTAGGCTTCAGTTGGTATGGAGTAGGTGAGTAGAGACAGATGGTGATGTGCTCTGTTTACCTCTCTCGTGTGTGTTCTTGGTTCTTGGGTGCATGAGATGATGTGAGATGGCTTGAGTGCTTGGGTTTCTTGAGATTGTGAGAGAGGGGATGAGTTGATATTCCATGTAAACATTCCTCTGTATCAATCGCATATGGGGATGAATCAACAGGAGTTGTGTTTCTTGTCTCCCTGAGATTTCCTTTTCGTTCATCCTCTGCTCTCTCTGTTCTTCTTTGGTTAATTTGCCTTCATTGTGATTTGGTATTGTTTCTTGCTGGGAAGGAGAAAAATGAATTGCTCTGTGATGAGATGATGCTTCAAGACCATTTGGTCAGGTTCTCCCAAGAGCAAATTGGTTGAATCAAAAGAATCCCGCTTTCAGTTTTGCATGAACTCCTCTGTTTCATCATTTCTAGGGTTTAATATTGTTTTAATTTTCTCTTCCAAAGAGGATGCCCTGAGATGAGTTCTCAAGCCCTGAGATTATTGCTTAGATGATTACCAAGTTTCGTGCGCAAAAGATCAAAGATTGGCTAGGAATTTGAGATTTAGTGAAGTTCTCTGTGACTTTACAGATTTTTGACCTAAACCTTGATTTCCTGTTTTTAGTTGGATTCCCCTGGTTCCCTAGACTCCCCTCGCTATTTAGATCATTTACTTGGTCTTTAGGGCTCAGGAGAACAGCTAAGAATCTTCAATTTCACCCTTTTTGGAAGTTCTCAGTTTTCAGTTTTTGGACTGCCTGTTTCCTCCCAGTTTCAGTTTATCCGGTCAGACCGCTTTCTGTATGGCGGTCAAACCGCATCTTGCTCGCGGTCGATCGCGATTCACTGGCGTCGGCCGCGGTGTCTGATGTGGTCCGACCGCCCATATACACTGGCCTCGACCAGGCCATTGCTTGCTTGCCCTGATATGCTTTTTGATTGCTGTCTTCTCTATTGTTTTTGGAGTTTCTTTTGTGTTAATCTTAGATTACCAGAGAGTTTGAGGCTTTTACTCTTCATAGTTTTCTAGCTATTGGAGAGGGGATGTTCTCTTGAGTAAAATACTTTTGAGGGGGTCGTTATTAAATTAGGCACCATTCACCCCCTCTGTTGCCTTTTTCAATCCAACAATATCATCTTTGCCGGCTCCTCTCATGCTCCTATTTCACAGTTCTCTGATGTCATGAGCACAGAGTTTGAGATGAGCATGATGGGCGAGTTGACCTTCTTTCTTGGATTCCAGATCAAGCAGACTCAGGAGGGTACCTTCTTACATCAGGGCAAGTGCACACGAGACCTCCTAAGACGCTTTGATATGAGTGATGGTAAGCCAGTGTCAACTCCGATGGCATCATCAGCTTCACTCAATCCAGATGAGGATGGCGAGCCAGTTGATCAGAAGGAGTACCGCAGCATGATTGGCTCCCTCTTGTACCTCACTGCCTCGAGACTGAACATACACTTCTCCGTGTGTCTGTATGCTCGATTTCAGGCCTCCCCTTGCGTATCTCACCGTAATGCGGTGAAGTGCATCTTTCGGTACCTTCAAGCTACCATAGAATATGGTATTTGGTACTCTTATCATCCTGTCTTTTCCTTAGAGCCTACTCCGACGTAGGCTTTGCTGGCTGTAGGATAGATAGGAAGAGCACTTTTGACACTTACCAATTCATTGGCACTTCTCTTGTTTCTTGGTCTTCTAGGAAGCAGTCTGGTATTGTACAATCCACCACAGAGGCCAGTACGTTGCTGCCGCTAGTTGTTGCTGTCAGGTGCTTTGGATGGTCTCGACCTGCGGGACTTTGGGTTAGCCGTAGACAGTGTTCCACTCTTTTGTGATAACACTTGTGCCATTAATATTGCCAAAAACCCAGTGCAGCATTCCCAGGCTAAGCACATTGATATCAGATATCACTTCCTTAGAGACCATGTGGAGAAGGGTGACATAGTGCTCCAGTTTGTGGAGAGTGACCACTAGTTGGCCGATATCTTTACCAAGCCTCTGGATAGCTCTAGGTTTTCAGCTTTGCGGGAAGAGCTTGGGGTGATATGTCCGTATGGATTATTGTGAGGGGGAGCTTTGTGCTTTATGTTTTATCCTGTTTACATGCTTGTCTCTCTTTGTTGCATTGCATAAGGGTACATTTGGGTTAGTCCTTCTAGCATAGATTAGAGTGGTTCTCTCGCCTAGTTGCTTAGACTTTCTCCTCTCATCTTGTGACTCTAGGATGCTGCTTATTAGCTGTCTCTATTCTCACTAGGTTGAGTTCACTCGCTTCGTATAGGTCTAGCGAGGGTTGGGCCACCCTTGGGTAGACAGGGAATGTGTTTACTCCCTAGTGTGTTAGAAGATCAGTTGATAGTCCTAGTGTCATATGGGGTAGATGAGAGTCAGTCTGAGCTATAGTATCCTCTATATCTTATCATGCTTTAAGGATTGTCTTTTTTGATTTTCTTGCCAGCTTCTCGTTTTTATTGCTTTGGTTCAGGGGGAGTTCTTTTGAGTGTTGCTGAGCTTAATGTTGACATAACTCAACTTAAACTAAAAGTGCATCTATTGTTGAGGGGGAGCTGGATTTTCTTGCATTTCATGGCATTCTGCATTGTAATATAACTACATAGAGCCTTGATTATTATCCATTTATGACATAAATCAACTGCTTTACATCTTGCCATAATCTGTGCTAAATTGCTAGATTTATCATGACTTTATATGTGTAGTCTAGTCTTTATCATGATAGGTGGATTAAAAATGCACAACTTGAATTAATTCATGTCATGTTAGCTCTTGAGACTAGTCTGTCTTTAGTCATCCTTTTATGATTCATGCATGTCAAATAGGCTGAGTTGAGTCTTAAATCTTTATTGGGCTTTAGATTGAGCTATGCTAGTTCTTTTATGAATCATGCGTTATTATTAACCTTTTGTTCTTGAACTAAATTCAGCAAAAGCAAAAATATCTCTTTTGTGCGAAAAACTGATCTTACCAATTCTTTTTCATGAGACTGCTTGCCATTACACTAGGCATGAACTCAGGGGGGGTCTTGGTTGACCAAGATCATTTTCTTAAGCTTTTAGCTTGAAGTGGTCACATAAGGTTTGAGATCTAGCACATGACTAAATAAAATTTTGGTTGGAAACAACCATGAGTTTCTAAAAGGAAAAACATGTCAATTGTGCTAAATTTGCTTAATTACGAAAAGACCAAGTATTTGAACAAATGATTCATTCTTGAACTTGTAGCACTCTAAATTGACTCAATACTAGCTTCTTAGTTCCACTTAGAATATTGATATGGCTTGCATCATCCTTGGATACCTCTAGCTAGACTATAATCTTGAATAACTTGACATGCTAAGAAATTCATCTAATTTTCAGATTATGACCTTTTGGTTTAACTTGATTATACATGTATCTAGATAGCATCCAATTGTGTTATAACTTGGTGTAATACGTCAAAAGTCATTTTGAATAATCTTTATGGCTCTAATTGCTTAGATTGCATAAAATTCAGCCATTTCATCTAATTCTTGATCTATGTTCCTCCATACATCTTGATGATTTTATTGCCAAAAGGGGGAGATTAGTGGAGAAAAAGGCATAAAAAGGGGATTTTATGGAGCTTTTGAGGAAAAAAATTGTTCTTTCTAGTTTTTGCTCCCTTCTCCTTTCTGTCCACATGGTCTTGAGTCTCTCTGTTTTTCTTTTAGACCATGTGTGACTTATTTTCAAACAAACTCAATTTTATGCTTTCTCTGTGTTTGTCAATATACTCATAAGGGGGAGATTGAGAGACCATATGGAGGTGACCCCATGATTGTGATGAGTAATTGACACTTGTTTTAGCTACCTTGAGTTTGTTTTGGGTATTTCGTGCTTGAGCACCTTCTACTGATGCAAGTCTATGATTACAGTATTTCGAGCGGTGCTATGTGATGTTTTCTTGTCTGTGTTGGCTGCAGGACTTTGAGGCTAAGTCATGGCGAGTCATGGGAAGGCCGGACTAGGCACAGGCGGTGCTGAGGTCGAAACGGTTGAGAGATGCCGAAGACGGCGAAGGCTCAAGGTAGTTGCGAGGCATGGACAGCAAGAAAAGAGAAAGCTTCCAGGAGGTGCAGGAGTGGCGTTTTGGTAAAATGCGCAAGGCTGCAAAGCGGAAGTGGATCTTGTTGGGAGTTATTGGGCAAAGTTGTTGGTGTTAATCGGTAAAGATGGATGAAAACCCGGTAATTTGAAGCTATAAATAGAAGGGTTGTGCACTGGTGGTGGGTGTCTCTTTTTCATTCTCTGTTGAGGAGTGGTTGGGCAGAGCAGAGTTTGTTTTGCTTTTGCCTTCCATGTTGTGTGAGAGTCAGGGAGTTGTGTTGCGTCCTTGGTTTTCCTTTTGAGTGTGTTGTCCAGGATGTGAAATCTGGTAAGAAATGGCTGTAGAACTCTTTATTAATGCAATCATTCATGTCTTTGCATCTAGTTTGGGTTCAGGATTGTCGGAACCCGGAGTAACGACTCCTGGATCCTCTGTGTAAATCGCACTAGTCCAGGATCAGCTAGTGCACACAGTACAACAAAGATACTTATCAAGCACAAATGACCAACTTCATTAAATAAAGAGTACGGCCTTAGGGCCAAGTCTTACATCAACGCCCATTGGCGAAGATAAACAAAGCAAATAACTGCGGAAGCAAACTGAAAAGAAGCGAAGCCCAAGCCTGCCCACAGGCAAATGACAGTAAGACGCGACCTACTCGTCCAGATCTTTACCGTAGTCAACGGCATCTTCCTCTGTATGGAGATTGCAAGGTGAGTACAAACTTGTACTCCACAAATCACACGGAGAAATGCAACATAATGATATAGGCATCAATGGAAGGCTTATAAGGTTAGTTTTCATAAAACAGCATTTAATGAAATACAGTAGATAGATTGAAATTGCTAAATTAAATACAATAAGTAAAAACATTACTTGTAATTGAAAACAATACCGTCAGTGTAGGCTCCGACCAAACACCGACCTAACCACGGGCATCCCACCGGGACCATCTTTTGCAAAAGATCACGTATGGATTCCATCCATCCGCACGCTTTCACTGCGCAACTCTGATGGATTCCATCCATCCACCAGGTTTCAATATCTCACGGATTCCATCCATCCGCAAGGTTTTCATCTCTCGTGGATTCCATCCATCCACAAGGTTTTCAAAAACATTTTTTGAAAATCAAAGTCTAATCTATGAAAAACTTTTACTCAGCATGCCCATGACAGTGGGCACAGCTATCCAGGATAGATTATACACTCTGCAGAGGCTGTACAGTTTTACCCACAGGACACGATCATCCCTTTTTACCACTACATTACACACTTAGGTGTGCGGTGGGGAGTCGTGACAAGGCCTTTACAATGCAAAACCTTCAACCTGGCCAAGCCAACTCTAAGGTTTCACCCCAGTAAGGAATCCACCAAACCGGGACCCCCTCTTGAGCCTGAGAGAGACTTCACATGGTTTAACCACGCTCCCTCAAGTGAGACTTCTCATGGCACCAACCACGCTCACTTTCAACCTACAACTCGACTTAGGTTCAGACTTCGCAAATTATTCAGCCAGGGCTGTCCCATACCAGCCATGTGGTAGTACGATAGGGCTTTGCAACAGTAGCTCACAAACCGGTCCTTAATCTGACTTAGGCCCAATCACATACCCCTGTGCACGACAGTCAAGGCTCTGACCAACAGGGCATGCCTGCACCCCCTAACTAACCAATTGCCTAAGTCTAAACCAGTTTTTATATTTTGTTTTCAAAATATTTCATAAACCTCCTTGACTCACCAAAGTCAAGAGTAGCTTTGAAAAGCTTATCATTTTATGTGAAAAGGTATCCCAAAACCAAGAATAAAATATCCCAAAACTATTGTACTAACTAGGGTTTGATCTAGGGTGACAATGTATAATGAATTCAATATCAATGGAGGAATTAACAAGTAGGCAATAACTAAATTTAAAACTCAATTGAAATACATTGAATAAAATATGCATGCAGAATACTTTAAAACAATATAATTTTATTTTGAAAACTGGGATCAACATGAACAAGGAGGGTGACTTGCCTTGCTCTTCAAATTGGTGCAAATCTTTGTCTTTGAATTCCCCTTAATCGTCGAAGTCTACACATGAAAATAACCCACCAAATTCAAATAAATTCAAATTGACTTTAAATATTTTAATTGAGGCCAGAAATGTATAGAGGGGAATTTTTTTGATGAATTTAGAAATTTGAATGGGCTCAATCGGTGTTAGGATGAAGAAGAACGGACTCCGGGAAGTTTAAAATCAGAGAAAAAGGGAAAAGTAGATTTTTGGGAATTATTTTTCTAAAGGAAAACCTGGGATTATGATGTCAGCGAGGAATTATTTTTGGGCATGCCTGCGGGTATCAGGCACCCACGGGCGATGGGTATGGGTGAGGTTTCTTGCTTGTTGGCTTTGGCGGGCATGCCCGTGGGGTGAAAATAGCCTCATGAGCATGGATATGGGCAAGCATACCCGAGGCCGTCACACCAAATTGCCACCCCTGTATAGGCCCCCTTTAGCATGGCTGTGGCTTGTGCAGAAGCCAGCTTTTGGCTGGCTGCCCTAAGAAGCAACTGGCTAGAGAAACTGTTGTTTGTAGAAGCTTACCATTTGGGAGTATGGCATTTTAAAGGCTACCTGGCTGTTCTGAGTTGTATATGATGATTGAAATGTCTAAAATACCCTTGAGGGGTCTAATGTCTTGTTCACATATTGATTAAGGGTTAGTATTACTGTTTTTGTTTTTTTAACAAGTTAACAAGAGATGTAAATAATGGAAGATATCTGCTGCACAAGAGCATATTTGTGGAGATATGCACAAACTCACTCCAAGCCATCTGATCCAAAATATGTGGATGAGATGTAGGGGCGCTCCCTCTTTCCCACTTATGCACTTTTGCAATTTGCCCCTTTTATATAGCTCTGACTACTGACAGTTACTGTAGCTCTGACTACCCATCGTCTCGGGTGGTCGGACGACGGCGTTGGAGCTAGCAGAGTCACAACATGGGGTGGTCAGACAAAGTCATTTAAGCGCATGCTCCGTCCCCTACCCTTCAGATTGATGCTGATGAAGTCGGCAGCGGGACGAACTCTTGCAATGCTTCGGACTGGCATCGATGAAGCCGATAGTGGGATGAAGTTTTGCAGCGCACTCTTCATCCCCCACCCTTCAGACTAGCATCGATGAAGCTGGCGGCAGGACAAAGTACTTGAAGTGTGTGCTCACCACGACCGCGAGGCAGTCGGACGAAGTCTTGGCCGTGAGGTAGTCGGATGAGGTCTCGACCACGATGTGGTTGGATGAAGTCACAACCACGGCATGGCCGGACGAAATGTCTACGACCATGGGGTGGTTGGATGGGTGCCAACAAAGTCGACGGAGTCACGATCACTAGGTAGTTAGTAAAAGTCATGACTAGGATGTGGCCAGACGCTGACGTAAAAGTCCGCAGCTGGACAAAGTCCTTGAAGCACGCTCTCTATCCCCTACCCTTCAGATTGACCCCAATGAAGCCGGCGGCGGGACGAAGTCTTACAGCGCTATGGACTAGCATCGACGAAGGCAGCGCTCGACCGTTAGGTGGTCAGATGAAGTGTGTACAACCACGGGTGGTTCGACAGAGTCACAACCGCGATGCAGTTGGACCAAGCGTCTACAACCACGAGGTGGTCGGACAAAGTCACAACCGTGACATAGTTGGACAAAGTGTCTACGACCATGAGGTGGTCGGACAAAGTCTCGATCACGATATGGTTAGATAAACTGTCTACTATCACGAGGTGGTCGGATGAAATAGCTACGACCATGAGGTGGTTAGAGGAAGTCTTGATCGTGATGTGGTCGGATGAGCCGTCTATGACCACGAGGTGGTCGAATGGAGTCACGACTGCGAGACGGTTGGACAAACCATCAACAACCATGAGGTAGTCGGATAGAGTCTTGATGGTGAGGCGGTTAGACGAAGTCACGACCGCAAGGTGATTGGATAAGAAGTCCACGACCCCAAGGTGGTTGGATAAAGTCACAACCGCAAGGTGGTCGGAGGAAGGCACAACGACAAAGTGGTTGGGCCAAGTCTCGACCATAAGAATGTTAGACAAAGCCATAACTACGACATGGTCAGATGGAGTCACAACCATGAGGTGGTCAGACAAAGTCATGAGTACTTGGTGGTCGGACACTGCTGATGAAGTTAGCGGCTGGACGAAGTTGCACGCGCTCCACCCCCACCCTTTAGACTAGCGTCGATGATGCAGGTGGCTGGACAAAGTCCTTGAAGCGCGCGCTCCATCCCCCACCCTTCAGACTGATGTCAACGAAGCCGACGGTGGGATGAAGTCCTTGAAGCATGTGCTCCCACAACCGTGAGGCGGTCAGACGAAGTCTCAGCTGTGGGGCGGTTGGATGAGGTCTCAACCATGAGGTGGTCCAATGAAGTCACAACCCGAGATGGTCAGACGAAATGTCTGCGATCACAGGGTGGTCGAACAGTGCTGTCAGAGCTGGTGGAGTCACGACCACTAGGTAGTCAGACCAAGTCACAACTAGGACATGGCCAGACGCTGCCGATGAAATTGTTGAAGTGCGCACTTCGTCCCCCTACCCTTCAGACTGACGCCAAAGAAGCCAGTGGTGGGACGAAGTCTTGTAGTGCTTTGGACTGGCATCAATGAAGCCAGTAGTAGGATGAAGCCTTAGAGTGTGCGCTCCGTCCCCCACCTGTTAGATCGAGGAGGCTGACTAGAGGGGGTGAATAGGCGGTCTAAAAATTTTCTTCAAATTAATATTAGCAATTAAGATCTCTTCTATTTGCCTAAACCAAGTAAACAATGCGAAAGCTTAGATCAATTTGGTTTAGCTCAAATAGCGCCAATGACAAGCAAATCCGCCTAAGTGCACCACCAATACTAACCTAGGTCAAGGATGGCAATCCTAGGTTTACAATCAATCAAAATAATGCTAAGTAAGTAAATTGCTTGAATGTAAAAAGAGCACAAGAAAGGAAACCACAAATGACACGTTCTATTTTTACCGTGGTGTTCGGAGACTTGCCGGTCTCTCCTAGTCCACGTTGAGGTAAGCCCGAACTAATCGGACCATCTTCACGAATTAGGCCTCCACCTCAATCACTAGTGATAGCTCTTTCCCGCTCCGGGTAGGTGAGTTTCAACCTTCACAACTTCGCAAGGTCTTCTCACAACCTTCTTTGAGAAGATCACCGCGTACGACGCCTCCCACGCCGTCTAGGAGTCAGCAAACTCCAAGAGTAACAAGTCAAGTCCCTCACTTGACTCCCACCACGTGCAACGAATGCACAAGCTCAATCCAGACACAAAGTCCTCTTCTAGATGAAACACATGCACTCTAGATTACCTCTCCTCTCTCCCAAAGTGCAACACATGCACAATTGAGTGGAGAGCCTCACTCTAGCTCAAGGAATACAAGCCAAGCACCAGCAACCTTCTCTCAACAACTCTTGAGGAGGTATTTATACACCTCCCTCAAAAACTAGCCGTTAGAGAAGAGAGAGGGCTGAAACAACCCGAGAGCCGGAAGTATACACTGCCGGTACTTCCGCTCTCCCAACGGTCACAAAAAAACTAGCCGTTGGGCTAAAAAATCGATCAGACCGCCCACACAGAACTGGTCAGACCGCTTCTAGAAAAACCAGCAAAGTCGCTCTCTGGAAAAAGGATCCGGCGAAGAATGGAAGTTCTGAGGGCCGGTCAGACCGCTACCTCAAAGCCGGTCTGACCGCCGGGTCCAAGCCGGTCAGACCTCAATATCAACACCGGTCAGACCTCTATTACAAGGGCGGTCTGACCGCCATTACAAGGGCGGTCTAACCTCCAGATCAACACCGGTCAGACCTCCGGGTCATAACTTTTGACTTCGATGTCAGAATTGAGTGATCTTAGACTCTATGGAAAGTTTATTCAGAGGGCTACAATACCCATCTATTTGCATGATCTCAAACATAATAGATCGATGCAGAAATCAAAAGATATCCAAATGGTCACTACCATGGTCTAATGTCAAAGAAAATAGTAACAAACAATCTTAGACCATGCCAAGGGATAATGCATGATCTCCAATTTTCGCAAAATATATTTGCAAACTTAGATCATGTCACAAGGAGTAGGTACATGGACTTCAACCTTTTGCAAAACACATTTGCAAAATATAGTCACATGTTACAAGGATTCACCACATGAGCTTCAACCATTTGCAAAACACATTCGCAAATGCAAGCCTCATGCCAAGATGAGCTAGAGCAAGTAAGGTTGAGCCATCAACACATGATGAGACTCAAACAACTAGACATGATGCCTCTTAATAGTATGGCAATCTATACTAGCAATCTAGTCTTTCAACCAAACACTAAGACTGGTAAAAGACTAGGAACACATTCTTAGCCCTAGCTAGTCATACCTTTGCTTTGGATCATCGTCTCGATATGCATCAACTTATGATGCATCCTTTTCATCAACTCCATCAATACATGATGGTCTTCCTTGACTTGATGATCAACAAATGATCATCTCCTCATGCATCAACTCATGATGCATCTTCTTCTTTCATGGTCTTCAACACATGAAGTCATCTTCTTCTCGATCTTGACTTGATGATCTTCAACCCATGAAGTCATCCCAATCATCCTCATTTGTGGAACCTAACCTATTCATCCAACTCATAAAAAATATTAGTCCACAAAACAATTGTCATCAATTACCATACTTCAACATTTACACATAATGGAGGGACTAGATTCAACAATCTTCCCTTTTTAGTAATTCATAACAATCTCAACAAATAATGAGATAAAGATAATTGATTTGTGAGTATACAACTTGTACACAACAAATGTATACTCTAAGATAAGCTTTAAACAAAGTTTACTTATCCGGTTGTCATTAATCATTCAACCATTAACACATAATGGAGAAGTTAGGTGACAACCCAATTGCACATGAGTATATATGAACTACACAAGTTATATATACTCAAGAATGTATTTCAAAGTAAAGATTCTAAATATGCATATTAAAAGAAACATGGATCAATACTTATAAAACTCCAAAACATAGAGAGAGAGCTCCCCCTAAATGTGTGCATACAAGTGTATATAAAGAAAGACATATGCACATATTCATTTGAACTGTTTAAGGA
This sequence comes from Dendrocalamus sinicus, assembly GCA_036346575.1. Lineage (NCBI taxonomy): Eukaryota > Viridiplantae > Streptophyta > Magnoliopsida > Poales > Poaceae > Dendrocalamus > Dendrocalamus sinicus. The sequence continues at coordinate 16,503,891 of CM070656.1, read as the reverse complement.
GTTCAATCTATATTTTGGTTCTAAGAAATGCATTAGTAAATGAGAAAGTGATTTGAATTCATACCTCTTTGATTTCACCTTTTCATTCAAATGAGACTAAGTTATAATATACTTGAACAAACATATTAGTCCTATATATACATTTGTCATTATCACCAAAACATTGTAAAAGTATTTGTCATTAACATCAAAATCTCATAATGGCATTTGTCATTAACACCAAAACCAACTTAAACGGAGTTTGATCTTTCAATCTCCCCCCTTTTTGGTGATTGATAACAAATCCAATTATGATAATAGCATATAGGTGAAAATGACTAAATGATAAGCAATTAAGTGCATAAAAGAAGGTGAAGGCATTATTCAACAATTAGAAAAAAGATTTTAGTTTTTCCCATTTGGCATTCTTTAATTAATTTCTCTCCGATAAATATATTATCACATTTCTCCCCCCACTGGCATTAGCATTTCTATTATTCTATTATCCAAAGCTATTATTCTCCCCCATTTGGCATTATCACAATTTTAAATTTCACTTTCCTATTATTCAAGGCTATTATCATAAATTTCTCCTCCATTTGGCATTAAGCACCAAAAAGAGGCAATTATCACCAAATAGCATTAATTATCATTAAAAACGAGGGAAGAATACAAGTTAAGCTATTAAAGGAGATTTTTCATTATGAGGGGCTTAATATGAATTAATAGCATAACACTTATTCTTAAGAAATGAGGAGCTTGATGCCAATTAATTTAACATAATATGGTCATAAAAAGTATGAGCAAAAATGCATATGACCAAAACGATACCACTTAAATCAACTGAAGATATTTGAAACACTCTTAGGAGCTTGTTGAGGGCTTTTGGCATTTGATACCACTTGTAACATTTGAAGCACACTCCAATTTGAAGTTTCAGATTTTCAGGATTTCACATTCCAATTGAGCTTCAAAAGCTAGCTGAAAAACTGCCCTATAAATATCCAATAAATCTGCGAAAAATTGTTCGTATAGATCAGCAATAGAGGATGAAAAGTCATAATTCTAGCTTTCTCAGATTATGAGCCTACTTAAAGATACAAAAATCATAAATCAACTCAAAACATGATTTTTCAGAAATCTGAAAGTCTGAATTTTCAGACTTTTTGCATCTCACATGAGCTTCTAGAGAGAGATGGAAAATTGATCAAATGCTCTTTATAAATTCTGAAAAAAATCTGAAATTGAAGACGAACTATAGAGAATCAATTTTCATTATTGTGGCTTCCTTTAAATCTGAACCCATTTGAGGATACAAAAATCACAAATTGGCTTAGAGTCATGAAAGTTCTGAAATTTTCAGCAATTTGCCAAAGAGAGAAAAAGACAAAACTTTTTCAAATTAACATGAAATGCTTTAAAATTTTGCAAAAATAAACTTAGGACTCTTGAAAAGATTTACCAATAAGAATTTTTGAAAAAGGAGTCTCCAATCAAAAGATATGCCAAAATGTGCTTTCATTTAGAACTTTTAACATTAAACGAGATGAAATGCTAAATCCATTCAAATTACTTTGAAGCATTCCAAATTTTAAGTTTAGACTAAAGAGAGTATTTTCCAAAAAAGAAATTTTGAAAAAGGACTTTTCTTTTAAAAGAAGTAGCAACATGCCGCTTTGAATACAATGAAAAGGTCCATTTTTCAAGTGAGCTCAAAACTTAATATAATTTCAGATTCATGGACTACACAAGTTATATATACTCAAGAATGTATTTCGAAGTAAAGATCCTAAATATGCATATTAAAAGAAGCATGGATCAATACTCATGAAACTCCAAAACATAGAGAGAGCTCCCCCTAAATGTGTGCATACAAGTGTATATAAAGAAAGACATATGCACATATTCATTTGAACTGTTTGAGGAGTTCAATCTATATTTTGGATATAAGAAATGCATTAGTAAATGAGAAAGTGATTTTGAATGCATACCTCTTTGATTTCACCTTTTCATCCAAATGAGACAAAGCTATAATATTCTTGAACAAACATATTAGTCTCATATATACATTTGTCATTATCACCAAAATATTATAAAAGTATTTGTCATTAACATCAAAATCTTATAGTGGCATTTGTCATTAACACCAAAACCAACTTAAATGGAGCTGGATCTTTCACCACCCTTCGGACTAGTGTTGATGAAGCCGGCGATGGGACAAAGTCTTGAAATGCATGCTCTATCCCCACCCTTTGGACTAGCGACGATGAAGCCGACGCCGGGAGAAGTCTTGCAGCACTTTAGACTGGCGTCAACGAAGCAGCAGGGGGATGAAGTCTTGCAGCACGTGCTCTGTGCCCCACCCTTCGGAATGGCATCGACGAAGCCAATGGCGGGATGAAGTCTTGCAGCGCGCTTCATCCTCCACGACTGTGAGGTGGTCAGACGAAGTCTCAGCCATGAGGTAGTTTAACGAAGTCATGACCACGAGGCGGTCGTACAAAAGTCTATGACTACGAGGTGGTCGGATAGAGTCACAACCACAAGGCGACCGGGCGAACCATCTACGACCACGAGGTGGTCAAAGGAAGTCTCGACTGTGATGTGGTCAGATGAAACTTCTATGACCACGAGGTGGTCAAACGTAGTCATAATCACGAGGCGGTCGAATGAATGGGCTAGGACCAGAGGTGGTCGGATGGAGTGACGACCGCGAGGTGGTCAGAGGAAATCATGACTGCGATGCGTTCGGAAGAAGCGTCTACGAAAACGAGGTGGTCAGACGGAGTCCCAACCGCGAGGCGGTCAGACGAAGCGTCTATGACCATGAGGTGGTCAGATGAAGCATCTACAACCACAGGTGGTCTAACAGAGTCATGACCATGATGTGGTCAGATGAAATGTCAACAACTATGAGGTGGTCGAAGCAAGTCTCGACCGCGATGCGGTCTGACGAACCATCTCCGACCATAAGGTGGTCAGACAGAGTCTTGGCGGCGAGGTGGTCGGACGAAGTCACGACCGCAAGGCAGTTGGACGAATCATCTATGATCACGAGGTGGTCAGATGGAGTCACGATCGTGAGGCGATCAGATGAAATGTCTACGACCGAGAGGTAGTCGGGTGGAGTCACGACCATGAGGTGGTCAGACGAACTATCTCTAACCATGGGTGGTCGGATGGAGTCACGACCGCGATGCGGTCGGATCAGGTGTCTACGATCACGAGGTGGTCGAACGGAGTCATGATCGCGAGGCGGTACGATGAAATGTCTATGACCACAAGTGGTCAAATGGGGTCACGATTGTGACATAGTCAGACCAGCCATCTACAACCACGAGGTGGTCGGACGGATCACGACCGCGAGGTGGTCGAACGGATCACGACCGCGAGGTGGTCAGACGAAATGTCCATGATAACGGGTGGTCAGACGGAGTCACGACTATGATGGGATCAGACCAGGTGTCTACGACCACGATGTTGTTAGACGGAGTCACGACTGTGAGGCCACAAGGTGGTCAGAGGAAGTCTCGATCGCGATGTGGTCGGACGAAACGCCTACGACAACATGGTGGTCAGACAGAGTCACGACTGCAAGGCAGTCGAACAAAATGGCTAGGACCACATGGTGGTTAGACGGAGTCACGACCGTGAGGCGGTTGGATGATCTGTCTAAGATCGCGAGGTGGTCGGACAGAGTCCCAACTGCGAGGCAATCGGATGAAACGTCTATGACCCCGGGTGGTCAAACGAAGTCATGACTGTGAGGCATTCGGACCAAGCGTCAATAACCATGAGGTGGTCAAACAAAGTCACAACCGTAACATGATTAGATGAAGCATCTACGACCAATAGGTGGTCGGACGAAGTCACAACTATGAGACAATCGGATGAAGTGTCAACCACGATACGGTCGAACGAACTGTCTACGACTGCAAGGCGGTCAGACGAAGTCATGACCGCGAGGTGGTTAGACGAAGTTATGACCGCAAGGTGGTTAGACAAACCGTCTATGACCACGAGGTGGTCAGATGGAGTCTCGTCGGCGAGGCGACCGAACGAAATCACGACCATGAGGTAGTCGAATGCAACGTCTATGACCATGCTCCAGCCATTCCGCCATTGCCTCACCGTGACCGGCCACCCATACCCTACCCTCACCACGCTCTGCCATCAGCTCACCCTGCCATGGTCGTCCCGTCACCTGAGCCGAGCTACATCATAGCAACGCCACGACCACTCTGTGCACTACTACTCAATCACCTGCTACAGCAAGGCACATCATTCCTCCACCTCCATATATAGCCCCTGAGGCCAGCCTGCTCCCTACCTCCTCCCCCGTTTTCCTTCTTGCTCTTTGCCCAAGCTGTGCACCGGTTGTCCCTGCCCCAAGCCCCTCCAGCCGCCTCGTTGTGTCATACAGTGTTCCTAGGTTCCATCTCTTCTCCCTCTCATTTAATTGGAGTTTCACATGCGAATCTCACTGGAACACCGTCCTTCCTGAGTTTCGGCCGAAAATGGCCACCACCACCTCCATTTCCAGATCAATGCATTCCAGATTGATTCCTCGGTGGTGAAGCATCACCCATGGTCCTGAAGCTTCCCACACTAATAGCCATGGATCCCCCCACCGGAGCTCGCTGGTGCCATGAACCCAGCCACGCCACCCAGGCCTCACGCTGCTAGAACTCCTCATGGCTCCTCTGCCCCTACAATGTGCACGGTAAGCTTCCCCTAAGCCCTTACAACTCACGCTCTTACCCGTTCTTCTTTCCGTCCTCTCCGACGCCGTCTCCGTCTTCGGCTCCATCCTCTGGCCACCGTATGCCAGTGCCAACTACACACGGCTTCCTCCCAAATAGAGCCACGGCTTCCCCTGGTCTCCACCAGCCCCGTGCATTCCATTTTGACCACCGCCACCACCGGTCCGGCCAGCTTCCATCGGCGGCGAGCCTAGCATCAAGCGCTACCTAGTTGCTCTATTTTGGCCCCAGTCACCCCCTCATCTCTTCTGTTTATTTCCCTCCACTAAGTCACCAACTAGGCACCAGAGCATGTATAAGGTTCCCACACAATAGATCTTGAGTTCGAGTTTCCCCATCCCCCATTTTTCATTTGGTTCCTTTGGCCCATTTTTATTTAGGAAAAATTAGGGAAAATTAAGGAAGCCAAGATAATTGTATAGAAATCAAATTAAAATATAAATGGAATATTTTATAACAAATATATGTATCTATGCATCTATATATATGTGTATATAAGAATAGAAATAATTGTGAAGGCAAAATTAAAATCTATGCAAATAGAAAATATCAGAAGTCTAGTCTCAACTAACTACGTGCCAACAAGGATTAGCAAGCTAGCTATTGTATGGGAATAAATAAGGTGATGACAAGCCATGCAAAACAATATTATTTCAGAAGATTCTCATGTTTACCATAGGCCCTGTTAAAAGATAATGCCCTGTTGTTTAACCTGCCACTGCTAATTAGAAATCTTAATAGTAGATTTGATTAATAATGATAACGACATATATTGCATATATGAAGCTCGGCCCCACACAAACAGGTTTATTTATAAGAATTAAACAGTGCTGAATAACAGCTAAGGTGAGAGACCATGTGGAGGTCATCCCATGTGTGTGATGAGTAATTGACATCGGTTTAGGAAAGTCGAGTTTGATTTGGATGGTTCGGACCTTGACGTTGCGTGGTGCAATCGGGCTCGGTCGGACTTGGTCAAACCTGGTCAAAGTGGTTAGGATGCATATTATGTTGACTTGTCAGGTTTGGGCTATCTCATGCTTAAATGTGACTAGCTGAATGCCCGTGCGTTGCTACGGATTTTAAAATTTTATCATATTACATGTTCTAAAACTAACAGGTGGTAAAATTTGTTGGAACGTGCATACAAATATGTTCTATTTTTTTTAAATCCGTAGCATCGCACGTCTGCTCTCAATGTCTCAACAACTTCTAATTGCTTAGCAAGTTAATCAAAAGGCCGATACCTTGGTCTGTCAAACATATATTTGCATGGCATTTTTTCACCCAAAATTATTACTTGAAGACATTGCTTGGCTGTAAACATATTCCACGTGAACATCCAACCTATTCACTAATCATTTTCGGGATACAAAATTAAGAGAATTTAGCGTTGAAAAACTTGATAACTAGGAAATCAAGAAAATCCACATCCAAGGTGTCGGTTCAATACAAACTAAAGGATAGTGTTTAGCCTTATACTCACTTCTGCTACAGTCATGACCATGAACCCCAGGGAAGCAGTGGCTTACGACCACGACAAACATGGTCGTAATGACTTACGACCACGGCAAATCGTCAATAGATGTGATCAAAAGGCGTTCGACCACGGCAAAATTGAAGGAGGCGTCATCGGCAGGACCTACGACCACGGCAAGGCAAAGTAGGAGGTGATCGAGAGGTTTACGACCACGTTGTAGGAGCGCAGAACGTGGTTGTAAAGGGTTATTGACCATGGCCAAGGAACAGTGTTTTTACGACCACGACAAGCTATAGTAGACGTGAGATCGGTAGGTGATACGACCACATCAGAGAAAGATTATAGGTGATCCGAAGGCGTACGACCCAACGAAGAAGTTTGAACATGGTCATAAGGAGGCAACGACCACGTTGTAAAGTCACTGAGCGTGGTCGAAGAAGGCTACGATCATGGTGTAAGTGGTCATAAGAAGACTTACGACCATGGTAAACGTGGTCATAATGACTTACGATCATGGCAAATCTTCAATAGACGACCGCAACGAAGAAGTTTGAACGTGGCCGTAAGCAGGCAATGACCATGTTGTAAAGTCGCTGAGCGTGGTCAAAGAAGGATACGATCTTGGTGTAAGTGGTCGTAAGAAGACTTACGACCACGGCAAATCGTCAATAGACGTGGTCGAAAGGCGTTCGACCATGGCAAAACTAAAGGAGGCATGATCGGGAGGACCTACGACCACGACAAGGCAAAGTAGGAGGTGATTGAGCGGTTTACACCAAAATTTAGTTTAATCGAGAATAGCTCTTTCTATTGGGATTTAAGCCTTTGTGACATGCTCGGCGAGCTAGGCTTACAACAATGTGGTCGAAGGGTCATTTACGACTTGGTAGTCATAGGAAGCACTTAATTAGTGGTCAAGCTTTACGACCATATTGTGCTGATTCTCGCAATGTCTCAAGCCTTTTCAAGTGGTCGGTCTCTACATTGGTCATGGTCGGAAGTCGAAAAGACTCTACGACCACGTTGATACCGTTGGAAGTTTTACGACCACATTGTCAGCGGTTGGAAGCCGAAAATCAAGTTTACAACCATTGTGTCGCCGTTCGGAAGCCATTTACTATCATGTCGTCCTTGGTCGGAACCTGGTAGATGCGTTTTCGAGTGGTCGGAAGGCCTTACGACCACTCTGGCTGAGGTCGAAGGCCACCAGGACTGTTTATGACCACGTTGTGGCATTTACGATCACGTAGTGTCGTTTACGACCACTCTGGCCGTGGTCGAAGGCAGCTATGACCACGTTGGCCATGGTCGAACGCAGCTACGACCACGTTGAGTAGTCGGCAGGTTACGACCACGTTATCGAGTGCTGCGGTCAGAAGTCGGCGCTATGGTTTACGACCACGTTGAAGAGTCGGCGCCTTACGACCACGTTGTCGAGAGCTGAAGCGATCGGTAGTCGTAAGACGTAGCCACGACCGCTGTGGTCGAATGTCGGCGGTTTACGACTATGACCACATTGGGTAGTCGGCGGCTTACGACCACGTTAACGCGAGAAGAAGTCGGAGGTCGAGGCTTCGACCGCTACGGTCGATAGTCGGCAGACTTTGACCACGACCACGTGGGAAGTCGGCAGACTTCGACCACATTGTAAAGCGGTCGAACGTGGTCGTAGCTTAGTCGGCTACAGTCGAACCTGGTCGAATGCAGTCGGACGTGGTCGTAGCGCCATCGACGCGGCCGAAGTGGTTGATACGATCGATTATAGTCGTAGCGCCGCCGACGCAGTCGGACGTGGTCGGTTGCGGTTGTTGCTTCAAACGTGGTCGTAGCGTCCAACGTGGTCGTAGCCGTAGTCGTAGACATGGTCGACTTCGTCTGACTACTTGGCCACCACCTTGTGGTCCGGCTCCTTACGACCACCTTTAACGTGGTCGTAGCCTCCAACGTGGTCGTAGCTTCCAACGTGGTCGTAGCCAACGACCACGGCAAGAGATAAACTATGGTCCAAACTTGGTCGTAGCCAACGACCACGGCAGAGGAACAATGATTTTACGACCACGTGGTAAAATTACTGACGCGGTCGAAAGGCGATCGATTGCGGCAAAATCGATTGATCGTGAGGTCAGGAAGCAATACGACCAGATTGGTGAGAAGTCGAAGGTGATCTGCAGGCGTACGACCAAAACGAAGGAAGTTGAACGTGGTCGCAAAGAGTTACGACCACTTGTAAACTGCTATAGTAAGTTTACGACCACTTGTAAAGGGTGTTCCTGAGTGGTCGGTTATGACCTCATGGTTGTAGCGTGCGAGGGGTGGTCGTAAACGGTGCCGAGTGGTCGTAAATCTCCCTAGGTGGTCGTAAACGGCTCAGGAGTGGTCGTAAATGGTTCTAAGCAGTCGTAATGATTCTAGAGTGGTCGTAAATGACACAGAGTGGTCGTAAATAATTTTGAGCGGTCCTAAACGACATAGAGGGGTCGTAAACGACACAGAAGTGGTCGTAAGTGACTTTGAGCGGTCGTAAATGACATAGAGCGGTCGTGAAACGCATACGCATACGGCCAAGTACTCACGCACGTGGTCGTAAGGGGTTACGACCACGTTGTATCGGTGAACATGGTCGTGAGGAGCCACGACCACATTGTGAGTGGTCGGTAGGAAGCTTCGACTATGGCGTGAGTGGTCGAGAAGGTTACGACCACGCCAGAGGAACGAGTGGTCGTAACCAATGTGGTTGTAGCGTGGTCGAAGTCCTCCGACTTCCCAATGTGGTCGCCACCATTTGGCGACCGACCACGACATCAAGGCTTCGATTTCTGACCGATTCTCGCGATAACGTGGTTGTAGGACGTCGACTTCTCAATGTGGTGGACAACCCAACCGCCGACTACCGACCGCAGCTCTCGATAACGTGGTCGAAGCCCGCTGACTCACAACGTGGTCGTAAATCAGTTTGCTAGCTTCCAACCACAGACAACGTGGTCGTAAACCCTTTCGACCATGGACAATGTGGCCGTAACAGCTTCCGACCATGGCCAACGTGGTCGTAATAGTTTTTGACCACGACCATCATGGTGCGTTCAACTTTCGACCACTTGTAAATGCCTTGTTGACTTTCAACCAGCGACAACTTGGTCGTAAAACTTCCTGGGACCTCTGACCGTGACCAGAGTGGTCGTAAACCCTTCTGATGTTCTCCAATCACGCCCAATGTGGTCATACCCCTTCGTGCTGAGCTCCACCATAGCCAAAGTGATCGAATCGCCCCGTGGCCTTCGACCACAACCAACACGGTCGTAAAGCTTTCGGGACCTTTGACTACGCCCAAAGTGGTCGAACGCCACAACGTGGTCGTAAACAAAGCGCACACGCTTCGACCACGATCGGCAATAGATGATCGTAAAAGCGGCGGTTCCATTATCGCACCAAAGCTCTTCGCGTTCCAGCGTTCGCGTTGTGTGTGTTTGTGCACATCTTCGTCTTTGTTGCCTTCGTACTCGCGGAGCAAAGTCGTCGGTCGAAGCCGACTTACGACCACGGCAAAGAAACAGCACGTCTACGACCACTTTGAAGGTCTACGACCATTCTACGACCACGTTGAAGGTCTACGACCACGTTGAAGGTGGTCGTGGTCTACGACCACGTGAAGGAGTTCGACCACGCCGGGAGAACGTTGACAGAAGTCGGAGTCTGATTCTGTAAATCGAGTAGGAGTTGTAGAACCGGGTATAAAAAGAGGCTTTGAGCCGTGTAATCTGTACCACGAAGGAATTGCGAGTAATAGAGAAGAGAAAAGTAATCCCTGTGCGTTGTTTTTGTGGTATGATATCGCAAGACGTGGTCGGAAGAACTCACGACCACGGCAAACGTGGTCGGGAGGAGTTACGACCACGGCAAAGCAGTTGAACGTGATCGAGACGTGCTAGGACCACGGTGAAGTTGGTCGTAAGGAGTTACGACTACGTGGTCGAAAGCGCCTCCGACCACGTTGAAGGAAGTGAACATGGTCGAAAGGGCGTTATCGTAGAAGGTTTCGATCACAGTATTTTTCGAGCACGACTCGAAGTGATCGGTAGCAAGTTTGAGTGGTCGTGCGGCATCGTAAGTGGTCGAAATGGGTCGTAAACGACTCTCACTGGTCGAACCGAGTTCCGAACACATTCATATCTCTCCAATGAAATCGCAGCTCCTTACGACCACAGTGTGACGACCAATTACACCGTGGTCGTAGCCTTCGTTGACCACGCTCAGCAACATTACAACGTGGTTGTAGCCACCTTACGACCACGTTTGAACTTCTTCGTTGCGGTCGTACGCCTTCGGATCACCTTCGATCTTTTTTTCTGGTGTGGTCGTATCTTCTGATTTTGCCCTGGTCGAACGCCTTTCGACCACGTCTATTGACGGTTTGATGTGGTCGTAAGTCTTCTTATGACCACTTACACCGTGGTCATAGCCATCTACGACCACTTACACCGTGGTCGTAGCCTTCGTCGACCACGCTCAGCAACATTTACGACCATGACTCGAAATTATCGGTAGCGAGTTTGAGTGGTCGTACGGCATCGTAAGTGGTCAAAATCGGTCGTAAACGGCTCTAATTGGTCGTACAAGGTCCTGGGAGGTCGTAAGACTTTCCAACATATCATAGTAATAGTTGTCTAGAACAGATCACCGTGGTCGAACTCGCATTCAACACGCTCGATCTCCCGATGAAATCGCAGCTCCTCGTAGCCTTCGTCGACCATGCTCAGCAACATTACAACGTGGTCGTAGCCTCCTTACGACCACCTTCGAACTTCTTCCTTGAGGTCGTACACCTTCGGATCACCTTCGATCTTTTTTTGGTGTGGTCGTATCTTCTGATTTTGCCGTGGTGGAACACCTTTCGACGACGTCTACTGTAGCTTTGTTGTGGTTGTGAAAATACTATTCCTTGGCCGTGGTCGATAACCCTTTACGACCACCTTCTTCTGCGTTCCTTCAACGTGGTCGTAAACCTCTCGATCCCCTCCTACTTTGCCTTACCGTGGTCATAGGTCCTCCCGAGCACGTCTCTTTCAGTTTTACCGTGGTCGAATGCCTTTCGACCACGTCCACCCGACCTCTCGAGCATGCCACTTTCAGTTTTGCTGTGGTCAAACGCCTTTCGACGATGTCTATTGACGGTTTGCCATGGTCGTAAGTCCTTACGACCACGTTTTTCGTGGTCATAATTCTTCTTACGACCACTTACACCGTGGTCATAGCCTTCTTTGACCACGCTCAGCGACATTACAACGTGGTCGTAGCCTCTTTATGACCATGTTCAGACTTCTTTGTTGCGGTCGTACGCCTTCGGATCACCTTCGATCTTTCTCCGATGTGGTCGTATCACTGCCGACCTTACGGTCTTCTTGTTTTGTTGTGGTCAAACACGTTTTGACCACTTCTACTGTAGCTTGCTGTGGTCGTAAAAACTTTGTTCCTTGGTCGTGGTCGATAACCCTTGAGCGAACGAGCGACAAAGTGGTCGAACGGCAGCGGGAGCAAGTAGCCGACTTCTTACGTGGTCGTAGACTTGAGCGCCGACTTCGACCGCAGCCTGCTACACCGTGGTCGTAGCTTCGACTTACGACTTTTGACCATCTAACGTGGTCGTAGCTGCATTCGACTACGGCCAACGTGGTCGTAAACGACCTGAATGACCTCTGCCCAAAATGGTCGTAAACTTAAAATGGTCATAAACTTATTTTCTGGCTTCCGACTCCCAGCAAAATGGTCGTAACAGCTTCCGACCTCACAAAGAATGCTCTCCTCCCAACCTCCTTCCTCTCCTCCGCCCCGAATCGGTGCCGCCCCCGCCGTCGCCTCCTTCCTCTCCCCCACTGCAGCCGCGCCTCCTCCTTCCTCCGCCCCTTCCTCTCCGAGCCAGCCGTCGCCGCAGCCGCGCCTCCTCCTACCTCTGCCCCCAACCGGTGAGATGGAGGTCGCGTCGCCTCCTTCCTCTGCCCCCAACCGACGCCGCCCCCGCCGTCACCTCCTTCCTCTCCTCCGCCCCCAACCGACGCCGCCCCCGCCGTCACCTCCTTCCTCTCCTCCGCCCCCAACCGACGCTGCCCCCGCCGTTGCCTCCTTCGTCTCCTCCGCCCCTAACCGGCGCCGCCCCCGTCGTCGCCTCCTTCCTCTCCCCCGCTGCAACCGTGCCTCCTCCTACCTCCGCCCCAACCGGTGAGATGGAGGTTACGCCGCCTCCTTCCTCCGTCCCCAACCAGCGCCGCCCCCGTCGTCGCCTCCTTCCTCTCCCCCGTCGCACTGAGCTGCCGCCTCCCTCGGTTGTTTCTTTTTAGAAAAAAGCAGGTGCGCAGGGGGTGGTGGAGGAGTGGCGGCGGCGCGGGGGGTGAGGGCGGGAGCGCGGGAGCGCGGGTCAGCACACGACATTCAATTTTGGGGGAGGAGAGAAGCAGAGGGAGGGCCACATGTCGGCGCTTTTTTTCCTGTGAGAGACGGCAGAGCGTCGGACGCACCATCACCTTGAACTCGTTCTTTTAAGAGTAGAGATTTATTGATGCTATCTATGCTTACTTGTGTCGAGCGGTGCTATTTGATGTGTTTCTTGTCTGTGGTGGTTGCAGGACGTCGAGACGGAGTCGTGGCGAGACACGGGGTGACCGGACTAGGAGTAGGTGGCGTTGAGGTCAGAACGGTCGAGATGTGTCGAAGACGGCGAAGACTCGAGGTGGTTGCGAGGCTTGGACGACAAGGAACGCGGAAGCTTCTCGGAAGGTGCAGGAGGGGTGTTTCGGTAAAAACGCAAAGCTGCACAGGCGGAGGCGGTTCCGTTCGGGATGGGCGTAACGGGTTGGAGACCCGTTAGCCAAGGGCTATAAATAGGAGTAAGTGGCTGCATGTATTCCCATGGCTTTGGGAGGGAGTTAGGGTTTGCTTGAGTCAAAAGAACCTTTGGAGAGGTTGTTTTGCTTTCGTTCATCCCCTCTCTGTGTGTGATCTCTAGGAAGCATGTAGAGTTCTTGGTGTTCTTCGGCATGTGAGAGGGAGAGGATGAAGTGAGCTTCTTTGTAATCATTCCTCTGTTTGTAATCGGGGTATCGGGACTCCTCTGTAATCCTTGTTTGAATGGGAATGGAAGCTCTGAAGTTTATTTCTCCTGTTCGTGCCTGTTTTCCCTTCGATGCTTCACTTGCTTGATTCTTGTCTTTTTGAGTTTTGGGTTGATTCTTACTGGGAAGTGGCAAAATGGGTTGCTCTATGATGGAATTGCATTTCTAGACCCTTTGGTCATCTAGTTCTAAGAGCAATTTGATCAAATCGCAAGAATCACATTTCTCTCTGTTGACTGTTCTTCTTTTTCAGTTCTAGGGTTTGGAGAGTTTTCTTGTTTCCCTCTTTGAGATGGCATGAAACTTGGCATGTAGAGTCCAGAGGCTATCAAGTAGCTATCCTCAAAGTTTCATGTGCAAAGGATCAAAGTTTGGAGAGGATTTTGAGTTTTTGGGCAGAGCACTGAATATTTTCAGTTTTTGGGGAATCCCCTCAATTCTTGGTTTTGAGATGGATTCTCTTGGTCCCTAGACTCTTCTTGTTATTTACGATGTTTGTGCGTTGCCTTGGGCTGAAAAGATTAGGTGCAATCCCTCAATTTCCCAGCTTTTGGAAGAACTAAATTATTTCCCGTGTTTCTGTTTTTTCAGTTTGCTCTCGGCTTGCGGTCAGACCGGGGTGTTAAAGGCGGTCACACTGGCCTGTACTCACCGGTCAGACCGACCTGTATTCACCAGTCAAACTGGCCCAGTAAGACCGGTCAGACCGGCCTCCCCTCTGCGGTCAGACCGCCCAGCCCATTTAAGTCATCCCGGCCTCTGTGTGTTTTGTGATCTTTCTCTTGGTTTTTCTCCTGGGTGTTGATCTCAGTAAGTATAGGGTTTCAGAGATCTTTTGAACTCCATTCCATAGCTTCCATAGCTATTGGAAGGAGATTCATTCGAGGGGTTGCTTTTTAGAAGTCGACATTCACCCCCCCCTCTCTGTCGCCATTTCGGTCCAACATAAGGATTCATAGAATAACAATGAGATTTAATATGAAGGGCTTCTTTAACTAAAAAAATCATGTTGGCACATCTATTAAAATCCTAGGGGTCATCAGTAATTAAAATAATCTCGCTAATTTGCATTTTAATGAACAAGGTAATATTAGGACCACATAAAATAATACATCTCGAATTGCTAGAAATATGAACCATAAAATTAATTCGGTAAACCAAAAAATCTTATACATCACGTATGTGACATGTACCCATAGGTCTAACCTGACTCATAGAACTTTCTTAATAAATATAAAATTATAAAAGAAGCTATTAAATAAAATGGGTTAAGCAATGGTATTCAACAGTTAGCTAAACCTAACCATCTTCAAATCCAAAGCAGGATATTCCTATGAATGTTCCCTTATCGATGAACCTTCCTTGGCATCCATCTCAGCAAATTTCCCTCTACCATTCATCACTTCACTCCAACCTCGTTTGACTCCGTCAATACTCCGCACCCAATCAACCTTGACTCAAATCACCCATTAACTCATACGAAAGCTAAATTGAGTTTATTCAGATTTATTTGGGCCTTTGAGTTATTTGCATTTATTTGGATTTAGTTGTTTAGTGCATAATTAGAAATTGGAGTCCTAAACAATCAATGGATCAAGCAAGATTAAGATCCAGATGAAGATGAAGACCAGGAGCTCAAGACCATCGAATGAGAAAGCTTTTAGTGAGTTCAAGACCACGGTAAACTGTGCAAGGTGAGTCAATACTTTGATCATGTTGAACCTAAATTTTATGCAATCTATTTTTGTTTAAATTATCAAATTGCAAGTCGTTATTTTATATACAAATCAATGATTATTTTAAGATTCTAGTTACATGCCCATTATTTAATTTGTTAGTATTACTCCCTTTTGGAACATTTGAGCATTTGAGTCTTGTCACCCTAGAGAAGTTTGTAATGGTAACATTTCGAAAATAAGTCTATAATTATACACCATGCTTAGTACTGCTTAGATACTCCCAGGTACCAAAATGCCCCAAGCATCATTTTCAATCATGAGAAACTGATTTGGGAAGTCATGGGTGGAAATGGCTAGTATATTTTGACATGGATATTTTATGCTCCTAAAACCCCCCAACTTGCTTATATATCTAGGCGGATGGTAAGAGGGGTTGGTGCAGTGGATGCACGAGAACATGTGGTTTGGGGTAGGATCATCCAGATAACTATAAGGACTGAATCTTGTCAAAACCTCCTATGTAAAACAGTACAACCACAAATCTGCAAATTGCAACTTGTCTAATTAAATCTATCAAACCCTCGAACTCATCTCACATGTAGGGGAAAGGAGTGAAATAGTGCAAGGGCAATGAGGGGCTAAAGGGACACTGAGAGGAGGGTGAAGTTTGCCAGTAGTGCTAGCATTGTGAAGAATGTAGTCTGAATGCACTAGTATCTGTGGTAAACATCCCGCTCGATGTATAGGACCCATTGTAAGTGGAAGCAGCCCATAGGGTGAGATGAGCAAAAGGGGAAAGATAGTTTGAACAATCATTGTGATGATTTTCTCAACTACATGACTAAGAAATCATGTTAAGCAAAATGCGCAAATTATCTCTTGTGGATAAAGTGTGTAAACTCTACAGAGTAAAAACTATTCGAATAACCGTGCCCACGGTCAAGGGCGGACATGGAAACTTAACCAGATATAATTCTATTTCAAAAACATTGTGGGTGGAATTGGAAAGTGGCAGGCCATAAAAAGCCCTGATTTGTGTTGTCCTGGGCGTCGCCCCAGTGATAAGATAGGCGATTATAATACTGAAAGGTTAGCATATGGTGCAGGAGCCATATAACGGTAGATGCAATCTATGCTACTATTGAAACTGCATTCTTTTTACCCCAAACATCATGTTTTAGTTCAAACTGTTAGGTCTCAGGAAATTTCTATGTATCATATTTTAAAAGTAATTTATGGCAAATAAAATAACCTGAGCCTTCCTTTGAAAAGCCATGCATGTTATTTATCTGCATCTTGCGTGTTGGCTCACGGAACACGGTGTTTGTGCTCACCCTCGCTCACTTAATTAATCTAGAATCAGGAGAGTCAAATCACTATGCCTTGGGATGCAACTGGTAAAGAAGATGAAGAGGCCAAGAACTAGGTCATGAACCCTAGTTGGCTGCCCGTGGGCATGTCCTAAGGGTCTCACCTGTGTGTTCCATTTCTGCTACTGCATTTTGATGATTTCAGCCTGACAGGTCTGTGTGTAAGTCTATTATTATATTTACGATTCCACATGATATCTACTTTGATGTTAAGTAATATATTTGTGAACACTATCTACTAATCCAAGGAATAGTGTGGTGCAATCACACAGGATTATGGATTGTAAAATCCTGGTCCAACACAAACTGTCTGTGATAATCTAATTATCACAGATAATTTTTAAAACAAACCATCTGTGAATTATCACAGATGGTTCAAAGTAAGAACCATCCGTAATATTTGATAACATCATAGATAGTTCTTGTTAATAACCATTTGTGATATTTTATAGACGATTTTAATTACGAACTGTCTGTGATATTTCACTTTCACAGATAGTTTTTAGTGCTGGCGGCAATACAGATGGTTTCTAAACTAAACCGTCCGTGATTATATTTAATACTGATGATTTTGGGTTACAATTTGTGATGTGGCATCCAATATTAGGCTTTTTGTAGTAGTGAATATCAGGGAAGACTTCTCTAAAATTTCTTTTGATTAGGTTATATACTTAGATAGATTTGCTACACCTGTGAATTTATCTACTGTCCAGCAAAGCATTATTGATGAAGATCCTTCCAAATTGTTGTTTAAAAGAAATCTTGACGAATACAAAGTTAATTTGTTGGGAGAATATGATGAGAATGAATTTTATGTGTCTCATGTTTGCATTGAAAGTTCTGTAATGCTGCCCTACACATGTTTCATGTTAATAGGTCATAATCCAATACCCTATTTTCTAAACAAGGGGAGCTAGACAAGACACATACATACAAAGTTCCAACACCATCCAGTGAGAATACTTTCAATCAGGTACCCTCGTTTTAAAGAGGTTTTAGTTTGTTTGATAAAGAACTTATGATATTACAAATAAGAGTTTGTTGCATCCATTGTCATATACCGATTTTTATGATCAAGATCATGCAATGCATGAGGCTACACATATATTAAAACCGAGAATGGATTTTTGTCAAGAAAGGGAGGATGATATGACCATGCCACAAACGCATACGACCATAGCACCCAAGATTGAACAAAAGGTGGATTCATTTCTTTAGGTTCAATTTATTTTAAATGAGAATATGATCCTATCTAATGATGAAAATATATATTGTGCAGATATACAATGAGAATTATATCAACACTACGCACTCATGGTTAGGGTCCACCTAAAGTGAAGCTGACCAGCACATCAAGACCAAGAAGACACCTTTCTCAATTCTTTCTCAAGGTTTCCACGTCACTTTGGTTACAAGTCAAGCAAGAGTTCAAGTTGGATATGTTCTGGAATATAATCCAGCCTCCAAAGATAACATTGACTTCACATGTGCATAGAATTCACATACGGACTCCGTTTGAGGTGTATAAGTATATCATGGAAAGCTCATCTTGTCCTCTTTCCAACGGATTCAACCCCACCTCCAATTCCATCCAAGTTTGCCGCAATCACCAAAATAATGTAGGGCTGAATCTGAATCTGAGTCCAAGGTGTTGTGTCACCTCTACTTGGGCCCATAGGCCTTGTGCTTCCTAGGGTTACGTGCCCACCTCCTTGTTTGCCATCCCCTGGCCTCTCTTTCATATATACCCATGTGAGTGCCACTTTAGGGTTAGGTTTTGTTTAGATCAGTTTAGCCCCTTGTGTGCAAACTCCATGTGTCTCTTGTGTCGATTTTACCAACAGATTCATGTTACAGAATCTCAACTATCCTTGTGTGACTTTTATATCTAGTGATTTTCGATTGCTATTTACTTAAATTCCTGCTTGCTCTTCGATTGCTTGTAGAAATTGATCTTTGTAATTAGGTCAACCATCGTTCTTGGTGAGGTTGATAATAACAAGAGTGTGGTGTAGTGATTGATGGACGGCTTGATCGTGTTTTGACCAAGTAGCCCCTCGTCAACATCATTCTCTATCAATCAAATTATCATTCACCGGAAGAACGGGACCAATCCTACATATGATCAAGTCATCTAACAATCGCTACACCACGCTCTTGTTGTTACCAACCTCGCCAAGAAAGACAGTTGTCCTAATCACAAAGATCAATTTCTACAAGCAATCGAAGAGCAAGCAGGAATTTAAGTAAAGAGCAATATGGAAATTGCTAGATATATGCACAAGGATAGTTGAGGTTCTGTAATACAAATATGTTGGTCTAATCAATACAAAAGACACATAGAGTTTACACACAAGGGGATAAACTGATCTAAACAAAACCAAACCCTAAAAGTGGCACATACATGGGTATATATGAGAGAGAGGCCAAGGGATGGTGGCCAAGGTGGGTGGGCACATAACTCTAGGAGGTACAAGGCCCATGGGCCCAAGTGAAGATAGCGCAACACCTTGGACTCAAATTCAGAATTAGCCCTGAATTATTTTGGTGATTGTGGCATTCTTAGAAAGAATTTGAAGGTAGGGTTAGATCCGTGGAAAGAGGACGAGATAAACTTTTTATGCTGTATGCATACACCTTAAACAGAGTCTGTATGCGAATTCTATGCACGTTTGAAGTCAGTGCTATTTTCAGAGACCGAATTGGATTCTAGAACATGTCCAACTTGAGCTCTTGCATGACTTGTAACCAAAGTGACATGGAAACCTTGAGAAAGAGTTGGGGAAGGCGTCAACTTGGTCTTGATGTGCTGGTCGGCTTCCCTTTAGGTGGAGCCCAACCATGAGTGCGTAGTGTTGATACAATCCTTCTTGTATATTTGCACAAATATATATTTTCATCATTAGGTAGTATCATATTCTCATTTAAAACAAATTGAACCTGAATAAATGAACTCACCTTTTGTTCAATCTTAGGCACTATGGTCGTATGCGTTTGTGGTATGGTCACATCATGTGGGGATCCTGGGCGTGGGTGATGCTCGTAGTCACCGTATGTGTTATGTACTAGTCCCATAATCAGTAGCTAGTACATACATTTACATCATTGAGCTCACATCCATACACATCACACATAAATAGTTTACAGCAAGAAGGGTGATATATATAAGCGATGCATGGAAGAGTATATATACATAAGGCTGACCGGCCAAATAAACATCAGCGTTTAGTACAAAATGCAGTGGAAGTCTAATAACAAAAGTATCCAGTGATTTGCCCTCATAACCTGTAGGCAGCCGACTAGAGTCAAGCCCTAAGAAGATCCATCGTTGAAATCCCTAGTGCCAGGGGCGAAATACATATCGTCGGGCACACAACCCTCTTCATCCTCTGATTAACAATACTTTAAGCAAGCTTGAGTATATTGTGTACTTAGCAAGACTTGTAGTGCATCACAAGATTGTACATATATGTAAGACTATCAAAGGATAAGGCTCTATGCTAAGTTATTTTCAGCATAAAGCAAATTTTATTTACAATATTGATAAGTAGTAATTTGCAATGGAATTGTAAAGAACATTTAACATGCAATAAATTAACATTTATATAACTTCCATAACAGTAGATCAAATCCATTCGCAGCCTTTCTCGACTGTGAACATCGCACAAATCCCACATATTGGTATGGCACATAATTAGACGTTCATGCCATCCCATTTGTTTTGTGAAATAATTTTGAAAAGAAAAACTATACCCATTGTGGCTACATCCAAGCTTGCTCATGACCGCGAGCATGGCTACTTAAATAGTTTTTAACATTATGTAAAGGTTGTATAGCTTTATCCACACGAGATAATCAAACATACTGTTGGCCATTAAACTCTTCCTTGGGCATGCGACGGGAGTGATTATCTTATAGCCTTTAGGTTACCTGGTCCTAATCTTGCACCAGCCTGATGAATGGACAATCCCTCACTTGTGCGTGCCCTTCCCCCAAGTCAACTAACTGATAGACCCTCACTTAGGCGTGTCCTTCCCCTAAGTGAGCATTTACCATTGTATTAGCAAGTTTTGGTCCCATCACCATGGTTTGGAAGCCCCTACGAGCCAGATCTTCACTCAGAATGTCCTTACTACTTCTGTGCCTACCACAATACAAGGCTAATCTAGACAACTTAGTCAGCTAAATGCCAAAGGCCATATAGCACATGTGGTTGTACAATGTGACTTAGATGTGAGGGAATAGCATTTGGTCCTTAATTGACTCGGGCGAGAATCTCCCCCTATCTACATGTGAGGTTCCTCCTCATATTTGACAGATTATCATCTAACTCGTCCACGTCCAAAACCTATGTTTTTCATTTCATTTTATATCAAACTAACATAGGCTCCTCCTATGGTCTAACATTTTTGAAACCATCATGCCCATGTGTAAACTTGTTCGAAAGATCAAACTTAGAAGAAACTAGTACTAGTACTCAAGGTAATATGCCCAAAATTTTGACATTAGTTGTGTCTAACCATGTCCTAAGGGTTTCAACAGTGATGATATTAAATTTACAAGGAAAGTTCACTGCATTCGAGCAGTCATAACTACCATTACCCACAATATATCAATTTTACTTAAACATATATGCATGTATAATAGATTTTGTAAATAATGTACAATAATTGAAATACTGAGATCAACATGATCAAAGGGGGTGCTTGCCTTGCTCTTGTTCTTAGAGAATGATTCGAATGCGTTCTCAGAGTAATCTGGCATGGAGTTTATTTGATAAAAATCCAAATATATGCAAATAACAGCCAAATAAACAAAGATAAGACTAAAATATTTTTGTGCAATCAAGATGATCATGATTTTAGAAAAATTTAGAAACAAATATAACTAAATTTTGAGTTTGTATGCAAAAGTTATAAGCATTTGAGTTTTGGCTTGGTTCGAATTATATCTTCTCGGTTGGTACAGTACTCTTTACGACTACTAATGTTTTCGGCCGTTACAGTACTCAGATGCTCCGATTACCAAATATCGGCTATCAACCATGGCACTTCGACCACACAGGTCTTCGACCTACCACAACTCGAGTCATACTGCTCACACGGAGCTGGTACTAGCGGTCTTCAACCACGCAGGTCTTCCGAGCACTGAACGGGTACTGCAGCTTACGATCGCTGACTATTGACTAAGTTCTATAGGTTTTCGACTACTGACCGGGTATTGTAGCTTACGACTGCCGACTAGGTACTGTAACTTAGACCAATTTACTGCACTTATGACTGATCTACTGTACTTACGACCGATCTACTGTACTTACGACTACTATAATTATGATCGATCTACTGCACTTAGGACCGATCTACTATACTTACGACTACTATACTTACGATCAATCTACTGCACGTACAATCGATCTAATGTATCTCATTACTGATCTACATGTCCTCCCCTACACAAAGATCAAGGCCTAAGCAATGGTGGACATGTCCTCCCAAAATGAAGTTTTCATTTACATGAAAGAGTCTAAGTCAAGAAATTATTCCCAAGCAAATATTCTTAGACTCAACACTATGGAAGGTTATACACATATCTATATTTTTATAAAATATGCATTTTATTAAGCTATCGACACCTAATCAATTCAATCTACTAGCCATTTGACTCTTTTAATAGTACAACAAAACTATAAACAAATTATAGCAACCCAGCTTATCCACCAAACATCTAGACTGATAAAATGCTAAGAAAACATCATTAGCCTTCATTATACCTTCACCTTAGGCTTATCTAACTTGGGGTCATGACTTTGATATCTAGTGTCGCTTCTCAACCTCTGAGAGAGGTCAATTGTGTTGATGGTGAACACACTAATCCTCTCACCCAAATGAGACTATCACATACTCTACAATTACATTAGTATGAATGCTTAAGTTTGTCATTAATCACCAAAACTAAATCAATGGAGGTTGAACTTACAAGGCGAAGGAAGAGGGAGTGCTTAATGGCATAGGGCACCAACAAGGTGCAATGGGGGAAGCGACTGGGCGAGGGGGTTGGTGGTGGAGGGAGAGGAGAGGTCTGGGTGGCGGAGGAAGCGATTGGATGAGGGGGAGGCAGTAGAATGGAGAAGGCAGTGGGGACGAAGAGGAGGGGGTTGAGTTTCTCACTCTCTTAATTTTGCCATGGAAGGGGCAATAAGAAGCATGGGGAGGAAGCAGAAAGATAAAATTGTCCAAGGTAGATTCAAAATTTTCCAAAAATGACATATAACAAATTATATATTCTATTAAGAGACATATTATTGATTATGTTCTATATAATGGCAAAATACTCAGAGACCACTCCATTAAGTGGCAAATGATCAATCCCCCCCCCCCCCCGACTATTGATTTTGTACAGTTCCATTGTTATGGCACTCCATAATTAGCATTTGATTCTAAACTGAGGAATTTTAGTGGATCACGGAAAAATCTTCTAAATAATCAAAAGAACTCTTATTTTTGTGTCTTCTTTTTTATCAACTAATTCTGATGGAGGGATAGTATAACATCCCAGTTTTTGCTACTTTTTGAAAGTTTTTAAATGAAAATAACAATTTTTATTTTTCTTGAATTAATTAGAGCTTAATTTGAATTTTCTAAAATTAAAAAGATTTAACATGAATAAAGTAAACATCATTTAAATCAAAACAAGATTTATTTGGGTTCCTTGTATCGTATGATTTTTTTTTTGTTTTTTCTTGGATTTTTGGAATTTATTTGCTATTTATTGGAGCTCAATTCAATTTATCCTTATTTCTGATATTAAAAATTCCTTGAAATTTCGGATTTTATCTCTAAGTGGGCTGAATCCCTTTTTCTCCTCAGCTTAGTTTAGCCCACGCCATCTTGGCCCAGCCTAGCTCCTTCTGGCCTAACAACCACACCAGCCCGCCTCTCCCTCTCTTTCTCTCACTGCCAGCTCGAGCCTACCCGTCTACCAGCCCGCCGTCCCATGTCATGCATCGCCTCCACATGCACACCGTGTTTCCTTCTCTGTGCCATCACCTACCAGCTGACCCCACCTATTAGTGTCCTGTTCATCGTCCTCAACACGGTCTTCTTCTCTGACCTAGACACGCCACCACCGCCATCTCCATTCTGAATGCCTCTCTCCTTGACTATTTAAGGGTGCCCAAGGCCTCTCAAACCCTCACACCGAGTTGTCGCACCTCATAGCTCTCACCGTCGCCTCAATTTCAGCAACCACTCATTAGAATCACCAATCAAGTCACCGCCACCCCTTCAACTTTGTCTAGGAATTGCTTCACCGTGGGTAAGCCATCAGCCTTGCCAACCACTCCGCTAGCTTCACCTTGCCAACCCTTCCACCTCGTCACCTCACCAATCCTTGAAGACCGCCGGAGGTGAGTCACTGCTGTAGGCCCGAACTGCTTCACCGCGAAGACCTCACCGTCAGGCCACTCCGTTGACCATAGGACCCCATGCCAAGTCAGGTTGCATTGCATTGCTTCCAGAAGCACGTTGCGCAGCATGCTAAACCAAGCCAAGGCCTTCCTCGGTGAGTTCGCCACCGACCTAAGCCATCACTGCTCTCCCCTTGTCACTAGCCACCTCCACTCGTCCCCAAGCTCTGCACCGAGGTAAAATGAAATCACCGTCATGCCCTCTCTCTTTAGCACCCCTATGCATGCTCCGCCGAGCCTCCTCTCACTGGAACCCCGCCGACCCGAGCCATGGCCGCTACCTCTGAGCTCATTGCTAGTGAACCATCAGCTCCTGAGCCAAACTAGTTGAGTCTCCAGCTTCACAGTGCTGCATTTTCACGATCTCACACCTCTGCCTACTCTGTCCTACCTCACCAGAGACCCTCGGGTCCAACCATTGCCGCCGACATGGCAAGCCACCTTAGTGCAATGAGCCGACATGTCGCTCATGCTAGTGCCACGCAGTAGCCATGCTAACCCCAAACTACCAACTCACACCACCACATCGCACTGCTTCATCATCTCCCACGTGTCAGCCATGTCAGAGCCACCTCATCACTTTTGCCCACATGTTCGCCCAGTCTCCACGCCACATCAGTCAAATCCCTACATCGGTTCAGTGGACCTAGTCTACCATGGACCGAGCCACTAACATGTAGACCCTGCTGTTAGATTTTGTTTTTCTTTTATTTTGAAGTTAATATTCTAGGGAATATTCTCCTTTCTCAATTTCTAGGAATTTATTTTCCAAGCAAATCTTTCGAGAGTCCATTCTCCTTCATACGAACTCTGATTGATTTGATTCTTCTTCCTAAATTCATATAATATTGAGTTCTACCTTTTGGTTTTGTTTTGTCAATCTTGGATTTTATTTGGATTTTTCTTTGGATTTATTTGTGTTTCATTCGTTTTCTCTCTCATAAGATAACGTCTTCGAAGGAGCAGAAACAGGATTTGAAGATCATGAAGTGGTAACTGAGCAAGGCTAAGGCAAGTCATGACCTTTGATCATGTTAAACCCATTGTTTCAAATTTAAGTATTATTATTTTGTTTTAAATTATTGTACATTGCTAATTTATTACAAACCCGTGTACTTGGTAGTTATCAACCAATTTTGATTAAATCCCTCCTTTAGTAATTTGAATGTCATGATTCTCTTGACACCATAGGATGGTTAATTATTTAGTAATACAATATTAGTCTCCACTAGGGTTGTACGTCAAGTATGCTTAGCCATGCTTATTGTTACAGTAAGTTTATCATCACATTGATGGATTAATTAATTTTAACTTAATGAGATATTGAATTATGGTGGTTAGCCACAATTATAAAATTTGTATATCATGACATAGTAGCACCATTGGTCTTGGATAGGGGTGGATATCGAGCCAACTCCTCGTTTTATCGAGCTTTTTCTAAAATTAACATAGTTTGATTTAATAACATTTTACGAGTAATTTAAAAGTATTTTTAGAAATGAGCTAACGAGCCGAGCCGAGCCGAGCTAGAGCAAAATTCAAATTCATTTAAAATCAACTCATTTTAATGTTTAACCAATTAACAAGTATAATTGAAGCAATTTTGAACCGAGCCAACGAGCCCCACTAACGAGTTTTTTTCCACCCCTAGTCTTGGTTAAACAAATTGGTTTTCACTTAGGTGAGTGATTGTGCAGTAAATTGGGTGAATTTAGCACATTGGAATGTCAATGTCTCGCCTGTGTAATAATTAAAGACTTACCATTATGCATTATTGATCTGAGCCTTATTGTACAACTATATGTCTAGTATGAGATAGACCTGGCTAATTAATTTGTGATGTTTCAACTTTGATTTCGCCATTGAGATAAATATAGGTGTGGTTGTAGCCATTGGCTCACATAGGTGCAAGAAGGGATTTTCCGACTAGGTGGCTAGCCTACTCGGCAGAAAAAACCTTAGTGGGCAAAATCGGGTTAAATTGGGCATTGTAAAGGTCTTGTGATAATCTTTTAGTCGCACACATTTGGAAGTGTGTCAGACAGATATTATAAGTTGATTATCTCTTGTGGTTAATGTTGTGCAGCCTCTACAACATGTAAAACTATTTGAATAATCATATCTCCGGTTATGGACAATGCTCAATTATTTCACATGAGGGTAGATCTTTATAAAATTGTGGTTTGGTTGGGAAGTGAATGGTTACTTCACTTGCGGTTTATTCAATTCCTTTGATTCCCTTATTTCTCATTCTCAAGGTGCGCTTTTAATTTATTTATTGTATTTACTCTAAACAATTATTTTCTGCAAAATAACCACTCAGCGGTTCTTTGATAAGCCTTGCATCATTATATATTGTATCTTGTTACAAATGACTTACTGAGTACTCTCTGTACTCATGACTATATCCTTTGTTGCTTAGTTACTGAAGGAGAATCATATCAGACAGAGTTATTTGAGGAGGAATGCTTCGACGACATCGCAGATTAAGACTTCGCTCTCTAATCGATTGCCTGTGGGTATGTTGAATGGCAACTATGTTTATCTTTATTTTTCGCTGCTAGTTTTTTTAGACCCTTCATGCTATTATTTGTAAGCTTGACAAAAAGTCGTTATTTTGATAATTAATAAAATTTATTTTTTTCTTAGTTATTTGTGATTATGGTTGATATTTTATATATGTTTTTATTGTGTGTACAAGCTGATTTTGGATTAGTGCAGAATACACAAAGAGTCCGAATTTATGTATTTAGGTCTCGACAGACAGGTTACAAATAGAATAAATTTTAGAGGGGTCAGTACAATCGGCTAGTGTAGCATCTTAAATTACAACCCAAGGTCATGAGTTCAAATCCAAAAAAATCATATTGGAAAATTCACACAAATAATCTATCCAATCTGTGGCTATTGAAAATCGAACTTTGATAATCTCTTAGAGAAATAGGGTGCTATACCGCTAGTCTATAATATGGTTGGCTAGCCCTATGCAAATGTTAGACGGGACCGTCAAATAAACCCAATTCCCTCTGTGCTGGTCGGGTTGGGCCTAGGCCCGATGTGTCGGCTGGATCGAGCCCTAAGTAGGACAGTCCCATTTTAGTTCGAAATGAGAACTAGGGGTGAAAAGTAGATATAAATTATTCGTATTATCTGGTTATCGTATTCGATAGGATAGAGATATAATATAAGATTTTTTCATCCGATTAATAGTCTATCCTATTCATATTTATATTCAAATTCGCGTAAAAAAACATGGATGTGAATATGATATGGATTTTTACCATCCGAAATATTATTTATCCATACTATCCGTATTCGTATTCGACGAAGAAATATGTATATTTTATTACAATACAACTAATGAGTTGGACACGTTTTTTAATTGAACGTGAATTTGTGTTTCGTTAGGTGAAGTAAATGAATTAGAATGATTAAGTATGATTGTACGATGATAAAATGTCATTAATGTCTTCATACTATATAAGTTGTGAGGATATCCGGATCTAACCAAATTGAGTAAATATTTGATTCGAATTTGTATTCGTTACCTATTTAATTTGTATTCGTATTTGAGAATATTCGGATTCATATTCATTTGCAAATATAACTACGAATATGGTAAAGACACTATTTAATCCATATTCAATTCGTTTTCACCTCTAATCAGAACCATATCGAGCATGCTTGGATGGTCTCGACCCAACCAAAGCCACTAATGGGTTTTAATTTTGGAAGCTCTGCATTTGTCATCACAGCCAGCAAGCCCGTCCGTGGCTTCATCTACGCGTTCGTTCACCTATTACGTATTTCTGTCGGGAACGTTTTCCCCTGCGTTTTTCTGTGTGAGCACCACCAATAGCTCACCATTCTATTCAACGCTACAGAAGTAGACAATACAATGGCAGGGATGCGACTACTTCTTCCTTCTCCCTTCCTTCCCCTCCTGTCCAGCCCATGCATAATTCGAGCCATCCATTATTGTATGCATGTACACATACATGGCCATATATAATAACTGTATATATGAACTTTGATCGTCGTGCTCCAGCACAGCTCAGGGAGTCGTCGCCGCCACGTTCTTGAGTCCCAACAGCAAAGAGGGTAGAGACGGCAATGTTCTGGCATTTCTTGTAGACCCCCTATCTCTGCCTCTTCTTCCTCTTCTTCCATAGACCTCTGCCTTTTCTTGACAATCCCAATGCAGCATGAGCATTGAGCTGCGTTGTTTGGTCGTATCGGTTCGTCACGGCGCAGGCGCTGCGCAATCGGTTTCTTGTCTGATTTGTGGAGGTGGTAACATCTTGTGTGATCTAAAGGTACGGTCCATGGCTGCTTCTTTTCTTCTGCTTTCATTCTTGTGATGTTCAGACTTGTTCTTGGTTTGAGGAAATATGGACTTGTTGGGGTGTATAATTTAAGAAAATTGGAATGCCTTTTCTTTTCTTTTATTTATCATGTTTGCATCAAAATCATTTGTTTTCGGCCTAAATTTTTCTTGGAGTACCTGTTCTTTTCTTTGTAGACCATTAAATGGTCCCATAGTTTCTTCTGAAGCAAAGGAAGTTTCCACGCAATTAGTTCGCTCAACGAGCTGGAAGAATCTTTTACTTTGGATGATGGATTTTTTAAAGCAGAAGACGTGTTGTGATCTGTAGAACTGGAAGATTTGTCATTTGTCAAAGGTCTTAACTTGGGGAGGTTTTATTTATTAGAGTTTGGTTTGTCCTTTTAACGCCACTTGGTTCGATGCAAACATGATAAATAATGTAAAAGAAAATGCAATTCTACGGTGTTTATGAACTTGCTTAAAGTATACTTAGGAGTCAACTTTTTTTGATTTGTTTTCATGGTAGAAATGGATGGAGCTCCAAGGTCATGGTATTAGATATAGTTTAATTCTTGGTGTTCCTTTTTATTTGAGAATTTTTACCATCCTTGAAAAGATACCTGGAGGTACTAAGAGGTACCAAGAATTTATATGTAACTAGTTATGTATCCGTGCATTACAACAGAACTTATTGAATATATAGAGAATCGTGCTATAGAAGAGAGTTGCTCTGATCGGTTGGAAAATAGAGAATGATGAGAAGTTGAGTGAATAGAGCGGTTGGAGAAGGATGAACGTACAACCACCAACTCGTTCTTTTATAATAGTATATAATAGTAATAGATTTGGTGGCAGGGGTACTGGTACTTTCTAAGAATGGTAAAAACTCTCTTTTTATTTTTATTTTTTTTCAGAGAAGAGGGCACACAAAAGAAACAAAACTGTGCCCATTTTCCATCATCATTTTCGGTAACTCTCACTGTAATGTTGTCTTCATCAGAAGAAAACGACAACGGCAGACAATCCTCCGTTTGGGTTACTTCAGAACATGTTCCATTAGTGCACAAACTAACGGAGCTCTGTTTTTTTTTTTTTTTGGCCTAAGGATTTATTGGAACTTAATTGTCACCTCTAGATCTTCAGTATTTTGCACGATGTTGTTTCAGATCAATAATTTATTGGAACCCATTTGTCTCCACTGTTTAGTCTTAGGAGTTGACTCCAAATTGATCGAGATCACGAAGCTATGAGCATTAATGACATTTTGAACAATTTGGTACTAATCGCTTCCCTCCACTCTCAAATCATGCAGTAGTACACTATGAGAACTCTGCTCCAAGCTCAAGCCGGTGGTGCCGCCGCCGGCAACGCAGCAGGCACCCTGGCAACCTCGGGCACTGTCCCTCCTCCCTCCTCGACGTCGCCGTCGACTGGCTTTTCGCCTCCGCCTCCTGAATCCTCTTCCTCTTCTTCCACTCATTCCTCTCCCTCATCGTCCTCTGCTCCGCCGCAGCCTTCCCCGACATCTCCTACCCCGCCGCCACCTTCCCCTTCATCGCCACCACCATCACCGCCACTTGCACCGCCTCCTTCGCCGGTTGTCACTGCCCCTCCGCCACCTGAGGCGTCATCTCCCCCTCCACCAATCGCATTGCCGCCCCCGCCGCCGTCTCCGGTGCCGACGTCCGCTCCCCCACCTCCCCTTGCCACCGCACCGCCCCCACCGGACAATGCCGCACCACCGCCTTCCTCCATGCCGGTGCCGCCACCACAGTCCGCTCCCCCACCTCCCATTGCCACCGCACCGCCCCCACCGAACAATGCCGCACCACCGCCTTCCTCCATGCCGGCGCCTCCACCACCGCTCGCTCCCCCACCGCGGTCACACGCCACGCCGCCTTCTTCGAGCGCGGCTCCTCCACCAATCGCCGCGCCGCCAACAGCGTTTCCACTGGACGCCACGCCGCCACCACGGCACTCTGTCATGGCTTCTGCCCCGCCTTCGCCAACCCGGACGAGTTCACAGGCCACCGCGCACTCGCCTCCGGCTGCAACTGTAACGCCGCCGGCAGTGGATAACAGCGTGCCTGCACCGCCCAGCGGTGGCGGGCTGAGCTCCGGGGCCACAGCAGCCGTGGTGGTCGTGGTGGTGATCGCCTTCCTCAGCGTCGCCGGCGTGTTCGTCTGCCTTTCGAAGCGGCGGAAGCGGAAGCACGCCGACCAGTACTACCCCGGCTTCGTCGTGCCGTCCTACACGCCGCAGCATATGTCGGGCGAGGCGCCATTCCTACGGGCGCCGTCGGCGCCAGGGTCGATGAACTTCAGCATGGGCGGTAACCATGGCATGTCTCCGACGACGAGCCAAGCGTATGGGCATCAGCAGCAGCACCAGCAGCGGTTCGCGTCAGCGAACTACAGCAGCACGACGGGGAGCCAGGGGCCGGCGAGGAGCGTGGCGGCGTCAGGCGACCTCAGCGTGGGCAACACAAAGGCGTTCACGTTCGACGAGCTGTACGACATCACCGGCGGGTTCGCGCGCGACAACATCCTCGGTGAGGGCGGGTTCGGGTGCGTGTTCAAGGGCACGCTAGCCGACGGCAAGGTGGTCGCCGTGAAGCAGCTCAAGGGTGGCGGCGGGCAGGGCGAGCGCGAGTTCCAGGCGGAGGTAGAGATCATCAGCCGCGTCCACCACCGCCACCTCGTCTCCCTCGTCGGCTACTGCATCGCCGAGGACCACCGCCTCCTCGTCTATGACTTCGTCTCCAACAACACGATGCACCACCATCTCCATGGTAGGAACAGGACAAGACGAGCTCCACTTATTCACT
This sequence comes from Dendrocalamus sinicus, assembly GCA_036346575.1. Lineage (NCBI taxonomy): Eukaryota > Viridiplantae > Streptophyta > Magnoliopsida > Poales > Poaceae > Dendrocalamus > Dendrocalamus sinicus. The sequence goes on along the minus strand of CM070656.1, from coordinate 16,472,900 downwards.
TCTTTACTTCTTGAGCTCATATGACTTTTGTGATTTAGCATCTTCTTGATTTCTTATGGCTTTTTGTAGTTTGTAAAAAATAATGGCCCGTTGTGTTTAAATTACTCATGTAGGGAGGGGAAGACCGGTGATGGACTGGCCAACAAGGGTCAAGATTGCGGCAGGCTCAGCTCGTGGATTGGCATACCTTCATGAGGATTGTAATATGAATTCTTTCTGGGGTTCACTTTGGTTATTTCAGTGTTTGTTACATTGGAATTGAAGCTTAAATTTTTGTGTTTCTTTTCTTTTGTTCCTTGTTGTTATAGGTCATCCCAGGATCATCCACAGGGACATCAAGTCATCAAACATCCTGCTTGATGACAACTTTGAAGCTCAGGTTTGTTCTTACTGCAAAACTTCCATCTTTCTGAACAATTAGGTGGTATGGATGGTATGTTCAGTTCCTGATGAGACATGAATGCTGTGTTCATGAGCCAGGTTGCTGACTTTGGGCTTGCAAGGCTAGCGGAGAACGACGTCACGCACGTGTCGACTCGTGTGATGGGCACATTCGGGTAATTCATCTCGCCATGAGGTCTAACACAATCATTCATCTCAGCAAGTAGAAAAAGAGGAAATGACATGAGTGTCAATTCCGTGTTTATATTGCATTCAGGTACTTGGCTCCAGAGTATGCATCAACAGGGAAGCTGACAGAGAAATCAGACGTGTTCTCCTTCGGCGTCGTGCTTTTGGAACTCATCACCGGTCGGAAGCCTGTTGATTCATCCCGTCCCGTCGGCGACGAAAGCCTCGTGGAATGGGTAAGCTCTTGCACTAGTACCACCAGTACTAGCAAATCTCAAAAATTCCCCATCTCACCTGCACAATTGCATTGTCAAATTGGCCACTGAAGACACGCTGTTCCTGATCATACTCCTCTTACAGTCGAGGCCACTGCTAAACCAAGCAATCGAGAACCAGGAGTTCGATGAGCTAGCTGACGCTCGCCTTAATGGGAACTACGACGAGGTTGAGATGTTCCGGGTGATCGAGGTGGCTGCAGCATGCATCCGGCACTCGGCTGCCAGGAGGCCCAAGATGGGGCAGGTACCAATGAAACCTTTGACACTGTAGCAAATCCAGCAAAGTGAAATTATACACTTGCACATCTTCAATGCATCACTTGTTACTTACGAGTACTGAGCTTCCAACCTGTTTTCAGGTTGTCAGAGTTCTTGATAGCCTGACTGACGTTGACCTAAGCAATGGCGTACAGCCAGGGAAGAGCCAGATGTTCAATGTTGCAAACACAGCGGACATCAGGCAGTTCCAGAGGATGGCGTTCGGCAGCCAGGATTTCAGCTCCGAGTACAGCCATTCCAGGTCCAGCATGGCAAGCAGGAGGGATTTCTAGTCATAAAAATCCATAAAGTTTCCACAGGAGCAGTTTTTCCTAGTTTCGGTTGATCTTGTTTTTGCTCATATCTTAATTCTTTATTGTTCCTTTTCAGTTATCACTATATTACTGTTCATTTGTTTCTTTGATGCGCACATTGACAGAATATATACACATGATAATGTATTCTTAGCTATCCAGCTGGATGGGATTTTCAGTTTCTTCTCAAACTAGTACCTGAATTTTTCTAAACTATCAGATCGATTTCCAATTTATGACATCAATTGTCTCCTCCATATCCTAAAAAAAGTCCTCCCTATTTACGAGTCATATCAGTTTCTTGTAGGGCTGCCACTGGGTAGGGTATAGGTAACCCAAATCTATGCCCAATTTTATCCATACTCATTTAAAGTGATACTTCCTATACTCAAATAAACCAATGGGGTTGGATAACCCAGTGGGTAAAGGGAAGGAAATGGAGGGGTTAAGTCAAAGAGGCTTATGGATGACGTTTTCGTACAACTTCGGTATTTAGAATTTCAATCTCGCGTTCACACTACAAAAATTTTCTGAAATCAATTGAATTGATTAGAGATGATTATGCGTGTAGGAAAGCTATTCTATACAAATTGGCAGGACTAGACATACATGTGGGCCCCATATGTCTTTATAGGAAGCTTTCGTAAAACTTTGGTATTTGAAATTTCAGCCTCACGTTTACACTACAAAAGTTTTACAAAATCGACTAAAATTTGTTAGAAATGATTATGTGTTTATGTAGCAACTCTGTGCAAATTGGCAGCATATGTGTATAGATGGCCCCCATATGCTTTTATGAGAAGTTATAACTAAGTATGGGTAGTCCAAGCCCATAGATAGTCATGTGCACTCTCAACCTTAGGTTTGAATAGATATGAGTAAAGATGAGCAAGTGGGTATTACCCTCTCCATACCTAAATCTAAATGGGTATTCTATTCTTACCCATACCATACCCAATAGTATGTTTATGGGTTTGGACAAGGGTAATAGGTACCTAGTTTCTTGCCAAAAAATCAGAAAACAAGAATAGGATATCATAAGGGCAGTGTCCAACAGGGCTTGACCGCATTGAAATTTGCCTCTTTGTATGGTCATGGGCATATCATGCACTCCACTCATCTCAGTTTCCGTCTCACGCATGCATTTCTCTCTCACTCACTCACTTTCCCTACCGCTCGCTCCTTCTTCTAAAAACCACTTCTTTCACTAAAAGCTATCAACCATAGTCCAAAGCCATCAGTCGCAGCTAATATGAATAGGTCCTAAGTACACGCATTCGATCAGTTCAAATTCGAACCATGGAGCTAGCATATGTATGATCTCAGGGCAAAAGCGTTGAAGATGTGTGTAGTATAGTTGGTAAAAACAACTACAAGTACTTCCATGGCCATTGGTACCTCGCCACTCTCTTGTCTCTACTTTCTTTCCTTGTAAGTATATTGGAATATCAGGGATAACATTCTTTTAAGGGATTGGTTTGTAACATCCTAAATTTCGCTTGAATTTAAAACCATTCAAAATTTTGCAACTTTCAAAAACTTTCATTTAATTCTAGAGTTGGTCAAGCATTTTGGAAGAACTGAAAACCAATATTTTTGAATTGAAATTAGTTGCTCAAATAAATTTTCAAATTATTTTCCTTCCCTTTTCCAAATTAGGCTGAAACCCAATTCAGATGGCCCATTTTTCCTCTTCCTCTCTCCCTCTTTTTCCCTTTCTTCTCCTCTTGCTCAGCCCAGCCGTGAGGAAGCTCATGCTAGCCCGCCTCCTCTCGCTTCCCTTTTCCGTGTGGCCTAGCTGACCAACACCGCCCATCACTTCTCTCTGCCACACAGGCCTTGGCCCCGCTTGTCAGGCACCTGCCCTGTTCTTCTTCTCTAGCAAGCCTTCTCTCTCTTGTTCTGCCTCCCGCCTGCTCACACATGTGTTGCGCGCACGTGGGTGACGAGCCCACCATCCAGTGCCCTGCCATGGCCGACCTCAAGCGCAACACTACCACCAACCTATCAAGTCACTAGGCCATCCCATCGCATTCAATTTCATGTGTCACACTCACGATTTCTCGCGACTGAGATGGATTCTGCATCGTTGTGCTCTCCCCTTCCTCCTCTCTACTTAAGCATGTGTCGAGCATGTCATCTCGTGTTCCCCATCCACCTCTACCTTTCCCCCAACCCCCTCCCCCCTCTTCTTCCCCTCAGATTGGAGAGGAAATTGGCCGTACCCGCTATCATCCCTAACTTCACCCGTGAGCGCCGCCATTGAAGATTGGCCATCCCTAGTAGGGCTCCCCCTTGGTTCCCTTATCCTTCGAGGTCACTATGGACGGCTTCGTTTAGAGCACCTCCTTCAGGTGCATGGCACCGCTAGGACCTCCTTAAGGTGTATATGTTTGTGTGTGTCGTACCCCTTGAGTTGGGTGGCGTTTAGTTATCACCTTCGTAGCCTAGATCGACGCCGCCATCTCCATTGTTTTGGCTGAAAGCCACTGCCACCATCGCCAATCTTTGCACGGGCATCTAGGCTCAATTTCTCCCTCTTGGAGCTTCCTCTTACCTCATTCTATCTTCCCCCACCATCAATTAGAGCTCCCCTTTGCCTAGTCAACGTTGCCGCGTGGAGCTTGCCACATCACCCTAGGTCACCGTTACCAGCCGCCTCGGCTCACCTCCTACATATGCTTTCGGTAGCTCCTCTTCTCTCTTCTTCTCCATTGAAGTTTCCGCTCCCTTCCCTATTCCTGACCGCCATGTACTGGCCCATGACATTGCCACCCCTAGCTTCCTCCCCTCCTAGTGATCCATTTTTGTGGTTTCCAGCTCCCCTCCGTAGCCCCTTCGCGCCAACAAGGCTCTAACACCCTATGCCACTGCCTCCCTTGCTCTCTTTGTTTCTCCCTGCCTCTCTATTCTCTCTGCTCCTCTCTCTGTAGGTGTGTATGACCAGTGGGCCTAGATAGATAGTGGCTAAGTAAGGTAATAAGCGTAATCTAATACATGACATTAGGGGCCACTTAATTAGATGATTTATCAAAATTACTTAGTGTTGGATGCTAAATTAAAACTTAATTAGTATATCATTAGTATTTATTTTAAAGTACAAATTTAACTAGTTTCTTGTAAAATATAACTATATACAATATATATTGTGTCTTAGAACTAATAGTATTTATTTTTGAGCAAAAGTTAATTAAAAGTTAGGTTGACCACCGAACCTCTACCACCCTAAGCTTACCCTGCTTCTCCACTCACTCCCCATCTTTTCTTTTGTAGCTAAGGGTTGAGGCTACTTGGTGGGTAGTCACTAGATGGTTGGAACCCATGACCTCACCTTAGGATTAAGGCTTTCATATGATTTTGGTGATATGTGTTGTAATGTACATGGTATGTGAATGATAGCCTCGTTTGTGGTAAGGACCACAACCTTGTGCCAAGTAAATAACACAGATTTCGCTCAACCACAATTTGACTTGTCAACTTGGTCTAGTATACTACTCGACTGCTCTTAATAAAACCTGGTCTAGTATATCTTTTGTGTTGTATTATAAACCTTGGGTTTGGATGTTCTTAATAACGTAAAAGTCGACTGCTACGTCATACTCTCTTGTAATAAAAGATTGGCTTTTATGACTAAATTATGCGAATGTTTGATGTACATTCTCTTTATCGCTCTGCAACTGATCTTTCAGGGCAGTTGCGAGAAAATTCAATGGCCACAAAAATAGGGTTGTCACAAAAACCATCAATTGCTACTTTCTAGAAGTACTGAAGTCATCAGAAACATTTCATAGAAGTTAGGGCTGTTCGTTCGGTTTATACAGTTCGGTAAATACAGTTTTTTCGGTTTATACGGTGTTAGTAATTCGGGAAATACGGTAATTAATATAATACGGTATGGTATCGGTAAATACCATTTTATTTCGATACGGTATCGGTAAATACCAATTTTACCAAAGTTTGCGCGAATTGCTAAACGTTAAATCGTTAATCTCATCTCCAATTCTCAATTGACCATTGCACAAGCAGAATTCTTCAATACAGACTAACAAACTGAGGATAATCCAGTAGTCAGAAGTTCAAATGCACCCAGTATTCCAGTAACCCCAGCGAGGCTGATCAATCGCTTGCTAAGGAATTAGAATGCGCAATGCCCACTGCCCAGACATTCCCAGTGGGATCGATAATGGCCAACTTATCTCCATCTCAAAGGGAGAGTTTGAGCATAGAAACAATGGAGGAAAATGAAGTGGAGTTGAAGAACAACACCCAACAGAGCCGCTCATTGTTGCCCATTTGACCTTCTCCGCAAATCGAACTTGAGCACCAAAACTACCAATACAATGCGGACCACACTGGCTTATATTGATCGAGGACGGATTGCAATTCGCAAAGAAAAGGATACACTTTATTCGAATCCAAGGAATTTGCAGTGTCACTACGAAAAAAGAGAATCTTGCGGCGTTAGTGCGTTACCACCGACGGCGACGAGCGCGGCGTAGGCGAGGGTGAGCTTCTGACTTCTGAGACATGGAGAGGCCCTCCCCCCATCTTCTCCTCCCCTCCTCGCCGCCGCCCTGCGGATCACTTTCACCACCACCGCCGCCGCTCCCTCCTGCACCTCCGCTCCCAGAGGCCAGAGCCCTCACCGCCGCCTTTTGATCCGCCGCCGCCGAGCTCGGGTTCCTTGGCCGTGACGGCGGCGAGGAGGCGGGAGCCGGGTGAGGCGGAGCGGAGCGAGAGGGAAACGGGGGCGGAAGGGCGGTGCGGGAGGAGGAGCGACCACTGGGAGGCGGAGATCTGGGGCGCGGTGAGGGCGAGAGCCGAGAGGCGCGAGTGGGGTCGTCGCGACTCGCGAGGGCCATGGCCCATGGGATCCGCTCATCATCCGCCGAGCCGCCGACAGAGAGAGGGAGTGGCCGGCGTCTCCCATCTGCGCTGTGCGGCTCTGCGCGACTGCACCCCTGCGGCTAGGGTTGCGCGTCCCGCCCGCGTGCGTTGGGCCTGGTGGGCCGAGAGGCGCCGACTGCCGAGTGGGCTGTTCGGTTTGTTTGGGAAATTCGGTTTTTTTTCGGTTTTTACCCAAAAAACCGAATCAGAAAAATACTACTTTTTCTAGCTACCGAACCGAATACCGGTCAAACCGAGTTGACCGGTTCGGTTCGGTTTTTTCGGTACGGTTTGTTCGGTTCGGTACAGAAATGCACAGTCCTAATAAAAGTACATCAGTTGTACATATTGATCATGAATTCATGCAATCAGGTGATGGCACATGTGCATGCAATACATCAATTGCTACTTGCTAGATTTGTATATCAAAATCATCAATTGCTACAAGTCATTCGTACTCTTTAGTCTTTAGTAAACACCCTTTACTCATCAACCACACCTAAATACTGCACCACAAATCAAGATACTCATATCCATACCTCTGGTTGCCGCCCCTGTCGATTCTCGCGTAAGCGTACCACTGTTGGCCCTGCCACCGTCCTGGCCTATCCCCCACCTCCCCGACTGCCATCCTAGCCTCTCCCAAAGTCACCGGCGCCCTCCATGCGCAAGCCATGGTGGAACGACAACACAACCGCAATGGCACTCAGGCTCAGGCTCAAGGAGGAAAAAGAGCTCAAGATGAAATCACGCAACTACCTCGAGACGTAAGCCTCCGCCTCCATGAGCCAATTTGGGATTTGGGGGAGAGAGAGGGGGGGATTGGGTAGGGTAGGGGAGGGTGAGAGGCGAGTGAAGCAGAGGAGGAACAAGAAAGATGGCGAGTGAGAGGCAAGCCGCGAGGAGCACCTAGGGCAAAAGAAAGAGGAGGCCAGATGGGCCATGTTGGGCTGGGTATCAATTCAAATTGGCCCAAAATATGCTTGATCGGTTTATATTCTAACCGGGGTGACCGGTAATCCGAAATAGGCCGATAATGGCTGGTTTTCGTCCCATAAGTTGAACCGTGATATAAAGCATTGTGCGATGGTGGTGGGTAAGAGCATTTAATCTCCAGTAGCATTTCATAATTAGAGAGGGAAACATATGAAGATTTCAGTACATGTCTACGGTAGATGGATGAATTCAACAGCCAATGATCTTGGAGTCGGATTGCGCATCCGTAGTCCATCGCCTATGGAGTCCGGAGAAAGACCGAGCATCAGCTTTATATTACAGTAGCAAATCAAGTCCCGAATTTTGCCGCCACGAGGGCGCAAAGAGAGCACAATCGTGAAGCACCTGTGTGTATTGTTGAGCAAATGATTGCTTAGGATTGTCACTTTTTGTCCGAGTAATTAATAGATCTTCTTTTCCTGAAAAAAATAACAAATTTGTGGTGGGTTTCAACGATGGACAGTTTTGATTCCACTCTCAATATCTTCTTATTTAGTCCTCCATGAGATGTGTCTAATGTTGCCTTTGTAAACTAAAGTTGCTCTACTTATCTTCTCGCCTCTCAAAAGAAAAAAAAGAGTAAAGTCCATTACCGGTTCTTAAACTTTTTATGCTGTGTCATCCCGGTCCATAGACTTTCAAAGTGTGTCATCCCGGTGCTTAAACACTCTTTGGGTCTCAAAATTAGCCCACATGGTCTTGGTCATGTCATCCGGTCCTTAAACTTTTTATGCTGTGTCATCCCGGTCTATGGTTGTTACCACAGTAATGGCACACTTTGAAAGTCTATGGACCGGGATGACACACTTTAAAAGTTTATAAACCGGGATGACACAGCATAAAAAGTTTAAGAACCGGTAATGGACTTCACTCAGAAAAAAAGCTACTTGTTTCTCATGGTTAGTGAAACGACGCTCTTGTGGGAGTATGTTGCTTGAAAAAAAGGTAAATTCGATAATTTGGCGTCTCAAGGAAACAAAGTTCAGAGCAATGTAAATTAGTAAAGTTGATATATGAAAGTGAGAAATGGAACGCAGTAGATGGGATCGAGCCTACAGAAATTACTCAGATAAAGCAGGAGTGAAGAAATGAAAAGAAAAATGTGAGTAACCTTGTGCATTAAGCAAACAACATAACATGATTGCACCCCTGAACTTTAAGCTTTAGGTTACACCCACCTGCTGCATGGAAAAGCTTCAAAAGGCTCAATCTTGCAGTGTCCCTACTCTGCCAATAAAATGAAGAACAAACGCCCTGCTGTTTGTCTGATTCAGCACGAATAGGCTTCTTTTTCCAGCACAGATTACAACACAATGAGGATCGGTTGTCACTTGTCAGTGAGGCAACTCAATTCTGAAGATTATATCATTCACTAAATTCTGTGGAAGAAAACAAAGATTCCAAGAATGCAAGAGTGGCTCTCCTCTCCAAAAACAAAGAAGTAAAGAGTGGCAATGTTTAAATTAAAGCAACTTCAATTGTTAACTTACAGGATGCAAATAGTTCCACTCAAAATACTATTCAATTGTTTCTTTTATCCTTTAGAATTTTCATTCAATCCAGCCTCTTTTCTTTTCCATCCAAAGAGTCCCATGATCAGATAGATCAGATCAGCTCCTTTCTCTTTTGCAGATACATGCATACACACACACCATCTAAATAACATGGCATGACATAGCCCCCATCATTCATTCCTGCTTTCGCCTTTTCCATGTTGGTCTCCACTTAATTTTCCACACTAAAGCTGACCTTACAAGCCTTTCCCTCACTCCATCAGCACACTATGCTACTAAATTTCAAAAAAGCAAGTCGCACTTTTGCCCAGAGTCTCCTCACTGCCTCCCATTCCTTCCACTCATGCTCTCACCTTATGGGCATAGGCATAGGCACAGCCACAGCCTCACCCCTCACCTCAAGTGCTCACCACTGTTCTATCGCCACCACCATCTCTTTGTGCAAGAATGGCGAACGCCATACCGTCGACACCGGCGGCGGCGACGACGACGATGCCCTTGCCGGACTACCAGGTGTCCGAAGCCGCCGCCGCCCCGCGGCACGGCTCAGGGTCGGTCGGCCCGTTCTTTGCGGTGCTCGCCGTCGTGCTGGTGCTCACCGTCCTGTCCTGCTTCTTTGGCCGGGTGTGCGCGGGGCAGGCCGAGGGCCCCGATGAGTGGTACGACTGCACGAGGCTGGCCCGCCGGAGATGCTGGCGGTGGCGGGCGCCTCGTCGGCCGGTCAAGCCTACCGAGGAGGTGAAACAGCCGGCCGCTCTGCCACTGCCCGAGCCGTGATTGATGAGGAAGAGCAGCAGCTCAGGAGCTTCTTGATGCTCTTCTTCCACTGCTGCAACATTGCAGGTTTGTTGAGGTGAAACAGCCGGCCGCTCTGCCACTGCCCGAGCCGTGATTGATGAGGAAGAGCAGCAGCTTAGGAGCTTCTTGATGCTCTTCTTCCACTGCTGCAACATTGCAGGTTTGTTGATAGGATAAAGCAATAAAAGGATACTTGTATGTCAATATCTGTGTAATATTGTAATACTTCTCTTCTTCATTTGAATCCTTCAGTTCTTCTTGATGTTACTGATTAATGTTGATTTTGTTAGCCTTCACTTCTCATTCTTAATGTTATGGTTGTTGCAATCTGTCAGTCAATTTTGTCAGATTGGATTATAATCAAAAGCTCAATACGCCAGGATACTGGTAACCGGTTAACTACCGGACTGTTTCAATTTTCGCATTTAAATTTAAATTGAATTTGCCTGATTTTTGGTTGTTTGCCGTCAGGTTTGACCAATTCTCAGCCGGAATTACTATTTATAAATTCAAAATCAACAACCAAATTTTAAATTTCAAACCTTTCAGACCGATATATTTTTATCAGTATGGCCGGTTACCGCCAATATTTTTTCCTTGATTTTTTTTTTGCAAAAGTTATTTTCCGTTTTTATCACTCTCTTTTAATTAGAGAAGGAATAATAACTCCTAGGCAACTTAAAAAGAACAAGAGATTGTTGCCCTTTAGAAATGATTGAAGGGGCAAATAAGAACTAATGAGACATGTAGGTTCCACCTAGTCACAAATATTACAGACAAATATAACTTGCAAATCTCTGAAGCACAAGCTTCCATTATCATACTTTCATTTATGATCCTTTCCCATAGAAGACTAGATCCATTATATCATCAGAAACCTTACTATTATTGGTTACAATACACTTGAGAGCGAGAGGTAGGGGGGGGGGGGGTAGCATCTACCTGTCTAAAAGAAAAGCAAAAAACAAACAAACAAACAAACTCCGCCTGAAATCACTAAAAACGAACTTTACACCAGGTAATCTCTCGGTCTCCTTGAGATCTCTCTAAGCAATATTGTGTGATCTTGCTCAATCATCTGAACTGGGAGAACCCCATGACACCATCGAAGCAACAATCCAAGAATATCCACAAGTTCCAATCAGTCCATTTCGTCGTCTTTCTGGAGACAACATTCTATAAGCTGTACAAAACACAAAATCTACTAAAAAACTATCCCTGAACTTCTAGATCAGTTTCCCTCGTTACTTGCATAGCCTTGCCATCACGACGAGCAGAGATCCCAACCATCCTCTGGTGTGATGACGTCCGGTGTCGTGATGACAGCTGTCTTGCCACCTCCGGATCTTCAGCCTTCCCTAAGTACCTTTTCCACTGAATCTTGTTGTGGAACATTGGGAAGAAGCGGATCTGGATTGCGGCGTAGCTAAAGTATGGGATAAGTGTTGCCATGACCACAAAAAGTGTCACCAACCAATATGAAAGGGCCGGCGCCAACTGTTCAATGAAGACCATGTATGCGGTTGTTGAGAACCTTGGGTCTACAGCACCATAAGCCAAGAGGAAGAGGTACCATACAGCAATGCTGCCCCATATGAATATGTGCTGGATTATGGTAAAGTAGTTCACAGAGAGCGCCATTTGGCAGTTCACAATCCATACGACACAAGTGTACATGACAACACCTAGGGCATCCAAGCCCGCAACTTGGCCATTCTGACGGAATGCCTGGTCCTCAAAGGCAGTAGTGCAGAAGAAAAAGATTAAGATGGCATTCATTGTACCATTAAGCATCCAGCCAAGTATCCGACGCCAGCTGAATAATATATTCTGCACACCTTCTTGGTAGAGCTCTGGATACTACAAAATAACATGAAGAACAGGAACTTCATTTAAAACAGCTTGGTCAAATGGATGGAAAATGAACATGAAAGATACAATTTTATTTTTGTTTGTTCAAGAACACAGTGAAAGGAACTGAAAGCACCACAAATAGGACTTGTTGAGGCATCTCTGGGGTAAAATGTCTCCTTGGATTAAGTCAGATATCATTAAATCATATGAAAACATATACTACGTGAACACTTTACCAAATCAAGAGCAAGGTTCCAAAAACCGGAACCAGAAGAAATCTCGGCCAGCGGTCGGTAACGGTAACCGGGCAGTTACCGGCCGGTTACCGGAAAAACCGGCCACATTTTGAAAATCAAAATTTGAATTTTGAGATGTTTTGAAACCTGTAACGGGAAAAAACCGGCCAAAATTCGAAAATCAAAACTTGATACCGGCCGGTTTTTTCGGTTACCGGTCTCCACCGGTAAAAACGGTAACCGGCCGGCCGGTAACCGCCGGGATTTTGAACCTTGATAAAGAGGACCAAGAGCACAAGAAAACAAAAAAAAACTTATCTTAAACAAAACATGATTATGTAGCTTCTCAGCAACCAACATAGAGTAGAAAGCGTATTTTCTTCAGAAAAAGATGAGGTGGAACATGTTTCATGAGCATTTAGGATTTGAAATGGATTTTTCCCAATTTTATCTACTATTCTGAAAGATTGTAGTTTTTTCCAAACTGTTTGGCATTGGGATACCTGCAGACACAGCCTGGAGGATACATCCTGATCAAATACTCCCAACGCAATGACAGGAAGGGAGGTGAAAATGACATTATACAGTGACAAGAACCAGTCATTATAAGCTGGCTTCCCTGAGAAGGATGCAAATGCTTCATATAGAAAGATGGTGACTCCAAAAGTAACATTCTTGTAGAAGAAATAGCATATCTGCACCAAAAAAGAAAGAACACATCAACATGGTGCTTGAATTTTACAAGCTGATTATGAGGTATAAACAAACATAAAGTATACCATCACTGAAATGCGTCGGTAACACCAATGCCCATGCACCAGCAGTAACCGTTCCAGAAAGCGGAATTGGGCGATAGCAACATCACTTGCCATGACAGCCTAAAACGTTGTGAACAGGAACAACAAATCATTAAAAAATATTTTATAGTGGGCACAAGCACCTTCACAAAATTTACAAAGCATCAAATTAGTAACCTGCATCCCTTCAACACCACTAATGCCAACCCCTATGTCAGCTTCCTGAAGCATGCCAACATCATTTGCCCCATCACCAATTGCTAAGGTCACTTTATGTGAATGTTTAACAAGTCTTGTAACCTGCACTTTTTGCATATAATCAATAATGTTAATATCTTGGCATGTATGTTTCTAGAAACAACACTAGGAGAATTACATAGAAAAGAGAAACATAAGCTTCATAAAAGCAAAAGGCTGACCAGTGCCTTTTGTTTCGGTGAAGATCGACAACATATGACTGATGCACACTTGACAGCAAGATCCAAGAACTTAAACTTGACATCATCTTCCAAAGCATAAGTTAATGATTTACCATCAATGATCAGTGCAAAAGATTCAGTGCTGGACTGACTTAAGGGTGGAATTTGTTTGATTCCATCCTCTATCTGATCCATAACCCTTTGCCTTGATGCCTGGAGAGCCAATAAAGAGAAAAGTAACTATACGGTTTTGATAGCCCAGGTTTAGCAATTATAAATGTGAATGCATGTTTTGTTAAACTGCCTTTTCTTTAAACATCTGGGAGCTAGTGTTGTGAATATAGTCATTCAAAAATCACAATTGTTCTATACTTAAAATGAGTTACATATGCAATGATTCAAAAACAAAGGTAATTCAATCATTTATTCACCTTGGCGATGGTTTGTTTGTCTCCATTTTTCTCCAATGCAATGATGTCAAGTGCTTCCAGTGTGATGATTATCTGTGTCATTCCTTGTCTAAGTAGGCTACATGCAAAGCTGAAGATGACAAAGCACATGATTCAGTAAAGGAAATAGCCAGATTATAGCAAACAGTTCCTTTTCCATGCAAAAACACAATACATACCCAATATTGATAGCCGTCTCCATTTTGTCTCCTGTCAGCACCCATATCTTAATTCCTGCTCGTGCAAGCTTGTCTATGCATTCTGGTACCTGAATATAAATGCACATGCACACATATTAACAAGCAATACTTATTATAATACATAAAGCTGGAAAAGATAACTGTTCAAAAAAGACATACCCCTTTCTGGAGTTTGTCTTCAACAGCAGTGGCACCAAGAAGAAGCAAGTCCTGCTCGATGCTGTCAGCAGCCGCCTCAATTTTTTCATCTCTGTCGGCATTTACAGATGTTTTGGCAGCGTCAAGTTTTTCATCGAATTTCTTGTACTCTTTCTCATCCAAGACACGGTATGCAAGAACCAAGGTTCTTAGACCAGAGTCAGAATACTCATTTATGTGCCTTTTAGTCGCTTCCTCAAATTTTCTTCCAGTTGGTGCAAGCCTTTTGAACATCACACTGTTCACATGGAGAATACAGTAAGAAAACATGGACAGGAAGACAAGTTTGTCAGTTATCTGTGACAAAACATACAAAAATTTAGAATATATGGAGTACTAACCTATCAGCACCCTTACTAAGCATTAATATCCTTCCCTCTGGTTCCTTGACTATCACAGACATCCGCTTCCGTGAGCTACTGAATTCCAATATATTTAGGAGCTCATACTTTCTACAAAAGCATGTCAAAGAGTCAAATTTAGGTAAAAAGGATTATCTTTTAAAGAAACAAAGAAATTTGACTTACCTATTTTTTACAACATTCTCACTTGGATCCCGTTCACGAACAATTATACTTGTCTGTGCCCTCTGATAAAACTCAAACCCTAATTCTCTTGCTGCAATAACAAATGCTGCTTCATCAGGGGACTCAGCTTCATATGAAACCTTCCCGGTTTCATCTTTTTCAGGTATGCATGTATGACAGATGGCTAGCAGACGGAAAAAATCTCTTATCATATCCCTATTAGGCTCATGAATCCAGTTTCCATCCATAATACGTGGATCCTTGAAATTAAACCCTTTAACATGAGGACTTTCATCGATTTTTTTCTCCTTGTGGTCTCCACTTTCTATCTCATCATCTAATTGGCCCCCTTTCCTCATAGCCATAGCTTTCTCAACTTCTGTGACACCCTGACCATAGGCAGTGCCAGCAATCGAACACTTAATAAACTCCATCATGTTACAGGTCAATGTCCCAGTCTTATCAGAGAGAATTGTATCAACCTGACCTAGTTCCTCATTTAGATTTGAAGTACGAGCATGAGTTGGCTGATCTGATTCTTCATGATACATTTCAATGTCCTGGTTGATGAATAGAGCCTGCAAGATCTTGACCATCTCAATAGATATGTACAAAGAAATTGGGATGAAGTAGCTGTACAACATCAAGGCTGTCAACAAATGAAAGAAAGATGCCAGAGCTGCTCTCCTCGGATCATAAAAGACAGTTGAATCATCTGGCCGAAGATACCACCGCTTCGGCTTGCCATTCCTTAAATCATCTTTGGTCCATATACCGAACAAGACTGAACCAAGTAAAGCAATTATAAGTAGCGAAGACATCAGCAGGTAAATGATTTTATCCATTTTCTTCTCAATCTTGCTTCTTTTAGATGGTGGATCAGTTGCATTTTGCATCACTTTTGTATCATGACCTGTGAAGATGACAGCCCCGTATATAAAGTCAGTGTTCCGCAGCTTTGAGTCCCGAAGAAGAAGCTGGTGGGGTGACAAATGATGCAGCCGGCCTTCCCATTCCATAGTACCAACAAAAGAATAGAGATTCGCATTTGGGTCTTCGCATTTGATCGTTTGTCTGAGATTACTGAAACTATTATTCTCTTGTAAATTCAATGTCACCTCTAGAGCTTGTTTAATTTTCAAATTTGTTTCACCATCAAGGTTCATAGTCTCTACATAACAGATTCCATCCGGATAGTTCGATGAAAGCAGAATCAAGTCAGCAGGAAAGAATGTATCCTTCTCCACATTTATTACATCTCCAACTTTGATATCCTTCCATTTTGTCACTTCAAAATTGCCATTGCCTCTATGCACTTTTACTATCCGGTTATTGAGCTCATGATCCTGGGTGAAGAATTGCATATATCCGCTTAACATACCAAAGGCATGCAAAATGTACATAAAATATCCAAAACTAACCAAATCTTATAGATAATGCCATAAAATTTGAAGACTAGTCTTTGTGCAAAAAGAGGAGATATGCACCACATCAATGAAATGAAATTCATTAAAAATTCGGCTCTGCTATACCTTAATTTCCAGATAAGCTCAAAATTGATTTCTTCACGCAAAAAAAGAAGATGGTTTCTTGTGAAATGAAATCATGCGTTACAACTGAGATTACAAATTCTTGCTAAATCAGTTTTTACCAGCTGCCTATGAGAATGAACAAATTTGGACCCAGCATAATCCATAATGACATCATATGACTACATCTCAAGAATGCAAAATGATGAACTAAAAATTTAATGCTCAAAGCCAAAGTAATTTGCAACGTAGTTCAGGGCATTGGTCAGAAAGGAAGCTTGCATGTTGTATAACTAAGCAACACATATTACTTATTTTTAAAAAAACTGAGCAATACATATTAAGTTTAAAATTTTCATACACAAAATTTCTATTATTCTTTAGTTGTAGTTTTCTTACTTTCAGTTACATGTGGTTTCTTAAACCAGTTGGAATTCATCTTTTACCAAAAAAAAAAAACAAATTAATCTGTATTTCCCTGCAGACTTACGACATTGATTAGCTTTAAATTCCTACATACTTTGATCCATCCCCAATAATGGAATCATGTTTTTTTTTTGGCCTCTGGAGACACAAACCAGATGTATAGAGGAAAAAAACAACCATCCCAACACCAAGAAAAGGAGAAGCCCTACAGATATGCCAAATTTGTTTTAACTCATTAAGCAGTTCGTGAAAAGCCATTGGATAGATTGATTATGCTTACAAGCCAGCTGAGTTCTTGTTAACCATAACTAACGCTCATATGAATAAAATAAAACCCAATAAATCTTACTACACGCGCTAGGATTTGAATGGAAGGTAACAAGAACAATACCTGCTTCTTCCTCCTCCAATCCTCAACCCCTTCTTTCGCCATGGTCGCCGCAATCACGAAGCACAGCGGCAGGAGTGCGCTGACCGCTGTGTAGGGCGCGAGCGGGGTCAGCGCGAGGATACCCGAGACCAGGAAGTAGAAGTTGGCCACCCTCCTGAACTGCTCAAAGAGGGACTTGGGAAGGAACGTAACCAACGTGTACTTTGTCGTCGACACCTCGTTCAGCGGATATGTGAAGCCCTCCTCCTCATGCCTGTCCGGCTCATTGACGTAAACGATTCGGGAGAACCCCGTCGTCCCAATGCGCGAGTGATCCTCGTTGGAGCCCTTGCTGCATTGCGCAAAGGTGTACAATGCACTGAGCTTGAGCTTGAGCCTCCTCCCCCCAGCCATTTCCCAAAACACAACCAAACCACTGCACAAAGCTAATTTAAGCACCCCCAAGAGCTCAACAAGCGCAGGGTTCTTCGCAGCTGCTGAGAATTCAATCTGCTCCAAGCATACTGAACTTGTGGGAGGAAACAGGAGCCCAAAATTATAGAGCTCAATCTGCAATTCCCCCCAAGAAACACCCAATCAGGTCCAAACTGCTGGACTGCTCCCTGAGCAAGAAAAACTCAGATTTAAAGTAACAATCCCCTTCCCTCTCAAAGAAACACCTTGCAATAAATTCCAACTCTCCTCCGACCCAACTCCACTCCACCCCCACCTACCTGGAAAAAAGCAAACAAACCAAACACACAGCTGCACAAGAAACTGGACTGGACTGAACTAAGCCAAACCAAAATACCAAATCATCTCGCAAGAACACCTCAAGAACACGAGCTCAGGTGAGGAGCTCCAAGATCCCGCCCCAACACGGCTCCTTCCGCCCAAAACCCCAGCCTCCGCCCGCCCCGGCGAGCACCCGCCTCCCGGAATCGCAGCCTGAGGTGTCGGCTCCACCGGAGACCCTGATCCATGCGGCGCTTCTCCCTCCCTCGACGCTTCCAACGCTTCCAAGAAACGCCTCCCTCCAAGAATCAGGCGCGCGAGAGGAATCTTGCGAGGTGGCAATGCGCATGCACCGAGCCCCGGCGGCAAGGAAGGAACGGAACCCTCACGCGGTTTCTTGCGAGGCTTTCCCTCGGCGTACAGACGTGCGGACACAAAAGCGGAACGGGAAATTCGAAGCTTTGGGTAGGAGTGGGAAGGGGAGAGGAGAGAGAGAGAGAGAGAGAGAGAGGGTGGAAAGGTGAGAGGGGAGAGGAGAGAGAGGGTATGATCCCATAGTTTCAAATACAAATACAAATTTATATTTTTAAAATAAATATAAATATTTTTAAATGTGGACACGAATATTCTTGAATATGAATATAGATATTTTGGAATACAGATTTTTTCGAATACGAATATCGGATAAAATGGATTCCTAGCGGTTTTACCGATTATCACTGGTTTTTGATTGGTTACTGGTTTTAAACCGCCTAAATTCAAATTTTGAATCACAAAATTCGTACAGTTTTTTCATGGGTTCTAGAAACGGATCGAATACGAATTGAATAGTCTCAAATACGAATACAGATATAAATATTCTCAAATACGAATATTCTCAAATACGGATACGAATATTCTCGAATACGAATATTTTCGAATATGAATTTTACTTACCACATTCGCGTTTTCTCGAATACGAATATCGGATAAAAACGAATTATCCATTACCCTTTTCCACCCCTAGAGGAGAGGTCAATGGAAATATGGAATGGAGTGAGAAACGGGGGATGCAACGTGAGAAAGGGAGAAATTTGGACACTGTTGAACTCCTGTGCACCCAAAATTCCCGTTTTAGCCCCCGAGCGAAAATAATTCCGGTTTTGGACCCCTGTTAAGCGCGCGATCGCCAGACGCTGCCACGTGCCCCGGTCTTGCGATGCAGTACCGCGACGATCGAATCATTCATCGGTCGTGCGGTGCATCGCGCGCGACGCCGCCGCCGCGCCGACCGCGGGATCCATTCGCCCGAGCGCACGATCGATCGGCCGACCGCGCGTCCTCCCACCCGAGCGCGCGAATCCCAGCCCGAGCGCACGACCATTTTGCGGACCGCGTGACTGCTGGCGAGAATCCCATGCATGGATGTTCTTTGGCATTCAAACTCATGCCTAGATCAGTTGCAAGGCTGAGTGGTTCAGAGATGAGAGCTGCTGGCCATGGTGTTGATGCTCAGTTTCAGGTCCCAATACCGGTTAATGATTTCATGCAGGCAGATCATTCAGCAGATCAACTTTTTCCCAAGAACAATGATCATCATCACTTGCAGAACAGGATGGTTAGTGTCTCCCAGTCTTTACTATGTGAATTACACTTGAAAGCTTGAAGCTGCTGCTGTGCTCTATACCATTGCTATTTCCTCCAGGCTAACCTCACTAACTTAGGATGCATGATAATGCATAAGATACCATTTTGTTCGTTCAGA
Organism: Dendrocalamus sinicus; assembly: GCA_036346575.1. Classification (NCBI taxonomy): domain Eukaryota; kingdom Viridiplantae; phylum Streptophyta; class Magnoliopsida; order Poales; family Poaceae; genus Dendrocalamus; species Dendrocalamus sinicus. The sequence continues at coordinate 16,453,801 of CM070656.1, read as the reverse complement.
AGAAACTTCTATGTGGCACCAATTGATCCTCCTACCTCACATGTGGCCATTATTAATTTTTCTTTAGAACCAACACTTGCTAGGTCTGTTACATCTTGTCATTAATGTGTTTTCCTAATCTATATGATACATAATAAGATGTGATCCCACAAAAGTGTAATTCATCAAATATGAGTTCCGGTGGTGAAGTGAGGAAGTGCACGAGTGTGAGGTCCTGCGTTCCATTCCCACCCATGCATGGCGGACCGCGTGGATCGCGCCAGGTGGGATTCCGCAAAATGGTCGCGCGCTCGGATGGGAGGACGCGCGGTCGGCCAATCGATCGTGCGCTCGAGCGAATGGATCCCGCGGTCGACACGGCGGCAGACGGGTCGTGCGGTCTGGTACCGCACGACCGATGAAACGATTCGATGCGGCGGTACGCATCGCACGACCGGGCATGTGGCGATGTGTCCGCGATTGCGCGCTCAACAAGGGTCTAAAACCGGAATTATTTTCGCTCGGGGGCTAAAACGGGAATTTTGGATGCACAGGAGTCCAACAGTGTCCAAATTTCAGAAAGGGAAGCCAACAGGCATGTCCTTCCGGTTTCCCCTTTTCAGCTTTTTTTAGGGTAACAACTTTAAAACAAAACAATGTTTAAGATATAATCTATAAATTAATTATAGTATATACTATATTTATTTTATTTATATTAATTAAAATTATACATAAAGTTTTTATTACTCTGTAGAGAATAGTTTAAATTATAAACCATAGTCAAAAGTCAAACACCGAAGAAAAAAACAGAATACATCCATTAAGGGGAACGCACTCCTAAGGGAGAATGCATGCCTAGTCACATCATACTTATATTATATGCATATATGTATATGCGTCTTAACCAAACATAAGTTAGAACTTAAATAGAGGTTGTTAGATAAATCTAATATTTATTTATTATCTCACGGAATATGGATATGTACTTTTTTCAGTAAACACATATATATTTATAAGGTAAGACATTCGGGTCTAATTCATGAATAAAACCTGAATGGATAGTGTTGTAGGGGTGGGCCAACCTCTTCTGACTGAACCTTACAACTGACCCAATATGTAATTGGCCTAATAGTATAAAGGAATACACCAATGTATCCTTACCTTTTGTAATTATTAAGGGGTATGATAAAAAATTCACATCCCTATCCTACTCTACTCATGTATATAAACCTTCAAGAGGAGTATGAGAAATGACATTCACTCATTTTATCATTAGCTCTCTTTTTCTAGTTCTCTTGGCTATATTTTCTATAAAAAAAAGATGTCTTACATCTATTGTTATAGCTATGCTACAATAGATAGTTTGTAGGGCAGTGAAGCTTATCCATCGAACAAAGCTCGGTCCTCAAGTGGGTTGGGTTTGGTTGTTGGCCTCGCCTCTGCTGTGATGTTTAGCGATTGCCTGTCCTGCCCCACTGGCTCGCTTGCTCGTTTTGTTTGGGTAGGTAAAACATGTGCATGCCTCTTGGGGAGTTTTCTAACAGCGACCGGTCGATGTAGATCTCGGTATCTCTCTTTATTTTGTTCCTTTTTTAGTTTGTATTTATTTACTTTTCTGTGTCCACCAAATTTATTTATTAATTGTTATGAGTTGAATTTTCCTTATTTGTTTTTAAATATTTTTTATTAGACGAGAACATTATATAAAGGGTCATTTGTGATGTAGTCGCCACTTAGTTTTTTCCCCTTATATTTGGTCCCTCTATTTGCGTAAAATTCTCATTGCCTATCTCTACAGTTGTTATTCGTAGAACATCCTTATTTCGTGTTCTATAGTATAATTAACTAGCCTTACATTAAAATCAAGGTATTTTTCTAAAGTTCGGCAGTGTATTATAGTGTCAATCCTATATTATTAGAATATTCAAGAATGCTCGAGTGACTATGCGAGGAAGATACATGCCATGGTAATATTACACATATTTCCTTTAATAGACACATTTATACAACAGTACCGATAATTCAAAGCTAATACCAGAGACGATATTAAGTCTAGCTTTTATAACCTATCAAACTACTACGTGCAGATATGTTCAGCTTCCAGGAAGCTCATTAGAAAGAAACAAAAAAACTTTGACTAGAAATGAAGCATACAACTTCTCTGGAGAACCAGCAGAACTAGGACATATATGTATAGGATATACCTCCACATAAGGATCCGGATCCTCGGACATTAAAGAGCAAATTCATAGGGCACCAGTGGCACATTATGCTGTATCATCTAATCTGGTCCTTACACCTTAGAGCAACTCCAGCAGGACCCCTACTTGAGCCCTCAAACCTCATATTTGAGGGCTTGAGGCAAAAATAGAGGTCCAGCAGGGCCCCTACTAGAGCCCTCAAAATTGAGGAGCCCCTCAAATCCCCTTTTCAGCCTTCATTCCCAGGGGCCCTCCTCTACCCCCTCAATTTTCTGTTTTTTTCCCGCACGTGAAACTTCTCCCTGCGCTCAGCCAAAATCCCCCGCTGCCTTCCCACATCTCCAATAGATGCCACTGCCTTTCCCCTTCCGAAAAGGAGACGCTCCGTTCCGTTATCGCGCCGCCGTGCGTGAGTGCGCGCTCTCGCGTTGGCACCGGCGGTGAGAGTGGGGATCCAAGCTGGGGTTCGAATCTCGCTGGATACATACATGCCTCCATGGATCCCGTCGCCGTCGCGGCGGTCGGTGAAGCAGCGGCCGCCCGCGCGATCGCCGGAGCTGTCGCCGAAATCGGGGGGCGGGGAGGCGCCGGAGCTGATCCGGAGGGTGGAGGAGCTCGAGGCGTCGGCGCGCGGCTGCGGGGAGAAGGAGGCGGCCGAGGAGGCGGTGCGGGGCTGCAAACAGAGCTGGAGGCGGAGCGGGCCTCGCGAGGCGGCGGCCAGCGAGGCCATGCGATGATTGAGCGATCGCAGCGGGAGAAGGCCGCCGCGCAGATGGAGGCCCGCTAGTTCCGCCGCACGCCGAGAGCGCGCAGCGGAGGGAGATGCGTTGCTGCGGCGAGAGAGCACAACCGTAATGGCGAGGGGATGGCACGGCGGTGTCTTTGGGAGGTGGTTCTTGAGCGAGAAGCATAGTGAAGAAGACGGCTTCACCAGCAGGGAGCTTCTCCGTGTTACCAGATTTTGGTGGTGCCTTAGATGAAATGGATTATTATGTTCTTGCAGTGGCTTAGATGAACTGAATTATTATGTTCTTATAAATTGAAGCAGCAAGGCAGCAACTGATACAATGAAATAAATATAGGATGTTGGTGATTTGCCATGGGCTCACTGATAAGTTGAGGCCATCCGATGTGATCATTTTAGTGATTTGGCATTTGCAGCTAGACTCAGTGCATGAATTTGTTTGGAGATGTGCTTACCGGCTTATTTACTCTTGCCGATAACTAAAACTTGATGAGTTTCAAAGCAATGAAGTGGCAATTTAGGGACTAATCTGCACATATTAATATCTCGAGATGTTTAGGATTTGTGTGGTTTTCTTCTTGGAAGAGTATAAAAGCACTTACCATTTGGTAGAAATACATTGCTTTTGAGTTTCTTAATATAAATACATTGGTTAGTATCTATATTGTTTACTCAATATGTGAGTATCTTTGAACAGTTGATATTTTGCACACCATTTGAATTTTATCAAATATAATACACCATCTGCATTGATTTTTGCAAAATTATTGCTTGGGATTTATAAATGGCATATGGGAGCAATTATATTGTTCTCCTCATGCATATTGTGCAATTCAAGAAAGATCAATTGGTGCGATTGATAATGGAAATATTACACAATATATTTCTTTAGATAAAAAAAATGCTTTCACTGGTTTAAGACAACTTTTGATAGGTAAATTCGTGAATTGAAATAAGCTCATTCACCAAAGTTATGGCAAATGCTAACAAATTTGAATTTCAATTTCAATATTCGTATTTGAATTCATAAATTTAAATATTGTCCCTCATTGTGAAATCATAAATATTTTATTGTGTATTGTCCTTTTGTCCCATACATATGCATATAGTGTGTGAGGAAATAGAGGGAATTGAGAAGTAGGGGCCCTGTTTTGAGGGCTCCTGCTGGAGTGCAGTCCAAAAAACAGGGTCCTCAAAAGTAGGGGGAGCCCTCAAATGAAAAGTAGGGGCCCTATTTTGAAGGCTACTGCTGGAGTTGCTCTTATAGTCATCCAAAATTACAGCATTATTCTATCCCTGACTTTCCTTCTCAGTGTCAGAGAATACTCTTTTGCCTCCGCACCTTCCCAAGGAGCAACAAACTTTTTTCAACCATGTTTTTTTAGAACATCTCTAATGTTATATTTTAGCCGATTTAAATAAGGAGAGAGAAGATATTGAATCAATTCAATATATTGAAAGGGTCAATTTCAACAAAAAAATGCATAGAACCGAACTCTATTTAGGAGTCGATTCAAAACATTAAACAATTCATATGAGTATTAAATAACTACATAGAAAAGAGTGTAGTTGAGAGAGGATATTATTATTTTAAAGCTTTTTAATGTAACGTGGGTCATAATTATTAGTAGAACTCGGTTCAATACATTAGAGAAAAACAAGCTTATGTTTATGTGGCATAACTTTGAATCGATATCGGTTCAATACGCTAAAGATAACCTTATATGTCGAGGAATATAATGGAATCATTGTGGAGATAAGCACTATACAAATGTAATATTTACAAAGCTACTCGGAAGACGCCTGCACAACATAGGACTCATTCCTAGGAAATTGTACTTTATAGAATTTACAGAAAACCACACCTTTTGAAATATTCAATTTCAATGTCCAGAAAACTTTGGCAATTATGGCTCGTTCCATGAGTCCATGACCTGTCCGTTCATTTGGATGACATGGAATGTATAAGTGGTGTTTTCTTAAGAAGTCCATACTTCCACCGCTTGTTTGGAGTTGTGAGCAAATAATGAGAAAACCCAAAGTTTTTAAAAGTAGGATTGTGTTCAATAGAAGTTTCGCCCAAAAAAAAAAGACCTAGAACTTAACAAAATTCGCTCTTTCTTCACGTTTAAGCAAATGTGTACATTTCGAACGATTTGCTTCTTCAAAAATTGTCAGCATTGTACACTAACTTTGGAGCTTTCACTTTCGCACAGGAATCGTCAAAGATATTTTTTTTGAAGTCTCCGATATCACAGTCGTTGCTCATTACTAAAGTCAAGCCAATGTGCGTATATCCACTTAAAATTTTCTTTGTACTTTTCTACAATGGCTAATGAGAGGAAAATGCAAGAATTTAATATTCTTTTTTTTACTTCCGTCTCCTATTTTTGTATAAAACAAGAGTGATAAGAGGCTGCAGCATCCTAGCTCGGCTAGGTAGCAAAGATTATCCAAAATTATTCCGATTAATAATATGAACTTTTTGTATGAATTAGGTGGCCTTGTGCTATCTATCAGCCCACGATCAGGTGTAGACATCTCAACCTTTTAATTTCTTTCTCTAGAAACAAAAAGACTCCGCAAGGTTTTCTGCATCCAGTACTCATAACAATTAACTTAGATAAGTAAAAAAAGAATGAGACTATTATGTCAAAAGTCTGTTAGGACAAGCAACTAAACCTAAAACTTTAGACTTGTTTTTTTAAGTTGATAGTCTTCTAAACCATCATCACATAATTATAACTTTTTTAATGCTCTCCTCTACTGACTTGAGTATCCTATATAATTCGGTCATTGATTTCTCCATGTCATTTATATAAAAGTTTAAAATGACTAGCTCAAATCTCAAAGAGAGCGATTGGAAAATCACATCATTAGCCAACTCTTGGCTAAGAGGAAAATCAAATTTTTTTTTCCAAACTCTCAATGTAACCAATCATCTTGATCACATGAGGGCTGACTGGACTTTCTTCAGCTAACTTGCACGCAAACAATAACTTAGAGGTGTTATACCTTTCAGCCATTGTCTAGTTCTCAAACATACCTTTAAGACCCAAAATTATATTGTAAGTATCCATATTCTCATATTATTTTTGAAGTTCAGAGTTCACTGTGGCAAGCATGAGACAACTAACTTCAAGTGAGTCATTGCAATATTTCTCATACTCATTCTTTTAAGCACGAGTAGCATCTTCAGTTGGTTCATCTGGATATAGAATCTCTAGAACATATTCTTTCTTTTGTTGCTTGAGAACAATTCTCAAGTTACGATACCAATTAATAAAGTTTATTTTATTTAGTTTTTTTCAAGAATAGATCGTAGGTTAAAATTGGATGTGGAAAAGTAGACGATGGCATTGTCTACAACATAAAAAGTATATGCAAAAATTCAAAACTATGTTTATATAAAATTTTTCATTAAACAATTTAAGGAAATATACTCTCACTGTATGTTTAATAATCATGTACCCTCTAATAATATATAGTGAGTCATAATCCATATTCCACTAAGTCCTAGTGATTTTTGGTATTACTGCTAGAAACCTAGTGACGTAGGTAAGCAACCCCTTGCTAATTACATCATATGTAACTCTTGTTTGTTGAGTGACATCCATATGTTCTGGTCTCAAAACTATGCCCCTATGCCTAAAACTATTTTGATAGTCTAGTCAAGTTAAACCAATATTATGCATAAAGTGTCCAACAATTACCCAATCTTATTAAAATAATTAATAGCATTCTACTTTGGTAGACCTACCAGTTAATAATTAAAATCTTAATAGGTGCAACTATTGGAAGGGCATCAAGTTTTACTTAATTTTTCTAGAGGGATACTATTCTATCATGTTAAAAACACCCAAGATAATAATATGAGTAATAGTATAATAGGAATACAAAAATATACACAATTAAATCATATTAAACTATGAGATAGTATGGCCCTTAGCACAGTAATCTCCATCACCATGCTTCCTGTTCATTGAGCCATCAATGCTTGATGTCACAACATTTATCTACTTAGCTATTACTCCTAACAGTTAATAATGAATTAAATATGAAAATATTAAGCATCACAAGTTGGCACGCATGCTGTTATACAATAATATGTAGCATATGGCTATAAATCAGCATGACGTGTAGGCCATGAAAAATACATGCATCACATACATAATGGGTCATACTATTCACATAACCCTGCAAAAACAAGTTATGTGCATAATCCAATTCTATCGCGCGATATGAACACATAATACCTATAATGTGTGGTACGATTACCTAGCACGGCGGTCCAGCTACTCAGTTAGCAGGCGGGGATTGAAGGGGCAATGCCCTTGGAAAATGTTTTGGGGACATGAATCCTCTTCATGAAATAGCCCTTAAAAATTTCATCGAATTAATCACATTAACCCAATTCTAAACCAATCTAATCGGCTCGATTTTCCATTGATCAATCACATTAATCGGTGTGGGAGGTTTCTAGAAAGAACAGCCGAACCCATTTACTACTGTTGAAACCAATTGATCTTATCAACCAGTGCTTAATCCAATCTATTAACATGAACCAATCTAAACTGTCATATCAGACCAGTAATAGATCCAATCTACTACCACCACATATCAACTATATGTGACCAATCAAAATCAAATACTACACAAGATGGCTCTGATACCACTGTTGGGATACGAGTAGGCTACACTAGCGCAAATTAAAATTTTCTACTACATAAACTAGAAAGTCACGCGAGTAAGATTATAGATCGTTACCACTAGATGCACAGTACAGCGGAAGTCTCAAGCCAAAGGTTCTAAGGAGGTCTTGGCCGTGGGCAATAAAGAGCCACGAAATCCAAAGCAATACTCTAATCGGGGCAAGGGCAAAATCCCTGCTCGAAAGGACAACAACAAGCCTAGGTGGTGTCCCTTTCATAAAAGGGAAGGACATGACCTTCGCAACTGCCGAGTTTTCCAACAAAAACTCGAGGACTAATACTCTGACAAAGGACCACTCCCTACACTGCAAGAGTTAGTACAAACGAGTGGTTGAAAGCACTCAAACGATGATGAGGAGATGCTGTTTCAGGATCCATAGCATACCATTGAGTACATCTATGGAGGATCTTTGACATATGAGTCAAAACGACAGTATAAAGCTGTCGAGCGTGAGGAAAACTCCATTGACCTTCCCCTTGTCAATTATCTTCTGAAATGGTCGGAAGTCACTATCTCTTTTGAGAAGAGTGATTGTCTGATCCCTTTGACTCGACCCTAGTTGGTTTCCGATCGTGGTCGAGCATACCATTAACAACTATCAAGTGAATCGAGTGTTGATCAATAGTGGTAGTTCTTTAAATATTTTGTTTGCAGGTGCTCTGGACGAGATGCAAGTTCCTCGTACCAGAATAAAGCCTGTATGATACTCATTTTATGGGATCGTATCAGGGCCTTCGGCCAAGCTAATTGGCCAAGTTTCTATGCCTGTCATGTTTGGTTCTCCAAGCAATACCAGGATAGAGAAATCTTCTTTAACGTGGTCAATTTCGACACAGCGTATAATGCCATAATCGGACGACCAACTCTGGCACGTTTTCTGATAGTTGCTCACTATACATATCAATATCTTAAGATGCTAGTTCCCAAGGGAGTGATCACAGTCCGCTGTGATAAAAATATGGCACTTACATGCGACTAAAAATCCCTTGAGATGGTAGGCCAATTACCAACTCAAGATGTAAACAAGCCACAGCCTTCGTGAGAGACCATGTGGAGGTGTCCCCATGTTTGTGATGAGTAATTGGCTCGGTTTCTGGAAAGTTTGAGTTTGGTTTGGTCGGTTCGCGTCGAGTCGGTGCATGGCGCGGTCCGATTCGGTTGGACTTGGTCGATTGCGGTCGGGATTGCTTAGGACGCTTGTTTTCCTTCTCGATCGGTCGATTTGGGTATTTCATGCTTGAGTACCTTTTTGTTAATGCTAATGATGTTTATACTGTTTTGTGCGGTGCTATGTGACGGTTTGCTTGTCTATGTGACTGCAGGACTTCGGAGCTAGGTCATGGTGAGGCATGGGAGAACCGGGACTAGGCACAGGAGGTGTCGAGGTCCAAACGGTCGGGGACGTTGAAGATGATCGAGGCTACTGAGGTGGTTGCGAGTCGGGAGACAAGGAACCGGAGCTGGAGCTACCAGAGGTGGACACGACGGGCGACGGCGGGGTAGACTGGGACTAGGCTCAGGGAGGAGCTGAGGTCCAGACGGTCAGGATGCCGGGTGCAGTCGTGCGACGACAGGAAGCTTCCGGGAAGGTGCAGCAAGGGCATTTTGGTAAAATACGCAAGGCTGCAAAATGGAAGCGGACTCGGTCGGAGATAACGGGTTGGAGACCCATTAGTGGTTGTGAAGGCAAATTAGAAAGGGATTTAGGTTTTGGAGGGTATGTGTGTTTTTCCCTCCATCCTGAGGTTGTTTTTGACTTCTTGCCTCTTGTGTATGGGGGGAAATGAAGTGGAGTGCAGCTGACCTTTCTTGATTTGCCCCTTTGGTTGAGCTCCCACTACATAGAGGTGGTGTAGGAGAGTGAAGCAGGAAGCATTCCTTCACCTGGCTGTGTGTGTGCTAGCTTAGGAAGTGCTTTGTGTGTGTTCATCTCTGAACTATGTAGTGAGTTTGGGGTGAGAGGGAGTAGCAAGATTATGTAATCATTCCTCTGTTTGTGAATCATTCGTGGTTCTGTTTCAATCAAAGATTTCTTGAGCTTGAGTTGTTTCTGTTTCCTTGTGTTTTGCCTCCATTTCTTGTTGTTCACTGATATTCTCTGTTGAATCTTTGTTGTGTTGTTTCTTTGCTCAAGTAGTAGCAAAATGGATTGCTTTGAACTAGGAACTTTCTCAAAGCCCCTTGGCTAGTTATTCATAAGAGCAATTAATTTTTGCAGCTATATGTCCAAGTTTTCATCCTCTGAAGACATCCTCTGTTTTAGCAAAAAACTAGGGTTTGCAGGCAGAGCACATTTGAAGCTTGTGTTTTTCCCAAAAATGATGGCCTCAAATTTGTGCTTTCTAATTGCATGATCATCTCCATGCTGTTCCCAAAGTCTCAAGATCAAAGGAGGCAAGAATCACAAACATATTGGACTTTGCCTCTCATCCTATGTTCATCTTGCAAAATCAAGATTTTCTCTGTGTTAATTGATTTTTGTTTGCATTTCTTTCCCTTGGAGATCCTCTTGCTATTTGGTTTGTGGTCACACTCTTTTATCAGGAGAAGAGTCACACCAATCCAAGAAATTCACTGATTTCAGCCGGCTGTGCAGTAACTCTGTTGTCAGATTTCAGTTTGGCCTTCCTTCTGAAATTGTAGGGTCTTGCTTCTTGTCTTTGCTGTTTTTGGAGGTGGAATCCTTGCAGTCGAATGCTCTTTTGCTCAGATCATTTTTCTGCAGAAATCTCTATGCAATTTGGCTGCAGCTGCATGCTTTGTTTCAGATAAAAAATCAGCACAAAGTCTGCACTCAGATCGGGTACGCAACACTGGTCAGACCGGTTCAGTTTCTCCGGTCTGACCAGCTCTCCACCAGCGGTCTAACCGGGACAGCCGCTTCTACCTTTGGCTGTTTTTCTTCTTTCCAGTCTGTTGTGTTCGCTACTTCCTGCGATTGGTTATCTCCTCTTGTCTAGTGATCTTTAGTGGTTCGGCTGCAAGCATTTGCTTTGAGTTGGACGCCAGGTAGCTCTCTTCATTACTTCTATTTTCAGTCCTGCATTTCCTCTTCAGTTTTCTTTGGGCTGTCATTTTCGGTTGGCTACATTTTTCAGTTTTCAGTCAGCGTTTCTTCAGTCAGTTGTAATCTGCAGTTAAGCTCTTTTGCAGCCTGTGTCCTTTTGATGCTCTTTAGCTAGTTCATGTGTAAAGCAGCAAGTCAATTTCAGTCAGCAGCAGCATTTATTTTCAATTGTTTCTTTAGTGTCGTGTTGCCAGCTGACTGTTCACCGGTTGGGTTGGTTAGCTTGTCACTGCTTTGGTTTTTGGTCTTTCGGCAAATTTGTCTTCGGCTTTTAGTGAGCTTTTACTCGTTTCTTCATAGCTTCTATAGCTATTGGAGATGAAACACATGTGGATACTTCTGGGTGATTTTTGAAGGCACCATTCACCCCCCGTCTGTTGCCATTTCCGATCCTACACTTCGACCAAGCACTCGAAGCCTAAAGCTGCGCTGAAGCCGAATGAGCAGGTCAAGGAAGTTCCGTTAGATCCAGCGGAGCCTTCAAAGACTATTCATATCAGGGTTTCTTTCAACCCCGCATAGGAAGATACCCTTGTCACCTTCCTCTGACCAAACGCAAATGTGTTCGTGTGGCAAGCATCCGACATACCCGAGGTCTCTAGGGAGGTGATCAAGCAAAGGATAGCTCTACAGCCTGACACCCGTAAAATAAAAATTACGGAGGTTTGCACTTGATCGAAGGGAGGCTATTAAATCTAAATTGGCAAGTTAATAAAAGCAGGTTTTATAAGTTAGGTTAATTACTTAGAGTAGTTGGCTAACCTTGTAATGGTTAAGAAGTCTAATGGCAAGTGGTGTATATGTATTGACCCTACTGACCATAATAAAGCTTGTCCAAAAGATGATTTTTCGCTTCTTCGTAACGATCAATTAGTTGACTCCACTACTGGTTGTGAAACACTAAGTTTTCTAGATGCATACTCTGGTTATCATCAGATTAGTATGTCTCTAGAAGATGAAGAGAAGACAGCATTTATTATGCCATTTGGAATATTTTGCTATGTCTAAATGCCATTTGGTTTGAAAAATGCTGGTCCAACTTTTCAGTGGTTGTTGCAATCAACTTTTTTCCTTCAACTTTGGTGAAATTTGGAAGTCTGTGTTGATGATCTAATCGTAAAAAGCATCAAACGATTTAATCACATTTTAAACCTACAAGAAACATTCGACAACCTCAGAAAACACTGTTCGAAACTCAATCCTGAGAAGTGTTTGTTCAGAGTTTCTTCGGGAAAGTTGCTCAAATTCCTCATTTTGGCAAGAGGTATAGAAGCAAATCTTGAAAAGATAGATTTCATTGAGCAAATGCACCCTCCAACCACTAAGAAAGAAGTCCAGAAGTTCACATGTTGCATGGTGGCTTTAAGTCATTTCATTGCACGACTAGAAAAAAAGATTTCCTTTCTTTAAGCTTTTAGGGCAACACGAGGGTTTCGAGTGGTCAAAAGAGGCTAATGATACCTTTGAGAATGTCAAGAGATATCTTACGAGTGCTCCTATTCTGGTTTCTTCAAAATTAGAAGAGACACTTTTAATATATCTAGTTGCCACACCATAGGCAGTATGCGCAGTACTAGTTGCAGAACACGAGAGCATCCAACAACCAGTCTACTACGTAAGTGAGGTTTTACACGGGCCTAAGGAGTGCTACCCTTAGGCTCAAAAACTTCTATATGTCCTCCACATGTCTTTGAGGAAAGTGCACAAAATTGTTGTTTCGTCTGAGTTTCCCTTAGGAATGGTCATTCAAAATAGGGAAGCAGCGAGACGCATGGCCAAATGGTTCGCAGAACTTGGGGTTTGACCTCCATTTCATGTCCTAAATGGCCATTAAATCCTAGATCTTGGCAGATTTTATCGCCAAATGGACAAATTGTGAATGTGTTTAGGATCCCAGTATGCTTCCCATGACTAGTAGATGATGTACTTTGACAGGTCACTTATGCTTAGTGGCTCGGGGGCTAGGGTGATCCTGGAATCTCCTAAGGGAGAGACCTTAAAGTATGCCATTCAATTAAACTTTCCAGCCACTAATAACATGGCTGAATACGAAGGTTTGCTCGGATTTCTTGTTTCGGCAAGAGCGCATCCGTGATCTACTGCTGATTTAACAAAGAGTGCGTCAGTGTAGTAGAAGTAATCGATCATCCTCTAGCCAACAGTCTCCTCCTCACAATCGTCCCGATCAGCACCGTAGTTGCAATAGCACCTCTACTGAGGTCCACATATATAGGGATAGAATACTGTGCATTAGTGTGCTAGCACCAGTGTGCACGGTAAGAGTTATGAGAGGTGGTGGCTAGGGTTTCGATGGGTGTGTTTTGGTATGCCTCCCTCAGCCCCTGCACATCTCTTTATATAGTCTCCAATCGAATCCTTATCCAATACGATCCGACCATTTCATCCTCGTGATCACCCTAATTAGCGTTGCAATCGAAGTAGCATCTCAATTGAAGTCCACACATCCAGGGAGGAATGCCAAGCGTTGGTGTGCTAGCACCAGCGCGTACAATTGGGCCTGTGAGAGGTGGCGGCTAGGGTTTTGGTGGGTATGTATGAGATAGATCCCTCAGCCCCACGTCTCTCTTAATAGCCCCTCGGGGAACCCTACGTTAGAGGCCCAACAAGGTGCGAAGCCCACATATCGACTCCTAAATATGCACCCCTTTGCCTCACGACGATGGATCGAACTTAAGACGAGAAGTATGCCATCATATGATAGCTCAATCTTTCACTCGAACCTGTAGTGGAGTACTTAATTGTGATTGACTCTTCAACCACATTCAGCATGTCTATGCACTTAATCCAACCATATCGAGGGGCCTAGAGATATCTCTTCTATTATATAAGAGGGCAAATTCTATCTTGATCGCTTATATTTCTCCTCATGTTTCATAGTAAACTGGAAAGCTACCTTTATGATCACCCAGTTATGGAGTATTGATTGGCATCCCCTAAGTCATATGTAGGAAATTATGACGATCTCAGGTTTATATATCCTACATACACTATGTATGAGACCAACAGGTGACACTTATATAATGGTTCTCGAAGTGTCTTACAGTAGGTCAATTCAACACCATGTTCTCTATCATGTGTCCATATTATTGATTTTTGATATCCATGTATCTATGATCCGTGAAATATGATCATCAATCAATACATGTGTTAATCTATAAATCGTAGTTCTTCCACATAATGATATAATATCAGAGATAATTTATAATAACATCAAACAAGAATAAAGAGTTCCATGAATGAGTCACACACTTGTTGATCAATACAAAAAAAACATTTATTCAATGGATAAAATAATATATTATTCAAAAGATCATAAACATATAAGTGATACAATCAACTCTATGATCGGCTATGGAGCATATCACTAACAAGTGTCACATCAAATGATAACGACGTGTCCAATTAATGCCTACTAGCTCTTCGAGTTGTTTGGAGTCGCAAATTTATATGGACAAATTTTGGAATATGATCCTAGGCCTTGTTTGGAACGCATGAATTTTTCCTAAATCCTATAGAAATTGAACTATTTTCTTTGAAAATCCATCAAAATTTTTGCGTTCCAAATGGCCCTTATCTGAGTAAGAGTAGGAATTCTGTAATTAATTTATGTAGTTTTAAAATTTTATGTTTCAATAAACCTAAATTCTCAAAACAATGGGGAACTTAGTCTATCAATGCTCATGGTCGCCGATGGTGCCCCTTTGGCCTACCTAAGACTCATTTTGTCAATTTTCTTATCAGAACAAAGAATAAATAAATTCTATAATTATGTTTTCTCTTATTGATTGCCATTTTTCATTACCTTCTGGAAATATGATATGGTTATCTGTTTTCCTTTCCCTTTTTCATTTATCAATAATGTCATTTTATTCGCACTTCCTACTGTTAGCTTGTATTCCCTTGTTGCCATCATTTTCTTATTTTCATTTTTACATAATATTTTTCTAGACTTAGGTTTTTCCTTTTTAGTACTTTTTGTGAACCACATCTTGGTAGGATGGTGAAGTTGTGGGTATACGACTCCACTCACCATGGTTCAAATCCTTGTGCCCACCTTTACACACTGACGATGATTGACCAATGAATCCAACCATCTTTCTGATTGTTGTGGTTACAGACCAAACAGAGAGAGAGAGATGGTAGTGGAGAGTGAGGGAGATGAGTGATGGCCTGGCTTCTCCCCATGGCCTGTATCCATATATATGTACACATGAGTAGTGCTTTTACAGTTATACCCTTACATCTGGTCATCCCCTTCAGGGGCACTTATGTCATTACACATGGCCTATTCTGGGCCTTATAACCTCCTACCAGGCTTGCTGGGTTTAGGTGGGGGCCACCCCTACAACAGGAGCCTCTCATGGAGAAGGGTTTCACAGGGCCGAAGCCATGTTGCCGAGTCCTTTGGCCCTCCGTCCTGCGGCTGTGAACTTTTCCGAACTTGACGGGGTGAGACCGTGGCGAAGTAGACGCGCGCGCCGTCCCCTACCCTTGAGCGGGTGGCGCGAGTGGCGCGCAAGGCAGCAAACGCGCGCGCTCCGTCCCTTACCCTTCAAGCGGGTGGCGCGAGAGCGCGCTGGCGCGTAGACGCGCGCGCTCCGTCCCCTACCCTTGAGCAGTGGCGCGGGTGGCGCTGGAAAATGCGTCGGGCGTTGCGCGCGCACGAGTAAGCGTAGCGGGCCTGAGCCGCCGCATATGCCTTAAGTGATAAAGGGACGCTGCGCGACTTTCGTTCTTCGGCCATCCACGTGGCGGCGTGCTTGGCGCGGTGCGGGCCTTGAGGCGTCGTGACCATTAATGTAACGATGGACTTCCGCCGGTTGGACTTCCGTTGGTTGGCTCCCCTGCTGATGGGGTATATATACGGTGCTGGTGCGGCATTGTTCTGCATGTGTTTTGATAAAAGCGCTACCTAAAATGGGCCCAGGTGCATCAACATTCCCTAGCGGCGGCGGCAGGGAATGTTGATGTACTGATGGAGGTCCATTTTTCTTGGGAGCTTGGTCAGCGTCGATTATCGGTAGCCAGCCGCGCTTCCTGCCCTTGTGTTGTGTTTCTGCACACGATGGCAAGGTTTGCCCTGTTCTCCTTAACAGATCTACCTTCAGTCGGTGTTCCTGATGGAGCCCGCCCGCATCACTTTGAAAAATGCTGATGCACTGTAGGTGGCCTGTTAAGGAGAACGAGGCAGACTTTGCGGGACATGATCCTCGCCTTTGCCGTTCGCGCGCGCGGGTCCGTTTCTCGAAGTCAAGGTCCAGGCCGAGGCCGCGGCCAGGCTGGTGTGGCGATCGAGAAGACAGCCTCCTATGCGCGCGCCGCGCTCTCGTATGAAGATGGAAAGGTTTGACCTGTTCTCGTAGACAGATATGCTTGAGCTCATTTGTGTCCGCTGACTTTGCCAATTGGGGCCATCATCAAGGAACATTGATGTACTGAAGCTTATCTGTTTACGAGAACCTGTCAAAACCTGCCGCACACCAGCCGCTGCGCTCCCAAAACATGGGAAGCCCAGAGGCCTGAATCCCTGATGGTTTAGGTCATGTCGAGGCTGCCGCCGAGGTTGCTTGGCCCGCGGCGGCTTGCCGTTATTCCCCGGCGCAGGGTCGAGGCAGGCGGCAAAGTACCTCAGCTAAAGCGGGGATTCGCTGGTATGAAGCTGCCGACGTCGACGCAGCAGAAATGGCGCCAAGTCGGAGTAGACGCGCGCTCGCCCGCTACCATCAAGCGGGTGGCGAGTGGCGCCAGCCGAAGTAGATGCGCGCTCCGCCCCTACCCTTCGAGCGAGTGGCGCGAGCTGGCGCCAGCCGGTAGACGCGCGTGCTCCGCCCCTACCCTTCGAGCGGGTGGCGGCGGAGCTAGTGTCGAGCCGGCAGAGGCGGCGCACTCCGTCCCTACCCTTGAGCGGGTGGCGGCGAGTGGCGCCCGGCCGGAAAGACGCGTGCGCTCCGTCCCCTACCTTTCGAGCGGGTGGCGGTGAGGTGGCGCCACCGGCGTAGACGCGTGCGCTCCGTCCCCTACCTTTCGAGCGGGTGGCGGCGGGCTGGTGCCCGGCCAAAGAGACGCGCGCGCTCCGTCCCCTACCCTTCGAGCGGGTGGCGGCGAGGGGCGCCCGGCCGAGCTAGGCGTGCGCGCTCCGTCCCTACCCTCGAGCGGGTGGCAGCGGAGTGGCGCCCGGGAGAAGTAGACGCGCGCTCCGTCCCCTACCCTTCGAACGGGTGGCAGCGGAGCTGGCGCCTAGCCGAAGTAGACGCGCGCGCTCCGTCCTCTACCCTTCGAACGGGTGGCAGCGTCCCCTACACGGGGCTCCGCATCCCGGCGGCGGCGATTGTGGGCGACGTGCTATGGACCTTCGGGCTGGAGCTGGCGCAACTGACGCTGAACGCCGTGGCCCGGCTCGCGGTGTACAGTTGGGCCTTGCGCTCGGCAGCATGCTGGCCCAGTGCCTCGTTATTCGCCTACCTGCACGAGGCACGGTGCCAGCCCAAGGAGCGGAAGGACAGGATGCTGTCGAGCTTCGGCAGCGTCACCTTTATTCTTTGGTCGACTTGCAGCAAGGTCTTTCCTGCGAACTCCACTCGCGGGAAGTGGGAGTCTCACTGGATGAAGCGGTGGTTCTACCACCGGGTGGAGAGCGGAAGCGGTCTTGAGTGCACGGGCCGACCGATTGCGTTCAAGCCCTCGCCCGACCGGACGCTCGACAATGAGGACAGGCGGAGGGCCCGGCGGCTCGTAGGCGTGGCCGCCCGCTTCAACATGCGCGACCTCGCTGAAGAGTACGTGATGTACGACGTGGCGCCGCTTGCTCGCGACTGGCGTCTTGCCGCCGAGAAGCGTCGAGACGACAATGTTTCGCCATCAACCTGCTTGCTGCCGGCGCCCTCCGGTCTTCGTAAGCCTCGATCGTGTCTCTACTTTGTTCACGCGAAATGCGTTATATGCTAATGTTATCTTCTTTGCTTCAGGGATTCGCTTGGAGGAGGCGGAGCAGGCCGCGCGCGTATTCCTGGGGCCGTATACCGGCAGGGAGCACGAGCAGCGCGCGTCCGCTACCGCCGAGGCGGGGGCGAATAAACCGCGTGTGCGAAACCCTGGGCCTTGCCGTGCCGGACCGTGCTGCTCCGGACGACGGTGCAACGAGGAAGAAGGCGCCGTCTCGGAAGAGGGGCCGAAGTGGGGCGTCTGCCGTGCTTGGTGCGGCGGCTGCTATTGCTGCTGCTAGCGCTCGAGGCGCGGCAGACGCGAGTCGGTCGGCAGTATGCCGATTCAGCTTGATGGCGCGGACGCCGAGGCGCGGATCTTCGGCGAGTGCGCTGAGCGATAGGCGCGGGCGCGAGGAGGAGCTCGCGAAGCCTCGGGAGCCCGTTCGCCGAGATGCCCGCATCCGCCACCGGAAGCGAGTCTTGCGAGCGGCGCACGCCGAGGGACTTGCTGCGTCGGCGCGGGAGTCGGCCGCAGAGGCTGCGCAGTAGGAGTTCGCGGCAGAGCGGGATGGCCTTTTGCAACAAGTCACCTCACTAGAGAAGGAAAAAGGCGAACTCGCCCTGACTCCAGCGGAGCATGATCGGATGCTTGGCGAGGCTTCGGTAGTTGCATGGGATGCGATGCAAGCACTAGAAAGCCATCTCCAAGGGCTTGTGGCCAAAGTACCGGACCACGCCTTCGGCCCGGAGGAGCTGTCGCGGACCCTTCGCTGGATCAAAGATGCCGCCGACGCTGCATGTGGCGCCGCGACGACCTTTGGCAACCACTGTGCCTACGTGGCGTCCTGCATGGTGTGCGCGCTCCTGTGGCACCGTGGCTGCACGCACATCGCCAGGCTGGAGGACCCCCAGCTGGAGATGCCCGGCGGGGCTGGAGTAATGTCCGGTGCCGTCCGCGCCGTTCGTCGCGCCATCAAGCACTTCTACGAGCGGATCTGGGAATATGCCGGGGTGGGCGCCGCACAGGTCGAGCTCCGGAAGTCCCTTCACGGGGAGGGGAGCCTTGGCCAATTTCTGGACGAGGTCCCCCGACGTGGTGAAGGTGACGCTGGGGCTTCCGAAGGCGCCGAGGACTCGCAGGTGCGGCGTCGAGGTAGCTAGGTGTAGGCGTGCGTTGTAATGCCCGCCCCTTCTTTGTGAATAAAGCGCGCACTTGTTCTACAAACTGACTATTTGACCTGTGCCCCGGGCAGCTTCCTTGCTGGGGACGACTGCTTGCGTCCGACCTTGCAACCCGGCGGCGCCTTCGACGCTGGCAAAGGGCCGAGGAGTCGCTGAACTTCTGGGCAGGCCGATCCTCTTCGGGCGAGGTCCCGACCTTAGCGCGCGTCAAAGACAAGCCCGTCGAATAAAGGCTTAGAGCGTCAAACATGCTGGTGGGCCTTTGTACCTGTAAGCTTTTCCCGATGTATACATCTGCTGTCGATTAGGATATGCGCCTCGCGCTGTGCGTCGGGTGGTCATGCTGTGTTGGGGCAAAGTCTCCACCCTCGAAGTATCTTTGTTGGCGGCGTGCGCGTGAGATCGGCGAGTGCGTGCGGAGGCGGACCTCGACGCTATGACGTGTTTAGAGTCCGCAGACTGGCGCGTGCGAAGGAGGACCTCCGCACTACGACCTGTGTAGAGTCCGTAGACTGGCGCGTGCGAAGGCGGACCTCCGCGCTACGACCTGTTTAGAGTCTCGTGGACTGGCGCGTGCGAAGGCGGACCTCCGCGCTACGACCTGTTTAGAGTCTCGTGGATGGCGCGCGCGGCGGACCTCGCGCTACGACTGTTTAGAGTCTCGTGATGGCGCGTCTGGCGGACCTCCGCATCTCGACTGTTTAAAGTCTCGTGGTGGCGCGCGCGGCGGGCCTCCGCATCACGACTGTTTAAAGTCTTGTGGATCGGCGCGCGCGGCGGACCTCGCGCTACGACTGTTTAGAGTCGTGGTCGCGGTCGGCGAGGCGGACCTCCGCATCTTCGACTGTTTAAAGTCTCGTGGGTGGCGCGCGCGGCGGACCTCGCGCTACGACTGTTTAGAGTCTCGTGGATCGGGCGCGCGAAGGCGGGCCTCCGCGCTACGACCTGTTTAAAGTCTCGTGGACTGGCGCGTGCGAAGGCGGGCCTCCGCACTACGACCTGTTTAAAGTCTCGTGGACTGGCGCGTGTGAAGGCGGGCCTCCGCACTACGACCTGTTTAAAGTCACGTGGACTGGCGCGTGCGAAGGCGGACTTTTGTGCCCCCACCCCGAGGTGGGGGCAGCCTCTGGTGTATCGCTTATTCCACGTGCGCACCGACGCTGGGGCCAGCCTCTGGCGTGCAACGTCGGTACTCTGGAACTCTCGGAATTGGTTTCCATAGTACCCCCTGCGTACACCTCCCGTGATGTGCGAAGGCGAGCCTCAACTCGCTGAGGTGCGCGATTGGCAGCCACGCAAGATTCGCGTGGGATCAGCGTCCACGTCTGATTTATACTCCGGGGAGTACGCACAAGGACGAAGTCCCTGGCGTGCACGGGGTTCACGTCTTGTTTATACTCAGTAGAGTGCGCAGGGAGAACATCCGCGTCTTATTTATACTCCGTAGAGTGCGTGGGGTCGACATCCATGTCATTTTTATTCTCCGGAGAGTACGCACAAGGACGAAGTCCCTGGCGTGCGCGGGGTTCGCGTCTTGTTTATACTCAGTAGAGTGCGCAGGGAGAATATCCGCGTCTTATTTATACTCCGTAGAGTGCGTGCGAGGCGTCCCCACCGTCTTTGTTTATACTCATGCCCGTGTCTTGACGAGAGAGTGCACACGCGAGCGCGCGTCTTTGTTTATACTCATGCCCGTGTCTTTGACGGAGAGTGCACACGCGAACGTGCGTCTTCGTTTATACTCATGCCCGTGTCTTTGACGGAGAGTGCACACGCGAACGTGCATCTTTGGTTTATACTCATATCCGTACCCCTGGCTACGGAGAGTGCACACGCGGACATGCGTCTTTGGTTTATACTCATGCCCGTACCCCTGGCTATGGAGAGTGCACACGCGAACGTGCGTCTTTGGTTTATACTCATACCCGTACCCCTGGCTACGGAGAGTGCACACGCGAACGTGCGTCTTTGGTTTATACTGCGGGAGCACACGCGTAGGCGAGGCCTCCGCGTGTGCTCGCTGCGTATTTTTGCACAACGGTAATATGTTGGCGACAAACGAAACTTTATTACATCCCCGTTTGCGCAGGTAAGCGAGTACATACGACCGGGGGGGTACTAACCGTTTGTGCTCGGCGCGGCTGGAGCTTCTAGTAGTTGCACTATCGGCAGGGCTTGCGGAGTCGCCCCCGGATGGCGCCGTGGGCATGCGCACGGCGGTGCTGATCCTAGGTGTGCCGCTGCCCGCCGCGACGGGACATCCGTGCCGTGCTCGTCGCGCGGGCCATGTCTGGTCGCCGAACGGTAATGATGGCTCGCGGCCCCGGGAGCTTCATGCATAAATAGCCGTGATGCGGTACCGCCCCGAAGGAGTTGAGGATTGGACGCCCCAATATGACATTGTATGGGTATGGGAGATCGACGACGTCGAATGTGGCATCTTCGACCCTTTCATTGTCGCCCGGCGAAGGAGACTGCAGCATATTTGGCCGAGCGCCCGTGAGGTTGTCCTCGAAGCCTTGTAGCGGGACTCCCGATGGGCGAGGTGACTTTGGGGATCCCCATCGGTGAAGGCGCGCGAGCGAATGTTCGCGGGCTGCCGCCATCCACGAGGCACGCCCCACGTCGCATCCCGCTATAACGACTCGGACGACCGTGGGTGCGTGGTGGGAAGCTCCACGCCGGCATCGGCGGGGTGAGCGTGACCTCATGCCGTGCCCGGTCGGCGGTGTCGTGCTGGATATGCCGCCACGTGGTGTAGCCTCCGCACGTAGGCCTTCCGCCGCCGTGCGAGGCAAACTCAACGACGAGCCTCGGAGATGGCGTTGATAACCTGCGGTGGGTGGCCTCCGGAGCAGTAGCGCGCAAAGCCCTCCCGAGGCTGCTGCACGTGGGCACGAATCCGCGAGAGGACCTTCATGGGGCTGCGTCCCTTGTGCACGAATGTGCACGGGGCCGTATGGGTGCTGTCGTGGGCCACCACGGCGGGCGTGCTTCGAGTTCTGTCCTGGTGGCGCTCGCGGGCGCCGCGATAGAGGTGCACGCGGGTGTCGTGGTTGCCACGACCGTGGATCGCGCACCACAGCACCGGTGTTGGTCGTCGTAATCTCCACGGCCTTTATCGTCGCGGCCCGGCCACGGCCGTGCCCCGACCTCGGCGCCCCGACCGCCGCCGCCGGGCGCTTCGTCGGAACCGCCTTCGATGTCGAGGACGTACCGGCCTCGCCACGACTTCTGCTGGCCACGCTTGGGCCTATCGGACGGCTCCTTGTGCGGGGCGTCCCTGCGGTCGGGCGCATCCCTGGACGACTCCTGCTTACGTTTTCCCTTCGAAGAACCGTCCCTCGGTGGATCTTCGGCTTTTGCCGAGGCACCAGCCTGGTTGGTGTTGGAGTCGTCACCTTGCCTTCGCCACGCCTCTTCCGCCCTAGCGTATTCCTCCATTTTGTCAAAGAGCTTCGTCACCGTCTTGATTGGCTTCCGTGCGTTGTACTCGGCCATCGGGCCCGGCGAAGGCCCTGTATGGCTGCATTGACAACGGTGGTTTCATTCACATCTTTGACTTGACAACGTATCTTCGCGAAGCGTTTGAAGTAGTCCAGGAGCTTCTCCGAAGGTTTCTGCTTTACGGCGAAGAGCTGGTCCGCGTCGACCCGCTCAACATAATTTCCTTGAAAGTTGTTGTGAAGGCGGTCGCGGATCTGCTCCCACTCGTAGATGGAGTTCGGCTCTATGGTAAAAAACCAGGAGAGCGCCACTCCTTGCAATGCGAGGGGGAGTCCCTTCGCCTTTGTGGTGTCATCTCCGCCCGCGGCCTCGATTGCGGTTTCGTACACGCGCACAAACTCGCGGGGGTCCGTGTCCCCTTTGTAGGGCTCGATGACACTGGGGAATTTGAAGTCTTCGGGCCACGCCACTTGCTGTAGTCCTGCCGAAAGCGGGGACTCTGGATCGACGCGCCATAGCGGGACGCGGCTGGATGTGGGGGCGTCGCGGCTGTCCGCCCTTTCCGACGTGGGCTCTGGCGCGACCACCGGCGCGGCCTGTTGGCTCCGAGCCTCTTTTATGTCTCGGACAGCCCCGCGAAGATCCCCGACTCCGCTGAGCGCTTTGAGGGCGCCCGGCGGGCGCTCCACCGCTGTGCGGCGGGGCGGCCGCACGCCTAACAGACGGATCGGCGCGAGCACGGCAGCGTCGCGAGCTCCCGAGCTGCCGGTCGCTCCGTTGTGGCTACCTCGAACTGCCGGTCCGCGCTACGGCGAGGGTTGCGCGCGGCGGCGGCGTCGGCCTTTGTCGCGTCGGCGGTCGTCGATCGCCGCCGCCCGGCGTCGGCGTCTTCGACCACGGGTTGGTCGTCGCGATGCGGTGGCGGGTTGGTCGCCGCGGTGCTGGTGGCGAGGTTGGTCGTCGCGGTGCGGTGGCGGGGTTGGTCGTCGCAGCGCGAACGTCGGCGTCCTCGACCACCGCACTGCGTCGCCACTCGCGCTTGGCGCGGCCGATGCCGGCCACCGTACCTGCGGCGCTCCGGCCGGCGCCTTCTTTCCCTTCGCGCCGTTGGCGACGGAGCTTTTGCGGTGCCATCCTTTTTCAGGTTTGGGCTTACTCCTGTCCTCCCCACGGACGGCACCAAGCTGTTGTGGTTCTGAGACCAAGCAGAGAGAGATGGTAGTGGAGAGTGAGGAGATGAGTGATGGCCTGGCTTCTCCCCGGCTCGTATCCATATATATGTACACATGAGAGTGCTTTTACAGTTATACCCTTACATCTGGTCATCCCCTTCAGGGGCACTTATGTCATTACACATGGCTTATTCTGGGCCTTATAACCTCCTACCAGGCCTGCTGGGTTTAGGTGGGGGCCACCCCTACAACACTGATATTATTCGTATGATGAATGACTCGAGCATGACAATTGGTGTCATTCGTGGGGAAGAAGGTGTTGAATCCTTGAAGTCTTTTTCATTAGCAAGCATCATTCTCTCTTGTCTTCTATCAACGTTGCCCATGTGATCATAGCAGGAATTTGGGGCAAGGAGAACTGGTTTGATCTGGTTGACTACACCAATCTCGATGTAGACACATGTATCCGTGCCATGGAACATGATGCTTCTTCTTCATCATCCTCCATCCCAAGCTAGCCCATCCTTGAGACCAACACGGTCGACTAGATGGAAGAAGACACACCACCCTCATCATTAGCATCACCTGGGGATCCGATCGTTCCATCCTCATTGGAATGCCCAAGCAATACAGCAAGCCTGGTACTTCTGACCGACAAACATGGTGACAAGAGCACAGTACCACAACCCAAGGGTTAGAGTACTCTCAATTCGATCGTGTGCGGCCGCTATTCGCCAACGGCTCCTACATATAGCAGGAGCCAAATGACATCTAGTCATGGTGTCAATGAAGTTGCCTAAAGTGAGAGGCCAGGAGAAGGTAGTAATGCTCATCATCTGATCTGCTATCCATCGGATCAGGTTGAGTCCACCACACGGCCTTCCGGATGTGGTGTTCTCCAATCATTCCCCCATCGTGGAGGCTACCGGTCAAAGCGATGGAAGATCTCCCTCAGTTATGATGGGAGTTTGTTGGGAGCTTCATGCTGGAAACACGAAGTTAACACAATCAGAGATATCATTGCAAATCGTATGCAAGATTCTCCATGGTAGACTTCCCACGACTCACTGGTCAGAATGGTGTGAACGCTCCTAGATCGCCTAAAGGAAGTGGAAATAATGAAATTGGTGGACATCAACCATCTAATTCATCTGCTTCTACCCCCTCTATGCTTGATGAATCATGCGGCACGAGCAGGGAACTTGGGGCGAAGCTCTAGTCATCATACCCCTTCGTCTGGCTGGCACGCTCTGATGCCTTCATCACTATCCAGAACCTACAATGAATTCATGATATTCTAAATAATCCAGATCCTACTTTGGTAGAGACCCTATGATATCCTCACATTGCAGGACAGGTATGAGAGATTCTATAACAAACCATGCATCAGACAGAGATGTACTGAGAGCAAAGATGCTCTCAAAGCCAGACATTGATTTGTTTCATGAATTCTCTGCATGATAGAAGCCAACATGATTGGGCTGATAATAATCCATTAGTAGGACCAAGACCATCTTGAAGATTTTGTCAAGGAGGTCACGAGGGGAGAAGGCTCTTTGAGAATGAAGCAACTCCCCCTTGTCCTGAAAGACAACATTAGGGATATAGTTAGGATGATCTCCAACATCATCTAAACCATGTATCTGGGCAGATACACAACTTGACTGTCCACGACCGGAGAGGAGAACCAGATCCTCACAAAGAATATTGAAGGAAGAGGTCTCTAACTAATTGCAATCTAGTTCCTTTATAAAGAAGGCGCCATGACCTGATCATAGGTTGTCGGGCTTTCTCGGTAGGCCTTGAAGCGGTGTGTTGACCTAAAAGGTTCTGGCTAATGAATTTGAGAAGTTTGATAGAAAGCAAAATTCATTAGAATTTTTGCAGTTTTATACCACTGCTATTAGGGTTGTTGGAGGCGACAACAATGTGATGGCAAACTACTTGCTGATAGTCCTTGAGTGTTCTACCCAGTCGTGGTTACTTAAACATTAGCAGGATCAATCTACATGTGGGAGCAACTCTTTGACCTGCTGATTGCTAACTTCCAAGGGACATACGACTACCTCAGGAAGGAAGATGACCTTCACCAAATCAACAAGAACCCAATGAGACTCTATGACAATACGTCAAGAGATTCAGTTAGGTTCGTAACTCAATCCTAGAGGTCGCAGATTCTTCAGTTATCTAGGCATTCAAAACTATATTAAGGAACTGGTGATTTACAGAGGACATTATAATGAACCCTCCGAGGATAATCGTCAAACTATTCAACATGGCCGATAAGTGTGCAGCCGCTAGTGAAGTAGTTGAGTGGAACAAAACCATCGATTGGATAGAGAAGATTCCTCAACCTGGCCTAGAGAAGAAAGAGAAGAAGTCCAAGAAGTCTTCTAAAGGTAAGAAGAATCATAAATCCAACACCAAAGAGGTCCTTGTGATTTCAAAGAAGTACACCAAGAGTAAGAAATATTATTTTCGTCAGAATAAGGCAAACCTCTGACCGACGAATTCAACAAGAATAAAAGTTCGCTTGTAACATCCTATTTTCAGAGTTTTCTAGAAGATTTTAAAAATAAAATTCACCATTTGGATTTTTTGGAATTAACTAAAGCTTAAATGGAATTTTTATGAATTAAAAAGATTTAATATGATTAAATTAAGCTTCAATTATTATTGAAAGTATTCTATATGTGTTCCTTGTGCTTCAAGTATTTTCCTGAATTTTCTAGAATTTTTGTGAGTTTATTTGCTATTTTTTAGAGCTCAGTTGAGTTAATGTTAATTTCTGAAATTTGGAAAATCCTAAATTCCCTAACAAGGATTTTGGGCCAAAACTGAAGGTTTGGCCCATCTTCTTCTTGGCATGTTGGCCCAATTCGGTCTACTAGCCCGCCCGCTCAGGCTGCCTCGCCCCACGCCCGACATGTGTTGGCCATCGCTGCTTGCCTGTGCGCATTCGAGCCGCCCGTGTGCCAGCCATTTGATTCCCTCCAGGTGCCACGTGTTGTGCATTGGGAACCCTGTGCACTGTTTGTCATCTCCGTCTTGAACTCTCGCCACCGCCTCACGTGTCTCTACCTCGAACTCGACGTCCGTGCCCGCCATGGAGTCCTCAACGTCCGGGTGTCAAGTCGAGCCATCCCCTTGTTCTTTGCTTCTCAAGCTGCTTGCCGAACCTCGCTCGTGCACTGTCGTCGTATGTGTCAAGCTCTCTATTGAGTTCACCGTTCGGTCACCATCGTCGTCTTTGTCTTTGACCCTGGTTGCCTGCTGTTGACCATCGCTCTATCGTCCTGCCGGTAAGCTGCCATTAATCATCGTCTTGCCTTGCTCTACCATTCTTCCTCACCCGTCGGCCAGTTGCCGCCACCTCAGTCCATGTGAGCCAACTGAGCTATGTGTTAGTGCCACATCACTCTACCACATGTTGGCCACGTAAGCCAACCGAGCTATGTGTCAGTGCCACATCACTCTGCCACATGTCAGCCACGTTACCTTGCCACCTCTACCCTAGGTGCCACATGTTATGCCACATCAGCCCTAGTGGTCCAATCAGCTACCGTGTCAATAATGACATCATAAATCCTATTTTCCTTTAGAAAAATAATTTGGCCAAAAAAGGTGCTGATGTCATAATTAGGAATTTCCTTTAGAAAAATATTCTAGTAAATCTAATTTTTCTTTTTCTTCGGATTTAAATCTTCCAAGAGCCCGTTCTTCTCCGTCCTAGCTCTGATTGACCCAATTATTTTTTCTAAATTCATCTAAAGTTTAGCTCTATCTTTTGGTTTTGGTTTTGAAGTTTTTGGAGTTTGTTTGAATTTTATTTGATTTGATTTGTATTTTATTTGCTCTCTCTCATTTGATAACGTTTTCAAAGGAGCTGAAGCAGGATCTGAAGACCAAGAGTTGGTAACTGAGCTAAGTTAAGGCAAGTTGTGTCCTTTGATCATATTGAACCTTTTTTTAAATCTATTTTATTTATTATTTTGTTTCAATTATGATTCATTGCTATTTTAGTACAAATATTTCTATCTCGTAGCTATTGTCCAATTTGATTAATCCCTCAATTGATAATTTAAATGCCATGATTTTATTGTCAGTATAGGATAGGTAATTATTTAGTGATGTAATATTAGTTGTTACATGGGTTGTATGTTTAGTATGCTTAGCAATGCTGTAGTATGTTGGGCTCATAATCACATGTTAATTAATTAATTAATTTTGATTTAATGAGATATTGAATCATGGTAGTCAGCAATAGTTGTAAAATTTGAGTGTCATGATATGGGTAGTGTCATTGGTGTTGATTATACAAAAATGAATTTTACTTGGGCGGGTGATTGTGCAGTAAAGGGGAAAATGTGGTTAGCATTTCTTGGGATGTGGATGTCTCACCTAGGTAATGTCTAAGTACTTAACTTTGTGCATAATTGATTTGAGCCATATCGTACAATCAATGTCCAGTATGGGATAGACCTGTTAATTAATTTGTGATATTTCAATTTTGGTTTCGCCATCGATATGTCAGTAGGTGTCGGTTAGACATTTCCATGGGGGATAAGAGAAATCTGTTCGACTAGGTGGTTAACCCACTTGATCATGAAATCTTAGTGGGTGAAACTGAGTTGAGATGGAAGCATGCCTAGGAAGCATGTTGCTTTAGTGTTGCTTTGAGATGATCATATTATGTGGGTAAAGTTGTGCAACCTCTGCAGACTATAAAACTATTCGAGTAGTCCCTGGTTATGAACAATGCTCAGTGATTTCACATGAGGGATAGAGTTTTCATAAAAACTTGGTTGGGATGAGTATGGAAGTGAATGATTAGTTCACTGGTGGTTCATTATATGAATGGTTAGTTCACAGGTGGTTCATTGGGTAAATGGTCAATTCACTTGTGGTCTATTCAATTCCTTTAGCTATTTACTTGTTAATCATTTTCTAAGTTTGCTTTCAATCTACCTATTATATTTACTTTAAATTATTATTTTCTGCAAAAAAAACCACTCAGACATCATTTGGTAAGCCTTACATAATTATATTGCATTCTTGTTAGAAACGACTTACTTAGTACTCTATGTACTCACGGCTCTATCTATATTTGCTCAATTGAAGAAGAAGAACCATATCAACCGAAGGTACATGAAGAGAGGGATATTTTTTACTTCATTAGCTTTGACATTCTAGTTAAATGCCATACGGATTGTTATCGTGACCTTCATACAGATGGTTTTATGATAATGTGCACTCTTTCCTCAAATGAAAATAAGAAAAAAAGCAAATAAACAACTGCCATAGTTATTAAATAGCTCGGGAGCTTGAAGGCTTTCTTTCTTACTTCTACATTCTGTTCTTCTCATGTTTAAACCTGGTCGAGACATAGAAAACCTCCTAGTCAAAATGTCTCCTCTCTATATGTGGTCATGCCCACTGGAAGGAGTTTCCTAGCAATTGTCTTTTTCCTACGATCTTTACTACTGTTGAAACTCGAGAGTGAATAAGTTTCGGGAAGTTTTGTTCATGCCTCTAGGTCTGTAGCTATCTTATGACCAATTTAGATCGGATAGAGTTTACAAATAAAAACTTATCTTTTTTGCATACATTCTTGCATAGTTTTTTTTTATCAATCATAATATCAACAAGTTTATATCATAGTTTTCTCCCATCAAGTTTTGGACTATACTGTATCTCGATTATGGAAATAGTATCTAAGACTAATCAAAATCATTCACTAGCTCTATCCGATATGATTTCCTATCAACTAATCGATCATTTCTATAACATAATCAGAGTCCACCGATCGGGATAAAGTATGACTTATTCTTGGTCTATTGCTTTCTTAGTAAGTTCTACTACTAAACAAGCAGTCAGGGGCTATGAAAGATATGAGTACTCATGAAATTGATAAAATGACATAAGCTTTATTGATTATAAAGGTAAGTTTTTACATAAGAGTATTTCATATTTCATTTGCACTAAACTACACTCAGAGCCACTCGACTGGTCACTATTTGATGGGGACCTAACCTTCATCTCCTTTGCTAGCTAGTTCTGAAGGTCTTCATATATATATATATATATATATATATATATATATATATATATATATATATATATATATATATATATATATATATATATATATATATCTTTTACACCCGGGTGTAATTACACCCACCTCTAATATACCACCTAAACGAACTTAAAATACTCGTTTATCACTTTAGGTATACTCGTATACTAATTATAAGATACTCCAATGTGAACCACACGAAAAAATTGCAAGGGAGACCATAGTTTTTAGCATATTTTGTAAATATCTTCATATACACACATAAAAAGGAGTATGTCTAAAAAAATGTACATACCACCTCTGAAAAATTATTCACACCACCTAGATGGTCTTAAATACTCGTATACTACACGTACATACTCTCTATTACGCGAAATACTCCCTACGTTGTGAGATATGACATAGGGTGTAATTACACCGTATATATATATATATATATATATATATATATATATATATATATATATATATATATATATATATATATATATATATATATATATATATATATATATATATATATATATATATATATATATATATATATTTAAGGAAAGGTCTTCATATCTTCAAAGAACTTAGCAGCTTCTTCCTCTGAGCAGTCGAATTTCGCTCCGAGTGCTTGAAGGTCAAGATTAGGGTTGGAAGCTTTAAGCTTTCCTAACGCAAAACTTACTCCATCAGCAACGACATCCCTCATGGTCCGCTCATGGTTACTCCAAGAAGTGGCCAACATACTTTGAAGATGTTCAAGTTGTTGACTAAGGCAACTTACCTTTTCAGTCACCTTCTTCGAGGAGGGTGCAATTGCTTCTGAGCCCATCTTAGCAAGCATGCTATTGAAGAGGAGAATTTTGTCTTGAAGAGTTCCTTCGATCTCCTTCCTCTTATCCTCCTTAGAACCAAGAGCTTTTTTAGTTCTTGAACTTTGAAAGATTGATCTGCATGAGTAACTCAAAGTAAGTCAAAACAACTTATAATCAAATTGAGACAGGTTAGAATAACCATCAGTTACCTTAGTTCTTCTTCTTGAATACTTCAACTGCTTCTTTGTGTTGAAGAGTGTTGTTGTTGAACTTGATCGACCAGTCTTCGATCGACTGGTCCTTAGCTTTGAGCATCTCCTCAAGCTTGAGGATGACAACACTCTTCGCCTTAGCCTTTGCTTCATAGCCTTCTAATTCTATTGACCATGCCAAAGAAAGAAGTGATAAAAAGCAAGGGTAAGGAAGCAATAAAAGAAACGATAAGAAGATACTTCTCAATTGCAGGCTTTTTCCCTCAAGAGTCTTAAGAAGCTACTCATTTTCGATCATAGTAGACCGGAACAGCTCCCTTTCCTTCTTGAGAGTTTCTTTGAGCACCTTAGCAGTGCTCCCCGACCTGTAGAGATATGGGAAAAGTTAAGATCAAAACTTTACAACCAGAATGTAATGAGAAGGAAGAGCATTACCATTCATTGGGCTAGTGTTTGTCGGGTCATTTCCTTGACCAGAGTAACTCCCTCCACCATGTGCTAAAAAAGAAAAGAGGAGAAAACGAAACTTAGAAAGTTTCAAAAAATAAAAATGCATCTTAAGTGATCCTGAGAAATTACTTGGACCGCTTTATTGACATACAAAGAGTAGATCACTTCAAGACCTATCCTCAACTCCAAATGCAAAATCTCCCTCCACTAAAGATCCTCGAGTCTTTAGTTGTTGAAGGTCCATACCCGGTCAGGGATGTCCCTCAGATGTGAAGACTTCTTGGTCAGAGAAGAACTTTCCACCTCCAGCCCTCCAAAGAAAGGAGGAAGCATATCTACTCCCTCCTCTTCAACCACTTTCTTTCTAGCAGCAACCAGTTCTTACTGAGACTTCTCCTTTGCCTCAACATCCTTTGATGGGGTCAGAGCCACCAAAGATTCCCTAGTCACAACAGCCTCTGTGATTCCTCCATCGGCTTGGAGGCTGCTACGACCACTCCATGTTTAGGAGCCTCGTCACATGGAGTACTCGGATCAAAGCTGATCGGAGTAGTGGAGGCACTACGAAGAAAGAAGAACAACAAAGAAGAAGTAAAGACTTCAGAAATGCCAAAAAAAATCAAAAGGCATAAATGTACATGAATACTTACAACTAGCACATACTTGGTCTTTTTGGTTTTGAAATTAAAGTGCCCTAGAGCATAGTCCAGAGTACTTGCCTTCCTCTTCTTCTTATCGACTAACTTCACCAGTATAGTACTGGTATGTCTAGTTGGACCCTTTGAGTTGTCCTACTGGATACAGTTATCCTTAGTCGGGTCCTCCATGGGGTAGTCAAAGATAGCTTCTCTGATTGTCTACTTAGAAGATAGAGTGTCGGGACCCCGGATTTCCGAACCCGGACCCTCTGTGTATTACAGCACTAGTCCCAGATCAAAGCTAGTGCACACAGTCAAACAGAAATGATTACATCACCAACAACACTTTATTACAATAATAGAGAGTACCAACCGAAAAGGTCTCATTATTACAACTGAGGTTTCAAGACCTCACACACTCACAAAACACAGCGGAAGCATAAATAAATCCAGCGGAGACCCATCAATACGCCACAGGCAATTAACTGGGGAAGCGCGACCTAGAACTCCGGGAATCCTTCGTCGTATCCACACGCGAAGTAGTCGTAGTCTCCATCTTGAGCTTCATAATCCTCTGAGTTGATTTTTAGTGCACATGTGAGTACATAAAGTACTCCACAAGTCTTGAGAAAAAAATGCAGTAGATGCAAGGCTTAACAAAGAAAGGCTATATGGTTCTTTTGCACAAAACAATATTTTATTTCAAATAACATTAAATATTTTTGAAGGCATTAATCTAACAAAATAATTGTTTTAACTGAAACTACTAAGTATTTTATAGTGAAGGGTCTATCCACCAACAATAATTAACCAGCTCTAACCGATAAAGTTTAAAACTGCGGGTTACATCCACCCACACTGGCTCCAACCGCCAGGATACCCTTCCAAGAGTTCCCTCCACTCTCGGAATACCAAAATTTTATTTTAAAAACGAAAACCAAAGATCTACCATGTGAATGCATTCCTTGCCCGCCCTTGACCGTGGGCACGGCTATTCGAATAGTTTAACACTCTGCAGAGGTTGTACAACTTTACCCCCAAGAGATAGATTATCCTAATAGTCACCATGCTTCCTTCGGCATGAGACCCAGATAAAATATCACAAAGCCTTTACCTCACTCTAGTCTAGCCAGACACCACCCGCTGAGGTTTCACCGCGAAGGTTAAATCCACCAGTCAAGCCCCTTCTTGCGCCATATGAGTACAGTAAATCCCTGTCCCTCACTGTGAATAACCAGTAAATCCCTGGCACCTACTTTCCACTGGTGGCACCTAAACTAGACTATCGTAAGTTAATCAGCTAGGTCGTACCCATATAGACTCGGGGTTGTACGGTAGTGCTCAGTCTGGACAAACACAAGAGTCGGTCCTTAATCGACTAGGGCGGAACAGACACTTTACAAAGTCTCATGCTAACCGCACCGATCCAAACCAACCATCCGCCCTAGTCTAAACCAACTTTTACATTTTATTTATTTTTAAACGAACAGTGGAAACACCAATCGCCACTTATTTCTAAATACAAATACCAGTTGAATGAAATATAGTTTCCTAAGCCAAAGTTGCAAAAGAATTAAATAGCATGACTAAGCATTTTACTACCGTTCTAATATTACCAAAGAATTATATAATTCTCATTATTGATACAAAGGTGATCCTAGGGTTACAAGGGTACATGGCATTCAAGTTCAATTGAGGACATAACAAGGTTGGATTAACTAATACGCTAAAACGGAAACTAGGGTCTTATGTAAATAGCGATGCACATAAATTTAAAATAATTAAAACATTTCACAAACATAGGTTCAAAATCATCAAAGGAGACTTTCCTTCTTGCACGCTCTCTAGGTATTCTTGCTGCGGAGCGGAGAAATCTTCGGCAACGGTGGAATCTATGCGCGGAAAGACAGAGCAAACAAAACAAATAAATAAAATTAAAATTCAAATAAAATTAAAAAATTCAAAAATAGTGAATATTTGAGTAGTTTATGATTTTAGAAAAATTTAGAAATTTGAACGGCTCAATTTGGAGTTAAAATGAAGGAGAACGGGCTCCAGGAAGTTTAAAATCAGGGAAAAGGAAAAAGACTGAATTTTGGAATTATTTTTCTACTGAGAAAGGATTTATGACGTCAGCAATGCGTCAGCCCTGGGAATTTGTTTTTCGGTTGAATTATTTTTCAATAGAAAATTCAGATTTCTACGTCAGCATGACATCAGCCCCCGGGGAAGTCAAGCTGACATGGGGGCCCCTGGTCCATGGACCGAGCCCACGGGAGGGGACAGGCGCTGACGTGGTGGGGTGGTGGCGTGGCAGCCGACGGGGCGCGGGGAGCCGAGGTGACTGAGGCGTGGCGCTGCGTCACCGTCCACGCTGGCACGGGCGAGCCTACGTAGTAGGCCGGCCGGAGCGCCACGAGGCGGCGTGCGTGGCGCTCGGCGAAGCGCGAGGGCGCAACGGGAGAGGCGCCACGGGAACACGGCGGTGGGTGCGTCCTTACGGCGGCGCAGCAGCGAGCCGGGCGGCGGCGTTCTCGGTCTCACGCGGCGGCGGCGCTCCGTGCTTTCGAGCCGGACGGAGGGGCAGAGGATGACCGGGGCGACGCGACGGAGCTGGAGGTGTCGTCAGCCGGGCGAGAGGAGGCGCAAGCGGCCGGTGATTGCTCGCCGTAGCTCGAGGCAGCGGCGGAGGCGATGGCGCACGGCGCGGCGGCGGGGAAGCGGCCGAGAAGGAGAGAGTAGGGGAGGGGGAGGTAGTGCGGTGAGAGGGAGGTCGGTGGGGTATTTATAGGGGTCGGGGAGGGGCACGGCGCGGGGAATTGCTCACCGGAGTTAGCGCGGGGCGGCGGGAGTCACGGCGGAATTAGGGGAGGACGGGGCGTGGGGAGACGGGATTCGAGCGCGGGGATGGCGCGGTCGGGTCGGGGAAGAAGAGAGAGGGGGAAGGAAAGAGATCCGCGCGACCGAGGGGGCGGCGGGAATGGCGGCGATGAAGACGCGGCCGAGCGGGAGGAGGAAGAAGGGGCGCGGGGAAGAAGGAGAGAAGGGCTGACAGGCGGGCCCGGGCGGCAGCGAGAGAGGGAGGAGTGGGGCGGCTGACGGGTGGGGTCAGGGAGAGAGAGGGAGAGGGCAGCGCGCCTGAGATGGCGACGTGTGGCCGGGTAGGGGAATCGGGCGGCTGGCGTGAAGGGGGGGCGGACGGCGGGATGGTTCGGGCGCGTGGGGGCGGGTGAATCCCGGCCGCCCACATGGCGAGCAGTGGAGGAGGGTAGGCAGGATCCGGGCGGCGGCGTGGGTAGATCTAGGCCATCCACGTGTCGTCCGGAGGGAGGGGGTTGGGATTTTTATTTTAAAATTTTGATTTTGATTTTCAGAAAAGTCTAGGAAATTGAATAAAGCTTAGAAAAATATAAAAATACTTCCAACAATTCCAGGAAAATTCACAAAAGCTCCTGGTGGCATTTTGGACTTAATACAAATATTTCCAACTAATGTTGGTATTTAATTTTCAAACTTAAAATACTTTTTAACTTTTTAGGATTGGTTTTTAATTCCAGAAAATTCTCAAAAATTATTTTAAAATTTAGGGAAGGTTGGAAAATATAAAATGAACTCTTTTGGCTTTATTAAAATATTTAAAATACATTTTCTTGCTTTGGATTTTGAAATAAAATTAAGATAATTCCAAATAAAGTTCAAATACTTTAAAATAATTAATTTGAAATTAAATTTTTCAGAAAGCAAATTTTTGGGATGTTACATAGAGCTGCCTCGACCATCGGAGTAGTCGAATCCTCCAGTGCAGTTGTATCTTTGGGGGTAGCCACCGGGTCTTTGGTCTGGTCAGTCAAGACTATCTCAGAACTAATGACCGGTTAATTGGGTTTCACCATTGGCTTTATGGTCGTGGTGGCTCTGATCAGTGACTCTTCCTTCTCTTTCACCTTGTCATTGATAGAGATGAGCTCGATGGCGAAATCCTTTATCCAAGAAATACACTCCGTCAGTGCAATTTCTCTATCCTCTAAATAAGGGAAGGTGTAGGCTTATAATAAAAAAAACTCTCAGAGTCGTAGTAGAAGCCTACCTCTGAGGGCATCTTTTTTTAGAAGTTTGTATGGTTGAAGGAGCGGTCGGAGGGGCAGTTGAAGGAGTAGTCGGGGTAGTGGTTAAAGGATCACAACATGATCCCATGTGACATACGACTTTTTCACACTTTGATGCCTCTTGAGACTCGGAGGAGCTTCCTCCGAGCTCTTACCCACCTCATCACTCTTTGACCCAACCATCTACACATCACAAGAATATTGCAACACACTGATTGGAAAATATAAATCTGGATGGAGAGATTATTATGTTACCTTAAGTCTTTTGATCCTGCCATCACCCATCTACTAGTTCCCTCTTTACGCTGTTCCAAGCTAGCTTGTGAGTGAAAGATTTCTTGCGTAGTTCTTTCAGCTCGGGTTCTCCCTCACAGATCATCTTTATCCTCTCTCTCTCTCTCACTTCAATGAGAGATAGGCCTAACAACATCAAAAAAGAAGAAAAATCTTAAGGTCGAACATTACAACCAAATGAAAATAAAATTAGACTAGACAGATTTCTTGATGCTTACCTTCCGAGGAGTCCCTGGTCGAGTCCATCATGCCCTCATACCAGAGCATGATGTGGTCGTGTGACTTTAGAGGACTGATTTGGCACATGGAAAAATCCCTTACCATGTGGTATGAGGTCAGTCCCTTGTTCTTGAGATAGATGATGGTATCGACCCATCGCTCTATCTTTCCCTCCTTCATCGGGAAAGATCTCCACTTTGGATTCTTGATTGCAATCCAACTGTCAAAGGAGAGGCTGTATTTTTTGTTGAGCGTCATGTGGAACCAAAACTTATTCCATGACAACTATAAGGACTTGGAGTACATTGGAATATACTCCCTTGCCTTCCTATCATAGAGCTGCAGAGAGTAGCCCCCGGGTGATGTCGCCAATTGCCTCGATCTTCTCATCATCTTGTAGAAGTATCTTAGGAGCTCCAAATTCGCTAGAATCCCTAAATATGCTTCATAAAGATGGATGAATATGCTCAAGCAAGTGATCAAATTGGGGGACAAATTAACTAATTCGATCCTGTAGAATTTCAAGACCACCGACAAGAACAAATGTGTCAGTAGCCTAAATCCACACTCTATGTATGCCCCAAAAGTTGGGGTTTCACCATCACTTTTGTTCAAGAAATTCTCCCTGACTGCTGACCTCTATAGAACCAAAACCTTATTAGGAAGTAACCCCTACTTTTCCATAGCCCCAACTTCTTCGGTCCAAGTTCAAACACCGGCCGATCAGTAATCAGATCCAACATTTTAACTATGGTGGTTGAGAATCGAAGAGGAGATTAGATGTATTTAAAGCTATAGACAAATAGGTGCAAATGCAAAGGCGCAGAAGAACTCAAAGATGAAAGGTTTTTTGAGCAAACGTGAAGCCAATAGGTACAATGCTAGGGTTCTTATAAGGGTTTTTCCAACTATAAATAGTAGTTATCTAATTTGAAGCCTAACGGACACAAAACCTTTCAGTTTTCCAGTTAGTTTCTCAACATTAAGTGAATAAAAATTGTTTCCTTACTCTTAAAAGAGTAGTTTTCAAATTGAATTTCAATTGGAAAAATTCAGATTGTAAATTCACTTAAAGTTCGGGACTAGCTGACAATGATTGAATAATCCCTTAAATATAGCTTTAATATATAATTATGACCTAAAGACCCTCATGGTCATAAGCTTCCTATAGATGTTCCCCGAGTACCTTGGCTGGAGAATTACCGTACACTCTACCCAAGCAGCAGACCACTCGGAGGGTTCGTGAACTGGTATAAAGGCCCACTTCCAGGAGACTTCTCTTGTGCAATGGATAAGACACGTGCTTTATCTGGCCTATACAACATGATGTTTTGGCCTTGTATCTCTGACAACAACTGCTATGTAGTTGTGCCGCATGATTATCTCCCACTGACAATAACGGAAGGTCAGTTATCACCGGGTATGTCTCTCTGACAGCAACCACCCATTCGATTGGATGCGTTGATTCAATGAGATGTCTCCTCAAATGGATAACGGGTGCCCCTTTAATAGTATTTAAGGGTTGATGAGAGAAGACAAAGGAGGATGTACATGCGATCGCTCAGAGACAATCAATCGATACGCAATCCAGAGAACAAGTCAAGGTAACCAGAATCTTCTGAGCAATGGGAAGAAGATAGATTAGGGCTAGTCAAGTCCCTTTGTAGGCCCCTTTGTAACCAGTTCATAAGCAATAAAGATCATTCCCTTTCTCTTGCTGATCTATTCCAAGAAATCCGGCCATCTTTGTTATATTATTCGTAAGATCAACAACTCGTCGACACACACACACACAAGTACTCATTAGGAACTTTAGCTTTGTGAGGTTGCGGATTTATCCTCGGCTCTGTATTTCTAGGTGCGTGCTGGGGGTAATTGTGTGTAGTGTATGTGCTGGTGGTGGTGTGTGTGCACTTTCCTTGTAATTGACAAAAAGTTTTTCTTTTTTAAAAGAAAATACATTGTCCTTTTTTATCTGTTACAGGAAGGATGTCGTTAACTCATGTGACTATTGAAAACTCCCATATTTTGTCTACACGCAAGTGCTATTATTTGTATATTTTCTAGGACTTATCGACATAATAAAAAAAGTTACCATGATGCTCCAGGAAGAATACAGTTGTTAGGTAATAAACTAACGGTAATGTGAAGTGGCCAAAAAACTGTCCCCCCTAAGGATGAACGATACCAACAAATTAACAACTCAGAAATATTTAACATACACACACACACATACATACACATGGTTACGCTATTCTACGCCTACGTATACTACGCATGCCGGAAAGTTGCTATCAAATATATATAGAGTTACTGCCAGTTATGTACTATTACAATTGACAGTAACTTTACATGTGTTTAGCAGTGACTTTACTCACACATGGCACTAACTTCTGGACCGCATTCTACACTGTGCAAAATAGTATATATATATATATATATATATATATATATATATATATATATATATATATATATATATATATATATATATATATATATATATATATATATATATATATATATATATATACGAGTGCTCCTTGGTGCCTAGGCACCATAGTCTAAAGTAGGTATGTATCGTATATGAAAAATTTTAAAATTTCTTAGATATCAAGTTTAACTAGTTTACTAACTAGTTCAAACAAATTTGAACTAAATTTTGAATTGTAGTTGCCTTTTTTTATGATAGTTTGATTGTAGGTATATGCTGATTATATATATAAATCAGCAAAATATGTGATCTACATTCATTCAAAACTTTGAATTTTAGTATGTACCCTAAAACTGATATTTTCAAAAAATATACCCGAATTTAGATGGAATTGATGCATTTGAAATCATGGTACCCAGGTACCATGGTGCTCCATTTCAATGTCCTATATAAAAAGTTGATTTTTATAAAATTTTTTATGGAACTCACTTTGTAATATATTATAATTATTATTAGAGTATGCTCAAATAGATAAAGAGATATAACAACGCCATTAAAACAGTATATGAGAAGTGAGAGTACGTACTCCTAGGAGTATGAAACTATTTTCTTATACATACATACATACATACATACATACATACATACATACATACATACATACATACATACATACATACATACATACATACATACATACATAAAACACACACACACATATACCACCTAAATAAATACTTTTTACTCTCGGGTGTAATTACACCCACCTCTAATATACCACCTAAATAAATTTGAAATACTCCTTTATGACTTTAGGTATACTCATATACTAATTATAAGATATTCTAATGTGAACCACACGAAAAAATTGCAAGGGAGTCCGTAGTTTTTAGCGTATTTTGTAAATACCTTTATATACGTACATAAAAAGGAGTATGTTAAAAAAATGTACATACCACCTCTGAAAAATTGTTCATACCACCTATATAGTCTTAAATACTCGTATACTACATGTACATACTCCTCGTTACGCGAGATACTCCCTACGTTGTGAGATACGACATAGGGTGTAATTACACAGAGAGTAGAAAAGAATATATATATATATATATATATATATATATATATATATATATATATATATATATATATATATATATATATATATATATATATATATATATATATATATATATATATATATATATATAGGAAAATTACGTGATGCACCATGGTGCCTAGGCACCAACATCCGATACACGTGTATGATTGATAATTTTTTTGAGTTTGGGTATGAAAATGTTTTATACCTTTGATATATTTATGGTAAGTAAGTTTTAAACTCAGTTCAAACTAGTTTGAACTACTTTTGAGTTCAATGTAACTACAGTGAGTATATACCATAAAAATAGTTCAAACTAATTAAACTGAAGTTGAATTTAAATTTTTTCGGAGTTTGATATCTCAAATATACTTTTTTATGGGTATATGAAGATACCCACATCAAACGTTACGAATCTCGAAGCAAATCAACGGGTATTGATATTGGTGCCTAGGCACCATGGTGCATGAAACACTCGTCCTATATATATATATATATATATATATATATATATATATATATATATATATATATATATATATATATATTCTGTTTGGCTTATCTTCGTCAGTCACCAAGTCCAGCAAAAAAAAAAGCCAAAGTATGGGCCAAATTAAAATGATGCAAAAATAGCTAGAGCACAAATGGGAACATCTCAGAATTTCTAAAATGGTGACCGGGTGATCTTCTCTTAAGTACGTCGTTCGTATTAGTTTTTGCTTATAGTTTTTTGCTGTGGCTAATAAACAGTAGTGGCTAATAAATAGTAGTGCTTGATAGAAACGGTTAATAGAAGTTGGGATATTCGCATTGGCTTATGACTTTTGTCTTAATATATTAGGTAAGAAAGACGGTGTAACGAAAGTCATTACAATATTCGAACCGTAATGGGACCTACAGAATTATAATATAACAAAATATAAAATGTGTTACAACATGTGAAAGCATAAATAGTAACTAATAGAATGGCTTAAAGAAGGTAGAGTGTTCGTATTGATTTTAGCTTTTTCAAACAGAAGTTAGAAGCCAAAGCCAATATGAGCGGCCTTAAAAGCTGGCATTAGGGACGTATGCATGCATTACTGAGCTCAACTAGTTGTATCTGGGAGGAAAGAAGAGAGGGTTTTTGGAGGGCTTGTGTATAGAAATAGAGATGATGATGAAGCCCGTGGCTTTGTGCTTGGGAGGAGGATGTGACCTGGTTATGTGAACTTTAATCAGTTCGCTTATGCTCCGCTAGCTAGTAAATTCCTCGCTTATATGATTTTTATTTAGTGAAATTATCTAAATAAAACATTTGCATATTTAGAGGTATAATGTTTGGCCAAAAACCTGGTTGAAATTAAAGAGAGC
Source organism: Dendrocalamus sinicus (assembly GCA_036346575.1). Lineage (NCBI taxonomy): Eukaryota > Viridiplantae > Streptophyta > Magnoliopsida > Poales > Poaceae > Dendrocalamus > Dendrocalamus sinicus. The sequence goes on along the minus strand of CM070656.1, from coordinate 16,412,658 downwards.
TCTCCCTCGAAGAAAAAAAAACCCTCGCAAAACAAAAGGAAATTAAATGAGCCCTAGCTTCGTAATCAATTAGTATGCATCCGTAGCACGCAAAGGAAAATGCATCTATGCACTGCATATCTATGCATGGTGTCATAGAGCACCCTGCAGAATTTATGAGATTTGTATGATTAGCACCGTGCATGAGTTTGCAGAGTTGGCTTGTAATATTCCGGATAAAGCCTAGAGAGAGCGAGAGAGAAGAAGAGAGTTGCTGCGAGCAACATGTCGCATTCCTGGATCTTGAGCGACGGTTGAGCTAGCGTGCAACATGTCGCCGTCACTGGATCTTGCGTGCCAATCTTCCTTTCAGCTTTTGAGTGTACTTACTTATTTCGGTGCAACAGTTTGCAGACACATATGTAACAAGATGACTATTGCAAATTTGGTTTGTAGCGCCTCCGAAGACCCTAACAATTTTTTACATTGTTTGATATCACGAGCTTATCCACATCGTCCTAGCATCACCTGGTTGACTAGCCATTACGATCGATTTCAGTTAACTGAATTTCAGAACCCAACAACCTAATTTGCAGAGAGGAGGGCAGACCAAAAAAGAAGAAAACTTGGATAGATGCAATCAAGGTCTGCAAAACGGAACAGAGAACTGGGCATGCATGACGCTACGTCTGTCCACAGTTGTCTACTTGTCTGCCCCCTGATGCGTGCAGCCTACTATTCGTTAAGCTGGTTGATCCATTCATTCCCCAGCGTGTGTAGAGGAAAAAATTCTAATATGCAACTGTGATACAACTGAGGTTGTGTAACAAGCCAATGGGATTGTGACACGTGGCAACATGCACTGTAGCAGCCATTAAAAACAAATAAAATACTGTTTTCTATACTGCTACAGTGAATTTTTTCCCACGTGGCAGCTCTGAATCGGCTTGTGATATAAAGCTAGCTGTGCAACGGTGATACAGTAGAATTTCTCTAGAGCCTTTTCTTTTGTGGTGGGAAGAGTTGGTGACCGGTAGGTCAACCTGTCCCTTTGTGTGCGCGGATGATTGGGAGTTCCGTAACAGCTCACTCCTATCTCAGAAAGACACACGTACAAATCATCCCATCATCTTACACCAACCATGCAGGTCACGACGTAAGCGCAGACCCCACTAGCAGTGACAACTACGGAACAAAAGTTTGTCCATTCGGACACAGTTGGTACAAGAAGGTTCTGTTTGGAACACGAGAACTTTTCCTAATCCCCAGGGTTCTAACAAAATTTGCCCTTGCGCACAGCAACTCTAAAATTGTCTTTGCTGCTAAGGATATGCTTAAGATGTGGTTAGAAAGCGGACAAAAATCCCTCGCCTTTTCTCTTTCGACATGGCGCTGACGCCGCACCTCGCAGCGATGGCATCACCGTGGCGACGTTGACACAGCACCGTCTTCCTTCCTTCCCTGCCCGTCGCAATTTCGCAACCAATAAACTTTGCCGAGAGGGGCAGACAGCCATGGCCCAGCCTAAAGCGACGCATGCGTTCCCTCCCGGGGCATGGCAATATGGCATTCACGCACAATGCGCACGCTCGCTCCAAACCCAAATATTTTTCTTCTTCTTTTCCCACGAAACGAGCCAAAGAATCTTAAAGCGAGCTGTTGTGGCACGCAGAGCGCAAGGGTACAAATACTTGGCCCGTGACATCACTTCATGATGGCTTGGATTGATGCCTACTAGATGCAAGAAGCAAGAGTACCTTTGCATTTGCGACCCCATGCATGGCCCTACACCTCCACAGTTGCCACCACCCGTAGCGTTTCATGGCCATACAGCGTGGTACCGTGGTGTACATGTTGCTGTGCAAGTTCTGGGGTGCTTCCAACTTAACTTAAAGGGGTTCTGACCTAATGTTGTTTGTATGGCCATGTATGTGAAGCCCACAGGCGCACAGCACCGACATACCTCGAGAACTTTTGTCCTAGCTGAACATTTCGATGGGCTAGGTCGCAGAGTGATGAAGATCTTCAAAATGCTTTAATACATGCTAACGAGTTCTGACAGTGTAATTTGCTATTTACATCTCAGGTAGTCATTTGGGTTTTACAGGGTCTCATGGCAGTCGTATGGAAAGAAGTATGACATGGCATAAACAAAATAGTGGCATGACGACAGGCATGACAACAGAAACCACATACAAAAATCACATCCTCGCGACATCACAACTCCAGTTCTTTTTGTGCAAGAACCTTCCAGGCAATTATGCTGGTACATTTCATAGTTTTGAGCGCCCTCATAAAATGCACATTTAACTGCAACAACACAAAAGGGGTTTAAGCCATATTAGTTTTGCTTACTAAACAGAAATGCCACAAAGTAAGGTAATTAGGTAATGCAAGGAAGAAGCGAAGGCCACCAAAAAATAGAAGCCTCAGAACGCAAGGAACCCAAAGTATCAAGAGCAAAAGTATATATAATTCCATTGCATAGCTATCAATGGCAACGTCTTGTAGGCAAGGGATAAAAAACCCGTGGTAACCGGTCCTACAGGCTTGCACCGGCACATTTCATACCGGCACGAATGAGGTGCTTTCGCACTGATTTTAATGAGACTTAAATGTTAATGCTGCTTATAGAACACCAACGAAACATGATACTAGGAAAAAATATAAAAAAGAAAAAAGAAATACCAAACCGGAATAGACCGGTAACTACCTGGTTACCGGCTACCAGCCACTGGCCTAGGCTCGGTAAATTTTCAAAATCCATTTTTTTAATCCTTGCTAGCAGGTAAGCAGGGAAGAAAGCCTAGTCAGTAACTGCCAGTCCCAACATGTTGAACCAAGTTACGCTTCTGCCACTTTTGATTTTCTTTTAAAGAAAACACAATATTACAAATATTACCCATTCCCAACTGGTTTCCTTCCAAGCTCAACATGGGTTATGATTCGAAAACAAACAAGACAGAAGTGGCTAGATAATTAGTAGGAAACTGGGTTTTAGTAACACCAAGACAAATTTCATTGTAATAATGATATAAAATAAGAATAAAACTTGCTCATCCAGCTGAATGCAATCTTTTTCATGAGCCTCCATCCTATATATTACTGCTCATTGACAACATTACCGATATGGGTACAATACAAGTGTAGGCTTCACTTGCTCATGCATGAATACAACCCACCCAGTTGACTCAGCTAAATGTCATTAAGAGAGGTGCATCATTTGAGATAGTTGACTGACCTTGTAGGGAACAAAGTATATTTAGGAAAACTTGCAACTCCAAGTATCAAGTGCATTGAAGAAAAGAAAAGGGGTTTCCAACAAAGAAGGATTAGAAAAGAAAAAAAAAGAGATAACATTTGCGTAGAACACTTACTATGAACATCTGCTTCGCCCCAATACTTTCACCAAACTTCCATGATTTGGAAAAAGAATGGTTTCTCTTCCGTGAATTTTCCCTCCTTTCCACAATCATATATTCCTGTAGCTGTCATTCACGACTATTCTGCAGGATCTATTCTTCCATGCCTGTGGTGTCTAGAATGCTTTCTACTTCTGTCTTTATCAGATGATCTTCTGCTACTAGATTTATATCTTTCCTTGTATTCATGATCACTAGAATCAGTATCAGGTATGTGAGTCCGGTGATGCCTTTTATCCTGGCGTTTTCTCTTATTCTGTTGGCTGTCACTGGAAGAATCAGCATCAGGGGTTCTGCCTGTTCTACGCCTTGAATGTGACTTTCTTTTCTTACTCCTATACCGTTCACTAGAAGAATCAGAATCCAGAGTTCCACTCCGGATTTGATGATATGATCTTCTTTTCCTACTCCTATGCCATTCACTAGAAGAATCAGACTCTGGACTACCATTCCGGGTATGATGACGTGAAGTGTGTGATCTGCCTTTCTCAGCTCTATGCTCTTGCTTCTCATATTTCAAATCAAGCTTTTCAACATTGGCTAAAGGACCATCTGTATTGGCATTGGGAACTTCCACCATGTCAAGATGATTCTCATTCTCCTTTATTTCCCTGCAAGTAGTTGTCTTTCCATTCCTAGATGACACACTTGTATCAGCTGTTGAAAAGGTTTCTGATCTACATAAGACATTCTGTGGCGGGGCAGGTTTTTCTGGAGGAACATCCAATCCCAGTTCTTTACCCAACGATTCTAGGAAATCCTCAGCAACAAGACGATTAAGAGCCATGTTGACACCTTCACTCGTCTTTACTGGATCCACTGTCTGATTATTAAGAGGTTTGTCCATATCATCGTCTGAGTCATCAGAAAAGATAGCCTGCAGGCCACAACAAATACCTTGTCAATATAGAATTCTAAAGTTCACCCTAATCATTTTCTAATGAACAATAAAGGGGTCTATGTCCATATCTCGAGCACCTTAAGCCACCATAGGCTTAAGCTCCTCTGAACATGAAATCTTTTGGTGGCTTAATGAGGCAGCTAAAGCTTCAACACCAATCCAGCTTTTCTGACAAGCTCACATTTAAGATATCTACAAGAAGCTAAACCCATCTGAAGCGGCGCTAGAAATCATCTCAGAATGTAAGCACCACTTTTAGATCCCATGGTTGGCATTAAACTCAAATCGATCTAAGTATAAATGCTCAAATTGACATTATGAAGCATTGCATCTACTAGTAGTTCCATTTATTAAAGGACCAATTGACTACACAAATCATGTTAATGTGCACGGAACAAGTGGCGCCTGACATGGCAATTAAATATGAAAAATAGAAAGAACATCCAATGCCATAATATACAAAAAGAAAGATGTAAGAGCTCCGAAAATGAGATAAATTAAGAGGAAAAAACTAAAAAAATGAAAACACAAATGGGAAAAAGAAAAATTAAAAAAAGAATAAAATGTTACGTACTATGATAATTGCAAATTTAAAAAGCAAATAGTAATTATGGATATCCAGTTTTTAGAGAGCAGTGTTCTATATAAAATTTAAAGAATATGAATGTTTTTCATAATTTCAAATACCTTTAAATTGTAATATAAATTTTTATGGATTCCAACTTTTTGGATTTTCTGCAATCATCTGGGCTCTAAAGGATATGAATGTTTTTCATATCCAGTTTTTTTAAAAAACAATGTACAATATAAAATTTAATTCATATTTTCAAATACCTTTAAATTCTAATACAAATTTTTAAGGATTCCAACTCTTTAGATTTTCTGGAATCTGGGCTCTAAAGATCACCATGTTTATTAATGCACTTTTTAAATGTCCAAACTTATTTTGTTCTTATTTAGTACTCCAATTTCTAGCTTGAAACATTTAATTTTAATGTTTTTCAATATTTACATAGCATTACTTTTTTGTTTTAATTTTTTTAAAATTTCCCTTCAATTTCCAATTTCTTGGTGTTTCAACATTTTAAATGTTCTCTTACAAAAATATGGAAAAAAATCAGGATACATGTCATGCCATATAAAGAGCTCCTTCGCCGGCATATGGCATGGCACCTCTGTAAGTGTCGGACTATCAATGACACGATATTGCCCAGTTCCATAAACGAGTCCACCCCAATTACAAGCTGGTGACACATGACACACCAACTTATCATAAACCATCCAGTCAATTTTCTATCCATTTGTTTATGGAAGAATAAACTGGTGCACTCTATGATATAGGGGCCAATTTGAATGCTGTTAGAGAATCTTCAGTCCAAGTTGAAAGTAAAGTGACCAAGCATGTCATTTAATTGTGACGTGTTAATTCATTGAGACATGGTTTAATTCCACTTGACTGCCTGGCCAATGTTTCCATTAAGAACATCTATTGGGGATACTTGTTACCTTGTAAAGATCAACAGGTCTCTGCATACTGCTCGAGTCAATATCAGGGTCATTGGCAGTTCTCTGTGCATTGGTCTCTGATGTTCCTGCCACAGAAGCATGCTGTGGAATCCTACTTGAACTCTCCATATCGTCATTTGTCTTCTTCGTGGATTCTGTCATAAAGATAAGGGTGTCCATCTTGCTTCTTGGTCTGTGAACAGGCATTGGCTGCACATACAAAATGCATGATCAGATGTCCATGTGAGTGCCACTTTGAACATGTATTCCATTGGAATTTGAAGCCAAATAAATAAGGTGTAAGCCAAATTCAGAATATGGCAGAAACAGAAAACAAATGCATATATACCAAAAGAATATGAGAAATACATTCAATATCAAAATAAAATAACTATAAAGTAATAATTAGTGACATAGAAGTAGCAAGGAAAAAACTGTTCTCAGCTGCCACAACATAAAACGAAGGGAAACTTTAACATATGGTTACATTTATCCTCCGCAAAAACTGTGAAAATTTGCAAGAGTACTCTCCAAAGCATAAAACAACAAATGCATCTGTGAACCTGTATTTTTTTTTGTAAGTATTCAGTAATTTATTTAGGTTATTCTGTACACTTAATTTTTTTACCTCATTTATCTATCATAGTTGTTTAATTAATATATATGCAAATCATATATAACCATTCAATTTACCTTCCCCATGAAAGGATCAACAATATCAAAACGCTTGCAAAGTATTGGTGCCGGCCGCCATTCGAACTCCTCCCGCCGTGGATATATGGGTTTCTCATCTCGAGGAATTAGGGAGCTCTGTATTAATGTTTCAAGAATCAATATGTGTAAGAAGACATGACATTACGAATGGGCCTAAATAAGTTAACCTACCTCTGATTGAGTAGATGATACAAAACGTTGCTCACTCATTCCAGGTAAACCCAACACTGACAAAGGATCCATAGCCTTTTTTTCTTTTCGTTTTTCAATTGCGTCAGCAGCAGCCTCAAAATCTAGTCTTTCACGGGCACGGTCAGCCTCTGACATAGTACTTGTAGTTATAAGATTTGCAGGGCGAAGACCTCCCTGATATTTCTCTCTTAGAAATTGCTCAAACCTTGCCTGCTTTGCAGGCTCATTTCTAAAAGGCTTTTCAGACTCTGGTTGACCATCCTATTTCGAAGCAAGAATAATACATTTACATAATTAGAACAAGATTAGGTAATTTATATAACCAATGTGGTGTTGATGAGGACAGCAACACTAATTGGTAGAACAGTGCAATAATAAAACTTACGAGAGATATTGGCTTGACAAAGGTGTCACCAAGATTGGATTGAAGTTGAATTGCTTCCTTTGCGGAAAAGGATGAGCTAGATGTTTTGGAGCTTCTATGAAGGGGCCTTTCACCAAGAATCTTTCCACGATTCTCTGCTGTCAACTTGTCAGAAGACGACTTTGACTTCGCAGCATCAGGCCTTTGCTGGTCAATATATTTCTTTTGTTGCTCCCATAACTTCCATGCATAGTAGCTACATCCATCTCCTCCATCAAGGAAAAGAAATTGTGGACTTGTTTTGCTTTTTTCCTTGTAGAAATCCTCAATATGTTTCCCACAACGAGCAACCATAGCAGCACAACCCTCAATCAAAAATTTCAAGCTAGTGTCTTCTGGAGGAGGAACCTCAGGAGGAGCTAAATCAGAAAACTTATCAGAAGCCTGAAGTGGAGTTGAAAACTTGTGGTGACCGTCAAAATCAGCTGGGATCTCAGGAGGATGAAATCTGAAAAGTTACAATGTCACCCAATATGCAAAAAGGATACACATGTATAGTGGATGAAATATGGAATTGAATCAACTAATTTGCTACAGAGGTGCTTACTGTTCATTTCTTCTGCAAATGCACATAATTTCAGAGCTCATTTACTGTACCTATCAATCTTAATGGACCGTCCATTCTATTCAATCTAACTGGTCAAATTAGTTAGTATTTAGCTATCCTCCACCACCAAGTATAATTCTCTTAAGGGTAAGATTGTAACCACAGATGGTATGTATAGTAGTATTTTATGCAAAAATATCTCTGGCTCTATGTAGGAGTCTTAATCTCTACATAATATTTGGTTCATGCTTGTGTGTCTTTATTTAATCAGCCAAACAATGCTGATGTCGTCCTAAGCCACAGCGGTGGCGGTAGCGGCCAACCTTCCGTTGCCGGTGACGATGAAGAGGTGTGCCATCAATGTGTGTTACTAGACACATCAATGAGGATCAGTGGTTTTATGAGTACTATGCATCTATGATAGCCAGCTACATACACTGTGTTGCTTGAACCTCTTGGATCCTTGGAGACTGCTTATGCTTCACAATGCAACCAGTCTTTTAGGTCTTCAACGGAGTCATCATAGCGGGTTTTTTTCTTAATCTTTTTAAACATGCCCCTAATCAAAGGTCATGTGGTTTCAAGAAAAAAAAACTTTTTAAAATTGTTCTTCTGAACAAATCAAATGTAGGGCATTCTAACTATTCATTCTAGATGTCCTGGTTGCCTATCTACACTCGAAGCGGCTAAGTGACCCCTCAATGTTGATTTATTGAATGTTGAGACAACCATTAACACGTGGAACAGCCATAAATGCCTTGCCGCCGTTACCGCCATGACATAGATAGATGACAAAGAACAGAGTAGGAACTAGCAAGGGTTATAGCTAGACGAGGCCACCATTAAAAATCCCATCTAGAGATTCACTTGGAAACACAGATCGCCACACATGATGGCATGGTTATGGGGAGTTCGTTAGGTGGTTAGAGCTATTTTGGGCTAAATTTTGTTAATTTGTAATTAATGGTTAGATTTAATTTATACTCTCATATTTAGAGTAGAAGGTACCATAAAATTTCTCTAGTTTGGATACTTATTTACCAATTGTTCTGTATAAAAGGTCTAAACTCTAAAGAGAGAAACGTTCATAAGTATACATCAGAATTAGACGTCATGTTATTTACATACATGATTCTTCGAACTACTTAATTGGCAAGAGATTTGGCATTAATAGATCCAACTGAACTAAACAACTTTAGAATATATTTCAATAGCACAATCTAAATAGCCAAAAAAAGAACAAACATGAAGACAGTAAAATGGAAAGAGAAAGATTCATATTCCAAAGTTCAAGCAAGTATTTGGATAGAATGTCCAAGATGAACACACACACACACACACACACACAGAGGACGAGTGTTTCATGCACCATGGTGCCTAGGTATCTATATCAATACCCGTTGATTTGCTTTGAGATTCGCAACGTTTGATGTGGGTATCTTCATATACCCATAAAAAAGTATATTTGAGATGTCAAACTCCGAAAAAATTAAATTCAACTTCAGTTTAATTAGTTTGAACTATTTTTATGGTATATACTCACTGTAGTCGCATTGAATTCAAAAGTAGTTCAAACTAGTTTGAACTGAGTTCAAAACTTACTTACCATAAATATATTAAGGGTATAAAACATTTTCATACCCAAACTCAAAAAAATTATCAATCATACACGTGTATCAGATGTGGGTGCCTAGGCACCATGGTGCCTTACGTAATTTTCCTATATATATATATATATATATATATATATATATATATATATATATATATATATATATATATATATAAATCAAAGAGAAGCATCACCTTTCAAGTTTGTACTCGGAGTTTGAGGCAATTTTAAAGCTCAAGAATACGCCTCTCTTCCTGTCTTCAAGTTTGTAATTACTATCACCGGTTGTTTTTGAAGGCTCGATATCAACTTCAGTTTGTTCATAAGCGAAACCTAAAGACAACAAATGTTAGGATAGAAAGCCAGGTGAGAAATATCAAGGGTCAATCTAGCTAACAAACCAAAGATATAACATCTTCTCACAGTGATAGAACAAGCCTATTAAGGTCTCATGGACCTGAACATGCAACAGAAAAGACTTCCATTTGGAAACAAACATCCTCATAGACACAAATTAAACTTCATCTTGAAAGGGTACAAGAAACTAACCATTTGAAAACAAACATCCTCGTAGAAACAAATTAGGCTACAGCTTGAAAATGTAAAGAAACTAAACATTGTATGTTCTGAATCCATTATAACCCACTACTGCATTTCAATGCACACAAAAATGTCATATGCTTCCATGAAGACTTCCCATATTAACATTAGGTGGCATTAAAATTGACCAGAAGATTACCTGATGCGTAAATATCCTCATCTTCAACATCAAGCTCTTCGAGTGCTCCAATCCCAAAGCCAGGAGCATATTGTCCTGCTGATGATCAAACCACTAGCTAAGATTTTTTTTTCCAGATATATTAAGGTAATATCAACAGGATATCAAGCAGTATAAAAGAACCATGACTATATCATACAGTTAGAAATCAGGAGACTGCCCTTCATTGAAACATCACTTCTGTTGCGGTCCCTATTTATCGACTTCTGCAATCTTTTCCTATCTATAACGGGAATAAATGTGAGTTCATGATATGAAAGAACCCTAAAGTGCATCTTGTAGGAACAATGGAACATGGTACCTTTAAACTCAGGAGCATGCTTGAATGGGTCGAAACCTAAACCATGCAAATCCTGCTTTGGATGAAGCACATATACCTAAATAGTTATGGAAAATCAGGCATATCAGCAGATGTTTTCTTCATGTATATTGCTAACGAACCATGCAATAAGGCATATCAGCAGTTGTTTTCTTGTATATTGCTAACAAACCAGATGTTTGCTTCATGTATATTGCTAACGAACCATGCAACTATGAATATGAAATAAGTTAGGATTTGCAACCGCATGCACATTTTGTGAGCAACAATAACTTAGATGCTACTGTTATGGGCTGAGCATGGGTTGGATAAAAGGGGATAGGAGTGGGAGGAGGCAGGGCGAGGTCGGTGGCAGGGCAAGGTCCTATTCCTCACGACAGCAGGACCTCGCCCTGCCTCCTCCCATTCCTATCCCCTTCGATCCAACACACCCTCAGCCCATAACAACTTGGTATCAGAGCCACCTGCTGCATCTCCGCCACCAATCCACAACTCACCAAGACTGAAACCATTGATGCCACCCACTTCCATCGGCAACTGGAAGGAAGGCCACCAGGGCCAACCACGTGCAAGGAGAAAGGGTGTCCAGCACTCCAATCGGCCGAAGATCACAAGGATCATGCTTAATTAGTTGCCTTCCTTATTATTAGGATTTGATAGTTGTTTCCTTTATCAATTAGTAGCTTTCTTTATCTTCAAGAAATCATTGTTAGGAAGCTCTCTGTTTAAAGGGAGAGATTGTAATGTGAGAAGGCAAGCAAGAATAACAGAAGGTTACCCAATCCCTTTGTTCCTTGCACACAGTGCACCCACCTCCCCTGTTCCTCAGGGCAGCAGGCAGCTGTCGAGGATCAGGACCTCACCCTGCCACCTCCCACACCTGTACCCTTCGATCCAACCCACCCTCAGCCCATAACGACTACTCCTTCCGTTTTTTATAAGTGTTGTTAATGACTTTTTACAGTCTTCAAGATAGAACTTTGGCAATTGTTTTTTTAATGTTAGTAGCCTAGTAGGAACTAGAAAAGCTATGATAGCATGAAAGTACTTACTGTTTTTAACAATAATAAATCAAACAATATAGTTTTCATGTGGACAATATAAACAAGCCAGCAGTGATTAGAGGTCAAATTTGGAAATATTTGACTGTGTCCATTCTAAAACATCACTAATAAAACAGAGGGGGTACAAGGTTTAAATAATATTTTAACTTCAACGAAAATGCCACAACAAGTTAGTTTAAGTTGAAGAAAAGAATATGTAAAGGATCATAGAACAGAAAAAAACGGTGAAACCTTAGAAGAGCAGTGCTCATAAAGAATCAAACAAGGAAACATATTAATTTGAATATGCAATGCAGCAAATGACACCTGTCCTACTTACAGGGGTATTTCCAGAGGCATGTATTTGCTCTAATGATCCTGCAACATTTTCATCCATTCCAGACTCATGAGAAACAATTTTATCTTGATCCTCGTCATTACTGATACCGGAGAGTGCAAGAAAGGCTTTTCTAGCTTCCCTGCGTGATTCTGTACGCATCAACAGTTAATAGTTAGAAAACAATAGGGAATTAACCAGTTAGAACCATTTAGGAAAAAGGTCACAATCAAAGCACAATGTTTCTGAACTACAGATAAGTTCTAACTGAGATTCTCTGCAGTTGATATAACAGGCCATTCATGACTGTAGTATTCACGAGTTCTGACCAAATGATGAGTGGCTGAGCTTATGAAAAAAATACTGGAGACGCCATGGGGCAAGTTTGTCACATATATCAACTATGAAACAGTATTAGATTCCATATATTGACTATGAAATGCGTACCATACAAGGATTCAGCATGTGCATCCCTGATGGAACGACCTTGGCGCCAACCCATTTTCATCAGTAATTTCACACCTGCTCAAATGATGTCAAGACATTACTTTCATCTTAGATATTACTTTCATCTTAAAATGCATACATGATGCACATGGTTTGAAAGATAAAACAACATAGAAGAACAAACCAATCGAAGCTGTGGAGGGTACCACCAATTCATCCGGAATAGGTCCAGGAATAGCTGATGGTCTGCATACAGATATGTAAGAATATATATCAATGTGAATGCTAATTCAATTCGAGTACACTTATACAACGATGGAATTTGAGTTAAAAGGCCTAGTTGTAAGAACATAAATAGATTATAGATAAAGAACAAGTAACACTAGAAAACTAACATGTGCATATAGCCAATTTAAATTTTGCATACAAAATACTCCCCCCAGTCACAAAAACATGTCATTTTGAGATACGTGCAGTCAAACTTTCGAAACATTGGCTATCGGAACCTTTTTAATTATTTAGATTGGATACATAAAAATTATATGTGCAGATTTGTCTCAAGAAGTACTTTCATAATATTATAATTTTATTGGATTTTATAAATATATTACAATAGAAATTAGTGGTTAAAGTTGCATTTTGAGGACCATGTCACTGTCCAAAACAACATGTTTTTGTGACTGGATGGCGTAAGTGATGTATATATCCATTTTTTTTGGTGTGCAGTTATAAGTAAGGTTGACAGTGCTTGTCTTCACCTTTTTATTTTCAATTTTTTTCATTGGAGGGGAGTTGGCTGTTCCCACATTGAGAAGCTATTTCTATGCAAAAGATAATCATATGGCAAAAGAGTTAAAGTTAACTCTACATTATGCCGGTTATACAATTAATAGCGCAGGATGAAAAGATGCTAACCTCTCTTTTTGTTCCTTGGATGCTTGTTTTTGGGCATGTTCTGCAGCTGTAAAACCAAATGTATCATACTGCTGAGATGTTTCCAAGGCGTTACCTCCCATATCCTGCAAAGGGTGCCCAAATTGTCAACAGATTGATCACATTTTCATAAAACAAACTTATGCTGAGAATTCACTTTTATAGGACCACAGCAAAAATAAGAAATTTATGGCACTTTTGGAGGTCAAGATCAGTCAAATAAGTCAACATTTGATATCAGATCAAGAAGCACTGATAAACGCTGGTGAAGCTTTACTTATTTTCAACATTCTAAGAACCACCAAGGGCAGTTTACAACGATAAATATCTTCTGCTTCTCTGATACACATCAGCAGCACTAGAGGTACTTTTACTGCAAGCATCTGTAAAACGGATGCACGATGACACAAGTTAAATAATTAGTACCAGCTGCTTGAAGCAGAACACAATATGCTTGCACAAACTCATAGTTGTCGTAGCATAGTTTTACAGATAACAAAAACTAAAATCTTCTTGTTTATCATTCTATTCCCAGTCAAGGAGCAATTTTGTCTACAAGCCCATCTTTACCTGTCACAAAGGAAAAAGTCTAAAAAATAGAAGTGATGCCATCTAATTATTTCTTCCTCACGAGAAAATGATGTGTTTGTCTTAACGTTAAGCAGTCCAAAACGGAATATCTTGATTTGAAATAAAATAAAACACTATGTGATTGCTGCAGATTGCCGAAAAGATTAATTTTCGATATAACAATGTGAGCATTAGAAAGGAACCATTCCATACCTTGATATCTTCCTCGTCAAGAAAATTGTATATACTTTGCTTTTTAACCTCAGTTCTATTTTTTCGTGATGATGTAAATGTCTGCGGAGTCCATCCTGGATTAAACAAATCATATTGGTTTTATTCTGACATCCATTTCTTCAATGGAATTAGAATTACATGTAACAAGCTTAAGACAAACATACCCTCTTTTGAACCAACAGTATTGTAAAAACCAGCAGAGAAGCCTCCAGTAAATGCACCATGAAATCTTCTCCGCCCTTCCTCATCCCTCACCTACAGTCCGATTACTATCTCATTTTTAGAAAACAAAAAGGAGTATAATTACTTGAAGCAAATCATATGCTACATAACTTCATAGCAATGCCTACAGTACAGTAGATGAGTTCAACAGGGAGGTAAGAAAAGAAGGCAATCACAAAAGATAAAACTCATGCCACACAATTCCACATCAAACCCTAAATTGAAGAACATTTGCAGCATCCCTTTCAATCCGCAATCAAAAGCCACTAAAGAAGTTTAATGGCTCCTAAAACCCTAAAACGGAACAAAATCGCCAACCCCACTTTCTCTGGTAGCCGCAAATGTAAAAAGAGAGAGAGAAGGGAAAAAAATCAGTTGATACTAAACTACGGAACTGCATGCCTACGGCTGAAATCTGGTCAGCAATCAACACGCCACAAATCGCTCCCCAGGCCCCACATGGAGAAACACATCCCTAAGTGCCGCAACCAAACTAAGCGTATTGAAAGAGGGAGAGAGAAAGACCTCCTGCTTCCATGCGGGGAGGGCGCGGAGCTGGCCAGCGTCGGCGACGGCCCGGCGCTTGCGGGCGGAGGTGTCCTCCTCCCGCTCGATCGGCGTCCCGAAGACCACGAGATCCTCCTCGTCGTCGTCGAACGGCATGGCGGGACCCGCGGGGAGACGCCGGAGTAGGAAGCCCTAGCTCGCCGGCGGATGCGACGGCGGCGCGGGTGGACGACGAGAGGGTTCGGGAGAGCGAGAGGGGGTGGACGAGGAATTGCGATTGCGATCGCGATGCGAGGGGGGTTTTGGGCTCTGTCGTCCGGTGGTACAAAGTGGGCCGAGACGGAAGAGGACAAGAGATTACTTTGGCCCAGCATGAGTGGCCCATCTCTCTTGGCCAACTCGCCCACACGATAGGCCACACTCGAGCACGTCTTTTTTAAAAAAAAATTAAAAATTTCCTATACAAATTAAATATTGTTTAATTATAATAATTTTAGAAAGAAAAGGACTCAATTCGTAGTATGCTCTCTCATTTTAGGCTTCTAACTTTTAATTTCTTAATTTCATCATTTTCTGGTTTTTTTTGCCTTTTTTCTCTATATTCCTTTTGCATTATCTGTGATGGGCTAATATGTTTTTTTATTTTTCTAATTATATTAAATAAGTCACAAATAATTATAGTGCTAAATAGTAAAAATAAACCGAAATGAGCACCTTAGTAAGAGCAACTCCATCCCATTAGTCATTTCTCCCTCTCTATTTCCTAGGATGAAGAGGCTAGCTATTATTTTCAGCTCTCTATTTGAGTTAGCATTCCAATGGCCTAGCTATTTGAGAAGCGAGTGAGGAGGCGCTCGCCAAATCTAGCTAGCGGCCGGGAGAAAATAGCGACTCGATAAAAATGAAGAGGAGGATAAAGAACCGGTTGGAGTCCATTTCTTAAGTCATATTAGGTAAATATACAATGAAGAGCAGGATAAAGAACCGGTTGGAGTTGCTCTAAGCAGGTAACAGTGTGGTTCAAGGACATGCGAGCGGCGAAGCAGGTGCTACTCGATTGACGCCGCTCGTCCACACGATCTGTGAAAAACCGAGCTCCTCACCAAAGCTGTTGGTGCTGACTGGCGCGAGCACTCGGGTGTTCAGCCTTCAGCGGCCATTTCGAGGACGTCTTCTTTGCAAGTCGTTATGTTCGACGAGCTTGGTTACATTTTTCTCTTTTTTTTATTAAAACCATGAAATTTAGGGCCTGTTTGGTTCATGATCAGAAGTTGTCTAGCCACAAGTTAGGCGTGCCACAGTTTTTAGGTAGCTGTTTGGTTCACTGACATAACTGTGGCATGCCACACTTTCTTAGCACCCGGCCCCACACGTCATAGACTCAGTTTCTTGCCAAACTTTGCCACAAGTGTGGCTTCGATTTTGTTAGCCACACTTTCTGTGGCAGCCACATATTGCCTAAGCTTAGGCATGGCAAAGTTAGGCACCAACCAAACAGGCCCTTAGATTTCACAAAAACCGTTACAGCTCGCGCGGTGTTTGGTAGATGCTTGTTTATGTATGACAATTGTGGGTTTACTATTTTAGTTTATGGGGAAAACACTTTCACATTAACGAATATAGCCGATTCAATTCCGATTGGGATGGTACTGAAGTTGTGAAAGAAATGCTTATTATGTTGGGTCTATTATTATTGGTTTCGGCTTATAATTATGGTTTATAAATTTTAGGCTATTTGTGAGAGGGTATGGAGTAACAGAAACTCACGTGCGTTTTTGACTGATATAAATAAAGTTGCTACAGTATGTACTGCAATCAACTGTAGACCAAAAAAAACTTTGTTTAAAAGCTAGTTAATTTTAAAAAAGTCAAAAAATAATCTTTAAAAATTAAAAAGAAGATATCCATTTTATACCGGATTGAGGAGGCTCCCTCCACACTAAAATAAGTTGAGAGTTTCAAAATTCTTTTCTCCCGCCCTTTTTCTGTCTTCCTCATCACCTAGCAACTCCCACAGCCCCATTCCTTTCGATTTTTTTTTACTTTTTACTTTTTTTTAATAATTACTATTTATTAGCTTGTACCGAAAATGAGTAGGGACAACGCGTGTCGTGCAACTGCAAACACATCTCTACTAGTCAACTACCAATTGGTCCGCATCGGCCTCGCATTCACTGAGCCAAGCGAGTGTGGGGGGAAAAGCTGCTGCATTTTACATGCCCTTAAGAGCAGGTACAATAAGGCTTAGTCAGCAGGCTATAGTAAATATAATATCAACCAAATCTTACGTGGCAGAGAGAGAAAGGAAGAGAGAGAAGGAAACTGGCTACTAAATTACAGCTAGCTATAGCACGTAAAAATATGCATTTCACTCTCTTACACGTGGGGCCAAATAGTTATTGTAATAGCTACCTTATTGTATGAACTATTTTTTTGAAGACTATAGATGAAATAGACAAGTGTTATAGCCACTAGTTGGCTATACTATTGTACTTGCTCTAATGCCGCACTTCCTGGAGGATCTAGTCTTCAGATGCGTCTGGTACAAGTCCTTGGTGCGCCAAATAAGTAGTTGCTACGATTGGTTTTATCTCAAAGCAAAATGATCGAGTTCTTTTAATCTTAAAATTAGCTTATGCTTATATTATATACAGTAACTAACTTTTGATCGGTGCGTTTTTTTAAGACGGGATTTTAGAAAAATTATAGTAAAAAATATACTGAGTTCAGCTGTACCGGTCAAAATCACATGCGACTATTTCCTCTGCATACTGCCTCTTACAAACAATCAGAATTTAAATATTTAAGCCATAAATCATAAGTCATCAGTCTTAACGCTGTGATCGTTTTGACTTCAGCTTTTAGCTTCCGGCTTATTTTTTACTATTCATAAATTTCGTCTTTTTCTGAACTTTTGGCTTTTTGTTGAGCTTTTTTGCCGGTTCTTTTTTCCCGTATTTGTTTGTATTATACGTAATGGACTAACATATTTTTTAATTTAATTATGCTAAATAAGCCTCTGTCGGCTACAGTGTTTTTTCAGCCAGCTACAGTGCTTTTCAGCCATAAGCCATCAAAAAAAGCCCAAATGATCATCACCTAAAAGAACCCACCTAATTTATAGCATGCAGCCCCAGGTCCTCACCTAGTTAGCCTTGGAATTTGCTAATTTGCGGGTGCTCGCAAACTCCTTTCCTCACGGGCGCTCACACGGATTAGCACAGACTCTTCGTTGAGTAAGAGCAACTCTAGCAGTAGCTCTCAAAACAGAGCCCCTACTTTTTATTTGAGGGCTCTCCCTACTTTTGAGGGCTCTGTTTTTTGGGCTACACTCTAGCAGGAGCCCTCAAAACAGGACCCTCAAATTCATTCTTAGAGGGGATGACACATAGGACCCACCCTCATCCTCATCCTACTTTTGAGGGCCGAGAGGCAAAAAACTCACTCCAGCAGGGCCCCTACTTGAGCCCTCAAAAGTAGGGGCTCCCTCCCGACCCCCCAGAAATGAGGGCTCGAGGGGGAGATTTGAGGGCCCCCTACTTTTGAGGGCTCAAGTAGGGGCCCTGCTAGATTGAGTTTTTTGTCCCTCGACCCTCAAAAGTAGGATGATGGCTCAAGTAGGGGGTCCTGCTGGAGTTGCTCTGCAATAGGTAATTTGTCTCGCTTGGGTCCGCTAGTTGCTCCTCTTCACCCGAGCCTCCCAATCCAACCCAACTGCCCAATCATGCAAACGCACCATTGCCGGTGACAGATCCGGCGGGCCCCGACGCGTACCAACTCCAAGCGTCGCTGGCCATCGCATCACCCCTCCGCACGCATCGATGATATCCGAGCGTCGTTGCTTCCAGCTACCTCTCCATCACCAGCAAGGTATCTGGTGAGCCCCGACGCGTCCCGTCACCGAGCGCTACCGACTGTCGCTGCAAATCCTCGGTGCGCAAGTCCTCACAGAGAAAACGCTTATATGAAAGTAGTGAATTTTGGAAAGTTCTGATCATTTGAAAGTTTTCAAATCAAAGTTTTTTAAATCATTTTGAAAGTTTCGATTCAAAAGTTTACAATTAATTGAAAGTTTTGAAACAATTTTTTGAATCATTTAAAAAGCTTTTTGAATGCTAGATTAATATAAATAAATCAACTCCTCGTAGATATCAAAGTATATAATAAATATAGGTACATATAGATAGATTGATACAGATGAATCAAACTCGCCGTAGATATCAGAAGTGGAAGTATCTACACTTGAAAGTAGAATGATTTTTCTATATACACACATATAGAGAGAGATAGGGGAGGGTAAATTACATAAGCCAGTTGGGTGCCTAGGCACCCACACCATGAATCTCCGATACATAGGTATAACTAACATGAATTTTAGAGTTTGGGTATAAAATATTTTATACCCTTGATGTATTTATGGTAAATGAGTTTTGAACTCAGTTGAGCTAATTTCGAATTTAATGTGACCATAGTGATTATATACCATTAAACTAGCTCAAACTAGTTAAACTGAGAATGAACTTAATTATCTCAAATACACTTTTTTATGGGTATGTGAAGATAATTTAGTAGCTACGGTAGGTTTTTATCTTGAAGCAAAATAGCATTCAGACCGAGTTCTTCTCCTAGTCAGCCTCTGAATTTGTTAATTTGAATGCACCCACAAACTTCTTTCCTCACGCCATTAGAGGAGGGTGAATGATTGTGAAAGCATTTTCTTTTTCTTAAGTATTCAAAACCTTTACTCAAATAACTATGAGAGTCATCAAGTTTATATTACACCTCCTATATAAAACTTATCGAGATCTAGGACTAAAAGTTGCAACAACCTGATTTTAGCTGCCATACCGGTACTACCGTCAAAGGGAGGCTGGTATGACCGTTACCTAACCGGGTACTAGCACCAAAGGGAGGCCGATATGACCCCTCCCAACGAATACTACCATGAAAGGGAGGCCGATATGTTCACTCCCCTATTTTCAGGTGTAAATCCCTCAAGATAAAAATCCAAAATTGTGGATCTTGATCAAACCTTGTTCAAGTGTTATAAAAATTGGTATGGACCTTTGTAAGGATTTAGGAACCAAATCGAATTAAGAAACATAAGACTCGTGGACTTGATTATATCCAATTGAAGAAATCTCGCTCTAGGTCATAAGAACATAATAAACTCTAAAACTCAAATTACTTCTTACTCGTGAGGATCTAAGTCATGACAACTTTTAGATCATCACTCACATGCCTAGTAAGGTAATATAAGCACAGATTTGGGCTAGAAAGTTCACGATCACATAATCACAAATCTTAGTCAAAAAATGCAGGAATCGGGTAAGATCTTGGTTCTTACTGTAGGAGTGATCTATGTGGGAAAAAATTGATCTCAAGGATCTACTAGTGTCTCTTACACATCATAGATCATAGCAAGATCAAGAGGAGCACAAAAATAACCAAATCACCATAAGCAAGATTAAGAACACAAGCAAAGAGAGATAAGAGCACAAAAATTGTAATAACTTGATTTATTACATGAAGAGAAATTATTCATTACAGCTTGCTGGTTACAAAGGGTCTATAAGCCCCACTCTTACTCACACCATGAAGGAGAGTGAAACTAGCCTAAATCTAAAATTCTTTCCTATTTCATTGTCAACCCTAGCCCGCCTCCCCCTTCTTCACATGGTGTAGCCTTTGGAGGTTCTAGTGTGGCCGTAGGATAATATCTCCATGGACTTTATGGTTGGTCTACCTTGCACACAGTGAGAGAAGGATGCTATTTGGGTTATACTGGATAGGTTCAGCAAGTCTACACACTTCATTCTTATCCGCATGATAAATACGGCGAGCGATTTGGCTCCTATTTATATGGAAGAGATAGTGCAGTTACATAGTGTGCTTAAAACTATTATTTCAGATCGTGATGCAAAGGTTATCTCTGAGTTTTGGGAGGGCTTGTAGAGTGTCTTAGGCACACAACTTCATTTTATCACCGTGTTTCACCCTCAGACAGATGGCTAGTTTGAGCGTACTATTCAGACACTAGTGGACAAGCTTAAGTTCTGTGTCTTGTCATGGAAGGGAAGTTGGGAGGATCACTTAACTTTGACAGAGTTCACCTACAACAACAGCTATCATGCCATAATTTGAGTTTCACCTTTAAGGTCCTGTGTGGCTGAAGGTGTAGGTCTCCGTTGTGCTAGGATGTCGTTGGCGAGAGGGCAGTTTTTGGTCCCGATTGGGTTCAGTAGACTATTGACCGAGTGGTAGAGATTAGACAAAGTTTGCTTACTGCTCAGAGCCGACAAAAGAGTTATACTGATGTGAGGAGGTGGGAGTTGGAGTTCGTAGTGGGGGATCAGGTGCTCTTGAGAGTGTCTCCTACTAAAGGCATTATGCGCTTCGGTTCTAAAGGAAAGATTTGCTCGAGGTACATTAGACCATTCCTGATCGTGGCACGAATTGGGAAGTTGGCTTATTGCTTGGACCTTCCTGAGTCCATGCGTGATGTGCATAATATATTTCATGGTACCATGTTGAGAAAATATCTGAGAGATCAAGAGCATATGATACCACTAGAGCTATTGGTCATTGAACAAGATCTACCTTCGAGTCCTAGCCAGTGTAGAATCTGGGGGAGTCGGAGCGAGTTCTAAGGCACAAGATATTGAAGTATGTCAAGGTACTTTGGACACATTAGATCGAGCAGGAAGCAACTTGGGATCTGGAGTCTCACATACATGAGAAGTATCTAGAGTTGTTCACTTCAGGTATGTGTGTCATTTAATTTTTAGTTCAGTTGTGTTTTCTGGTTAGAGTTGTGAGGCGTAGAATTCAGAGATAAATTCCGTTAAGGAGGTAGAATATAATACCTTGAATTTATCCTTAAGGACTTGTGGGCAATTAATAAAAAAGAAATACAGATAAAACATGATGTGTGGGTTTTTAGATGTTGGTTTGGTTTCATGGAACGAGTCATAGGGAGGAGTTGGGTTTAGATATTAATTTGTCCTATGTTAAAAGGATCGTGGGAGAATAGTGGAACCCAAAACCCTAAAGAATTCCTAACCACGGACGTGATTTCTTTGTAGTCTGGAGCGCCGCCATCACCTGAACTTTCCCTTGTGTAGTTTTGCACCCCAACAGTCCCATCATATATCTTGTTTTCTTCCGCCGTTATGAGCTCACACGTGGGCCGAGGTTGTTCCCGCATGACGGCCATGCCATGCATTGACCAGCGTCCCTTCGGTTGTCTGAGCTGCCCATTGTAAATTCAAGCTCCATTAAGTTGGTTTTGGTGATAATGACAAATACAATGAGACTAATATGTTTATTAGTTATGATATTGTCTAGTCTCATTTGCATGTGATTAATGACAAATGCTGTCTTGAGACTAACGGGTTTGTTGATTATGATATCTCTTAAGTCTCATTGGATGAAAAGGTGAAAATAACAGAGGTATGCATTCGACATCATCCTCTTATATCTTAGTGCATTCCTCGGATCCAAAATATAGATTGAACTTCATAAATAGTCAAACTTGAAGATGTGCATATGTCTCTGTTATACATTCTTGTATGCACACATTTAGCGGAAGTTCGCTCTATGTTTTGTTGTTTTATTAGTATTAATCCATGTTTCTTTTTCCATGTATTAAGGATCTTTACTTTGAAAGCTTATCGTAGAGTATACAATCATTGTGTACATGTTGTATACTCGCAAATATTTTTCTATCTCATTATTTGTTGAGATTATCATGAATTACTAAGAAGGGAAGATTGTCTCTCCATTATTAGTTAATGGTGAAGTTTTAGTAATTAATAACAATTGATTTGTAGACTAACATTTTTCATGAGTTGGATAGATAAGTTAGGTTCCACAAATAAAGATGACTTAGGATAACTTCATGTGTTGAAGATCTTCAAGTCAAGATACGGGAGGAGGATGGCTTCATGTGTTGAAAGCCATTAAGAAGAGAAGATGATGATGATTTGATCAAGATTCCCAAGAGGAGATGATCATGAGTTAATCGTCATGTCAAGAGAAGACTCATCATGTATTGACGGAGTTTAAGTGAAGGATGCCTCATAGGTTGATGCATATCAAGACAATGACCTAAGAAAAAGGCATGACTAACTAGAGCTAAAGGATGTGTTCCTAGTCTTTTACTGATCTTGGTATTTGGTTGAAAGACTGGATTGCTATATAGGTTGCCATACTATTAAGAGTGATTTTGTCTAGTAGCTTGAGTCATCATGTGTTGATAGCTCAACCTCACTTGCTCTAGCTCTCTATAGCATGGTACTTATGCTTGCAAATAGTTGTAACTCATGTGTTGAATCCTTGTAACATGGGACTATACATTATGAATATATTTTATAAGTGTTTGAAGTCTATATTTCCTACTCCTTGTGGTGTGAGGCTTATATTTGTAAATATGTTTTGCAAATGGTTGAAACTTATATATAATCCTTGTGTGTATGATACTATAATTTACACATGTGTTTAGCAAAATTTGTTGAATTATATGCACTTATCAGAAAAATCAGAACTACCGCTGTGTTACATGTGGTACTACCACTAGGTGAAACTACTAGTGTTGGGATCACAGTACTACCTTGTCCGTTGGTCGTCGAAGACCTATGTGGTCGAAAACAAATATGGTTGAAAACCAACGTGGTCGAAAACCAACGTGGTCGAAGATCTGTGTGGTCAAAGATCGACGTGGTCGAAGATCAACGTGGTGGTCGAAGACCTATATGGTCATAGATTGATGTGGTCAAACCAACGTGGTTGGTGACCAATGTGGTCAAACCAACATAGTCGAAGACCTATGTAATCGAACCAGCGTGGTCGAACCAGCGTGGTCGGAGACTTGTGTGGTCGAAACCACCATGATCGGAGACCAGCGTAGTCGGAGACCTGTGTGGTCAAAACCACCATAGTCAAAAACCAGCATGGTCGGAGACCTGTATGGTCAAATCAGACAATGTGGTCAAAGACTAGTGTGGTCGATGATCGGTAGTACCGGCTCTATGTGAGCAGTCTAACTGGCTTGCAGTACTACCAGCTCTGTGTGAGTGGTACTACTGGAGTGTGGTATGACCGCTTGTGTAGCGGTATATTTTTTTTCTAGAGTGGCACCTTTTGGAAGGTTTTCTCCTCCCCTAGAAATCGGTAGTTCCGCAATGTGTAAAGTGGTACTACCATGATGCGGTAGTACCGGACTTTAGCTAGTGGAACTACCGACAGCCTGTTGTAACGGCTGTTTTTTTGACCATTACAGAGGTGAGCGGTAGTATCGGCCTTATAATGGCAGTACTACCAAAAGTCTTGGTTTTTGTTCTCAACGGCTACTTTCAAAGTGTGGGGCTTAAATACCCCCTTGTGACTGGTTGGAGATATTGTTGCTGCACTCCATTTTATTCTCTTGAGCTAGTATGAGCTCCTCATTTCAATTGTGCATGTGTTGAACCTTGTGAGTAAGGAGAAAGGCTTTGGATTGCATATGTTGCATATAGGGTGGATTTTGTATCCACTTGAGTTTGTGTATTCATTGTATGTGGTGAGAGTCAAGTAGGGGGCTTGACTTGTTACTCTTAGAGTTTGCCAACACCTAGACATCGTTGGAGGCATCGTGCGTGGTGATCTTCTCAAAGAAGATTGTGAGAAGACTCGGCAAGTTGTGAAGGTTGGAGCTCACCTACCCAGAGTTGGAAAGAGCTACCACTAGTGGATTGAGGTGTTTAGCTTAATTCAAGGAGTTGGTCTAATTCGTTTAGGCTTACACCAATGTGGACTAAGGGAGACTAGCAAGTCTTCGAACACTACAGTAAAAAGGAGTCATGTCATTGTGGTTTATTTTCTTGTACTCAATTTACATTCAAGCAATTTATATTTATAGAATTAAATTGATTACTTGTCATCTTAGAATTGCAAACCTTGACATAGATTTAGGGTGTTAGTACACTTAGGTAAACTTAGTTGATTTAGGACTTTTTTGTGCTAGATCATTGATTTACACTTCTGAATTATAAACTAGGTGTTAGCCAAATAATTGACAGAAGAGAATTTTTAAAAGCACCTATTCACCCCCTCTAGTCAGCCTCCTCGATCGTACACCCGTCCACCTGGTGACTCCCTTGCGTTGGGTGAACTCACCTCAGTGCCAGATCCACGTGCTAGGGGATGCAACATGTCACTGCTAGCATTCGCACATGGGCCTCTCACTGACCGGATCCCAAAGTGGCTGAACTTCGTGTCGCTCGGCCGACTGGAGAAGGTGCAAATTGCAGCACAATGCCAACACTAGTGCTCTCATTTATTCGCGTGGGTAACAATCTGAGAATTCTTTCTTTATTTTAAATTGTTTTATTAGAAATTGCAATCCGGATCAGAGGAGGGAAGTAGCAAGTGTTTTATCGGGGAAAATTGAGTAGTAGATCGGTTTGGTGCTATTTTTATAGGTAGTGTAGAGGCATAATTTGGGACATCTACTAGAGAGTTGTAGAGAATCTTGATAGCTTTCAGTGGGATTTTGATTATCTTTCATTTAACATGATATTAATTTGATGATAATTGTGATATGTGATAAAATAAGGAAAAATGACATTCATGATATGACATATGCATTACAAGTCAGGGCCATGAGAAAATCAATAGCTGTGAGTGTAGCTATGTGACTATTCCGGTGTGCTCTTGAGTAAGACCTACAGAGGTAGGCACCTCCACGGGACAAAGGGAAAGATTTACTTTGATTGGCACCTCCATGGGATGGGGGAAAAGATCTACTTCAGTAGGCACCTCCATGAGACAGAGGTAGAGAGTGACGATGGGTGTATCCTTTGCTATACCAATATGAGCTACAGAAGGAGAATGAGACTTGATCTGTGCATTGTATTGTATTAAAAGAATTTGAGATGATATATTAAGACATGTGGATGAGAATTGATGAGAATGAGATGTGAAAAAAATAAGTAATGGTAAATAGTTATAAATTGTTGTTAGACCATGTGGTGGTCATGCATTTAGTGATGATAAATAATTGACATTTAGGTTTCATTGAACTTGCATTTGGGAAAGTTCTGGTCGATGTGCTCTTTGTTCTTGGAGTTTTCAGGTTGGTAGGACTGGTCGATAAATGTCGACCATGGTATATCGACATATCGACCATGGGTGAATGACCATGGTGGAATGGCCCTGGTCCGGAGTCGGTGAGCAGAGTTGGTGATGAGGTTTAGTGGACCGGTTGGAACTGACAATAACCGGCGGATCGATGCTGCTGATGCAGTCGATGCCAGTAATCAAGTCGTGTTATAATACTCGGTAGGTACTCGGCAGTTGTTTCTACAGTGCCTGGTCGATGATGGGTAGATGTGGACTTTATGTTCGATAGTCGTAGACTTAGTGATTGGTTGTCATAGATGAATTGTGTTCAATAGTCAGCACTCGAAGGTGCAGTGACTGGTTGATGGTCGATAGTTGTAGACTGGGAGTGCTACGATGCTTGTGATTCTTGAGTTTTCTGAGCGATAATATTTCACGAGTAATTGTGTTTTTGAGTACTCGATGAGTTAGCGACCAAACTTTGCGTGAAGGGCATAACTGGTCGTAATGAGTAGTCTAAGGCTGATTTCTGGAAAGCGATGGAATTTGTAGTCATGGCTGACCTGTTTGATGCTGATGGATGATTAAAGGTGTGTTTTATGTGTGTGGACTAATGTGGATCAAGTTGTGAAGATTTTGTGCCGGAAAAATGTTCTTTGGACTTTACATGTGCATGTTGGTGTGGAGACTATCATGGTTAATGATGAGGAGGATCAGGACTAGGATAGGGAAATATGAGGTCTAGGCGGTCAAGGATGTCACGTGAGGTGATCGGGCTCACGCTAGAGCACGTGGAGATCAAAGGTGGTGATGTGTGGAGAAGCTATAGGAGGTGCGGTTCTAGAGGCTTCGGTACGTGAGGTGATGATTCGTAATGAAGATATAGGATGTGCTGTCCTGGAGGCTTGCCGCATGTTGAGTTAGGAGTTGTGGAGGGAGTCCACAACTAGAAAGAGTTAGAGATTGGATAAAACCCGTGTTTGCAAGGGTTTTGGGTCCCATTGGTTTTCGAAAAAGATTAAATTTTGAGTCCGTGTTTGAGGTAGACACGGGTTGGTGCGTTAGCCTATAAAAGTAGGAAAAGACTATAGGTTAACACAAGGGGCTTTTGTGTGATTTTAGGGAGAGCTTTAGGGAGAAAGCTTGAGTCAGTTTGAGAGGGCTTTCATCGAGAAGGCTTTTAGGGGTGCTTGTGAGGACTCTGCTATGCCATCGCCATTGTCTCCCGCTGGGACTCCACCTTCTTGTGCTTTAAAAAGCCTTGTCGACCTCCAAATTAAGCACCTCGAGCTGCTCTCATCCTCACTCTACGCTTGCCATTGCTAGATTTACTCGCATTGTATCAGAATATAAGATTTGCTTTCTACCGCTTCTTCAACTCCGACAAGGAATTTCACCGAGTCCAGCGTGCCTCAACTATCACCAACCCCACCACTGGCTCCTCCTCATCAAGATTCATTTCCTCATCACCTCGTCAATCCTCATAGTTTTCTTGGAATGGCGGGATGTTATCGTAGTTTCATCGAAGGATTTTCTAAGGTAGCTAGATTGCTCACTCAATTGTTGGAGGAAAAAGTTTACTTGTTCTTCAGAGCATGAGCATAGTTTCTAGGAGTTGAAGAAGCTATTGACTTGTGCACTAGTGTTAGTGCTACTAGAAATTCAGAAAAACTTTGATATCTATTGTGATGCTTCCCGTCAAGGATTAGGTTGTGTGCTTATGCAAAAAGGCAAAGTTGTTGCGTATGCTTCACGTCAAGTGCGGCAGCATAAAGAAAACTATCCTACCCATGATTTGGAATTAACTGCTATGGTACATGCTTTGGAGATATGATGTCATTATATTATAGGTAATCATTGTGAGATTTATACGGATCATAAGAGTTTGAAGTATATTTTTACTCAGTCGGATCTAAATATGAGGCAAATAAGATGGTTAGAGTTAATTAACGATTATTGTTGTAGGGGTAGCCCCACCTAAGCCCATCCGGCCTGCTAAAGGGTTGTAAAGCCCAAAATGGGATGTGTGTAATGACATAGATACCCCTATGGAGGGCACATGAGTGTAAGGATAGGATTGTAAAATACACTTCATAGAAGTCTATATACAAGCCTTGGACATAGAGAAGAGACAAGCATTGTTCATCCATTATCTCCACTACACTACTCTCCTACTTTACTGTTTGGTCAGTAGCCACAACAGTTGGCGCCGTCCGTGGGGACGACGGAGAGCAAGCCTTGAGATTTGAGAAATGATGGCACCCAAGAAAGCTTCATCGACAACAAGAAAGAGGAGGAGCACGACGACGGGGCTCGCAAACGCCAGGGCCTCTACGTCAGCAGCTGGTGTGGATGGCAACGTTGGCATCGCAACCCTCGGCACATTGCAGCACGAGCTGGCGGACCTCCGAGGGGCCGTGCGGGAGATGCAAGAGGCTCGGAGCCAACAGAAGGCGCGGAGCCAGTAAATTCCGTCGGTAGCGACAGCGGAACCTACACCAGATCGGGCAGACAACCGTGAAGCTCCCACCTCTAGCCGTGTCCCGCTTCGACATGTTGATCCGGTGTCCCCCCTCTCTGCTGGCCTACAGCAATCGACGTGACCGGAGGACTTCAAGTTCCCTACCATCGAGCCGTACATGGGTGACACGGACCCCAGGAGTTCGTGCGCGTGTACGAAACTGCCATCGATGCGACTGGTGGGAATGACTCCACCAAGGCGAAGGGGCTGCCCTTGGCGTTGCAAGTAGTGGCGCTCTCGTGATTTTTTACCATAGAGTTGAACTCCATCTACGCGTGGGAGCAGATCTGCGATCGCCTCTACAACAACTTCCAAAGAAATTACGTCGAGCACATCGACGTGGATCAACTTTTTGCCATCAAGCAAAAGCCCTCAGAAAAGCTCCGAGAGTACTTCAAGCGCTTCGCCAAGGTTCGCTGCTAGGTCAAGGACGTCAATGAGACCACCATCATCAATGTAGCGATCCAAAGCCTCCACCCAGGGCCGCTGGCTGAGTACAATGTGCGTAAGCCGATAAAGATGGTGGCCAAGCTCTTCGACAAGATGGAAGAGTACGCGAGGGCGGAGGAGGATGCACAGCGGCGCAGGGGCGATGACTCCGACACCAATCAAGCGGAGGACTCACCGTAGAGTGCCTCCAAGCGCAAGCAGGAGTCCTCGAAGAACACCTTCGACCACAAGCAGGACCCTTCGAAGGATACCTCCAAACGTAAATAGGATTCGTCAAACGACAAACCCAAGCGCAACCAGCGTAGGGCTCAGAAAGCCCGCTACGTCTTCGACATCGAGGGCGGCTCTGATGACAGTGCCCCCGCTGGCCAAGGACGGGGTCGCAGAGGTCAGGGGCATAGGCGAGGCTGGGGCCGAGATGATAGAGCCTGCGCCAAAGGTGATGGCCAGTAGTACGGCTTGTGGTGCGAAGTGCATGGCCGCAGTGATCATCTCACGCGGACATGTCCCACCATCGTGACACTTCGCCAAAGTGTCGCCAGGGATAGGCGCTGGAAGCGGGCCCACCAGTGGTGGCTCACATGCAACAGTCTCAAGAGGGCCCCCTATGGATACATGCCCTAGAGGGAGCCCAACGTTGGGTCATAAATGTCATCTCCGGGGGTTCTTCGCTGGAGTTTTCGTCGGCGTGGCAACAGAAAGCTTATGCATGTTGGCTCCACCACGTGGCGGCATATCCAGCATAGACACCGCCGACATGGGCGCATCACGACATTACCTTCATGCCTGCCGATGCAAAGGGCGTGGACTTCCCTCACCAAGATCCCCTAGTCATCTAGGCCGCCATCGCAGGCTGCGATGTTAAGCGTGTCCTGGTCGACGGGGCAGCTCCGCTGACATTCTATTCGCGGAAACCCTTGACCAGATGGGAATCCCCCGAAGCCGGTTAGGCCCCTCGGGAGTCCCACTACAGGGCTTCGGGGGTCAACCGTTGAGGCCTTGGGCTAGATATGGCTACAAGTGTCTTTTGGCTAGGGCGACAACTTGAGGAGTGAGGACGTCACCTTCGACATCGTCGATCTCCTGTACCCGTACAATGCCATATTCGGACACCCGACCCTTAACTCCTTTGGAGCAGTCCTGCACCACGGCTTCCTGTGCATGAAGCTCCTGGGCCCGTAGGGTATCATCACCACTTTCGGTGACCAAGACCTCGCCCGGCAAATAGAGCTTGGTGCTCAGGGCTTGTATTGGAAGGTGCATGTGCTCACGGATACACCCAAGGCAGACACACCTCTGCCCTTGGGACGGACGCCCAAGCCCTAGTCGGACGGTGGGGTCAAGAGAGTGCCCCTCCACGTCGAAGATCAGTGCGTGTCCATCGCTGAGGGCCTTCCCCCAGAGGTTGAGCAAGATCTACTCCGGGTGCTCCGGGACAACGCGGACATCTTTGTGTGGTCCCCAGACGACATAAAGGGCATGGACCACGCCCTCATTGAACACACTTTAGCGGTCCACCCTGATGCCAAGCCGGTCAAGCAAAAACTCCATCGCATGTCAATCGTGCGGCAACAAACGGCCAAGGCAGAGGTAGTGAAGCTCCTCCGGTCCAGGGTCATCCGTGAAGTCCGAAATTTAGACTAGCTCGCCAACTCGGTGCTAGTGAAGAAGGCTAGCGGTGCCTAGCGCATGTGCATTGACTTCACCGCCATCAATAAGTGATAGACCACGTGGAGGTGATCCCGTATGTGTGATGAGTAATTGACATCCGTTTTAGGAAAGTCGAGTTTGGTTTGTGTGGTTTGGACCATGTCGTTGCACGGTGCAATTGGTTTCGGTCGGTCTTGGTCAAACTCGGTCGAAGTGGTATAGGATGCTTATTCTCTTGATTCGACAGGTTTTGGCTTTTTCTTACTTAAGATTACTCTTAATGCTGTTGATGACTACATTATATCGAGCGGTGCTATGTGATGTGTTTCTTATCTGTGATGGCTGCAGGACATCGAGGCGGAGTCGTGGTGAGGCACGGGATGATCGGACTAGGCGCAGGTGGTGCCGAGGTCAAAGCGGTCTAGGTGTGCCGAAGACGACGAGGACTCGAGGTGGTTGCGAGGCGTGGACGGCAAGAAATGAGGAAACTTCCCGGAAGGTGCAGGAGGGGCGTTTTGGTGAATACGCAAAGCTGCACTAAAGGAAGTGGATTTGGTTAGAGTTAGTGGGTAAAGTGAAAAGCTTAGTGGGCAAAGCATTTTTGAACCCACCAGTGCAAAGAGTATAAAAGGAGGAGTGTCTCCTGCATGTTTGAAGATTTGAAGGCTTAAGTGAGTGATTAGGGCTTTTGCTTTGTGTCTCCTCTTTGTGCTTTAGTTGTTAGAGTTGGTGAGGAGTGGGGGAGAGGGCAGAGCTTGTCTCCTGCGTGAGTTCCTCCCCTGTGTGAGCATGTGTGCTTGAGAAGAACCATGTAGTGTGTTCCTCTTGTATCAAACGCGTATGGGGATGGAGTGTTGATTTTCTGCTGTAATCATTCATCTCTATTCCTCAATATCAATCTGAGATGATTTTGTTTGAGTTGGACTGATTCCTTGTGTTCTTTGTGATGAATTACGTTTTCTGCGTTATTTTGTTCATCCTCCTCTTTTTGGGATTCAAGTTTGATTTTTCTTGAGGACTTGCAAAATGGATTGCTCTGTGATAGGAAAAGACTCTAGACCACTTGGTCATTCCATTTCCTAGAGCAAATGATGGATTCAAAGTGTTATCTTTTCTCCCAGAGCTTCGTCAAAAATTTCCCCTATTCTTGAAAATCTAGGGTTTGGTGATGTTTTGATTTTCTCCTCGGTTGTCTTTTTGTTTTCCTTTTTGTATGTTTGAGTCTCCAGTGGGCATAACCCTTTTCCTTCCTAGCATTTGTTGCTTTCGAAGAAGAATGTTTTAAGTGCATACTTTTGAGGGAAAATTGAAAAGCAACATTCACCCCCTCTATTGCCGATTTCGATCCAACAATTGGTATCAGAACCGGTTAGCTCTTTCTTATAGATCTTAACCGGTCTCTAGAGTCATGGCGACAGATAAGTACTCGACCAAGCCCCTAGTCTTCGATGGGATCGACTATCCCTTCTGGAAGAGCCGGATAGAGACCTACATCCAGGCTCAGGGCTACGCCATCTGGCGCAAGGTCAAGGTCCGATATGCTGTTCCTGCCGATGAGAACATCAATGCGGAAACATGGCTGATGTTGAGGCGAATGCTAAGGCAAGGAACATCATAATTCAGGGCCTGAGTAGAAGCGAGTTCGATCGCATCTCTCATCTGAAATCGGCCTTCGACATCTGGATGACCCTCGATGCATAACATGAGGGCACCACCCAGATCAAGACGGTTCAACAGGACCAGTTCAAGCGAGATTACAACAAGTTTGAAATGCTCGCTGGTGAGTCCCTCGATTAGTGCTTTGCGCGTTTCCACAAGATTTTGAGCAACCTTCGAGTGGTCGGTCTCACATACCCTGACTCGGGCAATGCTCGACAGATGCTCGCAGCTCTTGATTTGCGTGTTTGGGAGATGAAGGTGACTACCATCGAGGACACCACCGATCTCTCGACCTTGACTCTTGACGTGTTGTACTCAGGCCTCAAGACTCACGAGATTGACATAGTCTCTCGTAGGTCGAAGTCGCAGTCGATGGCCTTAGTCACCGATCCTAATCTGGTTTCTGAACCTTCTTCCGAGTCGATTTGTGGATTCTCTCTAGCTGCTCTCTAAGCTGGGGAAAGGAAAGGGCGACTACGGCGGTGTAAGCAAGAACGACTACATCGACAAGAACCGCAACAAGCCCCCAGCTCATGCTCAAGGCAAGAAGAAGTTCCGCGACCTTGGCAAAGCCAAGAAACTCTTCTACCGCGTCCTCACCGCTTTCAACGACCTCAATCTCAGCGAGGTGGAGGGATGGAGCGACGACGATGGGACGGGTGATCAAGAATGCAAGGATGGCAACGACTTCTCCGACATGTGCTTCATGGCCCTTGAGGGCGAAGTGAGCGACAGCGAGCTCTATTCTGACTCCGATGAGGCATACCCCTCCTATGACCAGCTTAGTGATGTTTTTCTTAAGCTAGGGAAATTCCATGCTAGATCTAGGGCTAGGTGTAGCGAGTTGGAGAAGGAAGTAGATAGATTGTCACGGGAGCTTACTTCACTTATATCTGCTCCCTCCCGTGACGAATGTGATACATACTCTGTCTTGCTTGATGACATGGAGAAATTAAGGACCTCTCATGATAGTCTGTCTTCTGAGCTTGACATGCTTAAGGTGGAGAATGTTAGTCTTTTGGCTGAACTAGAGATGAGTAGGATTGTTACTCCTTCATCTACTATCGTTGAGACTACATCTTGCACCTCATGTGAGGATAAGGACAATGCGTTTAGAGGTCTTTATACCATGCTCCTTGATCTGCCAGAATCATGTGAAAATTGCAATAACTTAAAATTGAACCAAAAAGGGCAGATCATAAGATTGCTGAATTGCATGCTTCCCTGTTAGAGCATGTTGTCTCTTGCACCAACTGTCCCAAATTAATTGCTGAACTTGAATCTGTCTCAAAACAGTTTCAACACATGGTTGATCGTAATAAGAAAATGGCTTAATATGCTTCTAAGGACCCTGTTAGCTCACCATGTAACAATTGTGAAAAACTAAAATCTGAGTTGATTACTTTGGATGAAAAATATGTGAAGCTAACTAAGGACCTTCTAGTGAAGCCACCAACTGATTGTGATATGATTGCTGGTGTGGGGGAGGAGCTCAAAAGGAGTAGAGACGTTTAGACACGATGACCAAACAGCTAGAGGTAGGATTGTCCCTCCTAGTCCTTGCGAAGACCTCAATGTTGAGGCGGCTATACGTGCACATGCATTCCTTCTTCTACTGTTGGTTCTTCCTCTTCTCCTGCTGCTGTCTCCTCTTCCCCTTGCTCTTCTTGCACCTCTCTCTTTCGGGAGTGTCAGTACCTTATGAACACTCTCGAGAGGTTTGTAGGAGGCAAGAAGAAGCTAAATCTTATTCTAGACCAGTCCAAGATTTGCAAATTCAATCAAGGTCTAGGATATGACTTTCTTGAGGATGTTAGGAAGCATCCACCTGCCGTGCTCAGACCCATAGCCGCATGTGTGATCGAGGTCAAGCCCAGAACTGAGAAAGTTCAATTCAAGTCAGCGGGCTTTGTCCAAGGGATTTCTGACAGCAAGGTGATTCCACCTATTGCTTCGGCCTCTCAGAAGGCGAAGCCTCATCGTGCTACTTCTACCTCTTAGAAGGTGAAGTATCATTGCACCTTCTGTCAGAAGGAAGGACACTTGGTTGAGCAATGCTTCAGGCACGCCAAGATTGCGCGGAGAGATCGTGTTCGCGATCTTAGAAGTATTCAGGGTCAGCCCCAGACCTTGAGTGCACCTAAGACCAACACGAGGTCTAGGGTTGATCACTCTGAGGGTTTTAGGCAGTATCGAGGACTTGGCTTTTCCGGTGTTTCTGATTTTCGTCCTCGGTTTGCCTCTGCTTGTGATATCCGCCGTCTTGGGGGTAGATCTCGTTTCCCCCGTCTAGATAGCTACCCGCGGCGTGATCAGCATGTTGCTGGTGCCTTGACTCGCTCCTTCGTAGCAGTCAAGCCCAACAACAGCTTCAGGTCTGAACAAAGACCTTCTGGCTTGTTGAGCGATGGAGAGTGTAGGGTAGCTAGAGGTTAGTCGTGTGTGGCTACTTCTTCTACTCGACGTGTTGCTCAGTATTGGGTGCTAAAATCACTCTTGATTTACCCCAGTACTGAGACTTTATTCTCTCGTTGACTCAGGTTCGCCGGGCAAGGAAGAGAGAGGTTTGGCTCGTTGACTCCGGGTGTTCGCGACACATGACCGGAGACTCTCGTTGGTTCTCTTCCCTAACTCGTGCTCCAGGTGATGAGACGATCACCTTCGGAGACGCTTCGTCTGGGCGTGTCATCGCCAAAGGTACAGTGCGCATTAATGAGTCTTTTATTTTGAAAGATGTTGCCTTGGTTAGTAAGCTGCAGTATAATTTGCTTTCTGTTTCTCAGATTACCGATGACGGCTTAGAGGTGAGCCTTAAGAAAAACGCTTGCAAAATCCTTGATTCTTCGGGCAGTTTGGTTTGGGGGATTTCTCATTATGGGAGGATCTTTCATGCTGATTTATCTGAGTCTTCTGGTGATCATCTCCGGTGTTTAGTTGCATCTGAGTCCCGTGACCTTACCTTCTGGCATAGGAGACATGGTCATATTGGGTTTGACCATTTGACCCAAGTTAGCGGCCACGATCTCATTCGTGGTCTGCCGAAACTCAAGATGGTCAAAGATATTGTTTGCGCTACTTGCCGGCACGGCAAGATGGTTGCCATTTCTCACCCTCCAGTCACAGTGACTATGACTGATGCACTAGGACAGCTGCTCCACATGGACACAGTTGGACCAGCTCGAGTGCAGTCAGCAGGAGGGAAGTGGTATGTTCTTGTCGTGGTCGATGACTTCTCGAGGTTCTATTGGGTATTTTTCTTAGCCTCGAAGGATGAGATGTTAACACATTTTCAAGGTCTTTTCAGTAGGCTTTCTGTTGAGCTCCCGGGTGCCTTACGAGCGATCCGCAGTGACAATGACACGGAGTTCAAGAATTCCTACTTTGAGAGGTTTTGCGACGAGACAGGTGTAGAGCACCAATTCTCTTCTCTGCACATCTCACAACAGAATGGCGTCGTGGAGAGGAAGAACCGTACCTTGGTTGAGATGGCCAAGACGATGCTTGATGAGTATTCTACACCTAGGAAGTTTTGGGCTGAGGCTATTGCGATTGCATGTCATGTTTCGAACAGAGTTTTTCTTTGGGCACACTTGCATCGCAGTTCCTATGAGCTGAGATATGGGCGAAAGCCCAGTGTCTCTCATTTTCGTGTGTTTGGTTGCAAGTGTTTCATTCTGAAGTCTGGGAACCTAGATAAGTTCAAGTCATGCGCTTGTGATGGTATCTTTCTGGGCTACTCGACTTCTTCGCGAGCATATAGGGTTTGGAACTGCGAGTCTAGTAAGTTGGTAGAGACCTGTGAGGTGACCTTCGACGAGGCCAGTCCAGGGACTAGGCCCGATGTCTCAGGTTCTTTAGAGCAGTCCGAGTCCATCTTTGTGGACGATGAGGAGGATGGAGATGAGGGTTGTCTACCCGATCCAGTTCCTCATCCTCCACTTGAGGTGCCTTCGTCCACGGCACCTCCAGGTGATTAGCCCATGCCTTCTGCTTCCTCTAGAGCTAGTGGCTCTGTTCCTACCTCATTAGCTCATGAGGTAGATGCCACTTCTTCATCTCATCCAGGACCTCCCCGTCGTATCCAGAAAGACCATCCTTCCGAGCAGATGATTGGAGACCTCTTTGAGCGAGTCACACGCTCAAAATCTGGCATGTCATATTTCTGTCTCCATTCTGCCTTTGTTGCCTCATTCGAGCCCAACGATGTTTGTCATGCTCTTTTGATGAGTCTTGGGTCAATGCCATGCATGAGAAGTTAGAAAATTTCGAGAGAAACAAGGTCTGGTCGCTTGTTGAGCCCCCTCGCGGTCACAATATCATTGGGACTAAGTGGGTGTTCAAGAACAAGCAGAGTAAGGATGAGGCTGTCATTCGGAACAAGGCTAGACTGGTAGCTCAGGGCTTCTCCTAGGTTGAGGGTGTAGATTTTGAGGAGACCTTTGCCCCTGTAGCTAGACTTGAGGCCATTAGGATCTTGCTTGCATTCGCGGCGTCTAAGGGCTTCAAGCTTTACCAGATGGATGTCAAGAGTGCCTTCCTCAATGGGTTCATTGAGGAAGAGGTCTATGTGAGACAGCCTCCAGGTTTCGAGAACCCCAAATACCCAAATCATGTCTACAAGCTTTCCAAAGCCTTGTATGGACTTAAGCAGGCCCCTAGAGCTTGGTATGAGAAGCTTAAGTCCTATCTGTTGAGTCATGGTTTTGAGATGGGTAAGGTAGATAAGACCTTGTTCATTCGTAGGCGTGGCACTGATCTACTGCTCGTCCAGATTTATGTGGATGACATCATCTTTGGCGGCTCTTCTCATACTCTTGTTTCACAGTTCTCGGATGTCATGAGCACCGAGTTTGAGATGAGTATGATGAGCGAGTTGACCTTCTTCATTGGCTTCCAGATCAAGCAGACTCGGGAGGGTACTTTCTTGCATCAGGGTAAGTACACTCGTGACCTCCTGAGACGGTTTGACATGAGTGATGGTAAGCCAGTGTCAACTCCAATGGCATCCACAGCTTCTCTTGACCCAGATAAGGATGGCGAGCCAGTTGATCAGAAGGAGTATTGCAACATGATTGGCCCCTCTTGTACATCACTGCCTCGAGGCTGGACATACATTTCTCCGTGTGTCTGTCTGCTCGCTTTCAGGCTTCTCCTCGCGTATCTCACCGCCAGACGGTGAAACGCATTCTTCGGTACCTTCGAGCTACCATTGACTATGGTATCTGATACTCTTACTCGTCCTATCTTTCCTTGAGAGCCTACTTGGATGCAGACTTTGCTGGCTGTAGGATAGATAGGAAGATCACTTCTGGCACCTACCAATTCATTGGCACTTCTCTTGTTTCGTGGTCTTCACGGCGATCCCTGTTGCACACCACCGCAGAGGTCGAAATGCGTTCTGCCGCCGATTGTTACAGCTAGGTACTTTGGATGGTCTCGACCCTGCGGGACTTTGGGTTAGCCATAGACAGTGTTCCACTCTTCTGTGATAACACTTTTGCCATTAACATTGCCAAGAACCCAGTGCAGCATTCTCGGACCAAGCATGTTGATATTAGATATCACTTCCTTCGAGACCATGTGGAGAAGGGTGACATAGTGCTCCAGTTTGTGGAGAGTGACCACCAGTTGGCTGATATCTTTACCAAACCTTTGGATAGCTCTAGGTTTTTAGCTCTGTAGGGAGAGCTTGGGGTGGTTTGTCCTTATGGACTGTTGTGAGGGGGAGTTTTGCACTTCATGCTTTATCTTGTTTATTATGCTCTTACTTCTTTCTGTTGCATTGCATGCGGGTGCATTGGGATAGTCCTCCTAGCATAGATTAGAGTGTTTCTCTCGTCTAAGTGTTTAGACTTCTTTCTCTCATCTTGTGATTCTAGGATACTGCTTATTAGCTGCTTCACTTTTCACTAGGTTGAGCTCACTCACTTCTTATAGGTTCTAGCGAGGGTTGGGCCACCCTCGGGTAGACAGGGTACGTGTTTGCTCCTTAGTGTGTTAGATGATCAGCTAATAGTCCCAGAGTCATATGGGGTAGATGAGAGTCAGTCTGAGCCATAGTATCCTCTATATCTTATCTATGCTTTAAGGACTGCCTTTTCTGATTTTCTTGCCAGCTTCTCGTTTTTATTGCTTTGGTTCAGGGAGAGTTCATTTGGAAACTTCTAGATCTTAATATTGTCATAACTACTTGAACTAAAGTTGCATCTCATGCTGAGGGGGAGCTGGATTTTCCTGCATTTTAGCATTTTACATTGTAATATAACTACATGGAGACTTGATTATTATCCCGTTATGACATGTTTACAATAAATTACATCTTGCCATGGTCTGAGCTTATTTGCTAGATATATCATGACTTTATATGTGTAGTCTAGTCTTTGCCATGATAGGTTGATTAAAATGCTCAACTTAAACTAATTCATGTCATGTTAGCTCTTGAGACTAGTCTGCCTTTAATTATCCTTTTATGATTCATGCCATGTCAAATAGGCTAAGTTGAGTCTTGAATCTATATTGATCTTTAGATTGAGCTATGTTAGTTCCTTGATGAAGCATGAGTTAGTACAACCTTTTAAGAAAGCAAAAAGATTTCTTTTGTGCGAAAGAACTGATCTCACCAATTCTTTCTCATGAGACGGCTTGCCATTGCACTAGGCATGAACTCAGGGGGAGTTTTGGTTGACCAAGACCATTTCCTTAAGCGTCTTGCTTGGAGTGGTCGCATAAGGCTTGAGATCTAGCAAATGACTAAATTTTTGTTTGGAAATGACCCTGAGCCTTAAAAAGAAAACACGTCAAATGTGCTCAATTTGCTTAATTACCAAAAGATCAAAGTACTTGAATAAATGATTCATTCTTGAACGGGTAGCACTCTAAATTGACTCAACACTAGCTTCTTGGTTCCACTTAGATTATTAACATGGTCTGCAACATCTTTGGATACCTTTAGCTAGACTAGACTCTTGGTTGACTTGACATGCTAAGAAATTCGACTAATTTTCAGATTGTGACTTATTTAGCTTAACTTGATTATACATGTCATGTCATGATCTTGATAGCACTCTTATATGTTATGGCTCGATGTAATTCTCATATGGTCATTTTGGATAATCTTCAAGGCTCTAAATGCTTAAAATAAACCAACTTCAGCCATTTTATCCAACACCATGTTTTATTCTCTTCCTTGCACCTTGATGATTTTATTGCCAAAAGGGGGAGAATAGTGGAGAAAAAACCTTTTCAAGGAAATCTTGGAGTTCTTGGAGCTTTTGAGGAAAACTTGCTCTTTCTGTTTTTGCTCCAGTTGTCGACATGGTGATAAACTTCTTTGATTTCTTTTGGACTGTGTTTGACTTTCTTTCATTTTCAAACTCAACTTTATGCTTTTTCTGTGTTTGTGAATATACTCATCAAGGGGGAAATTGATAGACCATGTGGAGGTGATCCCGTATGTGTGATGAGTAATTGATATCCGTTTTAGGAAAGTCGAGTTTGGTTTGTGTGGTTTGGACCATGTCGTTGCACGGTGCAATTGGTTTCGGTCGGTCTTGGTCAAACTCGGTCGAAGTGGTATAGGATGCTTATTCTCTTGATTCGACAGGTTTTGGCTTTTTCTTACTTACGATTACTCTTAATGCTGTTGATGACTACATTATATCGAGCGGTGCTATGTGATGTGTTTCTTGTCTGTGATGGCTGCAGGACATCGAGGCGGAGTCGTGGTGAGGCACGGGATGATCGGACTAGGCGCAGGTGGTGCCGAGGTCAAAGCGGTCTAGGTGTGCCGAAGACGGTGAGGACTCGAAGTGGTTGCGAGGCGTGGACGGCAAGAAATGAAGAAACTTCTCAGAAGGTGCAGGAGGGGCGTTTTGGTGAATACGCAAAGCTGCACTAAAGGAAGTGGATTCGGTTAGAGTTAGTGGGTAAAGTGAAAAGCTTAGTGGGCAAAGCATTTTTGAACCCACTAGTGCAAAGAGTATAAAAGGAGGAGTGTCTCCTGCATGTTTGAAGATTTGAAGGCTTAAGTGAGTGATTGGGGCTTTTGCTTTGTGTCTCCTCTTTGTGCTTTAGTTGTTAGAGTTGGTGAGGAGTGGGGGAGAGGGCAGAGCTTGTCTCCTACGTGAGTTCCTCCCCTGTGTGAGCATGTGTGCTTGAGAAGAACCATGTAGTGTGTTCCTCTTGTATCAAACGCGTATGGGGATAGAGTGTTGATTTTCTGCTGTAATCATTCATCTCTATTCCTCAATATCAATCTGAGATGAT
Source organism: Dendrocalamus sinicus (assembly GCA_036346575.1). Classification (NCBI taxonomy): domain Eukaryota; kingdom Viridiplantae; phylum Streptophyta; class Magnoliopsida; order Poales; family Poaceae; genus Dendrocalamus; species Dendrocalamus sinicus. The sequence goes on along the minus strand of CM070656.1, from coordinate 16,372,326 downwards.
TTTGTTTGAGTTGGACTGATTCCTTGTGTTCTTTTTGATGAATTACGTTTTCTGCGTTCTCTGTGTTCATCCTCCTCTTTTTGGGATTCAAGTTTGATTTTGCTTGAGGACTTGCAAAATGGATTGCTCTGTGATAGGAAAAGACTCTAGACCACTTGGTCATTCCATTTCCTAGAGCAAATGATGGATTCAAAGTGTTATCTTTTCTCCCAGAGCTTCGTCAAAAATTTCCCCTATTCTTGAAAATCTAGGGTTTGGTGATGTTTTGATTTTCTCTTCCAAAGATGGTGCTCTGAGATGAGTATTTGAGTCCTAAGACTATTGCTTAGATAATCTCTTAATTTCATGGTCTAAGGATCAAAGTTTAGAGGGCAATTTGAGTTTTGGTGCTGCTCTCTGTAAGTTTCAGCGTCTTGTCTCTAATGTTGATTTTTGGTTTTTTTAATGATCTTCTCTAATCTTCTAGGGTGTTGAGGTTATTTAGTTTGTGGTTGAATTGCTTTTGGGTAGAGAAAATACCAGTAGTTCTCATAATTCCTCAAGCTCAGGCAGTCTTGGTATTTTCAGTTTTGTATTCAGTCTGCGCTCCTCTCTGAATTTTCTGCTCCTGCTGAAAATCGATGCCCGGTCAGACCACCGAATGACCTGCGGTCAGATCGAAGAAGAGCTGGCAGTCAGACCGGCATTCACAAGGCGGTCTGACCGGTCCATGACCGGCGGTCAAAACGGCCTATGCCAAGCAGTCTGACCGCTCTTGCCAGATTTGGTTGCTGTTTTATTTGTTGTGTTGAGTTTTAGTTCATTTGATCTCCTCGGTTGTCTTTTTGTTTTCCTTTTTGTATGTTTGAGTCTCCTGTGGGCATAACCCTTTTTCTTCCTAGCATTTGTTGCTTTCAGAGAAGAAAGTTTTAAGTGCATACTTTTGAGGGAAAATTGAAAAGCAACATTCACCCCCTCTATTGCCGATTTCGATCCAACAATTGGTATCAGAACCGGTTAGCTCTTTCTCATAGATCTTAACCAGTCTCTAGAGCCATGGCGACAGATAAGTACTCGATCAAGCCCCCGGTCTTCGATGGGATCGACTATCCCTTCTGGAAGAGCCGGATAGAGACCTACATCCAGGCTCAGGGCTACGCCATCTGGCGCAAGGTCAAGGTCCGATATGCTGTTCCTGCCGATGAGAACATCAATGCCGGAAACATGGCTGATGTTGAGGCGAATGCTAAGGCAAGGAACATCATAATTCAGGGCCTGAGCAGAAGCGAGTTCGATCGCATCTCTCATCTGAAATCGGCCTTCGACATCTGGATGACCCTCGATGCATAACATGAGGGCACCACCCAGATCAAGACGGTTCAACAGGACCAGTTCAAGCGAGATTACAACAAGTTTGAAATGCTCGCTGGTGAGTCCCTCGATTAGTGCTTTGCGCGTTTCCACAAGATTTTGAGCAACCTTCGAGCGGTCGGTCTCACATACCCTGACTCGGGCAATGCTCGACAGATGCTCGCAGCTCTTGATTTGCGTGTTTGGGAGATGAAGGTGACTACCATCAAGGACGCCACCAATCTCTCGACCTTGACTCTTGATGTGTTGTACTCACGCCTCAAGACTCACGAGATTGACATAGTCTCTCGTAGGTCGAAGTCGCAGTCGATGGCCTTAGTCACCGATCCTAATCTGGTTTCTGGACCTCAAAGTCACGAGATTTGTTGTGTTTAGTTTTAGTTCATTTGATCTCCTCGGTTGTCTTTTTGTTTTCCTTTTTGTTAGTTTGAGTCTCCAGTGGGCATAACCCTTTTTCTTCCTAGCATTTGTTGCTTTCGGAGAAGAATGTTTTAAGTGCATACTTTTGAGGGAAAATTGAAAAGCAACATTCACCCCCCCTCTGTTGCCGATTTCGATCCAACAATAAGGCGTGTCCGAAGGACAACTACCCATTGCTGCACATAGATTAGTTGGTGGATGCCACGGTAGGATGTGAACTCATGAGCTTCTTGGACGCATACTCCGGCTACCATCAGATTCACATGGCCAAGGTCGACGAAGACAAGACCAGCTTCATAACGCCGATAGGGACATATTGATTTGTCAGGATGCCCTTCGGCCTAAAAAACGCAAGCGCCACCTTCACACGCCTCGTCGCGCTCGTGCTGGCCTCCCAGCTTGGGAGGAATGTCAAAGCCTATGTCGACGATGTGGTTGTAAAGACTAGGCAGCTTGCCTCCCACAGTCAAGATCTTCAGGAGACCTTCGACAACCTCAGGCAAGCGGGCATCAAGCTCAACCCTGACAAGTGCATCTTCGGCGTGCAAGATGGGAAGCTCTTGGGTTTCTTGGTGTCCGGGCGCGGCATCCAGGCAAACCCCGAAAAGGTCGACGCGATCCTCTCCATGGGCTTCCCAAGACGACGAGGGAGGTCCAGAGGCTCACCGGGCGCATGGCTGCATTGAGTCGCTTCCTATCCAGGGCGGCGGAGCGAGGCCTACCATTCTTTAAGACCCTGCGTGGCTGTGACGGGTTCCATTGGGATGATGATTGTGCGAAGGCTTTCGACAACCTCAAGAAGCACCTCGCAGGCCTTTCCACTTTAGTTGCCCCAGCACCAGAGACTCCCCTCCTGTTGTACCTCCCGCCACCGCAACAACATTCAGCGCAGTCCTCGTCCTCGAGGAAGGTGCCCTCCAGCGTCCCGTGTACTTCATCTCTGAGGCTCTCCAGGGCGCTAAGACGCGGTACACTGAATTTGAGAAGCTAGCCTATGCATTGGTCATGGCCTCGAGGAAGCTTCAGCACTACTTCCTCGCTCACCCTATTACCATGCCGTCATCGTTCCCCCTGGTGGAGATGGTGCACAACAAGGAGTCCACGGGACGTATCGGCAAGTGGGCGGCCGAGCTCGCACCTTTTTCCTTGATGTACACTTCGCGCATGGCAATAAAATCTCAAGTCCTTGCGGACTTCCTCGCCGAGTGGACTCCGCCAGCTCAATCACGCGCGCAGCAGCCAGAAGAGCTGGTGTGGACCCTCAAAACAGACGGGGCCTACGGCGCTCCGGGCGCCAGGGTGGGCGCAGTGGTCACCACGCCGGAAGGGCACCACCTACTGTATTCGGCACGTCTCGGGTTCCCCGTGATGAACAACACAGCCAAATACGAAGCGCTACTCTTCGGCCTCACGAAGCTCAAAGCCCTGGGCGCCTGAAGGGTCCTCGTTCGCACCGACTCATGTTTGGTCGCGAGCCATGTCGACAAATCCTATCAAGCCAAGGACGCCAACTTGACCAAGTATTTGGCCACTGTAAGGGTGAAGGAATGCCATTTCTTGGGCGTTACGGTAAAAACCATTCCGTGAGCGGACAATGAGCAAGCCGACGCCCTCTCCAAGGCCGCCAGCCACCAAAGTCCCCTCCCCGAGGGGGCATTCTATGAGGTCCTACCCATCGTAGCCATCGAGCAAGACAACCGTGACGTTGCCCTCGTTCATCAAATTGCCCAACAGGGCAACTGGCGGGAGCCCATCTACGGTTATCTGTAGGGCATAGCCGAGTTGGACGACCCTCTCGAGCTGCGGCGTCTGCAGTATCGGGCCAGGTCCCATGAGGCCCTGAATGGTGTCCTTTACAAGCGAGGAGTCTGCGCCCCACTCCTGCGGTGCCTCTCACGCAACGAGGGAAAGCACCTCCTCGCCGAGATTCACGTGGGGCTTTGCAGCTCGCACATCGCGCCGAGATCCCTCATTGGCAAAGCGTTCAGGCAGTGCTTTTACTGGCCAATAGCCATCGCGGACGCACAAGATCTTGTGCGTCGCTGTCAAGGGTGCCAGTGGATGGGACGGGTCATCCATAGACCCTTGAGCAACCTGCAGCCCATCCCCCCGGTATGGCCATTGACGCGATGGGGCATTGACATTGTTGGACCGCTTCTGCATGCCCCGAGGGATCTTCGGTTCGTCGTAGTCGCCTTGGAATATTTCTCCAGATGGCCCAAAGCGGTGGCATTGGCTAAGGTAACCTCCGCAACCATGCCGCGTTTCCTCTGGCAAAACATCATCTGCCACTTCGAAGTCCCCAGGGAGGTCACCATCGATAACGGCTTGCAGTTTGACTCCGCGCTGTTCAAGGTGTTTTGCGACCGCATGGGCATCACGCTTCGGTATGCCTCAATTAGGCACCCATAGTCAAACAGAGCGGTTGAGCGAGTGAACGGCGCCATTTTCGCCGGAGTCAAAAGCGTCTCGTCGGCCTACCGAAGGGCAAGTGGCCGGATGAGCTTCCCAGCGTGCTCTGGTCCCTCCGCACGACAGTAACACGTCCGACGGAGTTCACGCCATTCAAGCTTCTCTTCGGTGATGAGGCAGTCATGCCTGAAGAAGTCAAGGCCAGCTCGAGGAGGGTCCTCGTCCAAGCCCCGGTGGAAGAGCGCGAGCTGTCCCTCGATCTCCTGGATGGTGATTAGGTGAGCGCCACCCAACATGTCGTGAAGTATACGCACCAAGTAGTGCGCGCTCATGACCGCACCGTTTATTCACGGGAATTCCATCCGGGAGACCTCGTCCTCAAAATGGCGCTCCACGCAGCGACGGTAGGCAAGCTGGAATCCAAATGGGAGGGCCCTTACATCGTCGTTACGGCTTTGCAGCGCGGAGCATATCGCCTCGCGACGTTCGAGGGGCAAACTCTCTGTCACACATGGAATGTAGACCGGCTGCAGCGATACTATGCATGGAGCCGAAGTGGTGCTCGCAGCACAGCTAACGCTTTACCCTTTGTAAAAGTTCACCCACGCAAACGGGAAATCAATAAAGGGCACTGTTTGCAAAACTGGCCTCATCTTGTGTAAAGATACGCGGAGTTGAGCCTCCGCATGCACTCTTTGGAGCATAAATAAGACGCGTAGAGTCGAGTCTCCACGTGCACTTTTTGGAGTATAAATAAGATGCTAAGATACACGGAGTCGAGTCTCCTTGTGCACTCTCGGAGTATAAATAAGACACGCGGAGTCGAGCCTCCGCGTGCACTCTCGGAGTATAAAATAAGACACGTGGAGTCGAGCCTCCGCGTGCACTCTTCGGTGTATAAATAAGAAGCATGGAATCGAGCCTCCGCGTGTACTCTTCAGAGTATAAGTAAGACATGCGGAGTCGAGCCTCCGCGTGCACTCTTCGGAGTATAAATAAGACACGTGGAGTCTAGCCTCCGCGTGCACTCTTCGGAGTATAAATAAGACACGCGGAGTCGAGCCTCCGCATGCACTCTTTGGAGTATAAATAAGATGCACGGAGTCAAGCCTCCGCGTGCACTCTTTGGAGTATAAATAAGACGCGCGGAGTCTAGCCTCCGCGTGCACTCTATGGAGTATAAAAAAAATCGCATGATGGCTCCGAGCCTCCATGTACTCCGCGGAGTATAAAGCGTCGGGAAATTTGTCATCCCGAGTCACTCTACGGAGTATAAAAAATCACGGGATGGCTTCGAGCCTCCGCGTACTTCGCGGAGTATAAAGTGTCGAGAACTTTATCGTCCCGAGCCACTTTATAGAGTATAAAAAAATCGCGTGATGGCTCCGAGCCTCTGCGTACTCTGCGGAGTATAAAGCGTCGGGAACTTTGTCATCCCGAGCCACTCTACAGAGTATAAAAAAATCACGTGACGGATCTGAGCCTCCGCGTACTCTGCGGAGTATAAAGCGTCGGCAACTTTGTCGTCCCGAGCAACTCTTCGAAGTGTAAATAATCGCATACGAACCCTTTACGCGTGCCTTTCAAAGAAAATGACACGGCGGTATCCTTCCCGCCACTTCGAAGGGTAGGGGACGGAGCGCTCGCGCGTCTATTTCGCCTAGCTGCCAGCTCCACTGCTGCCACTTCGAAGGGTAGGGGATGGAGTGCTCGTGCGTCTACTTCGCCTAGCCACCAGCTCCGCTGCCGCCACTTTGAAGGGTAGGGGACAAAGCGTTTGCGCGTCTACTTTGACTAGTCGCCAGCTCCGCTGCCGCCACTTCGAGGGGTAGGGGACAGAGTGCTCGCACGTCTACTTCACCTAGCCACCAGCTCCGCTGTCGCCACTTCGAAGGGTAGGCGATGGAGCGTGCGCGCGTCTACTTCGACTAGCTGCCAGCTTCGCTTTCGCCACTTCGAGGGGTAGGGGACGAAGTCGCTCGCACGTCTACTTTGCCTAGCCGCCAGCTCCACTGCCACCACTTCGATGGGTAGAGGACAGAGTGCTCGCGCATCTACTTCGACTAGTCGGCAGCTCCGCTGCCGCACTTCGAGGGGTAGGGGACGGTCTGCTCATGCGTCTACTTCAATTAGCTGCCAGCTCCACTGCTGCCACTTCGAGGGGTAGGGGACGGAGCGCTTGCACGTCTACTTCGCCTAGCCGCCAGCTCCACTGTCTCCACTTCGAGGGGTGGGGGATGGAGCGCTCGTGAAGCCTACGTCTAGCCGACGAAGGCCATGTCGGCCATTCGTTCCTATCCAAACCCATGCATATCGTGTGCTATGTGCTGAGGGAAAGGCCAGTGAAGCCCGCTTTGCACCCGAAGTCCTACTTATCCGTCGAAGACAAGTGCAATCACGGAAAAAGGGTGAGGACACATTTGCTTCAGCTATTGCTTTTATTGCATTTGCGGGGAGTAATGTTTAAAGATACATTCGGTTATTACACCAACGGTGAGTAGTGTTTACAGTACACTTGGGTGATCAACATCACTACTCATCCAGCTCTTCTATCTTAACGTACTCCCGCTTCGAAGTCTCCTCCGCTGAGCCTCACATTTCCCAGAAGCGCATGGAGTCCTCTGCCCACCCCCAATGCCGAAGGCACCGCCGGACCATGAGGCCCGAAACTAGAAAACGGCCCCGATCAAGCACCTGCCCGTAGTAAATAGCAAAAATAAGCAAAACACTTGGAATAATTTTTCATTTCATTTCAAAAGGGAGGGGCCGTGTGGCGCTGTTTTACATAACTAGGGGATACATGGCAATGCACACCTACAACCTTAGGACTTTGGCATCACACCTACGGGTCGATGCCATGCTCCGAGCCGATGGCGCCGTCTTCGTCGTGTCGTGGGACTTTGTCGAGCCACGCCCCGAAGTCCACATCACCCCGTAGGCTTCACCGCATCACCACCTTGGCCGTGGCTTCGCCGATGTTGTCCTAGATCGGCGAATGGCGTGCATGTGCCCGACATAAGCCCGGCTTCGGGGGTTGGCCAGTTTGCCCACGTGCAGGCATCCCAGATGATGCAGTAGGGCGAGGACGATGCGCGACATCACCATGGAGCAATGGTTGCCGAAGGACCGAGCAGCGCTGAGTGCGAGGCCGGATGCTTCCCCGATCCACCGAAGGGTGCACGACAGGTCTTCGGGGCCGAAGGTGCTGGGCAACATGATGATGGAGAGGTCAGAGAAAGTGATCTCTGGAGCCTCCATCGTGCTTTGCACTGCCACTGAAGCATCGCTCAGTGCCCGGTCCTTCTTCGTGAGTGACGCTGTCAGCCGAGCCTTCTCCTCCTCCAGCGCCGCCCGTTGCGCCTCCTCCACGAGCGCCCGAGCCTCTGCGATCACCTTCGTGCCCTCCATCTCAAGGAAAAGGATGCTCTCATCCTTGGTGGCATTGGCTTCTTCGGCAGCAGTGTTGGCCTCTTCGGCGGCGCAGTTGGTCCTCCAACGACCCCGCTCGTGAGTGCGGGCCGCCTACAGAGTGCAAGCAAGGGCTTGCACAATGTAGTTGTCAGCCAAGTCTCAAACGCAAACACAAATGTAATTCGAGGGTAGGAACACTTACCCTTATCTCTGTGGCCTCGAGCGTGCCTTCCAAGAGCTCCGAGCCGCATGACGCCAGCGCCCGCCGGTCCAATTCGGCGTCCGCACAGTCAGCGGCCGCTTACAGAGCTCGCGGTGTCTCCGGTCCAGGGATGAAGTCAAAGACGGTCAGGTGCCGAGTCTCCGCGCTGGCGACTTCCATGGCAGTGGGGGTCGACGTCACATCCAGAGCGGGTACACCGGAGACTTCACATCCGCTCCCATTCTCGAACCTTGTTCAATCCCAGAGACCGTGTTTCGACTGATGTCGACGATGGTTTCAGGGAGCAGATCGGAGAGAGCTTCACGAAGTCACAGGGAGAAAAGGAGTTGTGCCTACCTTCATCGCAGAGCGGTGAAGTCCATTGAGGTGTCTGAACCACAACGATGCCGCCTACGTCTCGGGCGGCGGGGTCCTCTTCGGGCATGCCAACCGCTGTGTCGGACTCCGACCCCGACATAGCCCAAACAGCCAGCTCAAACCCCTCCTCCTGCCTCGCAGGTGACCGTGTCCGAGCACGCTTCGCACTTGGTGACTTCGGGGATGCCCCCTTAGCCTCCACGGCTGACGTGGGCGACAAAGCCTTGTCCTCCAATACGTCCGCGTCGTGCCCCTTATCGTCCGGGCCGCCCAAGGACTCCTTGTCGCCAGGCGTCAGACGATTTGCCTCTGCCTCCAGGTCTGAGTTGGCGTACTCTGCCAAATCAGAGCCGATGACCGTTGTACCTTCGGCACTGGCGGGGACTCCAAGAGGGCTGGTCGCCGGGCTGGATCCGACGGTAGGTGACCGGGCCATCCGACGAGGAGGGGAGGCCTCCCCCTTGTCATCACCATCGTGGGGGTGAGCTCGGCTAGCAGTCAGAGTGGCGCGCTCTAGCACAGGGATGCCCAAAGCTTCGCACACTTGGTTTATCCGCCCGAGCCTTGTCATTACGAACTCACGAAGGTTGTGCTCCTTGGCCATGTACGACCCAAGAAGCACAACTGTCGCGCGCTCCGTGTCCTTAAGAAGGAGTTCTACCCATATAAAAAAAGAGAGAAGTTACAACAAAATGCAAAGGCTATTTTGAACGCAGTGTGCGGTCAAAGAACTTACGAGGTTTCGATGGCTTCGGCAGCGAAGACACGGACGGGCGAACCCCGTCGGGGCAGACAGGGCCAGACTGGATGTGCCATTGTTGGGCAAGCGGGGCCACGCCGTACATGAGGTACTCCTCCGCGAGGTCCCGCATGTTGAAGCGGAGGGCAATCCCAATGAGCCTCTGCGCTCGGTGTTCATCGTCACGGTCAAGGGGCACCAAGGGCGACGTGTTGAATGCCATCGGCTGACCCGTCCACCGGAGATTGCTGCCGCTCACCACGCCATGGTAGAACCACCGCCGCATCCAGTTCAACTCCCACTTGGCGCGAGTTGAGTTCGCTGGGAAGATCCTCGTGCACGGCGATCGTAGCACGAAGTTGACGCTACCGAAGTTCGAGTATTCTCCTCCGTCGAGCTTCTTCGGCTGGCACCGAGCGTCATGGAGGAAGGAGAATAGAGAGGTTCTGGGCCACGTCCCCTCTGTCCACGACGCCCAGCTGTATACAGCTGGCGTGCTAGCGCGTTCGAAGTCAGCTGCCAACTCCAGCCTATACGCCCAGAGAATGTCACCGACCAGCATCGTTGATGGAATCTGGAGCCCGGCCTCGAAGTAGGCGATGAAGACAACTGCCTCTGGCACCGTGGTCCGACAGCTTCTCCTCGCGCAGAAGAGACCGGATGGTCTCCTCCGTCACGAGGCTCTGCCCTAGCGCGTTTGAGCAGACGCCGTTGAGCTTCTTCTCCACACTCCAGCATTTGTTGGCGAGTGATGGGTCGCGCCCCACCAGGGCATACTCCACTTCCGTCATCAAAAAGCTGCGCCAGTGGGACGATGCACCTTGGCTGGAGGAGGCGCAACCGTTGGGCCGGCGAGAGTGGTCTTCACAGCGGGCCATCTTCTCAAATGGCACGGTGGGGTGTACGGTGGCGTCAACAAACAGCGGCGAGAGCGGTGATGCGAAAGCGGGGTGCACAGAAGCAGGAAGCAAAAAAGCACTCTGCTGGCAGCTAGTGGAAGGCAATGGTATGGTGACGACCGCGTTTATAAAGCCCCTTCGCCTCTCCCATGATCGGGAAGCGCAACCTATGGAAGCCAAAGCCACACGGCTGCCCAGTCGTGCGTGCACACGTGTCCCACAACCTCGGGAACGAACGTACGACTGCAGTCGTGCTGTCCCCTAACATCCCACGATGCACCAATCCCGTCCTGCCGCGTGTCCCATTCCGCGCCAGCGCATGGTGCAACTCCCGTTGCGTGCCAGCGGCCGATGCGGTTCTCAACGCTATCAAATACTATTATGGGCCGCGCGCCACCGGGCTGCACTTTGAGTCAGCGTCCGCAGCATGCGACTGGACTACACCGACAAAATCATCTCCGCCCAACAACGCAAAAGATCACAGGCCGCAAGGACGGAGGGGGCAAATGGCTCGGCGACATGGCTTCGGCCCATGAAGCCCTTCACCATGAGAGGCTCCTGTTGTAGGGGTGGCCCTCACCTAAGCCCATCCAGCCTGCTAAAGGGTTGTAAAGCCCAAAATGGGATGTGTGTAATGACATAGATACCCCTATGGAGGGCACATGAGTGTAAGGATAGGATTGTAAAATACACTTCATGGAAATATATATACAGGCCCTGGACATAGGTAAGGGGCAAGCATTGTTCATCCATCATCTCCACTACACTACTCTCCTACTTTACTGTTTGGTCAGTAGCCACAACAATTATGATGTTGGAAGCCATTACCACCCAGGCAAAGTCAATGTGGTGGCAGATGCTCTAAGCAGAAAGAGTTACTGCAATAATCCGATGGTTAAGAAAAGTAGACTAGAGTTCTACGACGAATTTCATAAGTTGAGATTGAAATTGGTTTCTCAAGGATTTTTAGCCAGTAGGGAGGTAAAGCCTACTTTGGAAGATCATATTTGAGAAGCTTAGAAAGATGACACAGATATTAAGGAAATTAAGCTCAATATGAAGTGTAGTAAAGCCTGAGACTTTATGGAGGATGAACAAGGAACATCGTGGTTAAGGAATCGAATTTGTGTGCCTGATAAGGAAGACTTAAAAAAGTAGAACTCAAGGAGGCTCATGATTGGAAGTGTTCCATTCACCTCAAGAGTACCAAGATGTATCAAAATCTTAAGAATAGATTTTTGTTGCCGACTATGAAGTGAGAGATCGTTGAGTATGTTGCATTGTGTGATGTATGCCAGAGAGTAAAAGTAGAGCATCAGCAATCAGCTGGTTTGCTACAACATCTGAAGATCCTACAGTGGAAGTGGGAGGAAAGTGGAATGGACTTTATCACTAGTTTACCCAAGACTAAGTTGGGTTATGATTTTATTTGGATAATAGTGGATCGGTTGACCAAAGTTGCTTACTTTATTCCAGTAAAGACTACCTACACTGGAGATTATTTAGTAGAGTTGTATATGTCAAGAATTGTTGGTTTGGATGGTGTGCCAAAGAAGATTGTATCAGATAGTATATCTTAGTTTACCTCTAGATTTTGGCAAATTCTACATGAAGCCATGGGTACCTATTTGAACTTTAGTGCTAATTATCATCCTTAAACTGATGGGTAGACTAAAAGAGTGAATTGGATTTTGGAGGATATGTTGATGACCTATGTTTTAGCTCATGGTACCAGTTAGGATAAGTGTTTGCCCTATTCAGAGTTTTCCCATAATAATAGTTATGAAGCTAGTTTGCAAATGTTACCATTTGAAGCTCTATATAGACGCCCCTATAGAACCCCTCTTAATTGGAGGGAGATGGGAGAACATCTTGTGTTTGGACCTGATGTGATTCAGGAGAATGAAGACCAAGTGTCTATTATTAGAGAAAGGTTGAAAATAGCTCAATCTAGGCAAACGAGCTATACATATAATCGCTGCTAATATTTGAGTTTTGAGCCTGAAGATAATGTGTACCTCAGGGTTATGAACTCAAAGGTGTTAGAAGGTTTCTATTTAAAGGAAAGCTTGCTCCGAGATATGTTGGACCCTTTAAGATTTTACAACAACATTGAGAAGTCGCTTGTCAGTTGGAATTGCTAGAGTCAATGGTAGGAGTACATGATGTGTTTTATGTTTCTCAACTTAAGAAGTGTCTTCGAGTGCCGATTGAGCAGACACCATTGGAGGCAATTGAACTTCAAAAGGACCTTACTTACAAGGAGCAACCTATTAAAATTTTAGATGTGGCAGAACATTTAACTAGAAGAAAGGCTATCCATTTATGTAAAGTTCAATAGAGTAATCATTCAGAGAGCAAAGCACCATGGGAGTGTGAAGAGGATTTGAAAGTTGAGATCCTTAATCTATTTCTGTAACATCCTGAAAAAAATATGAAATTTAAAATATGAATTTCTTGAATTATTTTTGCAATATATTCTATTGGAATTTTAATTTCATGGTGTTTTCCTGAAATTTTGGTTGATATTCCAAAAATTTAATAAATTCATAAAAGACAAAGACAGATATTAATACTGCCAAAAAAGAAATGTACAAGTAATAAGAAAAATAAGAGTTGTAAACACGAATCTGAAAAGATGATCCAGTCTAGGAAGAGAGAAACCTGAGTTAAAATATAAAATCTTATTTTGAAAATAATGGCATAAATAGTAATAAAAGAACATGAATAAAATACAAACACATATACATAAATACATATATATGTGTGTATGTGTATATAAATTGTGCAAGGAAGAACCTATCAAAAATAGCAAATAAAAATCTACTAAATTAAATGAGCCATCAGGATAACAATAAATGCATATATATATATATATATATATATATATATATATATATATATATATATATATATATATATATATATATATATATATATATATATATATATATATATATATATATATATATATATATATATATATATATATATATATATATATATATATATATATATATATATATATATATATATATATATATATATAAGCATAGCCATGGGAAAATAAAAGCTGAAAATTTCAAATGGCATACAAGAATTTAAATAAATAACCTCAAATAGGAGATAGAAACTTAAATTAAAAATCTAAACTCTAAGGTAATGCTCGAGCCTTTCATCCTTCTAATTCTCTCTCTCACTGCTTGCGGGCCCTGCTCCCTGCTAATCTTTTTCTTCTTCCTTTCCCGTACGCACCCAGGCCCCCCATCCTCCTCTTTGCTTCGGCTAGAGCCAGCCGACATGGCTACGTGAGCAAGCATGCGAGGATTGCCCGAATCCCGCTGCAATGTCGCCGCACGTCGCACGCCGCCCGGCCACCACACCCCGCCCATGCCCTGCCTCCTTGCGCAAATCCTGCCGGTTCCCCGTCCTTGTGCCCAACCCCGCCGCCTGGTTCCCCATGCCTCCCGGTTGGCCTTGCCCGGCGCTAGCACACCTCGTCGCCTATAAGGCTTGACCAAGACCCTCAAACGCATCGCCCACCTCCGCTCATCCTCCGCTCTCGCGGAATCGAGCCACCATGCCCCATTGCTCGTCGGCGTGCCCATTCTTCCCCAAAGCCGGACGATCCAATTCCGCCGATTGGAGCCGTCTCCATCCAATTCTGCGGCACTAGAGCTCCACCGTGGCTCCGCCAACCCATCCCCATGGTCGCCGGAGTTTCTCCTCCGCTCCAGCTCGCCGGCGCCGTGCGCCACCGCTGCCCAACTCCACCTCAGCCCCCGCAACCGCCTCCACCGGCCTCACCTCGGCGCGCACAACGCGTTTTAGCCCTCACCCGGCCCTCATCACCACCCTCGCCGCGCGACGCTAACCTCCGCCGCCCGGCTTCCTCGCCCAACGCCCACCCGGTCGGTTCAAGTGGATTCCTTCGCCCTACCCCATCAGGTAACACCGTGTAACCGAGTGGCTAGCATCGTGCGATTCCACCCCGCTGACCTGAGTTCGAGTCCCATGACCGCAGTAAAATGTGGATTTTTGAAGTTTTTGCTAGGCTGCAGTAAAGATGCAATTAAGAAAGTAATTACTATGCAAAGAATGGTTAGAGTAGAGATAAGTATAATTAATGTCCAAACATGGTTAGTTAATGTTAATGACAAGTAATTAGGGATTACATGCATATTAATACTTAAGTGGTTAAAGAAAAATTTAAAACTTTTAATTCATGATAGCTAGCAAAAACTGGAATAGGATATAAATGAGATCATTTAAGATTTCCTATAGGATTAATCAATCATAAACATGGCTTGAATATTCATTTAAAAGCTAGTTAATAATTAAAGACACTAATAACCAACGACTTTAGTTAGGAGTTCAGATGTCAATTAAAAATATATGTACTGGAAAAAGATAAAGGGGAATGACGTGTGTATTATGTATAGTTATAAAAGCAAGACCTTAAGGTAAAAGTTGTCCTTATAATCATAATGTATGCCCTAACATGTAATATACCGTCGTTAAACAAATCTCCATGATAGATTTAATTAGGTAGCTATCTTGGTATATGAACCCGTACGACTAGCTTTGATAAATAAATTTGAATAAAAAACAGCACTAAGCATAATAATAACAAAGGGGTAGGCAAAATGATTAAGGTGCCAGAAATTAAATATTGGCGTCAGATTTAGTAAATAATAAAGTTGAGCCTAAATAAATGTAGCAAGCTAGGACCCGAACCAATGAATTCTAATTATGCCTAGTAATAACTAAAGGTACATAAAATGTCGCACCACAAAATGCTAAGAACATACACTATAAGATTAACTCGGTAAGCTAAAATTTGCAAACATTACATATATATACACATATATCATACGCCCTGAACATTAGCACTCGGCAAAATATACCAATTCATAGGTTTAACCTAGCTCATGGAACCTCCTTGATAAATACCAAAAATAATAAAAAAGATTGCTTATAAAAAGATTAAGTCATCGTATTCTACCCTCGCCCTTGCCTCAAATCATTTGAATCCCCCATTAACTCACAATAAAACTAAATTGAGTTTATTTGAATTTATTTGAATCTTTTGAGTTATTTGCTTTTATTTGGATTCAGTCGTTTGTTGCGTAATTAAAAATTGGAAGTCGTGAAGATTCAGTGGATCTAGTGAGATTAAGCTCAAAATGAAGATAGAGACCAGAAGCTCAAGAGAAAGCATTATGTGAGCCCAAGTCTGCGGTAAACCGCCCCAGGCGAGTCAATACTTTGATCATATTAAACCTACATTTTTTGCAAATTTACTTTTGTTTAATTATCAAATTGCATGCTGTTATTTCTTATGCAAATATATGTTTGTTTGAAGATTCTAGTTATATGCCATTATTCAACTTGCTAGTATTATACCTCCTTTGGAACATTTGAATATCTGAGCCTTGTCACCCTAGCAAAAATTATAATGATAACCTTTCGAAAATAAGTCCATAATTATATGCCATGCTTAGTACTGTCTAGATAATTGGGGCACCAAAATGCCCCAAAGCATCACTTTGAATCATGATAAATTGGTTTGGTCAGACATGGTGGAAATGACTGGTATATTTGGTTATGGATATTTTATGCTCTCAAAAACCCCAAGTTGCTTAATTATCTGGGCGGATGGTTCGAGGGTGTGTGTGAGTGGTGCAGTGGAGGCACAAAGGGGATAGTGGTAGAACCGCCCAGGTAACCCTAAGGACTGAATCTCATGATGACCTCCCAGTGTACAACAGTACAACCACAAGTTGGCAAAATGTAGGCAGGGCTAACTAATTTGCATCAACTTAGTAAGAGTTGCGCTGATGTGACCACGGGCGGGTAGAGGATGGCCACATCATCCAACGTGACGGCGCAAGAGGGGGCTTCTGGAAGGGTGGTCGTACCCCGAAGGAAGTGGAAACCTTAGCGGACGTAACTCTGCTAGGAAAAATGCATTGTAAAGGTTCTGTGATAGTCTACTCAACCGCATGGCTAAGGAATCATGTGGGGCAATGAGTGGATTTATCTCTTGTGGGTAAAGTGTGCAAACTCTGTAGAGTCTAAAACTATTCGAATAGCCGTGCCCACGGTCAAGGGCGGTCATGGGAACTTAACTAGATATAGTTCTATTTCAAAAACTTTGTGGGTGGAAATTGGTAAAGTGGAGGACAGAGAAAGGCCCTTATTTGTGTTGCCCTGAGTGTCGCCCTAGTGATAAGTTAAGCGGTTATGACGCTGAAAGGATAAGCATATGGTGCAAAGTCCATGTAACGGTGGATGGAATCTGAATCACTATTACTATTGCATTCTTTCACAACTTATGTATTGGTTCAAACTGCTAGGCCTCAGGAAATTTCTATGTATTGTATTTCGAAAGAAATTTATGGTAAATAAAATAACCCGAGCCTTTCCTTGATAAGCCATGCATATTATCTAATTGCATCCTGTGTATTGGTTCGCGGAGCACGGTGGTTTGTACTCACACTCGCTCTCACAACAAATCCAGAATCAGGCGCCAGATCGCTACAGCAATACTCTTGGTCATGGTGTCAAAGAAGAAGATGTCAAGGGCTAGGTCGCGAACCTCCAGTTGGCTGCCTGTGGGCATGTCCTGAAGGTCCCACCTGTGTGCTTTGTTCTTCCGCTGCTGCAATTTATTGATTTCGGCCTAATCGGCCCATGAGTAAGTCTGCTATTATATTTACGCTTCCGCGTGATATGCATTTTGGTATTCAGAACTGTAATCTGTGAGCACTATCTACTGATCTAGGGAATAGTGCGGTGGAATCACAAAGGAATCCGAATTGTAAAATCTGGGTCTGACAATTTCTCTAGCAGGTCTGAATCATGGGGGCAAGATTCCTTTTTAGGGGACGGTTTGTAACACCCCAATTTTAGAGTTTTAGAATTTCCCCAATTAAAACTTGCATTAATTAATTTTTAGGTTTTTCTATGAATTAATAAAGTTTAAATAATAGATCAAAAAATTAAAAGGAATTAATCTGAGGAAAGTAAATATCAAATGTTAGCAAAAATATTTTATTGGATTCCTTATGTCTCAAAGTATTTTCTGATTTTTTTTTATTTTTTTGGAGTTTTTCGCTATTTTTTTGTTTGCTTATTTGAAGTTTCTGGTTTTTACTAAAAGGAAATATATTAGTAATATGAAAATGCCTTTGGGCCAAATTCCTTGCGAGCCCAGCCTCTTTCTCTCTCCATCCGGTCTGGCCCATCCCAAGTCGCTCCAGCCTAGCTTCTCACTTGCTCGCCACACATTGCTGCCACGTTCACCATTTCCCACTGTCTGGCATGTGGGCCCCACCTGTCTGCCATGTTGTGCCTTGTAATATTCTTCTTCCTCACATTGGATCCAACTCCGATACACCGTACCCACCATCTCTAGCTCGAACAATGCCTTCCCATGCTTTAAAAAGCCTCGCTAACCCCTCAAATCGAGCATCCCGAGCCGCCCTTGTCCTTCCTGCCGCCTTCTTCAACTCTAGTAAGGAATTCCATCAAGTCCAGCATGCCTCAATTGTCGCCAACCCCACCACTAGCTCCATCTCATCGAGATTCGTCGCCTCATCACATCGTTGATCCTCGAAGGCCATAGAAGTGAGTCGCCATCGTAGACCGAATCTATCTACCATTTAAAGCTTGTTGCTGGTCATGTCATTCCATCTATGAGCTCAGTGTCTCCACCGTCAAGTTCTGTAGCATGCGCACGACTAGATTTGCAACCCCCTTGTCAAGAAACATTGCCATTCGCCGCACCATCACTCGCCGGATATGCACCATAGTTCACCGACGACCTTAGGGTTTCGAGTGCCGCCACCGATGTGTAGTTGCTAGGTTAGCGCAACCATCTGATGTGTCACCCATATGGACAACAGGTGCCAACCACGCTAGCACACGCGCTGCCAGCTCATCGCACTACAACGCACTACCACATTAGTAGCTGCGTGTTAGCTACGTCATCACCACCTCACCACCTTTTGCACACGTGTTTGCCTAGTTTGTTTTCACCTTCAATGTAGCCTTTGACCAATTCGATGGACTGAGTCCATCGTTGATCGTGTCTATGACATGTGGGTCCCACATGTTAGTCTGTTATTTTTTTCAAAAATCCAAAAAAGAAATTATTCCAAATATTCCCTAGTCTCACCCAGCAGCCTCTATTCTCTCTCTTTTCTTTTTCTTGATTTTTGCAGCTGACCCAAATTCCAAGAGCTTGTTCTCTCTCATACGAACTTCGATTGAGCTCTTTCATGTCTATAAATTCATGTAAAATCAAACCCTATTTTATGGTAAATTTTATTTAATTTTGAAGTTTGTTTGTTCTCTATTTTCGATTTTTATTTGGATTTTCTCTCTCGTACAAGTAGATTTCGAAGCCTCGAAATCGTTCATTGAGGAAGGAGATGAAGTAGTTCAAGGTTGAGACTTCATCAAAGGCAAGTTGTACAAGCTTGATGATGTTGAACCCAGTTTTAATAAAACTATTTTGTATTTAAATTATCATACATTGCTATTTATTAAAAATACCGTAGGAGGTAGTTATTGTCTCAATTGCTATTTATCCACCTTATCATAGTTATGCCATGATCCACTGTCACCCTAGGATGGTTATTATTAGTTGGTCATTATTATAGCACCAATATAGGTTGGTTAGATTGCTTAGCCATGCTGGGAGTTATAGAACATTGTTTTGGAATCAAATTAAATTTGATTAATGGCATATGTAATTTCTTTGTGAATAACTTTATGGACTATGTGTTATCATTGATGGCATGTGTTGTACTTCAACATCAAGGGTGGATAAATGGTCTAGACTGGGACGATTGAAAGAATGGTGTGCTTGTGGTTTGTAAAAAGCTGGTGAATTATGGAATAGTTAGTTATTGGGGGTAGTATTGCCCTAGTCAGTTAAGGATTTAACTTTGTGCACCATTAAACTGAGCTACAATCATACAACCACATGCCTAGTATGAGACAGACCTAGCTCAGTAAGTTACAAAGTTTTGATATTGACTTCTCAGGTGGTAAGTTAAGCTTTGTGGCAAGGATGGAGGGTATAACTTATGAGGGTTGCATCATATGGATGGGGTTTACTGTTTACAAATCTAACGTTAAGCTTCGGACCTACCTCCATTTGCCAGGGTGAGGTTACCGGGTTTAAGCTTGATGGGAGGAGTGAGTATTGGGGCAAAGTTTTTGAAATGTCTTGTTGTGACCATCTTAGTCGCACGCCTAAAGAAGTGTGTAATTGGGTGATAGGATGAGTTATCCAAAAGGTGATAGATCTGTCTTTTAGGTTAAAAATGGGGGTTTAGATGGTTTGATCTGAACATTTAGCCAACTAAAAAGCTGTAAGAAATTTTGTACATATTACAATCTAGTATGGTTTGCTATTTTATGTGGTAGAAGCTGAAAGTTAGGATATTTTAAGTACCAAGACAGCAAAGGGGACTGTTTGATAAATGAAAAAAATGAATTCAGGAAGCGTGAGAAGCATTATCGATTAATAGATGTCTTGTACTGTAATGGCTGGTATTGTGATTGAATATTTATTATAGGAGGAGTAGTTTCGAGTGTGTTGTCACCTTCAAATTATTCCAATCGTCACAACTATAAAGGCAAGTGTATGATAGAATGGTAACTCGAGCGTTGAAATCGTTGATTAATTGATTGAATTCTTGCCAGGATTATTTATATGCTTATTTCTATTTTTATATTGCCCACATGCTTATAATAAATTGATGATGATGTTAATGACTATAGGAGAAGGATAAATACATCAATTGCTAATGATGAAAGATAATATCCATTGCATTGTATGTTGAGTATTCATGATGGAAATATGTGACCTACGGGAGTGAGATGAGATCCCCATATGTAAAATACGGGTAATGAGATCCCATATGAAAAAAGGTAGGTAATTGGTTCCCACACTAAAGAGTGTGGACAAGAGTGAATACCGACAGGAGTTAAACTCCGCTATACTAGTATAAGTAGAAGATGAGTTGAGACATGAGCATGAGCATTGGATTGTATTAATGAAAAGTGAAAAGTGGTTTGAGATAATGAGGCCGTGATTGAAAACTAACGAGAAGGAATATGAGAATTTGTGTTAATGATCAATGGATATTATTTGTTAATAAGATGGTACCTCATTTATTATTCTGTTGTGTACTTGTTGAGCCATGGCCCCATACATGAACATAGAAGGTGTCATACATTGGGTGAAAGTAGAATATAGATTATTGCACCTTATAGCTCTTCAGTTCACCTAGCAATTCATCACTTCTAGTCATTAATAATTTGTTATCTTCTATTGTAATAGTTAGATAATTTATAGTTTCCCTTAGTTCCTTATGGTTTAGAATATTGCTAGATGATGCATTCCATAGTTTAGACTTATTTATGATGCTTTTGGTAATAATTTGGTTCATATTAAATTCAAATTATGGTCAATCATGTTGCTTAAAATTTATGTTTAATTTCATGTGGAAGGTTGATTCTTGAAATTTAGATATTATTAATGCTTATTTAATGATTTAAATTGGTAGTGATAGTGGTTGTAGGTAACATCTTGGGCCTTCGTTAAGCCAGGATGTTATAGTTGTTATTAGAGGGGCTTTAGGTCCGTAATGGAAAATTGGTAATTTAATCTAGAAAATCAACTAAAACTTGACTAAGGATTGGTAAACCTACAAAAAAAATTACTTGGGCTGGATAATTTCTAAAATATGACTTAGGCTAATTAATTTGTTTGAAATAAAATTTGATGTATTGGTGCACAATAGGATGGGTTTTTGGGCAAGCATTGTATTTATGCTTTCGATATTTTATGATTGATAAGTATTGTTATGAGATGTTACCTACTTGTATTGGATGATTATTTAATTGAGATGGATAGTGACAATGAGATGTAGAGATCGTGGTTGTGGCCATAAGCATGATTAGACTGTGCTACTGCACATGGTACATGACTAGCAAAGGGTTTTCCTTCGATAACCTTAGTTACAAATGGTAGGGGATGAGTTTCTATTCCGCATTTTCATCTATGGGGAGTTATTGTTTCTCTATGGGTTTTGATTGGCTATTCGCTTTTGGTGTTGATGGTAATTTCTCATTGGCTATTTTATTCCATGAAGGAATTATAGTTTCTCTCCAATTGTTGAACAATGCTTGTTGGTTGAAAGTTGCCAAATTTACCGGGTGGTCATTTCGTGGTGGTTTTACCTTTTTATCGAGGGCTATGACTTATTTTTTGGCTCAATATTTTCTTTGGGATCAACAAGAATATATCTTTTGCAAGCCATATGTATGTGAAAATTTTAAACCCTTGTGTTTTTGGAGTAACTTGTGTGTTGAAGTCTAATGCTTGGTTTTTAAAAAAAGAATATATTAGAAAGGCATGGAATGTCATATTGGGGAAAGGAAGTAGTGCATAACTAATTGCCATATTGGGGAAAGGAAGTAGTGCATAACTAATTTTAAGTAACATCATTGTGAGTAAAAATGATTATATGTGATAGTGTCCTACGGAAGTTTCATGATGAATTGTGAGTAGGAGTATATTATTATAACTTGAATTTTTATGATCATATGGAAGCATAGAGCATAGTTGAATTAATTATATAACTATATTGGATGAACTGGGTTTATTTGGTCCCAATAGATTATTCTAATTGTTTGTAGAGGTTATGCTAAAGATATATGTGATATTTGTCATTGGTAAATATTAATCCTGAATTAACCTTTCCTAGGGATACTCGGTGAACATGTGTAGATGCTTGATTTATAAGTTCTTTTGACATGCTAAATTGATCTAATGTGTATAAAGGAATAGGTGAATATTGTTGCATAATAGTTTGGAACCTTATTTAGTAGAGTTATATTGTTGATGTTTTAATTGTAATTTACTCTAAGTTGTTAACATAAGATGAAAATATTGAATATGTGAATGCAAATGTTTAGGTAGTTGCATATAGAAGAAGGACAACAAATAGGTTTCCATAATCAAAATAGTTATTGATCGTTAGTGAGAATCACTAGAGTGTAACTAATGTGTACTAAGATTGGTGTTGAGCATCACTAAGAATTTAATGGATGAAATTTAATAATGTGATATTGTGTGCTTTCTAAAATTGTTAGGTAATAGTTTGTCCTTGACTAAAGAGTTTTGCTAGAATATTATGGTTGTTGTGGTAATCCTATGATATTGTGTCACTTTTTAAAACTTAGGATAGGATAATAAAATATTATGAAGCAATTCAAGCTAATTCTGGAAAATTTTAAGATATGATAGTAGACTTTGATAATTCTTATTAAGAGTTTGTTAAATTGGTACTTGTATAATCGTTGGTAAGTCCATTTGAGTCTGGTGTTAAACCTTTTAAAATAATAATAATAATAATAATAATAATAATAATAATAATAATAATAATAATAATAATAATAATAATAATAATAATAATAATAATAATAATAATAATAATAATAATAATAATAATAATAATAATAATAATAATAATAATAATAATAATAATAATAATAATAAAAGAAAAAAGTAGGTCGACCTTTAGGGATAACTTAGTAGAATGTTTGGAGTTTTGTTTTCATAATTTGTTTTGGGGTATGTTGGCTTACATGGTAGCAGTACTTTAAAAGTAAATGTGTTTATAGCGATATAATAATTTGTTTTGTAAGTGAACTTATTGCAAATGTTAAAGCTTTCATGTATTTGTCATTATATTGTCCTTTCATTATATATGCTTGTAGATTATTGAATTCATCAGATATAGGAAAACTTGATACACCATTTGATTATTGCCAATGGGAGGCCGTTGCTAGATTTTCTAGATGAAATTCGACCATGTCATCTAATGAAGATAAAAAATAGTTTAATAACCTAATCAATGTGGTAGTCAATTGAACAATGATGAAAGTTGAACTATGGTCATGATATATGAATTGCTTCTTGGTGAATAAAATTTTTTGGAATTTGGTTATCTTTTTATGGGTAGCCGGTGAAGAATAGATTCACTTGTTAGAGTTTTTCTATCATTTACAACTAAAATTTTATTGTAGGAGTCTTTGAAGTTGAAATCATGAAGTGACATTACTTAGTATCTTTTTTAATATAGAAGCAATGGAGGAATTTGTTATTGTGGAGTGTGATATTTTAAGTTATTTAGGTGTCAAAGTTGTAATCTTAATGTGATTTTCGGTAATAATGAGTGAAGCTGGATTTTCATTCAACATTGATACAATGTGTTTGGTTGTGTAGCTGACTATGTGGGAATTATAAAAAGTAATTATCTTTTAAATGAACTAAGCTAATAAGATTCAGTGAGGAGCAATGTATAGGTGCAGTAGGGATAAAAAAGTAAATGATATTACTTTCGTAAAGGGGTTTTGCTAATGCATTTGGTGACTTGTGTAGTAGAGTCTTTAGATTTGTTGTGATATTATAGGAAGGTTCGGTTTACTCGGAAGTTGCCAATTTAAAAGAATGTGTATATGAGAAATGCGATGTTTTGGAAATTTATGGCTCAACAGAAATTATACCCTAAAGTCGAGGAAAGTACCTTTTCCTAGGGCAATGAGATTTAGTTCTTTTTCCTGTTTACTTTACGTGTTTTGTCCAATATTATTTGGAAAGAAAAGTGGTTTAATGATGATGTGTGTGGTCCTTTTCTTTGCTAGAAAAAGGTTGTTATTTCGCGCATTGGAGTGATTTCAACCTTTGATTTATGTGGTTTTGAACACATCTTGTTTATTTGGAGAGTTGAATGATTTCTTAGTGAATCTTTTTTTTGGAGTTGTTCTTGAATGCATATTGCTTAGCTGGAATTTGAATGATTCTCGGTACTCCTTGTTATTTCTCGAGTGGATTCTTTTGAAAGAGAGTTGGTTTAAGGAGTATGGCGTGCGCTTTTGTTTTTTACCTTCTTAAAAAGGAATGTGTCCCACAGAGTAGGGGGAATCACATGAGAGATAAGAGAAAAGCTTCTAGTGTTGTTTAGAGTTAGGGCATTTGTGTCATGGAAAGCAAGTATGACCTTCTGTTTCTCCAGATTGTAGTTTGGATTTTTTTATTTTTCGAGATGGGTTTGTGTTCAAGGAAATTTATTTGACATGTTGTAGTTATTGTGAGTATAATGGGTTGACGTAGATTTTGGGAGCAAATTCTTGACAAGGGAGTGCGCAATACCCCAACCCTTAATTGAATTGGAAGTTGAAGGGTAAATTTAAAAATTTATAGCTTAGCTTGGGAATACGAGACCATAGATGTATAGAGCTCTATAAGTTGAATTCTACCTAGTTCAGAGTTTGGAAAGAGGCCTTGGGGATACGTGAAGAATAGATAGTTGTATCTAACCAGAAAAAGTTGAACACTCAGGAAACCTTCGATGAGGTGAGAAGGCAAGGATTGGAGTTTGATATGGGTGTCCAGATACTCCTGAGGGTATTTTCTACCAAAGACATGGTGCGGGTCGGTGCCAAGGGGAAGCACAAATCGAGGTACGTTGGACCATTCTCGATAGTGGCTAGTATTGAGAACTAGCTTATCGATTGGACCTTCTTGAGTCCATGCATGTTGTCCACAATGTATTCCACGTCTAGTGTCGAGGAAGTATTTGAGGGAAATCTGTAGCATAAGGTGTCAGTAGAGCCATTGACCATTGAGTGAGGTCTCACCTTTGGGACCTAGCTAGTGTAAATTCTGGGGGAGTGGGAGAGAGTGTTAAGGCACAAGACATTGAAATATGTCAAAGCACTTTCGACACATTTGATTGAGCGGGAAGCTAATTGGGAGCTAGAGTCTCACATGCATGAGAAGTTTCCTGAGTTGTTCATTTTAGGTATGTGTGTAGTTTAATTTTCAATTCAGTTCTGTGTTCCCGTTTAGAATCATAAGGAGTAGAATTTAGGGTCAAATTTTGTTAAGGTGGTAGACTGTAACATTCCAAAAATACCCCTCTTGATGACTCATGCATAATAGGCAAGAAGAGGATATGAGAAAATGGGTTGAGTGGAATTTTAGAGAAAGAAGTTGTTTCTAGGAATGAGTCATTCGAAGGAGTTAGAATTAGATTAGATCTGGTGCCTTGTTAAAAATGGAGTGTGGGGAGAGATAAACTAGAACCCTAGTTTTTTTCCTATGCATAGCTGAGTGCTATTGTCCCTCCATCAAACCACCAGCTGCTGCATGCCTCATACCAGCAGCTATCTTTTCTGGTTATATGATCATCGTATTACTCGAATACAAATATTAGATAAAACAGATTATACGTTAGCATTTTTTACTCCTAATGTTGTAGTGCAGGGAGGCCTCACATCGCCTCTCGTCGTGTGGCAACTGCACGACGGTGGAAGCAGCGTGTTTGTCCCAGGTGTTCCCGCGCTTGGACGCGTGTTCGGCCGCTACTCGCCGCGTGTTCGGGGTGTGGCTGCCCGTCCTACCCCGGCCTGCCCGTGGTGTCGGCAGGAGGCGTTACAGAGAGACCATGTGGAGGTGATCTCATGTTTGTGATGAGTAATTGACACTTGTTTTAGAAAGATTGAGTTTGATTTGTGTCATTTTTTGCAAAGTTGTAAGTCCTTGAGTGGTCGAAATACCAGTTATGACCACGTCATGACATCTCGGCGAAGTCGCAAGCCAAATCGAGTGATCAGCAGACTAGTTACGACCATGTTGGTCATGGTTAGAAGTCGCCAGACGGATGTACGACCACATTGGCCATGGTTGAAAGATGTTACGACCACGTTGGCCGTGGTCGAAAAGGTTTACGACCACGTTGTCAACGGTCGGAAGCCACCAAACAGATTTACGACCACTCAGTCGAAAGTCGGAAGGCGTCTGGACCCCATACGGCCACATTATCCATTGTCGAAAGATTCGTCGCTCGCTATCAGAATTCGGAGGCGCCGGCTGGCCGTGGTTGGTAGTCGGAGGCACCGACTGGCTGTGGTTGGAAGTCGGGTCTTCGACCACGTTTTAGCGCGCTGTGGTCGGAAGTCGGCGGTCGGGCTGACGACCACGTTGGGAAGTCGGTGGCCTACGACCACGTTATCGCGAGAAGTGGTTGGAAGCCGAAGCTTCGACTGCTGTAGTCGAAAGTCGGCAGACTTTAACCACGACCACGTTGGGAGTCGGCGGACTCCGACCACGTTGTGAAGCGGTCGAACGTGGTCATAGCACAATCGCCTGTGGTTGGACATGGTCGAACGCGATCAGACGAGGT
The DNA here is from genome assembly GCA_036346575.1 of Dendrocalamus sinicus. Lineage (NCBI taxonomy): Eukaryota > Viridiplantae > Streptophyta > Magnoliopsida > Poales > Poaceae > Dendrocalamus > Dendrocalamus sinicus. The sequence goes on along the minus strand of CM070656.1, from coordinate 16,346,241 downwards.
CAAAACACAGTTGGTTGCGGTCGGTTTGGTCGAACGCAGTCGGACATGCTCGGAGCGTGGTCAAAAGTGGACGAACATGGTCGGATGACTTCGTTTTGCGGTCATACGTGGTCTGAACGGGGTTCGACCATGGTGGAAAGTGTTGAACATGGTCGAAAGTGGTTGCGGTCAGCTTGAAGAGGTCGTAGCTTGGGCTAGCTATGGTCGTAGCTTCTGGTAATCGGTCGTATGGATTTCTGGGGTGGTCGTAACAATCTGAGGTGTGGTCGTAGGCTATGAGCGTTGCATATTTTGTGAGTTCGACCGGTTGTAAGTGGTTTACGACCAGCAGGGATGTTTTACGAGTACTCTCTTCTGATGGAGATTTATGCTCATAGTGATTTGTGCGGTGCTATGTGATGGTTTGCTTGTCTGTGTGGTTGCAGGACTTCAGAGCTAGGTCATGGTGAGGCGTAGGAGGACCGAGACTAGCACAGGAGGTGTTGAGGTCCAGATGGTCAGGAGACGCCGAAGATGATCGAGGCTGGTGACATGGTTGCAAGCCGAGATGATGAGGAACCAGAGCTGGAGCTACCGGAGGTGGACACGACGGGCAACGGCGAAGCGGATCGGGAGTAGACTCGGGGAGGAGTAGAGGTCCAGTCGGTCGGATGTCGGGTGCGGTCATGTGCAAGGAAGTGGACCAGGACTAGACTCAGGGAGGAGTCGTGGTCCAGTCGGTCGGGAGTAGGTGCGGTCGTGCGATAACAGGAAGTTTCCGGGAAGGCAGCAGAGTGGCATTTTGGAGAAATGTGGAAAGCTGCAAAGGAAACTGCTCATTGGTAAAGTCGCTGGTAAAGTACTGGAGTTTGTTGGTGCTAACGGGTAAAGCACGTGTAAAACCCGCTGTTAGGTTGGGGTTAACAGGTTACCCCCGCTATTAGGTTAGGGTTAACAGGTTACCCCCGCTATTAAAGGCTATAAATAGAGGATAGAACTCCAGTGCTTAGTGAGGTTTCCTGAGATGCTCTGGGTTTTTCACTCTGTATTTTGCGTGAGTTTTTCTCTAGGTAGAGCAAGTGTGCTCTTGTATCTCCGGATGGAGTGGCTGTAGAAACCTCCATATATGAAATCATTCATCTCTTCGCATCTCTATTTGATTTGTGTATCTGTTTGATGCTTGCTTGTCTCGAGCGTTCTTTCTCTGTTCATCTTTTTGCTCTTTTGGCTTCCTGGCTTAAGGTTTGGTTTTCGGTTTGCTTTGGTCTCAACTTGCTCTGAACTGGGAATCATCCTCAAGGCCTCTTGGCTACTCTATTTCCGAGAGCAAAGTTTGGTCGTAGAGTTTTTAGCCAAGTAGTCGTGCGCTCTCTCTGTTCCTCTGCTTTGTGTTCAACCATGTCGTTCTTTTTGACCACAACAAAGATGCTTTGACCACTCTGATTTTCTCAAGCAGAGGACGTGTTCTTTCTGTGGCTAAAATCTCATGACCAACCGATCCAAGAATCACAAGTTTTTCGGAAATTCGATTTGGCGGTTGTGCTCCTTTGGCCTCCTCTGTTTTGTGTTCGACTGCGTTGTCTGATTTGGTCTCGGTAGAGAAGCCTTGTTTTCTTTGTATTTTCTTGGACAGAGGAAGTATTCTTGCTGTGTTTAAAGTCTCATGACCAGAAGAACTGTGAATCATCAGTTCTCTGGAAATCGAGTGCCACGGTCGTGAGTCCTCCACTTCCTCTGTTGTCGGTCGAGTTTGTTTTACTCTTTATTTGCAATCTGTTGTAGGTTTGGTCTCTCGGTTCTAGTGAGCATTCCACCTCTTACTTCATAGCTCTGTAGCTATTGGAAAAGAAGGTTTGTGAGAATACTTGGGTAGGTTTTAAGGCACCATTCACCCCATCTGTTGCCTGTTCGGACCTACAGTTACACTGCAGCTCCGAGTCTCGTGCCAAAGGGTCGAGTACGTGCGGGAGGAAGTTGGGTGTCTCGGTGACAGTTGGTCGGCGGCACAACAATTCTGGCCAGCTCGGCAGAAGGAATAGGCAAGAGCAGAGAAAAAGGGGAAACCGTGATCTAAACATTAGATCCTATTTATTTTGATTAGGATTTCTAGCTTCTAACTTATTTTTTTATTATTTTAAATTTTGCTTTTTCTGACTTTTTGGGTTTTTTAGCTTTTTTATCGGTTCTTTTTTGGTATTCATTTGCATTGTTCGTAATGGGCTAATCTATTATTTATTTATTTTTTTAAAATTTAGTTACGTCAAATAAGTCACTATTAGCCACAGTATAATTTCAGCTAACTACAGTGTAATTTCAGCCATAAACTAGCTTATTTTAGTCCAACTGAGCGGTACCTTAGTCTCAGGTAAATGATCGCTTTTCATTTATTTCAGCCACGCCATTCCCTCTATTTTATTTAATTAATTCGAGATTATTAATCGAGACTAGAGGGAGATAGCAAGTGTTCATCGGCAAAAAAGTTGAGTAGTGGATTAGTTTGGTTTGTTGTTTGGTTATACTATTTTTACGAATAATGTATGGGAATTTCATTTACTAGAGAGTTGTGGAGAATCTCGATAGCTTTCAGTAGAATTTTTATTCATGTCAATCAGATGAGTAGATTGGGAGGTATCGATATTACACTTCTACTGTCTGGTAAATTTATTGTGTATTGGTAGTATGTGTTAACATTTAGATTAAAAAATAGTAAATAAACTAATCTGAAAATTTTGTCAACATGAACATTATAGATAATTTCTTAAGGTTTCCAGAAAGTCTAAAAATACAATTAGTAGATAAGCACATTAGAAGTTATGGATTTTGTGAAGCTGCTATCCAGTACCAGGTTGCTGCTGGACGTAGTCGTGAGAAAACATTAATTTGAAAACTTTAATGGCGGAATTAAATTTTAGGAATAACTAGAAAGTGGTAAAAAATTTCCTGCATATTCTAAAAATGTCATAGTTCAATAGGTTTGCACATGTGTATTAAAAAAATAATATTATTAATTCTGCTATCCAGAGATGACAGATCTATCTTCTGAGTTAAAAACGAGGGTTAAGATGATTTAATCTGAATATTTGGCCAACTAATAAAATGTAGGTGTTGTGGCTACAGACCAAACAGAGAGAGAGAGTATGGTAGTGGAGAGTTAGGTGAGCAAGTGCTTAGGGTTTCCCCCATGGCCTGTATCATATATATATCCACATGGGGAGTGTTTTTACAATAGTACCCTTACATTTGAGTATCCCTCTCAGGGGCACTTATGTCCTTATGCATGTCCCATTTTGGGCCTTACAGCCTTCTAACAGGCCGGCTGGGCTTAGGTGGGGGCCATCCCTACAACAGGAGCCTCTCATGGTGAAGGGCTTCACGGGCCGAAGCCATGTTGCCGAGCCCTTTGGCCCCCTCCGTCCCTGCGGCCTGTGACTTTCAATGCCTTTGGACAAGATCGTTCCTTGCTGGTGCAGCCTGCCTTCATACTGAGGGTATGGGGCCTGGCCTGCTGTCGAATGTGTTTTTGGCCTTGAACCCGTCTAGCCGCGGAGCTGAGGATGCCAGTGGGGTCGAAGATGCTGGCGGAGTTGAAGATGCCGGCGGAGTCGAAGATCCAGGCCGAGTCGAAGATGCCGGCGGAGTCGAAGATGCCGACTGCGTCGAAGATGCCAGCGAAGTCAGGGCGGAAACAGGCCCATAGTATGGGCACCCTCGGGCTTGAGGCAAGCAAGGTTCCCGCTGCAGGCGCGCCGAGGCCCAGCGGGGAGGGGGGGGGGCGAGCCCGCCGGCCCGATGCCGACGCGCCCGACAGCCATGTTCGAGACTTCGTCTTAATGACGGCGAGAATCACGCCGACCCCTGAATTGTCAAGGACGGGCTGTTGTAGCCATACGCGCTGTCCCGATGGGGAAGACACACACGGCGGGATGTGATTGGCGTGTCTTGGGCTGCCAGCAGTCTCCAAGAATCGCGTCGGGTACTGGTGCGCGACGACGACAGTTCGGGTTCCGTCTGTTGCATTTCCCGCCAGTTGCCCTCCCGGTGGTTGCGCTGCTGCCTCTTAGGCTTGCACCAGTTGCGCTTCCTGATGTGGGGTGCGTCGGGTATATATATGTGTGTCACCCTCCGGTGTCGTCCTTCGTTGTGCCACGGCTTGTGCGGTGGAAATAACCTTGGTCTCGAAAATAAGCTGCCTCGATTCATCTGCATTTTATGGCAGGGTTAGCGCCGATTGACGCGGTCATAGAATGTTGATGAACTGATGTATGCCTATTTTTGAGTTTGAAACAACTTATCTTCGAGCCGCCACCAGGCGCTTTTGTCCGTCGATTGTGCTGTGCTCCTGCGAAATGGCGACAAGGTTTGACCTGTTCTCATAAGTGGGCCTACTTGGGTTCATCCGCGTTCTTTGATCACGCCGATCGGCGCTACCATCAAAGAATGTTGATGGACTGAAGGTGGTATATTTATGAGAACAAGTAAAATCTTGTTGTAAATCGGCCTGCGCGTGCCGGCTAAGGCTGCGAAGTTGCCGCACGGACTTCGAAGCCCAAGTAGCCACCAGCGCCGCTCCACGGGTTCGATCGGAGGCATTTCCGGGATCCTTGCTCAGGCTGGGAGTTGAAGGGCCACCTTGTGTCCCGCGGCATGTGGGCGGGGCCGTGTTGGTGTCAAGTGTTAACCCGGTATTTGCACGTCTCGGGGCTCCGACCATCCGGGGCGGCCTGCAAGGACGAAATCACAAATGTGCCCGCCATGTGCAATGCCGAGTCAGAGGCCCGGCTAGACCTTTAGGAATATAGGCCGGTGCAGGTGTCGGGGTCGACCCGGGTGACCGAAGTCGAGGTGGTCTACGGGCTCGTCGCGTAGACTTGAAGGCGCAACGGGGTTCTTCGCAAGGGCGGGGCTGAAACCGGAGCCGGAGTCACTCTGCGGAGGCGGTGACTACATCGAGGTTGCGGTCAACGGGGTGGTCTTCGGGCTTGCCGCATGCACTGCGGGCAGCGAGCGAGGCGCCCGCTCGCGGAGTGCGGGTCGAATCGAGCCAAGTCTTCCCGCTGAAGCGGACTGGCCGGTTGCTGCTAAAGCTGGCTATCTCTTGGCCTGCCGCCGCTGCACTGATGGCCCCGAGAATCGCGCCGACACGTACCAGAGGATGCGCCACGCCATGCGACCTGTATTTACTCCTAAGGGAGCAGACGCGTGGTGAGATGCTACTGGCGCGTCGTGCGCTGTCTGGCCCTTGCACGACTGCGGTCGTGCGCGACGCGTGTGGGTGGCTACGACGCTTCGGCTTCAATCGTGGGGAGGCAAGCGGTTCCCTACCCGTCGGTTACGCTTACCGGCGGTGCGGGAGATGAAGGGGCTTTAAGTACCCCCTGTGGCATCACGTCTGCGTCTCCTCCACATGCCTCCTGCCCCCTTTTCTTGTGCTCTGCTCTCTTGCCTTCCTTGCCACCGCGCCGCCCCCGTCGCCGTCCAGTTCCCGGAGAGCGATGGCACATGGAGGAGATAACGCCATCTCTTGGTGACCATCGCCGCTTGAGGTGGAGTACACACTTGAAAGGCGTGACTCAACAATGGCGGACAAATGGTGGGTGGCAACAGAGAAGATGGAAGGGCCGTGCTCCCGCGCCTTGGGCCCCACGCTCGCGACGGAGGAGACAATCCGCACGTTGCTACGCGAGGGGAAACTGTCGGACCACCACGAGGTGTGGCCGACCGCCAGCGACGAGACCGAACCGCACCTGCAGAAGTCGGCGCGATCGCTCGTTGCTTACTGGTTAGGCCTGATTCCACCGCCATGATTGTCGGCGATGTGTCGCGACTTCGGGCTTGAGTCGCGCGCGGTGACCCAACGCTTGGCCCGCCTTGCTATGTACAGCTGGGCCTTGTGCACGGAGGCATGCTGGCCCAGTGCCTCAATGTTCGCCTTTCTCCACGACACTCGGTGCCAACCAAAAGGGAGGAAAGACATGACATTTTTCAACTTCGGCAGCGTCAACTTCGTTCTGCGGTCGTCATGCGGGAAGATCTTCCCTGCCAACTCGTCCCGGGTGAAGTGGGAGCCTAACTGGATGAGACGGTGATTTTACCATCGTGTGGTGAGCGGTAGCGGCCTTGAGTGCTCAGGCCGTCCGATGGCATTCAACACCACGCCCGACGTACCAATCGACAACGAGGACAGGCGGAGAGCGCGGAGGCTCGTGGGGATCACCTCCCGCTTCAACATGCGCGACCTCACCGAAGAGTTCATCATGTACGGCCTGTCGCCGCTCGCCCATGAATGGCACATCACAGCTGGGGGCCTTCGGAGCGACAATGTCCGCCCGTCCGTGTCTTCGCTGCTGGGACCCTCCAGTCTTCGTAAGTCTTGGTGGAGCCTTGTTTGCACTTCTGCTTATTTAACTGACTTTTAACTCCGCCTCCTGCCGTGTATAGGTATTCGCCTGGAGGACGCGGAACGCACGGCAGGCGTGTTTCTTGGACCATACACGGCTAGGGAGCATGATTTGCGGAGGCGGGGCTGGGGCGGATAAACCGTGTGTGCAAGGCCCTGGGCATTCGCGTGCCGGAGCGCTCCCCTCCGGCCTCGAGCCAGCCTCGCCGCTGAGGCAACGATGGCCAGGGGAAAGGACTATCGTCTCGTCGGAGGGGTCGGTCCTCTACGGCTACACCCGTTGCGCTGGTCGTCGTCGCTCCCGCCAGCGCGGCGGACGCCGATTCCGATTCGGCGAAGTATGCCGACTCGGACCTGGAGGCGGGTGCTGAGGATGAAGGTGAAGGTTCCCTGGGCGGTGCCAGGGACAAAGAGTGTATTGCGGGCGACCAGGAAGGGGAGGCCTCGTCGCCCGCGGCGGTCGCTGAAGTGGGGTTACCACCCGTGGATGATGCTGGGGCGGAGTCCTCACTCGTGGTGGCTATTGAGTCAGAGTTGTCGCCCAAGGATGTAGCCACAACGGGGCTTCCGCCCGCGGTGGCTACCGAAACGGAGCTACCACCCGCGGAAGTTGCTAGAGCGGGGCTCCCACCTACAATGGCTGCCGAGGTGGAGCTGCCTCTTGAGGAGGTTGCTAGAGCGGAGCTCTTGCCCGTGGTGGTTATTGAGGCATGGTCCTCGCCTCCCTCCCCCAAAGCAAAGCGGCCACACCTACGATCGCCTCCCCGGCCGAGGAGTAGGTTTGCTGCGGTGACGAAAGTCCGGAGCCTATTGGACTTCGATTCCGATGCTGATATTGGGCTCTGACGCGGGGGCCCCCCGGCTCGAAGGGCCAGCTTCGTCTGAGGGCGCCAGCATCCCTGCTGCTGGTGGGATGCCCCGGCGAAGTTCACCGGCTGATGCCAAAGGTACATTCACTGCCCTGGCCTAACTCTATGGTGCATCCGCAGAGCTTTAACCGCTTCGTTCCTTCACAACGACACACCTCCCGGAGCACGGTCCATCTTCGGGCCGCCAGGACCTTCATTTGGGAGGGCGCCCGACGCTCTCGAGACTGTCATCGCAGGTGCCACGCACCCGAGCTTGGCAAATTTTGCCCCTCGACCACAGGTGCTGGGAGCATTGCGGGGGTTGCGGATCATGAGGCTACGAACCTGGATGACCAGGCACTGCTTACCCTCGGGTCGGAGTGCCTTGGGGACGCGCTTGAAGCCTCAGGAGTGAGGGTGGGTATTTGAGCTTTGAGTGACACGTGGTATTTTTGGAGTTTATTAAACATTTTGTCGTACAGGCCCTCGTCCTTGGCCGGGAGCTGCAGGCGGTTCACGCCGGCGAGCGGGGGGCGCTAGAGGACCGGCTGCGCGCTGCTGAGGAGGCTCTGCGCACCTCCGAGGAGGCACACTCAGCCAGGGACAACTGCATCCAACGCTTAGAGACGGAGCGTGCGGAGACAATCTCATACGCTGAGGCGCTCGTGGTGGCGGCGCGGTTATCAGCCACAGAAGCGGCGGGGCGAGCGACCACGGAGGAGCGTGCGGCCTGCTCCAGCAAATTGCTGCGCTGGAGAAGGAGAAAGGTCATCTTGCCACATCTCTCGAGGAGCAAGATCGGACGTTGGGCGATGCCTCTATGGCCACTTGGGATGCCATGCTGGCTCTAGAGGAGACCCTTGAAGATTTCATCGCCGAAGTACCACCTCGCTCCTTCGGGCCCGAAGAACTGTCGCGGACACTTCATCAGATCGGGGATGCAGCCAATCTTGCTCGCACCGCTGCGACGTCCTTCGGCAACCACTGCTCGTACATGACATCGTGCTCGTGTGTGCATCGCTAAAGACCGGGTTGCCAAGATGTCGACGGGCTAGCCGAATTTCAATCGAGATGCTGGCGGGGCCGGTAATGTCCGGTGCCGCGCGCTTATTCGCCGCGCTTATTCGTGTTTTCCATGAGAGAATTTGGGAGTACATCGGGGAGGCCGCGGCGAAGGTAGAGCTACGGCGGACCATGTACAACGAGGGGAACCTCGGCGAATGGCTGGATGAAGTCCCGCGGCGCGACGAAGGTGGCACCGAAGCCTCGGGGCGTGACGCGAACCCACAGGTGTGAGACTGAGGTTCTCGTGTGTTGGCATGCATTGTAATTCGCGTGCCCCCTTTTATGAATAAAGTAGAAATTGCTCCCATGTTCTGACTAGTGCGTCCCTGTGTTCCGAGCAGCAGCTCGATAAGGGACGACTGCTGGTTTTTTGACCTCGTAACCCGACGGCGTCTTCGACGCTGGTGGCAGGCCGAAGAGTCGCTGGATTTCTGGGCGACTTGGGTCTCTTCGGGCGAGGCTTCAGCGCGGGTGCATGTTAAGGAGGAGGCGGCTGAGTAGCGACCGTGAGCATCCAAGAACGCTTGTATACTTTACTTTTACCGCGCCCCCTTGTAAACATCCTCTGACGAATACATAAAAGGTTTTAGTTGAATACACCTCCCGTGTCTTCATTTCTTTCGACCGCTCTTTCCTCCGGAGCTTCCTCCAGAAGTCTCGCAGGGCTTTTCGTTGCGTTCTCCCGAAACGCTAGGTAGACCTGCGAGCGCTCCGTCCTCCATTGCTCAAAGTGATGGCAGCGGAGCTGGCGCCTAGTCGAGGTAGATGCGCAAGCGCTCCGTCCCCTACCCTTCGAAGCGGTGGCAGCGGAGCTAGCGCCTAGTCGAGGTACGCGCACGAGCGCTCTGTCCCCTACCCTTCGAAGTGGTGGTAGCGGAGCTGGCGCCTAGTCGAGGTAGACGCGTGAGCGCCGCCCCTACCTTCGGCGGTGGCGCGGCCGCTTCCGGCCGAGGTAGACGCGCGAGCGCCCGCCTCCTACCTTCGGCGGTGGCAGCGGAGCTGGCGTCTAGTCGAGGTAGATGCGTGAGCGCTCCGTCCCCTACCCTTCGAAGTGGTGGCAACGCAGCCGGCGCCAGTCGAGGTAGACACGCGAGCGCCCATCCCCTACCTTCAAGTGGTGGCAGCGCACCGGCGCCAGTCGAGTGAGACGGCGAGCCCTCCTCCCTACCCTTCGGCGGTGGTAGCGAGCCGCACCTTGTCGAGGTAGATGCGCGAGCGCTCGTCCCCTACCTTCAGTGGTGGCAGCGGCCGGGCGCCTAGTCAAGGTAGACGCGCGAGTGCTCCGCCCCTACCTTCGGCGGTGGCAGCGAGCCGACGCCAGTCGTGGTAGACGACGAGCGCTCGCCCCTACCTTCGAGTGGTGGCGCGAGCGGGCGCCAGTCGAGGTAGACGCGCGAGCGCCCGCCCCTACCTTCAAGTGGTGGCAACGAGCCGGGCGCCTAGTCGAGTGAGATGCGCGAGCGCTCCGTCTGCTACCCTTCGAAGTGGTGGCAGCAGAGCTGGCGCCTAGTCGAGGTAGATGCGCGAGCGTGGCTGCTGCCCAGAGCTGGTGACTCCCGTACTTGCTACCGTGGGGACAACATCCGCGTCTTATTTGTACTCCGTAGAGTGCGTGGGACCATCAACCACACCTTATTTATACTCCGAAGAGTACGCATGGGGATAACGCCCATGCGTGCGTGGGAACCTCCACGTCTTGTTTATACTCAGTAGAGTGCGCAGGGACAATATCCGCGTCTTATTCGTACTTCGTAAAGTGCGTGGGACCATCAACCACGCCTTATTTATACTTCAAAGAGTACGCATGGGGATAACGCCCATGCGTGCGTGGAAACCTCCGCGTCTTGTTTATACTCAGTAGAGTGCACAGGGACAACATCCGCGTCTTATTTATACTCCGTAGAGTGCGCACGGATGTAAGCCTCGACACTGCGTCTTATTTATACTCCGTAGAGTGCGCACGGAGGTAAGCCTCGATGCTGCGACTTATTTATACTCCGTAGAGTGCGCACGGAGGTAAGCCTCGACGCTGCGTCTTATTTATACTCCGTAGAGTGCGTGCGAAGGCGTCCCCCCACACGTCTTTGTTTATACTCACAGAGAGTGCGCGCGCAGATGCGTGTCTTTGTTTATACTCACAGAGAGTGCGCGCGCGGACGCGTGTCTTTGTTTATACTCACAGAGAGTGTGCGCGCGGACGCGTGTCTTTGTTTATACTCACGGAGAGTGCGCGCGCGGACGAGTGCCTTTGTTTATACTCACGGAGAGTGCGCACGCGGACGCGTGTCTTTATTTATACTCACGGAGAGTGCACGCGCAAAAGCGTGTCTTTGTTTATACTCACGGAGAGTGTGCGCGGAGGCAAGCCTCCGTGCGTTCTTGCAGAAAACGAAGTGAATTTTGCAAACGGTGAACTTTATTGAACTCCCATTTGCACGAGTGAGCGATTACAAAAGACAAGATACTAACCACTGATGGCTCGAGGGCGCGAGGCTGGGCACGGTAGGAGCCTCTGCTACCGGAGCGGCCCCAGGCACGGGGCGCTTCCTGAGGCCACCAAGGATCCTTGCGTTGGTGTGCCCGGCCTAGGGGTCCCGCTGGGCCTCGTGGTGCGGGCCTCGAGTACCGAGCTCTATTCGTCGGGCCATCTCCTGGTCGCCATGGGCGGTGATGATACCCCGCGGACCTGGGAGCTTCAAGCACAGGAAGCCATGATGTGGCACTGCCCCGAAGGAGTTGAGAGTTGGTCGCCCCAATATGGTGTTGTAGGGGTACGAGATGTCGACGACGTCGAAGGTGACGTCTTCGCTCCGCACGTTGTCGTCCCGGCCAAAGCAGACCTGCAGGCATACCTGGCCCAACGCCCGCAGGGGCTGACCTCCGAAGCCCTTTAGTGGGATTCCCGAGGGACCCAAGCGACTTCGGGGGAGCCTCATCTGGTCAAAGGCCGCTATGAACAAGATGCTCGCGGAGCTCCCTCCATCGACCAGGACGCGCCTATCGTCGCATCCCACGATGACGACCTAGACGACCAGGGGGTCTTGGTGGGGGAACTCCACGCCCTTGGCGTCAGTAGGCGTGAAGGTGATTTCGTGCTGCGCCCAATCCGGCGGTGCTTGCACCGGGTATGCCGCCACGTGGTGTAGCCTCCTCACATAGGCCTTCCGCTGCCGTGCCGAAGTGAGCTCGAGCGAAGAGCCTCCAGAGATGACGTTTATGACCCTGCGCTGGGCTCCCTCCAGGGCTTGTATCTGCAAGGGGCCCTCCCGATGTTGTTGCACGTGAAAAGTGTGTAAAAGATGATGAATGATCTCAAAATATGAAAAATATGAGGGTAAAATGATGGCTAAATATATGCAAAAATGACGCATGTCACACCCCTAAGCTTTAAACGTTTACTTGTCCTCAAGTAAATGACATGATATTACCGAACCCGGACAACAAGTAATCATGAGGTAAAAGACTAGTTAAATGCATGTAATAAGTCAAGAGGCATACAATAATGTAAAATGAGATTATCTAACTTGAGTTTTGAGGACCATCCAAGATGAGAATGAAACATTCAAGCAAAGATCTCAAAGTGATAACTACAGCATTTGACCAAATCAAGTTACACACAAAAGTGTCGAAATACACTCAAGTGATCACATGAATCCAACCAAAATTGTAAGGCATCGGAACTAGGTATAACACCAAGAATGAGCATAGCAAAGGGTCATGCTAAGGCATTTGCTATTTGAGACAAAGAGACTAATACTTGCATGATATTTATGAAAAAGCCCACACTTGAGCCATGATACCTAATTTTTGTTGATTTTTAGCAAATTTAGAACACACATTGGGCACTTGTGCCACTTATTCACACCCTTGGGCAAAACTTTGCCGCTTATTCACACTCACACTTCACTTCGGCAAAACTTTGCCACTTATTCAACACATTTTCGAACCAATGTGACATAGTCACTTATTCCACACACTCACACATTGCATCACAACTTTTTTCTTTTCTTATGATTAAGCATCTTTAACCGATTTTCATTAATGCTAAGTAACACGTGTCCCGAGATATGGATACCTAGATAAATCAACCAAGTTATTGGCTCAAGATAGGACTACCCTTTTCACAGATTTTCCATTCAAGTAAAGTATCAATATCTAAAATAACATATGCCAAAGCATGAAACTAAGATGTGATCATTCAAAAGGCGATGACTAGAACCAATTCAATCCGCAAATGGTCAAAACACATGTGTAACTTGCAATGAATCAAATGCTATAGGATCACAAGGTTTCTAAGCACATCAAGGATAGTAAACAAAACTCAAGCTCTACAATATGATGCCAAGTGACTTAAGACATACAAGGAACTAGTAACAATATAGCTCAATGAAAATTTCAGCATGACCTTTCTTGATTAATCATGGCATGGGCTCACATGGCCAAGATGTACAATAAGCATAACATGAGAGCAAATAGTAATGGTCATATGTCATCACATAAGCATAATATGAAGCATAAGAATGACCATATATCATCAACTACATGACAATAAGCTCAAATGCTCACAAATATAAATACAAACATGCTAGAACATTATCCATACACATACAATACTTCCCCCAAGCTTAAATTGAGCAATGAATCAAGAATGTGCTTAAAAGGGTAAGAAGCAGCTCACCGGGCGTATATGATGCAATGGAGTAGACAAATCATCCCATAGCTTCTCGCATGTACAAGGATGAAGATCAAGCATGGGACCTGAAATAATAAAAAAATAAAAGAGGAGAAACCAACAAAAACTAACAAAAGGTATGGAAATAAAAAGATAAAGAGATGCTCATTTGGATGTAGCGGGAGGAGGGCCAAGGACGGGACATGGAAAAGGCACATGTCCGCCCTCCTCATGAAGCAACATGCCTCGAAATCCACCTGGATCCCAAGGAATATCGACTCGAGCCAAGTCTACTCGTAGTCGATGGTACACAAGCATAACCCTGCAAATAAACTCAAAAATATGGCAAGTATGTGTGATAGGGTTGACACCCTCTAAGTCATCAATAGAATATCCAATCACGTAGGCATATCGATAAAGTACATCATGAGGACTATAAGTGAGATTAGCACAATCAGTAATAGAATATGTCTCGTCAGAGTCAAGGAAATCAAACCTGAGGTGGTCGGGGAAGAGTTTCCATACTACCTGAAGTGTAGGTGAAGTAGAGCGTACGGTAGTAGAAACCTCCAGAGGGGCGATGTCGACGAAGGAAGTAACTAGTGGTGGATCAATAGAAATATGCTCCTCCTCAATATCGGAAGCAGCCCCCTCATCAAGATGTGGAACCTCAGAACTCAAAAGCATATCCATAATGAACTCGTCATCATCTGGTACAAAGCTCTCATCATCTAAATCTAACTCATCACAACTCAAGAGTGGATCTACCGCAAACTCATCCTCATAGTCAGGAGTGAAACAATCATCGTCAGGAGGTAGGCCCTCATCATCTAGCTTAGTGTCAACATAAGGATCATCAGAGAGAAGCACTGGGTCTGGCAAAACGGTGGCTATGCAACTGACCATATGCTCAATAGGAATTGTATCATCATCATCAAAGATAATCCGCTTGAGTTCAGCATGGTCACTCGTTGAATATGGCTCAAAGATGTGTGTCTCAACAGCACACAGAGATGTCTCTAGCACAAGCTCATCAACCTCATCTATCTTGTAGCACTGACTAGGAGACTGAGTAGATGGCTTCTTATGGTGACGGTGTGGATGGTATCTTGAAGCTGTAGGCTGACTCTGCTGAAGCACTGGTGGAGTAGGTGGAGTAGGCTCAACCAAAGTCGTACCGCTCTCCGTGGTGACAGACTGGCAGTGAGCTAGAGAACTCGAGTAAGACTGTGAGGATGCCAAACTGTCACAATGGGAGGTCAAAGTGCACATAGCCTCTCTAAGATCATGCAATTGGGTCATCAAAGTCTTCACACCACATAACTGTGACTCCAGATGAGATATATGCGAAACAGACAGTTTGCGACTATAAATCTGATCATGATGAAGAGTAGGTAACTGCTGCTGAGGTGCAGGAGTGGAATGAAAACTATGCTGGTGTGATGACAGAGAAGGCTATGGCTGACTAGAGCTCAAACTGTACATATCCATATGATGCTCAGGTGCATGCACTTTGGCTGTCAAAGAATCTGAATAGGGCTTCTCATTGTACCATTGGAATTGATGGAAAGCCATGTTCTCAATAAGAGTGAATGCATCATCAAGTGTCTTGTTTGTGATTGCTCCACCAGCTGCTGCATCAACTAAAGATCGTGTGGCACATGTCAAGCCTCTATAGAAGATCTGCAAAACAAGCCATCTCTCAAGACCATGGTGTGGACATCTCCTGAGCAAAGCCTTGTATCGCTCCCAAGAATCATATAAACTCTCTCCATCAAGCTGAGCAAAACTGAAGATCTGATCACGGATCTCAAACTGTCTGGATAATGGAAAGTATCTCTCCAAGAGAGCACATGACAGCTGATCCCAAGTAAATGACCTTGATGGCAAAGAGTAAAACCAGGTACGAGCACCATCTCGAAGAGAGAATATGAACAATCTGCATTTGATAGTGTCCCGAGAAACCCCATGGTACTTAATAGTATCAGAATACTCCAAGAATGTGCGAATGTGCTCATAAGGGTCCTCGCTGGGTAATCCTCCAAAACGAGTCTCCTGAACCAAGGCAATCAAACCAGGTCTTAACTCAAAGTCATCGGCCTCAACTACTGGCAAAACTGGCCCTAACATAGCACTCTGACTACTCGGAGCCCAAAGATCATGAACTAATGCCATATCCTCAATATATATACCTCTATCGATCAACCTGCGAGACAAGATGAGAAAAACCACAAAAAAAAGTAGAAATAGCTAGGAATAGGGTTAGGGGTTAGCGATATATCATAAATATGAACAATGACAATATGAAAGATAGATCAGCACAAACACAAAACAAGCAAAAGAAAACAAAAAACGACATAGTCTATAGCCTAACACTGTCGCTCTAACCTAATCCCCGGCAACGGCGCCAAAATACTTGATCGTGCAAAAATAGCACACCCGCAAGTGCACGGGTTGCCACTGAAATAGCGATGAGTGTCGCATTCTCCACAGGGACTAGACTAAGGCTATCGGTGCTCAGCAAAAGCTAGGCCAATCGAAATGGGGGGAAAACTAAACCTACAACGACTACCAAAACAGCCAAACGAGCGAACTATCAAATGAACTCCAACTCGCAAAGACAAAACGACGAACGACTAAACAAACGAACGAACAAAGGGCGACGAGATGAACGACCGTACGAATGGACGTCGTACGACCGAACAAACAACACGACGACTAACTACACGAATGAACACGACTCCCGACCGAGAATCCAACTAACTACCAATCGCGAGACAGAAGGAGGAAGTCGAGAAGCACTAGGAAGTCTAGAAGCAAGGAGGGAGTCGAGAGAGAAAGAGAGGGAAGACGATCGACAGCTAACTAGACGATGACGGCAGGATAACACAAGCACAAAACTACGAATGACTGCACGACTTAACTACCGACCGACCGCGGAAAGGAGAAAATAGGAGGTCGAGAAGCAAGGAGGGGGTCGAGACAGCAAAAGGAAGAGGAAATGATCACCAGCTAGCTAAATCACACAAGCCAACACAAAGACACACAGATATTGCACTAACAGATCAGTATATCACTGAACATACACTACTGGCATTGGCACCATGATCATATAGCAATTCTGGAACAAAATTAACCAAGCACAATACATCATCTCAGTGAGCACATGCACAATAACAGTTCTTAGAAAATATTGCACAATTCATCATCACAGTGCAATTGTAATTGTCAGTTAACAGAGTAATAGCAATGAAGAGCTGAAGAAATAAAGGGAAGAAAGTAGACAACCGAAGAGGGGTTGAAGAAGACGATGCTGTCGGTGGAGTGGAGCCGAGGAGGGAGGAAGAAATCGGAGCTCAGTGAAGAGGAAGCTAGTGGCGGGCTCGGTGAAGGTGTTGGCCGTAGAGAAAGAAGAGGGTTGCCGTGCCTTCGCCGTCGGTGGAGAGGTGATGCGCTGGTGGATGGAGCAGAAGTCGGAGAAGATGCAACCGATGCGAACGTCGATGTCGGTGATGATGCAGCGGAAGGTGTAGCAGAGGTGATGTGGATCTGGAGGGGTCAGTGCGGTGGTGGCAGTAGAGCGGCGGCGCACGGGAAGAGGCGGCACCTTGTGGAGGTGGCCGATGGGAGTTGAGAAGGGAGGAGAGGCACAGAGAGGTGGCGCGCCGAGGAGCTGCGGCTCGGATTTGGTGACGGGAGGAGGTGCACAGAGGGGGGCTGTGATGGCGGCCGGAGAAGGGAGGTGATTTGGGGGAGAAGCAGCGGTCGAGATGGGAGGCACTGATGGAGGATGCGGCGGTGGAAGAAGTGGCGGGTGGCGGTGCTGAAGGCGTAGCAGAGAAGGGAGGCGGAGGAAGAGCAGGAGGAGAAGTGGTGGCGCGGAGGTGGAGGAGCGGCGGGGTGATGGTGGCGCGCCGACGAGCTGCGGCCCGGCGCTCACCAGCGGCCGGATTTGGAGAAGAATGGGGGAGGAAGCAAACGGGGGCAGAGGTAGAAGGAAAGCCGAGCTCAAGTGTGAAACAGGATTGCGGCTAGGGTTTGTAGGCCGGTGGAGGATTCGGCGATTTAGTCCACATAGTTTTCAGAATTGCGAATAGGTCCTTCC
Source organism: Dendrocalamus sinicus (assembly GCA_036346575.1). Lineage (NCBI taxonomy): Eukaryota > Viridiplantae > Streptophyta > Magnoliopsida > Poales > Poaceae > Dendrocalamus > Dendrocalamus sinicus. The sequence goes on along the minus strand of CM070656.1, from coordinate 16,329,175 downwards.
CTATTTGTGTTTTCTACTATTCTGGCCCTCCGGAAGTCCGATTTCATCGCGGTTTGATCCTACGCATCCGTGACGATGCGTACATCTGTACAGAGTAGTCCCGAAAGTTCAGATTTGTCGTTTATGTGCCTCAATCGCGCCGGCCTGTGGAAAATTGCAAAAAATGTAAAATGGTCCAATTCGAGCAATTAATTTTAGAAAAGTGTGTAAATGATGATAAATGATCTCAAAATATGAAAAATATGATGGTAAAATAACGGCTAAATATATGCAAAAATGACGCATGTTAGGCGTGCCCTCCTTCCCCAACCTCGTCGCCGCCCCGACCACCGCGCCACCTCCTAGGGCTCCCTTCCCTTCCCCACGACGCATTTTGCTGGTCGCCACCTCCCTCCGGCCGCCCCCTCGCCGGCGACGCCATCACCACCGTGCATTGGCCACCCCCTCTGTTTCGAACTTCCGGCCGACTGTTAGCTCTTTCCAATTACAGCGCCTCCTCAATCGTGCCAGGCCATCGGCCCACTTGGCTACCCGAGCGCATGTAACACAGAGCACCCCCAGGTCCTGAGTTTGACTCCCGCAAACTGCACCTCTTTTCTTTTTTTATCTTGGTTTTCTTTGAAGCAATGCAAGTAAGAAAAATCAGAAAAAAAATTAGAGGATAATTTAGAGGAGTTAATAAATTTAATTAGTATATAAAATAAGGTTAATCAAGATTTAATACTTGATTATTTATTACATAAGTAATTAATATAATTTAAATATTTATTTGAAGCCTAATTAACAATCAAAGGCATTAATAAAATATAGTTTTGCTTAATGTCCAAATTTAATAATGACCCCAATTAAAAATACATTCAAGTTAAAATTCAGGAAAACAAATTGAGTGTTAGGTTAAAACTATAACAACAAGGCTTTAATTAAAGGCTACCCATAATGGAAATATATGACCTAACATTAAAATGCCGCCATCAAACAAGTCTCAAGTAGTAGATTTAATTAAACACCATATGGAAGTATAACTATGTACAACAAGTTTGCCCTCACATAAATAAGAGTGTACTTCCGATTAAATTATGCCAAGCAAAAGGATAAAGATATCAATATCACAAAGACTATAATTAAAAGGCCATATTAGTGTATGGTTATTAAAATATAATAGCTATAGATCAAAAGCAAATAAAAATAATCTCGCTAATATGTAACTTGAAGCCCAATGATACTAGGCATAGCTAGGAATAGTATTTATATCCGAGTTGTATCTAAAACCGAGGATAGCTCAGTAGGTTGCCATAGAATAGCTTAAAGGTCACGGGTCAATGGAAAATAAAAATCGGCTATGTATAGCCACCCTCGTGTCCTAAGCAGTATATTCCCGTGGATATTCCTTCCTTATAAACCTTCCTTGAATCTTCCTTAGCCATTTATCACTTTGCTCCAACCTCTTTGACTCCGTCATATCCTCCGTGCCCAACCAACCTCAAATCACCCGTTTAATCATAATAAAAGCTAATCCAATTCAATTGGAGTTATTTGGATCTTTTGAGTTATTTGCATTTATTTGGATTTAGTGGCCTAGCGCGTAATTAGAAACAGGAGTCCTGAAAATTCTACAGATCAAGCGTGGTCAGAGTGAAGTGAAGATAAAGAATAGAAGCTCAAGAGAAAGCATCGTGTGAGCTCAAGACCGCGGTAAACCGCGCAAGGCGAGTCAATACTTTAATCATGTTGAACCTACATTTTCTATAAATTATTTTTGGTTTAACTTATCAAATTGCATGCTGTTATTTTATACGCAAATACATGTTTAATTTAAGATTCTAGTTATATGCCCCTTTATTTAACTTGATTAATATTACACCACCTTTGGAATATTTGATCAAGTGAACCTTGTCACCCTAGTAAAACTATAACGGTAGCTTTTTAAAAATAAGTTCGTAATTATACGCCATGCTTAGTACTGCTTAGATACTCGGGGGCGCTGAAATGCCCCAAGCATCATTATCATTTTAATCATGAGAAACTGGTTTGGGAAGTCATAGTAGTAATGACTGGTATATTTGGATATGATTATTTTATGCTCCCAAAAACCCCCAACTTGCTTAAATATCTGGGTGGATGGTATGGGGGCTGGTGTGTGGTGCAGTGGAAGTACAAAATGGATAGTGGTAGAACCGCCTAGAACCACTAAGGACTGAATCTTGTCATGCCCTCCTATGTAAAAGAGTACAACCACAAGTCTACCAAGTGCAACTTGGCTAAGTAAATTTATTGAAACCCTTGGATTCATCTCACCGGTAGTGGATAGGAGTGGATACGCAAGGGCAAGGGGAGGCCTAAAGGGACACCAAGAGGAGGGTGAAGTTTTCTAGTCCTGCTAGCATTGCGAGGAGCGGAGCCCAACTGCGCTAGTATCCGTAGCGAACATCCCATGCAACGTATGGGACCCACCGCAAGTGGGAGCGGCCCATAGGGTGAGATGACAAAAGGGGCTAGATACTTTGAAAAGTCACTGTGATAATCTACTCAACCACGTGGTTAAGGAATCATGTGGGGCAACGAGCGGATTGTCTCTTGTGGTGAAAGTGTACAAACTCTGCAGAGTCAAAACTATTCGAATAGCTGTGCCCACGGTCATGGGCGGACATGGGAACTTAACCAGATATAGTTCTATTTTAAAAACTTTGTAGGTGGGAATGGAAAAGTGGAGGGCAGTGGAAAGCACTGTTTTGAGTTGCCCTGGGTGTCGTCCCAGTGATAATGTAAGCGGCTATAACGATGAAGGTCTAGCATATGGTGCAGATACCATGTAACGGTGGATGGAATCTGGATCGCTATTATTATTGCATTCTCTTACATATTATGTTTTTAGTCAAAACTGCTAGATCTCAGGAAATTTCTATGTATTATATTTTTAAATAATGATAATACTTCTCACAAAATAAAATGTCAGGAAGAATAAATAGAGTCGTAAGAAAAAAGATGGTTGTTTGTGGTAAACACATAAAGTTGTTGGTGGATTCATGTCGATCATAAAAAGGAAACGATAGTGTGGATTATGAGAGAAATAGATTGGTGGAGTCTAAATGAATAGATAGGCTAGATAGATGATTTGAATGATTTTTTGGAGAATTAGGGAGTTCAAAGGTACTTGCTGAATTACGACACTGATAACTAATATAAATTCATGGGAGATATTGGCGATAATGGGATTAATAGGATTTGAGCGATTACTAGATGGATGAAGTGAATTTTTGGGAATTTGGAGATGTGATAATTGGGGTATAGACTTGATCAATGATATTCTTGGTGGATGTATACTAGTGAATCGTAAACTTGATCAATGATATTCTTGGTGGAGGTATACTAGTGAATCATAAACTTGATTAATGATAGTCTTGGTGGAGGTATACTAGTGAATTAGTTAGAGATAGATAATGGAAAATAAGGTTGATTATTGGAAGAGCAAACAATTGTTTTGGATCAATAACAAAAAGGATTGATTTGTTAGAAAGTCCTGATATAAATGATATCGATGGATTTAAAAAAATAATTATGATGGATAATTGTTAGAGACATAATTGAAGAGTTGATGAATAGCAACCACAAGATTGGATTGTTATGAATTTAGAATACAAAAGATATCGGTGGATTACTTAAATGATGTCACTCGCTGTTTGGAGTTTTAGACAGCAAACAATATAGAAAGTATATGATCGGTGGATTAATTAAATGATGTCGCTCGCTGGTGGAGTCTTAGACAGCAATCAATATAAAAAGAGTATGATAGGTGAATTAATTAAATGATATCATTCGCTGTTTGGAGTCTTAGACAACAATCAATATAGAAAGAGTATGATCGGTGAACTAATTAAATGATGTCATTCGCTGTTTGGAGTGTTAGACAGCAATCAATAAAGAAACTGTATTTTCGGTGGATTAAGTCAATTGTGGCAATCGCGGTGTGGAGCTCAGGCAGTAACAATAACACTATGATTGAATAATAATAACGCTACTAAAAGCGATTTATGGTAAATAAAATAACCCGAGCCTTTCCTTTGATAAGCTATGCATACTATTTATTTGCATCCTGTGTATTGGCTCGCGGAGCACGGTGGTTTGTGCTCACACTCGCTCTCACAACAAATTCAGAATCAGGAATCAGATTACTACGCTTCAGCAACACTCTTGGTCCTGAGGCGAAGAAGATGAAGATGTCAAAGGCTAGGTGGCGAACCTCCATTTGGCGACCTGTGGGCATGTCCTGAAGGTCCCACCTGTGTGCTTCGTCCTTCCGCTGCTGCAATTTAATGATTTTGGCCTAATCGGCCGGTGAGTAAGTTTGCTATTATATTTATGCTTCCGCATGATATGTACTTGATGTTCATTTCTGTATCTGTGAGCACTATCTACTAATCTAGGGAATAGTACGGTGGAATCATAGGGGATGCTGGATGTTAAAATCTGGGTCCTACAGGACAGTCCTGGCTGACTAATTTACGGGTCCCAACCTAAGTCTCGTCGTAGGTTGAAAGTGAGCATGGTGTGGCCGTGAGAAGTCTCACTCGACTCAAGAGGGGATCCCGGTCTGGTGGATTCCTTACTGAGGTGAAACCTTAGAGTTGGCTTAGCCAGGTTGAAGGCTTTGCATTGTAAAAGCCTTGTCATGATCTCCTCGCCGCACACCTAAGGAAGTGTGTTAATTGTGTAGCAATATATGGGATGATAATGTCTTATAGGTAAAGCTGTACAACCTCTACAGAGTGTATAATCTATCCCGGATAGCCATACCCATGGCCATGGGCATGCTGAGTAAAGTTTTTCATGGATTATACTTTGTTTTTTTAAATAGTTTATAAAAACCTTATGGATGGATGGAATCCATGAGAGATTGAAACCTTGTGAATGAATGGAATCCATGAGAGATTGGAAGCGTGTGGATGGATGGAATCCATACGAGATCTTTTGGGAAAGATGGTTCGAATGGGATGCCCATGGTTAGGTTAGTATTTGGTCGAAGCCTGTACTAACGGTATTAATTTCATTTACAATTACTGTTTTTACTTATTGTGTTAAATTCAACAATTTCAATCTATTTACTGTATTTCTTTAAATGTTGTTTTATGCTCAAACTAACCTTATATGCCTTCCTTTGTTGCCTTTATCATTATAATGCATTCTACGTGTGACTTGCAGAGTGCAAATTTGTATTCACCTTGCTATCTCATCTTAGAGGAGGACTTCGACTACGGTGATGACCTGGACGAGCAATCCGCGTCTTATAGTCGTCTGCCTGCGGGCAGGCTGTCGGGCTTCACTAGTTATCATTTTGTTTCCGCTGTTATTATCTTTATTTGTGTTATTAGGGATCTTAATGTAAGACTTGGCCATAAGGCCGTATGCTTTAATTTAATATTGTTGGTCATTTGTGCTTGACATGTATCTTTGTTCCACTGTGTGCACTAGCTGTTGCTGGACTAATGTGATTTACACAGGGGGTTACGGAGTTGTTGCTCCAGGATCCGACAATTTCCCCAAGTGATTTGCTGAATACGGTTGATTGTACTCGGTCTTGCAATGTTTCCAACACAATAGATACTAGAGGAAAAGAGGATGTTGCAAGTTTTCGTGTTAGGGTTACGACCGCACTCAAGCATTCATGTGGAGTTTTCTTTGGTTTTTCTAAATGTAACTTAAATTTTGTGCTTAGACACCCGTGTTGTTGCTAAAGTTGACTGTTAGGTCTTATTTTAATCAAATTAACTTCTTTTAACTATTCGTGAGCAGGCATGATACTCCTTCTATCTGCAATTGAACTCCTGGGCTGTTACGAGTGGTACAACGTCCCTGTTTCCAAAAATGGGGGCGTTACAAAGTGATATCAAAGCAAGCTTGACTGTAGGTTGTAACCCTAAGTATAGGTTTGGACTCGAATACGGACATTGCAAATGAATACGGGAAAAAAGAACCGGCAAAAAGCTTAAAATAAAGTCAAAAAGCCAGAACAAGATGAAATTTAGGAATAGCAAAAAATAAGTCAGAAATCAGAAATTCAAATCGAAATGAGCAGGACCAGCTAGCGGATGCTCATGACGTTGCGACCAGCTCTCTAGGCCTTAGTAGGCCAAGATACAGGGCATGACACGTGTTTCATAGCATATTGTGGAAAATACTAGGCGTGATTCACAAGTTCACCATGGGCCACTTCTACAAGTCCGCCATGGCCATATAGATAGAAAATAATAACAGACTTGACAAAATTCATATTTATTTATATTGTTAACAAACGTATATGCTAACATATGACAACTCATTTTTAGTTGTTATGCAAGGCCAGAAATAAATAAATCCTGAATGTGAGATAAGAAGTATACAGGAACTATCATTTTTCACTCAAAATCCTGAATGTGATTGAATAGTTAGATTTCTCAAGAAAGTAATTACAGGTCACCCATGATCATTAATTTCGAAATAACTCATTTCAATATAGAATATTATTAAACTAAATACAAATTTTGGAATAAGTAACTGTTAAATGGAGAATGACCTATTACAATTAACGGAGATACAACAAAAGACCTATGTGTTTGGATCAGATACTTCCTGTTATTAAATTCACAACACAACAATGAAAAATAATTAAGAACACAAGATATAGATTTAATACGGAAAACTTTTTCCGATGAAAAACTACAAACATATATACAATCGGTGGAATCACTAGATGAGGAGAAGTTGCAGCGTATGTATGATTCCAAGTCTCTACCAGGTAGCTTACAAAAGGTATAAATAGGCTTGGAACAAGAGCCTTAGATGAGGTAAGGAACAAAGTCCTAGTCAGCAATGAAACAGAGACCTACTCAAAAACTGGAATATTAACCTTTTGAGGGATAGGAACAACACCCCGTACGGATAGTCTCGATAGATAACAGTGAAGAGTTTTAGTCGGAGAACTCATCGAGTAGCCATGTCTGACTTTAGTCAGCGCATGCACCATCGAGAACCATGTTCGATGCAGGTCAGTGTAGAGTTCATCGTGGATACAAAGATGATCTCAAGCATAACCTTTGACCAATTCACATTGATGAGTGAAACATGATCGTATTCTTCAAGCGGTCAGAAAGACCAGCAGTGGTCGGACTCAACCAAATTTGCATCACAAAATACAACAATTTTTACTTTGAGTTGAATTCCCCCTGTAGTGAAAAGAAGAACCTAAGAACTTCTTGATGAAATTGTAGAATGCCTCTTGTGCCTCAAATGTCCAAAAGGACTAACGACTAATACCAACCAAGTCTAAGTAGAGCTCAAACTTAGTGGTAGAAATTGGCTTTGTCATCATATCAGTTGGATTGTCGTGAGTACTAATCTTGCAAACTTTGATGTCACCTTGTGTATTAACTCCTCAGATGAAGTGATAACTGGCTTTAATGTACTTTGTTCTCTCATAGAATATTTGATCATTTGTAAGACAAATAGCACTCTAACTGGCATAGAAAATGTTAACGCAACATGTACTTCCACAAAACTTAGTATAAAGACTTCTTAGCCAAATAGCTTATTTACATGCTTCTAAAATAGCTATGTACTCTGCTTTAATAGTCGAGAGAGCAACATTAGTTTGTAGACTGGCTTTCCAACTCAAGGCAAAACCTCCGACCATGAAAACATAACTAGTAAGAGATATTCACTTATCTAGATTTCCTACGAAGTTTGAATCAACATACCCGATCAGCCCTTCATTAGTCTGTCTAAAATGCAAACAAGCATCAGAAGTGCCCCTTAAACAACTGAGTATGCACTAAACAACTCTCTAGTGGACTTTGTTAGGATTGGCCATATATCGACTGACAACAATCAAAGCATGAGATAGGTTAGGGTGAGAGCAGACCATGGCGTACATGAGTGATCATATTGTACTTGCATATGGACCAATTGACATGTATTCAACTTCTTCAATTGTAAGCAGACTTGATGCTGAAGAGAGCTTAAAATGTGCAAATAGCGGTGTACTGGCCATTCGGCCTTGTAAATCTTAAAGTAATGAAAAACTTTACAATATACCCTTTCTGACTTATGTATAGTTTTCCAAACCACCGGTCTCTAATGATTTTCATACCAAGAATTTTCTTTGCTACACCGTGATCTTTCATATTAAATCCACTACTCAATTGTATCTTTAGCTTTAAAATTTTAGACTTGTCTTTTACCACGATCAGCATATAGGAGCAAATAGATAGCTGAACCATTGTCAATCTTCAAATAAATACAGCTATCATAGTTAGATCTCTTGAACTTTGGGATATCATAAAGGAGTCAAATATCTTGTACCATTTGTCAGGGTGATTGCTTCAACCCATAACAAGTAGTCTGAGACCGACGTGGTCGAAAAAACAACCAGTGAGGTCAATGACCAGTGAGCGGTCAAAAACCCAATGTGGTCAAAAGTCAATGAGTGATCCGAGACTGACGTGGTCGAATCAGTTCAAAAATTGACCAGTGAGATCGACGACCAGTGAGCTGTTGAAAACCCCATGTGGTCGAGAAGATGCGGAGTAGTCGGAAGCCTGAACGCAATAAAAAAAGATGCAGTGCGATCTGAGACCTGACCGTCGTCGGAACCAATGTGGTCAAAAACAGAACAAAACAGAGGAGACAGTATGAATTTCAGCACAGTTTCAAAACAAAAATTGATGGAACTTTTAATCCGTAGATCCAAATGATATGAAACTTTGCAGAGATCTTCTCTAGGGTATTGCGAACCTATTCCAACAAATGATCATAAAAATCATATCCAAGATGAGACCTTTTCAGTTTGTTGGAAGGTTACATCAAAACCGAGTCAAAATCAAAATAGGTGAATATAACTAACTCGTTGGTGGATGATGACTAAGATGATCTAGATGTATTTCCACATGTCACAGCAATTTAGAACACTAAAGAAATCGACTCAAAAACCATCGGATCAAGAAATCACACTTTGATGTCAAATCAAGAACAAATCAATCAAAATCAAGGTGGATCCATGGAAATACGTAAAGATTGATGTATTGTTGCTTGAGAATATTGAGTTTACAACAACTCCACCTTGGAAAACAAAGAGCACACCAAGTGTTCCACTCTTAAACCCTAACCCTAAACAAAAAAGCATATGAGAGAGAGGGGTTGGATGGTTAACCATATGTCTCCATCTCAACCCTCTTTTATAGGTGGGCAACCAGCCACCTACACTCCCTAGTAGATCATATCCACTATTACAATGGGAAACCTGTTAAACCCCTACACATGGGTTTTACTCACTCAAGTTCATTGTACACGTTTTTCAAAGCTCATAAGTGTGTATGCGTTAAATCCTTAGCTTTATCCGTCTTGATTATTTTTACATTATTCTTCTTCTCATTATTTTTATGTTCCTCCTTTACCTATAAACAGCACTGCGAGATAACTAATTAGGACAGACATGGCAATGATGAGCTGGTTGAAGGCTTTCTTGTCATTCTCAAGCTCCTCCTTTAAGTTTCTAGCTTTGTTCTCGGCCTTCTTATTCTCCTTTTTTAACTCCTGAAGCAGATCATTTAGTTCCATGATTTCAGCTACAACCCGTTTCAATTTCATTTTCCAATTCCTAGCCCGGCTCTCAGCTTCCTGACTGACCCTTTTTAAATGGCAGACGTGATCATTTAGCTCCATGTTTTCAGCTCCAACATTTTCCAACTCGTTTCTTGACTGCCTAGCTCGGTCTTCCGTCTCCTTATTTTTCCCCTTTAATTCCTGTAGCTTATCATGCAATTCCATGTTTACAGCTGCAACACTATGCAATTTCCTTTTACTCTTCCAAGCAAGCTTCAGAGCCTTCTTATTCTTCTTATTTAATTCCAGAATCTGGTCATTCAGCTTCATGTTTTCAGCCACAACACTTTCCATTTCCTTTTTTGACTCCTTAGCTCGGTCCTCGGCCAGCTTATTCTTCTTGTTTAAATTTTGAAGCTGATGGTTCAGTTTCGTGTTGTCAGCCACCACATTTTCCAATTTGTTTTTCAGCTCCCTAGCTTGGTCCTGGACCTCCTTATTCTTCGTTTTTAACCCCTGAAGCTGATCATTCAATTTCATGTTGTAAGCCACAACACTTTCCATTTCCTTTTTTGATTCCTTAGCTCGCTCCACGGCCTCCTTATTCTTATTTTTTAAATCTCGAAGCCGATGATTCAGTTTCGTGTTGTCAGCCACGACACTTTCCAATTTCTTTTCTAACTCCCGAACTAGATCCTCGGCCTCCTTATCCTTCTTTGTCAGCCTAGGTAGAGTTTCACTGCTCCGATTATCCTGGCTCCGCAATTGTACCTGAAACAATAAGTTGGGGCATCTACAGTTGCCATAATTCATACAAAAGAAAACACATTTAGCCTGACAAGTGACATGGCATTTGCAAACTAAATGTTCCCTACCTGCTGGTAACGACAGATCATGCTGGACAAATCTCATACCTAAAGCAGTTCTTATTGGACACATTTCACACGTAAAATCAACTTCAACACATCAATTTTACCTACGTGAGGACTCACTACCATCCACCTTAATTCGTTAGTGGTGGGCGTGAGATATGCCTTGCACGTGCATTTCCCGTCCAGACAGGTGGGAATTTGGTGGTGGGCTAGCTATTACCATAACGGTATGTCCGTATGTGAGTAGATCAAAAAAATTTTCCAAGTAATTAGGACAACCTACTCTCGACTTGTGAGTATGTTGTATATTTTCCAAGCGTATTAATTATAGGGTTTTAGTATCATCATTAATTAGCTCTGCATCTGCATAAAACACTTGAAGAAACTCACTGCAAAAACCATGACTCTACGACAAGGACTGATCACTTGAAATTTAGCCGCATCGGTATACCTGAATGCCATCTTCATTCTCATTTTTGGTGTTGCGCTGGTCCCTCCTCCATTCCCACGGCTTCTGAGGATTATCCAAGGACCAAAGCCCTCGGCGTGCCGCTTTCGCTTCTCTCTCCCACTGCACAACCAGTGCGTAAGCGAGAAACTCGTCCCCAGTATAAGGGAAAATTACATCATATATAGCCATGCGCCTTTTCGGTAGAATAGTACATTGTATTCCAAGTGGTGATTACAGATAACGAAGTGAAGGACAATTTGACAACGTCACCTGTGGCTTTATATGTTAAATTATGGAGTATCTTGTAAAAATAGGTGTTAGATTACATTTGTCTTGGGATATCGAAAATAGATTATACTTCTTGAAATACAAGATGGAACGTACAAAAATCTGAAAATGCATTAAGGTGCAATATCTTACTTGTGCAAATTCAGGACGTTTGTCGTATATCACGAAATGCCACGCGAAGCCCCTTTTCAGCATTTGTTCCTGAAGAATTTAGACACCAATCATTATCACTTTGACCAGAACGGAGGAAAATAATGTCAGAAGATGTATGAGCTAGATCAGCATTTTCTGTTTCACTTGGATAAAGACACCATCACAGTAGATGTCACCAACGTATCGCTTGAAGTGGTCCATCTCATACACATAAATCGCAATGCATTTCCCCTTAATAAGCTTCACCAATTCATTCCTTGACTCCTCCCCGTACTGCATTTTCAGCTCTGGTGCATCAATTCCCCTGTTGACTCACAAAAGTTTATGCACTGCTTTCTCACGGCCTATTACAAAAGCTGTGACAAGAGATCTAGGCATTCTCATAAGAAGAATATAGGAGTTACTATAGACTCGCAATAGAGAAAAACTTCTAGTCCAAAATATGTGGACATACAATTAGAATTTAGAATGGGACCATAATCATTGGGTTTTATCTGGAACTTAATTATTTTAACTCAAAAGATAAGGAAAAAATCCTAAATCATATAAAAAACATTTTAAGATACGCTATAAGTCAAATACAACTGTAATGAAGAAACATTTTGAACGCTAATTTACATATATGAGTGCGTTATTTCAGTCTTCCCATTGAATATTAAAATTTTGAAAATGAATTCTAAAACATAATATTACAAAATGCAAATATTATATTGGAATTTCTCAATAACTGAAATTTTAAAATAAACACCCAAAATTCAAATTGCAGCTACACAACTTGAAATCGCCATTCAACTTGAAATAATATTTACGCAATTTAGTCTTTTCATTAAATATTTTCTACAACGTTTGAAAATGATAATACAAATACCAAATTCAAAAAAATTCTACAAAATTTTGAATTCCCAAATTCTATTTCCAGGTCTGAAATTTCGTCCAACTACCAATCGCATGTGTCAATTTAGTGTACACAATGACATATTTCCAGTGAACACAGAGTGTAATTAAGTAGATTACAATACTTGTATGTCATATTGCATTTCTATCTACAGATACTATCATTTCCTTTTTAAAAAAATTATGGGCTGCAAATAATTAAGACTATATATAATATGCTAGACGTTGTCACCCAATTATGCGGGCTAGACAGCTAGATTATAATAACATCCTTTTAAAGATTTGGGCAGCATACATACCTCATTCTAATTCGGAATTCACATGCAAGGATCTCTCGGTTGTTTGAACCACCTATCGTCCTGCCCATCGAAATTCTTAATGAGACATGCCTCCATGCCATACCAAATAATTTAAACAAGTGAAAAAAAAATCATGTACACGGTACACGTACGCATGTTTCTGTTGATGTGTGTTGATTTTGTTTGATAACAAGTTCAAAATGGCGTGATATCTACTATATCTTGGATTATGTCTTCAGTCATGCTAGAGCAGAACTGTATGATAGCTTGCTTGTCTATAATGTTAACAGCATTACCAGAGTGAAGATCTGCTGCACTAGGGATGAAAACATATTAACTACAAAATCGAATATTCTTCTATTTGGTCATATTTGCACATTCGCATAATATTCTAATATGCAACACAATAAATTATTATAATATCTTAAGTTAAGCTCATGGTACACGAGACGACACAAAATTGAGATTAGTGTTTACTGTTCACTATTAATTATCCCTGCTGCAACAAAATATGAATGTGTTTTATGGAGTAAATTCAAATGAGGATAAGACAACAATATCTCGGATGTAAGTCATATCTACATCCATATTTTTCATCAAATTCGAAGACGAATACGAATAGAGCAAAATTATTATTCTGATGAGAAAATCCAAACCATATATGTTATCCCTCTGCTTGGTTAACTGTCGTAGTGCATTGACCTCTCTCTCTCACACACACACACAAACCGACACACATAGGTTTTAGACTACTCTCAACTGTGTAAAGCAAAAAATAAAAATAAAAAAAGAATATGAAGGAGGAACTGCGTACCTTTCATTTAAAGGAGGATAAAGCGAACATGAACCCTTACTACAACCACCGTAACCTCATGCTGTACCACTAAGACACATGGGTGTTCACTACGTATGTGTTTGGTTCATGGGACCATGGGGGATGGGATGGGGCGGTCCTCGTTCCAGAGCTGTTTGGTTCAGAGTCAGGTGGGATGGGGGATATCCCTCTAGGGAATATTCTGTGGATATGCTCTCAAATTGGGGATGATCCTATCCCCCAAAAATGAGGGGATGGTGAGGGATGAAGTGGGACGAGTGGTCGATGGTGTAGGCCCCGTCCCTAAAAAATGGGTTGGATCCATCCCGTCCCACCATGACTCTGAACCAAACAGAAAACAGGGACCGTCCCGTCCCGTCCCTAAAAAATGGGTTGGATCCATCCCGTCCCACCATGACTCTGAACCAAACACACCCTACTACCGATTGTATAGTAGGTTTTTGAGATCTAGGTAAAGGAATATTAAAGGGCTTCAAAGATTTTATGTGGACCAATTTTCAAAGAGATTTCTTGTTCATTGAAATAGCCAGTTTTTAAATTTATCCACTTTTTGCATGGTTTTGAATTCATTTTGAAATTCAATATTAATTTCAAATTTGGATTTATGAATACAACAAATTTGATATTAACTAAAAATCAGATTTGATTTGGATCAGAATTTGTGCTCACATATTAGTAATTTAGTTTAATTTCTGATTTAATTTTTAATTCATAATTGAATTTTTTAATTCAGAATTTGCATTTGGATATTCCATATTGATTCCAGTTTTGAAACTGAATACGTTAATATTTTAAATTTAATTCTAATTTTGAAAATTTATATATTCCCTATTTGAATTTCCTGTTATTTGTTTATTCGAAAATGCTACCGTGCGATTATTCAATCTGATCCAAATCAAATCTGGAGTCCCATCCCCACCTTCCCCTTTTGCGGAGACCCTAGCCGCGCCCCCAAATCACGCACGCTACAACTCAAAAGACGTTGTCACCGCCGATGATTGTAGCACTAGTGGGCAGTGGCCTAGGTCACACCCGCCGCTTACTCGGCTTCATTCGTAGGTGAGTGGGCAACTTCGCTGTTCGGGCTGACCTCTGTGCACCAGTCGAAACATATGCACCGAAGTAAGGTCCTGTTTGGATCCCTTGACTAATTTTTAGTCACCTAAAATTTAGGTCTAGTTCATCCAAACAGGTGAACTAATACCTGGACTAATTTTTAGTTCATCCCCAACTAGCTATTAGTTCATTAGTTGGCAAATGTGGACTAATTGTGGACTAAAAGGTGGTACCAAACAGCAAAAGACAAAAATACCCCCGCTACCCTTTCTCTACTACACCACATGCAACACACTAACAAATATAGGGGTATAAATGTCTTTGCCCATGAAAGACCACCTTTTAGTCCATGTATCCAAACAGCACTTGACTAATTTTTAGTCACCTAAAGTTTAGTCACCTAATTTTTAGTCCACAAACTAGTGAACTAATAATTAGTTCTAGGCGATCCAAACAGGCCCTAAGTAGAGCGTTTTTTAAGTGGGTTCTTCAAATAATTTTTGGGTCTAATATTGTGTGTATCGTTTATGTCGATGTCTCTATCGTTCTCTACCATCTTTAAAAATATAGATAAAAATTATTAATTACAATCAAAAGCTATTAACTACAGTCTAGCTAAATGAACACTAATTGCTTTGTTTAGGATTGGAACACTAAGACCTTCACTGTGCCAAATACTTAGCATCACCCACCTAGACATAGGAATTAGTCTACCTATTGCTTTCCTTGTACTGTAGCCTAGATGTCTGAACGACTCGGCCCGGTTTATATTGATTTCTAAAATATGTTTTTCTATAGTACTGACTTTCAAACAAAGTATCTTTTTAAGACGAATCTATTAGTCGATTGTATTACACACTGCAACAACTTCATTTATATCGCTTAAAATCATATACGAGTATCTTCCTCTTTATAAACTTCTCTACAAACTATTATTGTGCATAAGCCAAATCCAAAGCTAAAAACCTATATGAATGGTCCCATAGTTTCATGACTCGCATATACCCACCCACAGTTTATATAATACTTGTATTTAACTTGCGTTGAGTACCCCTTGTAGCAAAAAATTAAGAACAAAATCAGTGGACTTAATCGAGCCTGGAACCTTTGAAATAGCCAGCCCTTAGCACTTCTGGGTAAGCTAAGCAGGCTGCTGGTTATTGTGCGTGAACATAGAAAGAACTACTAATTTTTCTACTACAACTACAATATAGAAAAGTTATGCTGTTTATGGTTTGATTGCATAGCCACTATTACATACATGCTCGTAAAGCATTGTATTCATGCTTGCAAATTGGCATCTATATGAATGGTCGCATAGTTTCATGACTCGCATAGAAGGTCACGAGCCTCGACGCACACCTAGAAAATCACTGTCCTCGGTGTAAATAGCAACAACAATGCCATCAAGACGTCTAGAACGTCACTGGCCTCGGAGCAAAAGAGCAACAAAAATACTATGAAGACTCCTAGAAGGTCACAGGCCTTAGCACACGTCTAAATGTCATTGGCCTCGTTCTAAAATGGCAATAACAATGCCATAAGGACGACTAGAAAGTCACTGGCCACACCGCACACCTAGAAGGTCACTAGCCTCGACGTAAAATGGCAACAATAATGTCATAAAGATGCCTCGAACGGTAGGGAGAATACTGCCTCAATGGCATCACCTTGGTAAAAGTCTTCCCCACCTTGACAGCTTCACCTCAGCAGGTGCGACCATGTGTTGAAAGAGTTGCCTTCGCATGGCATGACTCTTTGCCTCATAAGCCATGCCTCAGTGAGCATGCCAAGCTTTGTTTTAAAAGAAAAGAAGAAAGCATAGGGCACACCGAGACCCACCTTTGGTGGCATGCCCATACAAGGGGAAAGATCTGGGGTAGTCCTAGCAGTTGGATTGTGCCATGTTGGCATCGCACGGGCATCCGGGGCCACTGTCGGGCAATGCTGGCATGACACACAGTGCTTCTGTTAGAGCTAGACGCATACCTTGGTCATTGCCAGTACCGCACTTGGCCACCACCGGTACCACGGTTGCCCACCTCAGACCGTCAGACGCCATTGCTACCATGCTTGTCTGCTACAGCCGCCGCGCTCTTGCCGGCCTCGACCGTCACAACCTCATGCTTGCCCACCTCCGCCTACCTCAGCTACTACCATCACGGTTTCCCACCTTCACCTGTCTCAGCCACCATCGCATGCTTGCCCTCCTCCAAGATCGGCCATCACCGTGATAGCCATCGCCGTCGAGGCATGGAGCTAGGGAGAGGAGCCAAGGTGTGGATATTGGTAGAACATTGACACGTGGAAGAAGATGGAGGGGTTGGAGAGCTCGACAAGGTGGGCGATTTGTGGTGAAGGCCAGGTTGGCGGGGGAGACGACAGTGCATGCCGACAACCAAAAGCACATAGTAGAGCACAGGGACATCACCATGGGAGACGCAGAGTTGCATAAAGAGCACCCCGACAAGGGTGTCGTCCTGAGCATGGATGGCGGGGAAGGAGATGGCATCGCCGGTGGCAGAATTAAGGAGCGCAGGGTTGGAAGGGATGGGGAAGGGGACGAGGGAGAAGGTGAAGGCTGGGAAGGAGAATGGCAGGGCAGGCGGTGGTAGTGGGATGGGGACACAAAGGATGTGGAAGGTCCTAGTGGTGGGCCTAGAAGCTGAAAAGAAGAGAGGTGGGGAAAAAGAGAAAAGGAAAGGAAAGGTTGCAGGAGAGAGAAGTCAAAAAAGAAAATGAGTGGAGGAAACAAAGGAGGGAAAAAGAAGGAAAATGGTGAAATTTAAGTAATTGCGCAATATTATGAATACGTAAATATTTAGAGAAAAGGTAAAATTTTATTAATATTTTACAGATACATTGTTACTGCCTCGTTAACAATGTTACACCCCAGTGTACGGTTCCCCTGGTAAGTAAAGAGTACAGTAACTATATACATGCACACATATTGGCTACTCCTAGATGTTGAGATTAGCTAACACCTGCGCTATCTCGGGATCCTCCAACTGTGCTACTACCACTCATCTACATTCTGTCAGTCCTTGAGGCAAGTTAGGGCCTCTACTATCTTAGGCATGAGTTACAGTCTCCTTTCTTCAATTATTCTCCCGACTCAGAAGAGACGATTGACACCAGGACAAGTAGAACATCCCGTTCAAAATGGCACAGCATGGGAAATATGCAATGGTTGTCTCTACACCATTCGAGGAGCTTGACCTTCTTAGATGAAAAGGTAGGATTGGTTGCTACAAAGTTATAGGTGAGATAGTGATTGAGTTTTGCATTAGGATTCCACCTTGTGTATAACTGAGATGAAGAATTAGATTCCTTGCCCTTCATCCTTTTCCACAAGTGGACCATCACACTTCCCTTGGATGGTCGTGCCACTTGCTTTAAAGCTTACAACCTTGTCTCACCGGTGCCATGCTTGTTGTAGGAAGCAGAATACTTAAAGAGCTCATCTTTCACATGGTTGAAAGCTTCAGAGTAATCCATATCGAGTGCCTCACCTATTCCCTCCATAGCAGTTTTCAAACCGTCCAACTTCTTGTGTGGATAAAGAACGGTAGCAAAACAATAGATATGTGATATAGAACCAAAATATTTGAGAAATTTTACCTCCGTCGTTGCAACAATATGGCATAAAAGTGTGTCATGTCTATATGTAGCAAATGACTCCACAATTACCAAATATAATCGATTGCTAATCATGAGGTAGGGTAGTAAAATACCTAATAACTCCTTAGTTGCTTTGTAGAAAGAGTACAAAGAATTCAAAAAAATGAGTAACATTGGTCCAATCCTAATTCATTTGAAATCATTATGTTCATTAGCATTGACAAAGATAGTTATAATCTTTTCATATCTTTCTAACTTCTTTAGCATGATGAATTCTACCTCACCTTCATGTCAAGACCTAATTTTGTTGGGTAATATCATTGGCTCTGCAATACTTTGCCAAATTATTAGCCACTTGTGAGTACTTGAGAGGAAATGAACAATGGTATAGATATTGTTCAAATATCCACCAATTACCTCTATACCATCTTTGACAATGAGGTTGACGATGTGACATACACACCTTTAGTGGAGAACATATCCACATATATATGACTACAATGGGGGGGGGTGAGAACCTCCATGGCCATCATATTCACAAAAGCATTATAAAGAGTGATAGAAACAATAATATTATCTATCTTAAAATTGTGAATTACCTCAAGTATGCTGTTGGCAATGGATTCCCTGGTGTGTGCCTCATTGGTTAATCGAAACTCTATGACTCTCTTGCTTACATTGTGCTCATCATCTAAGTAATGAGCAACAACACTAAGGTTGCAAGTTCTTTGGTGAGAGGAAGTCCAAATATCAGATGTTAAAGCAAAAGAAAAGCTAACTTTTAGGAATTTTTCTTTTAATGCAGCTAGCTCCCTATTGTAGATCGCTATAATATCAGATTTGGTGGTTCTTTTACTCACATGTTGGTACTGCAAGCAGAAGCTGCATAGGATCATTCTTTCAAAATTATGGCTCTCGCCCAACCTAATAGGTAGATTTTCCAAAATTATAAAGTGTGCTATTTCATCACAAGCTATTTGGGGGTTGTACATCCACATACATATAGTGCAGTCTTTTGTGGGCATGCTTTGTAGTGCCGGTTTAGATGTCCCATCCGTCCACATGAATCCCGCCATGTGACGATGGGGGCGAGAAGTTCTCAAAGGCAACATCCTCATAGCCCTCTGTAATGCCCATATGACAATCATTCAAGCTGTAGTGTCCTACGCCCAGGGAGAGTTGGTGAGCATCGTTGTGAGCATCATCTTGCCTAGGAGGACTAGGGGGAGTACGAGGATGTGCTTGCTTTCGCCTCTGCCCCTGTCATCTTCTTCTTTTTGCTAAACATAATAAGAGTGGGAGAGAATGAAGAGGGTAGAGAACAGAGAGCTTGGTGAGTTGCTGGTATTGAGCTATACAAATATGAGATGGGGGGTGGGTTGTAGGCAGAGATGAAGAGGACCGTTGTGCCTTGGATCCTTGTTGCTCTCTATCTCCTCCGTGACCATTGCCTTATGAGCTCTCAAGCTCTTTTGCACATTTCTCGTCGCACTAGCCATTCGTTGCGAAGGGTAGAGCCAACGCAGAGCCATTCCTCGTTGCCCTCATCATCCATTGGCTAGGCCATCCACCTGGCTATCTCTCTCTCTCTCTCTGTTAGTCAATCTCTCCCTCTCTCTCATCTCACTCTCTTGGTCTCCCTCTTACTGTCCCTCTTCAGTTCTCTTCTCTTCCTCTCCCTCTCTGCTTCTTCGGTTAATCATTCTCCCAAACATAGCAACACCTAGGCTAGCTCAGATTTGTGCCCCCATCCCACACAAATGGTGGCCTAAGCCCAAATCTAAGTCGGCGATGACCATGACGTCGGGCCGGTGCGGTTTCTCTCCCTTATCCTCCATAGCGACGTTGGGGGTGGCACTATGTGGCGATGGCGTCCATGGCCTCTATCTACCTCCCTCTCCATTACGGTGACGCAGGTGGTAGCATGGTGATGATGACCACGGTGAGGTGCCTCTGTCTCCTTACCGTGCACCCCTCCCCTCTCATCATCCCTCGGCGGCGACGACCTAGGCCTAGATTTGAGCCATCGACAACCATAACGATGGGGGCGGCACAGTTCCCTCCCTCTTCTCGACAGTGATGATGACCACAGGCGAGATGCTCCTGTCTCCCTCCCCTACTTTCCTCCCCATGTTGCGGCCGCCAATGCTGAGTCACCGACACTACTGCATGCCACCGTCATGCCTACATGCTGCTGTGCTGCGTTGTGCTTTTTGGACCTTACCAGCCTGAGCATGGCCCAATGCAGCATGTTGTGCCTTTTACTGTCTGATGTGCCCAATTCCTAAGCCCAGCCTGACCTAGACATTCGTGCTATGCTGGCCAGGCATGTATCATTTCATTCTGTGCTATGCTATGTACCGGCCCAACTCCCACCAGAACTATCTGGGGGCGCTGGCCCTAGGACTGGCCGAGCTATCCCATAAGCCCTTGCGCTATGCTCAAGCCCTAGTGCAACACGCGTTCATGGCAGGCGCATGATCACGTTGACCTGCGTGTGGGTGCTAAGCGTGTGGAATTGGAACACGTGCGAGATGCGTGCGAGCGGTAGTCCCATGATGTGTTCGATCCTGAAGGGACACCAAATACGTCCATGCAACAGGAGCCGTATGCACCTTTGTGCAATGGTACAAGCCAAGAGGCATGCGATCATGTGTGCTAGGGAACGACAAATACACATGCAGCAGTTGTGACCATGAAACAAAACATCTGGTATTACTGCTACATGTGTGGCATTTGAGCCACGAGTTGCACATGCTGGTGATCTGTTGAGCACACTGGGCATAATCTGATTAGAAGTCTCCTATTTTGTGTGCCAATAAATCCCATAATTTCAGGAGCTCCATTGCTACTTTAATTTCTTGGACATAAAGCTACAGCAAATCAGTTGGGCTAAGGAACATCACTTCGAGCAGGAGCTAGTAATCAACACATTCCCATGGGCTGCTCTCTGAGATAAAAGGGAGTATCATGTCCAAAAATCCCTTGGTCTTGCGCAGTTGCTACTTTTGTTTTCCATCCCATGCATGTTTCTGCTGCCCTGCTGCTACCGCAAGTGTTGCTGCTGCGTGGTGCCTTGCCGTGCAATGACATAAATGGACAATCTGATCTACTAGGTAGTCCTAGATAACTTCATTAGCTTTCCAAAGAGTAATTAAACATATGATTTGGTTGAGTAAATTAAAAGTTATGATATTTATAAGCTCGTTGTCTAGTGAATTGTCATGATAATTATCAAATTAAATTATTTGTAGGATGACTAACTGAAGAGTCTAATTCCATATCGACTTTCACTTTAAGGAGGGAGAGATAAATTTCGTAACACGGTAAGGAATGCCAAATCAAATCCAAAAATCTAAAAGTCAAAAGTGAATGAATTAGTTAATTCAATAAGGGAGAAAAGGTGGCCAGGACTTAATTTCATTGCCCAAGCGAATCCCATATAAGATGTTAGAATTAGGGTTTTTCCATAACAAAAATATCTAATTGTTTAAGCTTTCCATAGAGCACTAACTCATTGATTTTCATTGGGTGGTTTAAAAGTTATGGTTCTCGGAAGGTTGTTGTCCGTATTTTGGTTAGCGATGGTAGCAGTTGTGTTATTCTGCGTATTAAGAATGGTAGATGGTTGAATTAAATTATTACAATAATTGGTAAGATATAGAAAATGTTGTGTAGCTTCCAGAAGTCGTATGGTTTGCTATTTTCCGTACTTTAGAAAAATAGTTATGAAATTGTGAAGCTTGCTTTCCAGAATTGCAACAGTGTAAACGAGGGTCTAGATGACTTAATCAAGAAGTTCGGATAAGTAGAGACATGTGAGAAATTTTATGTAGACTCCAAAATATATATGGTTTATTATATTTGAGTTCCAGAATTGTAAGTTATGGTCTTTTGATTCATAGAAAGAGAAAGATACAGTTTACAGTTATGAGACAGTTGAATATGATTTGTTGATGCCATTGTTTTACTATGTTATTTGCTAAGTTGTGGAATCATCTTACTTTGTTTATGTTTCAGCTAATCGTTTAATGTCGATATGGATAGGAATAGTGTAGAACAATCACACCACATCTATTGAACATTAGTGTCACATTTAGTTACCATAATTAGACATCTAATGATTTAGCTCAACTTAATTGGCTGAAATTTAGTTAATGGTGGAGTTTATGGAGGTTATGTGGGTAGAACTTGGTTGGTTCCGCTTCTCTGAGGCCGATGATAAATTGTCATTTTTACTGTGTTTCGTTATTCCTATATGTCGTTATTACTTGTTTATTATTTGTCCTTGCTTCCTATTGTTAGTTGTTCATAATATATTGTTATTATTTGTTGTTGGTTACCTCCATTTGGTGGTTTATCTAAGGGAAATTGTGCTGAAATTTATTAGTAATGGTTTTACTTTGGAGTGATGACGAGTAGTAGTAATATTCTAGGCTCAATGTTGGGTTGGGGTGTTACAACTTTGTTGCATGTTGCAGTAGGGAGTCTACTACCTCAATGGTGTTGTCTCAGTAAGGGCTTTCCTTGCCTTGATGGCTTCGCCTGGATGGATGCTAACATTCGTTGACGGCGTTGCCTCTGCATGGTATGACTCCTTGCCTCATAGACCACTCCTTGATAAGTTGATCATCCCACGCTCCAATATGCATCAACTAGGGAGTCCCCTACTTGGTAGCTTTGCTTTAGCTAAGGGCTCCCAATGCATTCACAACTCTAGCCTCGAAAAGGACACCTCAATGGCTCCAACCTCAGTGAAAAAAGATAAGCCCACTAGTGTAGCACAGATCCCTATGGTTATAAGAAATATCTGTACATGCCATACGTGATTCAAATAAAATGTGCAGAGATACCATTAGGTTCCTACAACACCAAGTAGTCCGATGCATCTCTGGCTTCACAGTAGTAGGGAGTTTGGCAGCCAAAATAGTCCCTGCCATCCACCCTAGCTTCTGGTAAGTAACTGGGGAGTCCCTTTCCTTGGGACTCTGCCGCAAGCCCCCCTTGGATACTATTTTCAAAGTACGGGATGGTAGTCCAGCTTCGCCTCAAGTATCCTACTTGGGTTGGCACCTCACGCCCTCCTCATGCGCTATTTTCAAAGTTAGGAAGAGGCAGTACAGTTTTGCCTCCCCTCTCGCTATGTGCGCAAGCACCCTCCTCGGGCTTGCCATCTTTCCTCCCTAGGCTCACACTTCATTGTCCTCCCTGGGCACTATTTTCAAAGGTAGGGGATAGCAATCTAGCTTCACATCCTCCTACTTGCACAAGTGCACTACTTGGGCTTGTGCCTTGTGCCCTCCTCGGATACTATTTTCAAAGGTTGGGGAACTACAGTAGCTTAACCTTCCCCTCATGCACAAGCACCCTCCACAGGTGCATTTTTAAAAATCTAGCAATGATATTGACACCTTGTCACAAATGCTTTTTCATGTTCTATATATTTCTCATCTACAAGTGCTGCTTGCTTTGAAGGCCTATCATCAACAGGTTGGCTTGACCTCAATGGCTTCACTTCAGCAAGCACTGCCATGCTAAAAGTGTCGCCTTGGTAGAGTGGCTCAGCTTTGCATTGACTCCCACTATGCAACATCGCTAGTGTAACATCGGCAATCACCAACTACCTAAAAGGCATGGCTTCAATAGGGTA
Organism: Dendrocalamus sinicus; assembly: GCA_036346575.1. NCBI lineage: Eukaryota > Viridiplantae > Streptophyta > Magnoliopsida > Poales > Poaceae > Dendrocalamus > Dendrocalamus sinicus. The sequence goes on along the minus strand of CM070656.1, from coordinate 16,305,486 downwards.
GCTCGACCTTAATGGCGCCACATTAGAAAAGCATCACCAGCCTTAAAAGCATCGGCTAAGCAACATGGCTCAACCTTGAGTCCATCTTGATGGTACGTTGTAGGCATGTGTTGCGGACCTCACCTCGTCAGGGTGAATTGGCCTCTATGGCTTCGCATCAGCAAGCTTTATCAACCTCAAAGTCCTAGCTCGGTAGGGTGATCTAACATCAATAGTTTCACCTTGAAGGCTTTGCACCTGCATCGATGGCTAAGACACCATAACGGCTCTGCCTTGGCTCAGCCATAATGTCCTCACCAACCTACAGCACCAATACCTTAGTAGGGTGGATCAGCCTTGACAATTCCACCATGCCTTATCCTCGCTAGACCTCGCCACTCACTCAGACAATTCATGACATGTGACGACAGGTATTGCCTCACCACTACTAGAGAAACTAGGATATCCTGATTTGATATGGTCCTAAGTACTACCACGGCATTGGTTTATGGTTTTGATTTGTAGAATACTCCAAAGTCTCAAGTTGGTGTTGTTTTGCAATAAGAAAAAAAGCAAATAGCCGAGTGGGAGGATGGGGTGGCCGGCCAAGCGAGAGGAGTGTGATTCCATGGCACTGTACATGTCACTACTACAGAGAAGATCATACTAGACATCTCATCATAGACAGTTCTACATAAGATGTCAATGTTAAGCTACAACATAGTTATCTTAGATAGTTTTACTAGCGTGACCGTCTATGTTGCAATTGATGGTAAGAACATCAGTGATACGTAGACATCATTGATAGTTTTTTTGTATTAGCCGTTTGTGATACATAGGCATTACAGATGGTTTTTGTATTAGCCATCTGTGATATGTAGACATCACTGATAGTTATTTCTAAAAATTGTTTATGTTGTTACTTATCACATACAGTTATTTTTAAAACCGTATGTGATAATATTCTTCTATATATAGAGGGGGTGAAAACCTAACTCACTACTCCACCTCCGTCACCACTGTTGCACCTCCACTACGCCTCCGCCAAATCCCACAGCCCAGCTCTTCCTCCTCTTCACCATCGGCCACCCATCTCCTTCCCTCTAGCATCCCCAACCCTGCCCTGCTACCCTCACACAGCCGCATGCTGCAAACTGACCGCCACTGCCATTGAAGAAGGTAAGGGATAAAAACTAAATGTTGGTTCTATGAACCTCCATGTGTTGGATTAGGTTTGTGACATGAAGTGAATATATTTACATTTCGTTGGTGAATGGTGTTAGTTACTTCCATGTGTTCATACAACATGGACACTTGTTCTTGATTCCATTTACTTGTTAGTTGTTATTGCTTAAGGTCATGGTAGATATCAAGGGATCGAAAGAAAACTATGTGGTGTTACTCGTTATTTGAACTCTATTACTTGTTATTTGTCTGTGTTTGCTCGCACTCTTATTCTTTATTTCATTAACCTATTAGTTACTTGTTATTTGAATTTTAACTTAATTTTGTAGTCTATCATTTCCCTTTCGCTGTAGTGGTTTCAACAATAATTGCATGCCATTTTGCTAGATATTACGATAGAATGTAATGATGCTTTGTACAAGAGCAAAATAAGTTTGGTAAGGTCACTATGTTATTTGAATGGGGCAAGGCCAGTCTATCACTCTATCATTTGAATGGGGGAAAGGCCAGTTTAGTTTAACTGAAAACTGAATTGACCGATCCAAAATATTTCAGTTAATTCAGTTTGGTTTGTTTTTTTTGGTTATTTCGGTTCACACTTGTCAAAAACCAATGTACACCGATGTAAAATCACATAATTAATTAGCAACAAAGAACACACTAATGTAATCACTTGGAACCCATTGGCCTCCATGCGGGAGATATCGTGGGCACCTTCGGCCAACTGACACCTGTCAACCAGTTTTTGACATGATCTTTTCTTTAGCGAAAATTTTTTCCTTTATTGCTTATCTAGGTAATTCTTTTTTGCTTTCTATAGCCTGAACTAAGCGAGATGGCATCCACACAATCTTCGTAGAATGCGCCCGATGACCAGACCAAGGAGCACCTAAGTGAGAGGGTCGATGCATATCGAAAATGCCTGAGAGTCGAATGACCATCATGGAGGTCAGTATAGTAGGGGTCTCTCTACATCCCAAGAAAGCAGTAGCTGCATTCCAGACCACCTGTGGGATAGTTGTAGGAGAACGGATTTCCATCACCACATTGAGTTGAAACTCTCTGATGCGTGAAGAGAAAGAGCAGTTTTGGGAGGAGGTCTCAAGGTCATTCAAGATCAGAGAATGGCTTTTCTTTTGACACCGAAGTAGTTAACTAGACAACACAAAGTCACAACTCACAATTTACTTGTTCTTAATTTAGATGAATGATGCACACATATTTCATGGTAACACTAATATAGTATTGCACACCCATAATTTCATGAATGAGCAAGAGACAAAGTCAGATCTTATATCACACTTGACAGCTAAAACTATGTCAGTAGGAATAGTTGTTGTTTTGAAGCATCCTTCTAATAAGATCTTGTAGCAATAATATATGCCAAGATGAGAAAAGGAGAACAAATTATCCATAAATTCTTCTGGAAAGTAGTCAGGCTGCTCATGTTAGTATTTCTCAACAACTACAAGTGGAACATGAGCAGCCTGACTACTTTCCAAAAGAATTTATGGATAATTTGTTCTCTTTTTCTCATCTTGGCATATATTATTGCTACAAGATCTTATTAGAAGGGTGCTTCAAAACAACAACTATTCCTACTGACATATTTTTAGCTATCAAGTGTGATATGGGATCTGACTTTGTCTCTTTCTCATTCATGAAATTGTGGGGGTGCACAAGACAATGTTAGTGTTACCATGAAATATGTAGACATCATTCATCTAAATCAAGAGCAAGTAAGTTGTGACTTTATGTTGTTTAATTTAGTACCTCAGTGTCAAAAGATTAGCCATTCTAGGTTGCCCACATATTTCATGGTACCATTAACATAGCCTTGCACACCTAACAATTCATTTTGAGTTGTAATTCAATTGTAACTCTAGCGTCAGTACATGAACATTCTTTTGTAATTAATTTTGTATTGTAATTCACTTTGAGTTGTAAATTACTTTGAGTTATAGTTCACTTATCTATCATTTATTTATAATTTGCATACTTGATTTCAAAGGGCATGGCTAGCATTTGTTAAGGCTAGCTGAAAAATAGAATTTTTTAGTTATACAAAGAACTATGACAGACAATTTTTATTACAAAACTGTCTATGATACATAGATAGTTTTTATATTAACCATCTGTGATATGTTGGATATCAGAGACGATTATTTTTTAAAATCATCTATGTTATGACTTATCATAGAGATTTGGGAGCCGTCTGTGATAACCACTTGTCATCACTGACGTAATAAATCAAACAGTTCAGAAATTGTCTCAGATAAGGGTTACGAATCATCTGTAATAACCCCATGTGTGGTAGTGTGTGGGAGTAGTACAAGTGCACAGGGGCAACTTGACTAGGTCGCATGGAAACAATATGCTTCTAGCACCGCATGGCCTGCATGGGACACAAGCTGCAGGCATGTGCAAAGAGGTCAGGAGAGAGCTAGATCATGGGACAGACAAACTTTTTTTGTTTGGGCTCAATCTAGATACAAATCATAGTTTGATTGCCTATCTCCAAGAATTCAAGTTGTAACATCCCAAAAATTGGTTTCCTGTAAAAATTAATTTCAAATTAATTGATTTAAAGCATTTGGTTTTTATTTGGATTTTTAGTGTAATCCTGGAAATCAATCTTTAATTTAAAATTCAAATCTAAAAATCAATTCCAAATCCAAATTCTCAATTAATTCAATTCCAATACGAAATTCAAAATCCAAACATCAAAATTCAAATTCAAGTATCAAATTCAATCTCTAGAAAAATATCAATTACATTTTCCTTTGGGCTGAAGTTATTTTTCTTCTTTCAGCCCATTTACTTTTTCTCCTTGGGTCGAGCCCATGTTTCCTATCTAGTTGGCCCATTTGCCCTTTATCTCTTTCCATTTTATTTCTTCCTCTAACTGAGTGATCTATTATGCTCACTGCTTGCCATGCACCCGGGCCACCTGAGCACCATGCCTTACCAGCCGATTCAAGTTCTCTCCCACTAAAGAAAATAGATGCATTTTAAACGTCCACAATCACAACAAGGAATCAATTCATTTATGTTTCATAGCCATTAAATTGGTAGTTTTCAGTTTCCGAGCATTCAAAGTTGAAAACCATCATTGATTCAATTCAGCCAAGTTCTTCTCTTTACTCCCCTCTATTGCGCTATAAACTAGACCACCAAGACAGTATCCAACCCCTTCACACTCCCCTTAACCACAACCACCACTACCTCTTGTGCACTATAGTTGTCAAGAGCGCCGGTCGCCACCTGTGGTTGCCATATCTCTCCGGTGAGATTTTTCAAATTTTGTTCACGTCATCACATGTTGTAGCATCCAAGAAACCCGCGCTCCAAGTTAATTTGATTTTTGTACAGTCAATCCCCATGAATCAAACTTTCCCTAAAACCCGCCAAATTCACTCCTCCTTATTGATTCGTCATCTCCGGTGAGCCAAACTTCAATTCCTCACACCCATAGCATCACCTCCATCTCATCTTGGTCAATGGTTAACCGTGGAGTGCCACCACCTCGTTGCCTGTTTTTCTGCCACTGGCCAATATCATCTCACCTCTTTGACTCCCTCTGGCCGAGCCTACTGCATGGGAGCATTCCACGTAGCCATGCTGTGCCCATGCTAATGCTAGTTCCCGAGAACATCACCGGAGCACCACTGCACGTGCCAGCCCACACCGTGGCTACCACCTGTACGCCACCATCGCCACCACAGAGTGTTGCCACTCATGCTACCACCTCCCATGACATTCTCGTGACCGCACCAACCCAATTTGGCCATTGGCTGACTTCCCTACACATCCCCTCACTGGCGCCGGTGCCCTCTAGAACCATCGCTGCCTCCTTTATTTCCACTCCTTTGTTTTGCTCTCTATCCCTCTCTATCTCACTGGCAAAGGTGGTCCATCTATTAGATTTCTTTTTATTTCCTTTTTTAGCTAAAGGAATATTCCCTTCCTTTTCAATTTCAACATTTTCTCCTCCAACAAATCTCCCGATTGTCGTTCTCTGTCGTCTGAACTCCAAACCATGTTATTCAAATTTCTAAATTCATAATCTACCTCCTAGTACCTATTTTACAATTTTTAATTTTTTAATTTATTTTGTTTTGGGTTGTTTTTCACGTGTAGACTACGACTTTCCTGAAGAGTGCGACCTCGACAATGTTTCTCACCATTAGTTTATAGAGCAAGGCAAGTTATACCGTTGATCATATTGAACCCAATATTTTAAATTATTTATATTCTATTTGAAATTATTATGAATGCATATTTTTATTCAAGTATAGTTTAAATTCTAGTTTAAACTTTAGATAATTCCCAATTCCTTATTTATGGTCAAAATTGATATTGATCACACAATGCCTTTTCACCATACTTAGATATGAATAGAGATGAATCTAGGCTTGGGTACCTTTTCACATGAAATGATGAGTTTTAAAATGTATCATTGACTTGGAGTGTCAAGGAGGTTTATGAAATATTTAGCAAAATAAAATAAAAGCATGGTTTAGACTAAGACAAATAATTAGATGGTGGGTGCTCAGTATGACAATGCGGGTATATGAAAAGTCAGCCTAAGTCAATTAAGGACCTACTTGTGAGCTATTGTTACAAAGCCACACTATACTACCACAAGTCTAGTATGGGAGAAACCTGGCTAATTAATTTGTAGGTCCAACCTTGATTTCACTACAGGTTGAATGTAGATGTGGTGGGGCCACTGTTAACTCACATAGCGCAAGAGGGGGCCCAACTTAGTTGATTCTATATTGTGATGAAACCTCAACGCTGCACGGCTAGGTTGAGGAATTTTGCATTGTAAAGGTCTTATCATGTTCTCTCTGCCGCATACCAAAGGAAGTTTGTTAATCTAGTGGCAATATGAGGTGATCATCACTTTCAAAAAAATATGAGATGATCATGTCTTGTGGGTAAAGTTGTATATCCTCTGCAGAGTGTACAATTACCCTGGATAGTCATGCTCATGGTCATGGGCAAGTCAAGTAAAGATTTTTACGTATTAAGCATTGTTTTTAAAATTTTAGTTAAATGAAAAATGAGGAGATCTTTTGAAAAAGATGAGCTAGGTTGGAAACCTGTGGATAGGTTAGTGATAGTTGGACCTACACTAACTGTATTATTCGATTAAAATATTGTTTTATTTACCTATTATGTCAAAATTTAGTAATTTACATCTATTTATTGTATTTACGTGTCAAACTGGCTTTACGATCAAATAACCATATTATGCCTTCCTTGATATTACCCTTACATGTGTTTATTCTCTTATTTGTGTAACTTGCGAAGTACAGTAGTACTCATCCTTACTTAAATACTGTTATTCATAGGATGAGTACTTTGACTTCGGTGAGGACTAGGATGGGTGGGCCGTGTCCCACAATTATTTGCATGTGGGCATACTAAATGTGCTTCTTCGCATTGAGTTTATCTTCGGCGTGTTGTTATTTATATATTTGACCAATGGGTCGTGGATATAAAATTTGACCATAAGGTCTATACTTGTTTATTCAATAATATTTGTCATTATGGATTATATGTATCTTTATCATCTTTGTGTATACTAATTGTTTTTGGACTGGTATGATTTAAATAGAGGATCTGGATATGCTGCTCCTAGATCTGACTTGTTTATTTTTCAATGCGAAGTTGTTTTTCCTTAGAAGTCTGAGTACATGCGTGTTGAGTCGGGAGTGGGATTTTATAAAAGCGTGTGGGTGCAGTCAGCTTTTATGGAGCCTGAAAAAACCGGACTGGTTTTCTTAGGGAGTCTTTCCTAGTGATCGGTATGGCTGAAAAGCTCATGGCTTATGGCTGAAAACACTGTAGCTGGCTGAAAAAAGCACTGTAGCTGACAGAGGCTTATTTAGCATAATTAAATTAAAAAAAATTTAAAAATATAAAAAATAGGTTAGCCTATTACGTATAATACAAACAAATACAGGGAAAAAAAGAACCGGCAAAAAAGCTCAACAAAAAAACCAAAAATTCAGAAAAAGACGAAACTTATGAATAGTGCCAAAAAGCCATGAGCACTGTTCATAAGCCACACTTCGCAGCAAAACCGGACTGGGATTTCTTAGGGAGTCTTTCCTAGTCCTAGTCGGAGTCCGAGCGAGTTGTTTCCACAGAAGGCGTGCGTGTTTGAGGCCATAAAAGCCTTGGTCAGAAGGCTTTGTATGGTCAGCGTCGTTTTGTTTACAGATTATTATACCAGAAAATTGCCGAGAGGCACCATGTATTGTGTGCTTCTGTTTCTTGTGAAGCTTATCTAGGGATTTGCTTGTGCCTGCGTGGATTGATCTTGTGATCAAGTTTGCGAGTTGATCTTTTGAGCCTGTTCTTTCGTTCGAGAGTTGTGGGGCTCTCGGGTAAACAAATTATCTTGAGCTTTGCTTGCAATTTCAAGTGCAACCAGGTTTCCTGCTTGCTGATCGCGTTCGTGCAGTGGAGATTGGTGACGTGCTGCTGAGATATTTGGGAACCGAGAGCTAGACCTCTTACTGTCGAAGCTGTACGTGAGGGTACCGCAAAAGATCGGAACCAAATTTAGGTACAAATTAGGGTTCTTTAATTTATGCCATATCATGATTGCCATGGGAACAGGAGTCCTACTCCTATTGTAGGTTAGCCCATCCTATGGGCCGTCAGGATGCCCGGAGAGCCTTGAGAGAGATGTATGTGTAAATAGATAAATTCTAGTGTTACATACTGCAGGAATGTAACAAAAACCCCTCCTTTAGTCATGTAATTGAGGAGGCAAGATGGAGAATTGTTTTCTCCTCTTCCTCCATATACAGAACCCCATGAGGGTATGTAAAAGGGACACTCATTCTCCACCAATATGGAACTTCTGGCTCCATAATCTCGTTGTCCTCTAAAGACAAAGACTATACCTTTACCCATTGTTTAGCCCTGATGCTACAACAATTGATGTGGGTGCAGAGGATTTGGGAAGCAGGTGAGGGTGGTTGATGACCCATTAGTAGCGGGGTGGACTGGTGGAGGAGGACAGCAAGGAAGAAAGCAGTGGAAGGGGACGTTGTCCGTTCAATCTGGTTCGAGCGGTAAACTATGGAATATAAATCCCATTTTATTAATGAGAGAAAATCGAACCTGAATTAAATTTAAAATATTAAATTCAGTTTCAAAATTTATATATATTTATCTGTTGAATTGTTGCTCTGGTTGATAAGAGAATTTCTTCCTTTGTTATTTTTTCTTAGTGAGAGAATTCCCATCTTTTTCCCACCAATGATTAAGTTAAGGGCTTGTGGAGGAGCCTAGTATATATAAATAGGATCAAGATAAATTAACATTCTACGAACTAGCCCGTGCGAGTGCATAGGTTGGCAGCTAGTAAATATTTTTTTCAAGATATGTTATTTCTCTAAGTAGAATTTCAGGATATACCACTCCCATGTCTCATTAACATGTCCATTCGAAATAGTGAGACATGGAGTTTTGTATCCTAAAACTCGACTTAGGAGTTAGGATCTTGTGCTAAATTGAGCTTTTAATTCTAGGATCTTGTGCTAAATTGAGCTTTTAGTTTTAGGATCTTGTGCGAAATTGAGCTTTTGGTTTATTAGTCTTGATTAGATCACCAGATCGTCATTATTGACGTCCACTGCATCAAACTCTTCCACGCCGTCCGCGTCAGCCAGCTTGTGTTCATAACCCAGTTCAACCTCTCCGGAGTACATGCCCGGCCAGCACTCTGCCGCCGCGTCGACCACCTCGCCGGTCGGCGAGCTCAGCAACTTGGGCTGTCCTCCACGAGAATACGTTGCGACACGAATTACCGTACTTATTCCCTTCACACAGCATGACACAGCACGAATACGTTGCGACACGAGCGACGCGTTCCGTTGACAGCTCTAATTAAACAGTGTACGCGCTTATGAACTAAGGGAGGGGAAAGGCTCAGTTAATTTGCATACTTATAACTGTCGGCAGCCACATGGACTCCCTGAGGCACATCTGCGGCCTCCACATAAGCAGTGAAGCCATCACCATCTCCAACGCACCTTGCCCTAACCTGCGCGATAACAATCACCAGCAAGTATATATCATCATTTGTGAAAGCTTATGTAGCCGCATGATGCTGGCGATAATTAAACTAGCTTTCGTCTGTGAATGATTATATCTGACCGGTAAAGTGTTCAGCACGAACTGCACGCCCTCCGGTAGCGATGATGGTCGATGACGAGGGTCGTCATCTAAGGATTCCACAGGGAGATCTATCCCGCCTCCTCCATCTGTAGCACTGTTTGCCTTGCAAGTTTTCAACTGCATAAAAACACGGATCAGAGAATTATTGACAGTGACAAATTTCTATGCCTTATTAACACACAAGTGAGTGAGTAGATCATTGGCATTACATAGGATGAATAGATCATTGGCAATTTGGCATTATATCACCCACAACAACACTATACATACGTGAATTCTAAATGTGAAGTTCAGAAAGCTAAGTTAAAAAAGAAAAATTGGTATGAGCTAGCTCCACTAGGAGCTTGGATGCAACAAACCTCATGCGTACAGCAAAGTGAGGAAGCAAACCAACCGTATATAATACATACATAGGCTGATAGGCAGGAGCACATATACTACGCAACGTACTTCTGGGCCACGGCAGGAGCACAAATACTTCTGGTCGAGGGCAGCGTCGCGGCCGCCGTTGCCGCCATGGGGGCCGACAGGCACCGGCCGCTGGTTTGGTGCACTTTCTGCAGCACCGGCCGCGGACTGAAGGACCACAGAGACCTGTGGCAGGTCGCGACTGCCACCATCATCTTCTTTGACGCCCTGGAGTATGTTCCCCATCTAATCCGTTATGTTTCCGTCCTATGCTTCTTTGTGTTCTATCTTCTCTTTGTTTTTGGAAAACCTAGCTATGCTTCTTCTTCTTCTTCTTTTGTTTTTTTTTTGAAACTACCAAGCTATGCTTCTTTGTTGGAGTACCAGTTGAGCTAGCTGGGCGGCTGAAGAGATTAGGAGTTCAGACATCGGAGCGTGAAGTGGGCCTAATATGAAAGTGGAAAAGATAGCTCAGTGTAATGGGGCATGCCGTGTAAAGGAGTGGCCACATACATATCCTTGAGCAAAAGCCATTGGAGTAAGGAATGGAATCTTCTGCTTTTTCTTTCTTGTTTCTGTCGTTATATAGATGGGGGCACAGGAGGCTTGGGAAGGCGTTTATCTTTTCCTGTTTTTATAGAAGAGGTTCGAGTCGTGAAGGTGGTCCAGCAGCCTTACATGTACCTATATGATTGGTTTTTATGTAATGGATGTCTATAACACATTCCATTGTTTTTAAGTTAAAATCAGTCATTTTTTTGCTATGTATATAATATTTTAAATTATGTTTACAATATTTTTTGTCCATATATACAACATTTTAACATGTATACAACATTTTTTGGCGGAAAAATGTTACAGCCATCGGGAAAATGTTGTATACACGGGTAAAAAATATTACAAACATGGTCGACAAATATTACATATATGACAAAAATCGACTGATTTTGGTTCAAAAAACAGTTGAATGTTCAATAACACTTCCATTATATAATTATTTTCTATGTGTATATGTACTCAAATTTGAAATAAAATCTATTATTCACAAATTTTTATGTAAATATTTATAATTGAATTAATAGTGTAGATGAAAATATTGTTTGACCAATAATCAATTCGATCGGATTCCACATCCCAATCAGATGGGTTTCTTTTCCATCTGCCTTTTTGTTACTTAGTTAGTAAGCAAATTAACCTTGAGTTTTCTTTGTTACTTATTAAACTTTAGTTGCGACTGATCCAAAGACTGCCGAAGGAAAGAGATGGGAAAAGGTATAGTGGGCGTATGAAAAAGAAAGGGATGTACTAGGAACACATATATACCGGTCTTTCTTTATGGGTGGGTAATTCGTAGCTGCACTGGTAATAATGTATTAGTAATACTAGTGGCGAATCCATGAATTCTCACGGGATAGTCTATCAAACATATATACTGGTCTTTGTTTATGGGTGGGTAATTAGTAGCTGCACTGGTAATAATGTATTAGTAATACTAGTGGCGAATCCATGAATTCTCACGGAATAGTCTATCAAACATATATACTGGTCTTTGTTTATGGGTGGGTAATTCGTAGCTGCACTGGTAATAATGTATTAGTAATACTAGTGGCGAATCCATGAATTCTCACGGGATAGTCTATCAAATGTAATTTATCACAGAAAGCTCCTAAGCCCGCTACTACAAAAAAGGTCATCATAAATAGTTCGAAACCGTTATCACAGACGGTTTTCCGAACCGTCTAAATTTATGGGTCAGTGATAATCAGAGGTTATCATAGACGGTTTGTGAGCCATCTGTGATAATCACAACTCAGACGGTTTGTAACTAGAACCGTCTGTGAAGAACACTAACACAGACGACTTGAATCAAAAACCGTTTGTGATACTCATACATTACAGACAATTTTTGGTTTGAGCCGTCTGTGATAATTCTTCACAGACGGTTTATATCACAAAATCGTCTGTGATAGTTCATTCTATACCTAATTTTTTCTTTTTTTAGCTGGCCTCAGGAAATGTTAACTATGCCATCTGAAAATAAACAAATACAGTAAGAAACACAGTACACATTCTATTTTTATTAAAATTAGAGCCTACCATTACAATATCCCAAAACAACGTGCAGATTACTCATCTAGCTATCACAACAAGAATAGAGAAAAAGCAAAGATCATCTATGCTAGGCCTTCTCGCCTCTCATACAACGCACGAGCTGGATGTCTTTGACGCCCACCATCGTCGGTGTTGATTAAACGTCGCCTTAGTAGCTAGTTGCTTCTGCGATGTCTTGCCTCCCGTAGACTTGTGCATCGTTTGCTTCGTGCGGGCTATTATGGTAAGGGTCAAGAAGGAGGAGAACAACAAGGAGGCTGGGTTTGGGTGATTATTTATAGGGAGGGAGAGGCGGGAGTGCAAAATTTTTTGGCGCGGGAACAGAGAGGTGGAGCTACAATCCGTGGAGTGAGGGTTGGTGGATTTCTATTGGCAAGGATTGGGTTGAGGAGGATCAACGGGCCCAATGGTCAGATTATCACAGATAGTTCTACATACAAACCGTCTATGATACTCTCTATCACAGACGGTTGATAGCTAGAACCGTCTATGATAAATGAATATAACAGACGGTTCTATATATCAACCGTCTATGAATTAGAGCACAAAGTTTTATATATCGGTGCAATATAAACAACTAGTCTCAAAATATAAAATAGCAAAGTTTTATATGGCTTATATATACTCATTTGAAAGATTTAGATGAGATCTATAACTTTTCAGTTGAACCAAAATCCAAATTCCAAAGGGAAGACCAAGAAAAAGGGCAAAAATAGAAACCAAAAACTTGTAACGCAAATGTAGGGCTAAAGATGGCCGATTTTGAGGGTTTTAGAGGGTGACTGGCGCAAGAGGTCATTTTTTTTGGATCGGGCTCGTCGTTGGCTTTCCAACGAGTATAAGAACGTCGAAAACGGACACCGTATGCAGAAGTTATGCCCGTTTTACTAAAGATGTCTTGGAACAGAATCCTACTCAGACTCAGGCGAAAGATTATGAAATTTTGGACGATTGTTAGGCAGGAAATATATCATAGACGGTTTTTAATACAAGTCGTCTATGATAACTTCTTTATCATAGACGGTTTTTAATACAAACCGCCTATAAAGTATCACAGACGGTTCTTGATAAGAACCATCTATGATGTCTGCCATTATCACATACGGTTTTTATTTAGAACTGTCTATGATACTTTACAGACGGTTTGTATTAAAAACTGTCTATGATAATGAAGTTATCTTAGACGGTTTGTATTAAAAACCATCTGTAAAAATACCACAGACGGTTTTTCGTATGAACCGTCTGTGATACTTGCAGCACAGAAGATTCCTAGGAACCGTCTGTGATGTAAGCGTCTAGTCTAGCCTCTTTTATAGTAGTGACCGTCTGTAATAAGTCATGACATAGATGATTTTTAAAACTAATCATATGTGATATCCAATATATCATAGATGGCTAATACAAAAAACCATCTATAATGGTCTATGTATCACATATGATTTTATGTTAGGAACCGTCTGTGATAGTTCTTTGTATATCTAAAAAAAATTCTATTTTTTGGCTAGTCTCAGAAAATACTAGCCATGCCCTCTGAAAACAAGTAAGCAGATTACAGATAAATGATGGATAAGTGAATTGTAACTCAACTAAAAGTGATTTACTGTCGGACCCCAGGTTTAGCAATCCGGAATCCTCTGTGATTCCACCGCATTATTCCCTAGATCAGTTGATAGTGATCACAGATATATTATTGTATATCAAAAGCATATCATGTAGAAGCGTAGGGAATGCAATAATAACTTACTCATGGGCCGATCAGGCCGAAATCAATGAAATACAGCAGTGGAAACTTCACACAGTGGGACCCTCAGGATTTGCCCTTAGGCAGCCAACTGGGGTTCACGACTTAGTTCTTGGTCTCTTCATCTTCCAGCTCTTTTGATCCCCTTAAGACACCGTAGGGCTTGATCTTCTTTTTCTTATTGACTGAATGATGGTAATTGAGCAACAGTGAGTACAACGGTTCTCAGCAAACTACCACCCAAATGAGTTCAATAGAGTGGCCCATCTTGCATCCACATATGAGATCTAAAAGACTCTCAGATTACCATGAGGGAAGGTCAGAAATTAAGAAAGTGCATGAAACCCAGTTCAACAACGACAACCAAAAGTTGGAGATGGAACCTGGAGAGTTCATTAATTCCTTCTTTGGTAGATTTCATAAGATCCTGAGTGATATGAGGTATGTGGGAGTCACATACTCGAATACCAACAATGCGGCTCATGCTCTTAGTTATCTTGCTATGAGTGTTTGGGAGATAAAAGCCACATCCATTAGTGACAAACAGATTTGGTAACTATGACATTTGATAAACAATATTCATGGCTTAAGACTCAAGAGATGGGTGTCATAGCCAAAAAGTCCAAGGCTCCGCAAATAATGGCTCTTGTTCATGGAGAAGCAAACAAGATGTTCATCATCCACCTGTGTAAAGTTCAATAGAGCAACTACTCAGAAAGAGAAGCCACCTAGGAGTGCGAGGATTAACTAAGGATAGACTACCCGTACCTGTTCTTTGAGTAGTTCAATTCTCAGGTTGACATTCTGTTTGAGGGGGTAGAATCTCTAACATCCCATTTTGGGAAAATTGTACCGTGTATAAAGAAAATTTTAAACCAAGTTTGAATGCAAATGGTTTAATAAATTTCAATTGGATTTTTAAATTTTAAGGAAAATTTCCAAATTTCAAACTATCCTTGGGTTGGGCCAGTCTAGTGCCACCTTTTTCTCTCTTGGGCCCAGCCATTTTGGCCTTTGGCCTGGCCTGGAGTAGCCTGTGATGACCCGGCGCACACGTGGGCGCACGCTGGATGCACACCATGCGTGTGCTTGCCTCGTTGTGCATGCACCGCACTAGCACACACCCTGGCACTGTGCCACTTGCCTCTTTCATGCGTTCCTAGATTCCCGCTCTGCACTACATCAATGTGACCCTGTGGCATCATGTCTCAGCACTGCATTGCCTCCCATTTGCCGACACTCCTTTTCTCCCTCCACCCTTTCCTCCCAGTCGTGTCGTCTCAGCCAGAGACTACTCATCTCATTGTTCCCAGCCACACTACTCTACCTTGAGTCATGTGCCATGATGCTCACCCAAAATAAACACTACGCCAACTGCCTTTTGCCTCTGCACCAATCCTCCATCTGCCACCATTGCCTCGGCCTCAGCAAGCAATGATGGCACACCAACAGCACCGAGCCTCTACCCCTCTATAAAGCGGCACATCCTGCTCCTTACACCATCACTCACCTCCCCTCGCCTTCAATCGACCGGAGAACCTTTCAAGCCACCTTCTTCCTCCTCTCTGGACATTCCGTCACCCGAAGCGAATCTGACAATTCACCATACTATTCATCGATCCCTTGCACTAAGAGCTTCGCGTAAAGGTCCTGAAGCGACTCTGACCACCGCCAAGCTCCTCCGTCCCCTCCAACAAGCCCTCCACATCGCTCCCCTCGCCACCAATAGGATCATCGTCACTAGTATCCACACATCCGGGGCTGGAACGCCGATCGCGAGTGTACTAGCACTCGTGAGCGGCTAGGGTTTAGCTCGGGAGGTGGCGGCTAGGGTTATGCTAGGGGTTTTTTAGAAGCGTATCCCCTCAGTCCCTCGCCACCATATATATAGACCTCCTCACTTGGGCCTTGTGGACCGCAACCCAATAGGAGTCTATTCGGATCTCTATCTGAAATGAGCTCACATCTGAATCATATTTGAGTTAGTGTTCCAACCCGTTAAGCGTGCGACCCTGTAGGTTCACGTATACTTGGTCGCGACCCGGAAACGCCTTTCCGGTCACCTTGTTAATAGCGGCCTCTAGTAAGACATATTAACCCCCAAAGTATACGTAAAAATCATATCGGCTGAACCTGTAATGTTCTCATGTACGAATCCCTTTGCCTCACGATATAGATTGAGCTCAAGGCGAGACCTGTGTCATCCTCTTAATAGCTCAATCACTCTCTCGATTCCGTGATGGATTATAAACTTGTGAATGACTCCTCAATCACCTTGGCATGGCCATGCACTTTCATAATCCATTACATCGAGGGGTCCAGAGATATCTCTCCCATAAGGAGGGGCAAATTCTATCTTGATCATTCACATCCCACTACATGTTTCATAGCAAACCCGAAGACTACTTTTATAACTACCCAGTTACGGAGTAGTGTTTAGTAGTCCCAAAATAAATTACTACGCATGTTGGGAACCATGATGATCTCAAGTCTAAGGATTCTACATAAACACTACTTGAGATCAACTGATGACACATGGAATCTCTGCAGTGTCTCATGGCGGGTCTATCCAACATATGTTCACTAACACATGTCCATATTATTGATTTGGTATCACCATACCATGATCCATGAGACATAATCATCAATCAATACATATGCTGATCTTTGAATCATATTTGTTCCTCATATGATAATGATCAGGGATCATTTAGAAATAGCAACATTTTAGCATTAAGAGTCTCATGAATAAGTCACATACTCATTGATCAATAATGATAATGTCTATTTCAAGGAACAAAGTAATGTATCATAAACATAGTATGTGATATATACAACATCTCCATGTTGCCTCTAGGGCATATCACTAACACCATCTCATCCCTGAACTTCACCTTCGCTTCCGGTGAGCCCATCTCTACCCGTAGATTCTCCCCTCGCTTTCAATTGGAATCTAGTACCTTGTAGTGCCTCTGTCATACTCCCTTTTCTTCTGTCGCATGAGTTCACCACCGGTCGCTCTAGCCTCTGACTCAGGACACGATTCCTCACCTAAAGGTATAGGCTAAGGCAATGGTCCATTTTTGGCCATGCATCCATCTGCTGAGGTCCTCATCGCTGGCGACGAACCACACCATGGTCGGGAGGAAGAAAATGCACTGTAGGGCACGTTAGATTAGTTAAAATTTTCATTAGCACTAATGACCTTCATTAATCTAGCTTAACCAATCACTGGATGCTAGGCTTGGTCATAACTTAAAGTGATGAGTCTCCGACCGATGGGCACCACCAGTGTTCAAACCTTTTAAACACCGATTAAAGGATTTGAGCCACCGACCTATGGGCCCCTTGCACTATGTGCACAGTACCGGTCCGACATGTCAGTGTCTAGATCCTTTTTTTAGAATTTTAATTCTAATAGAAAATAATATTTCACCGATCCCACCTATTGGTTTCGAAACCCTTTTTCATTAAAAGGTTAATTAAAATGTAAAAGAAATCATGTGGGATCCAGCTGTCAGCCTCAATAAAGATTTTCAGTAGGAAACTAATTTAAATTTTTAATAAAACCTGTGGGACCCCATGTCAGTGAGAGTAACCTCTCTCCTCTTTCTTTTTCTTGAATTAATTTTTGATTTAAATTTTAGTTGACTAGTTCTCACTCATCTTAGCTCCAAATTTAGTGAAATTTGGCTCTAAAATTTTCTAAATTCAAGATATATCTAATGACACTAGTTTTATTCAATGTAGAGCTCATTTGAATTTTTATTTGTATTTATTTGTTTCACTCTCTTGTGTGTACGTTTTTGATGCAACCATCTGAGTAGAGTATGAGGACACGGAAGATCCCCAGTTCGAGCAAACTCAAGAATTCCAAACCAACCCACCTGTGAACCCGATGAATCAATACTTTGATCATATTAAACCTATATTTTATGAAAATTTATGTTCATTTAAATTATTGTATTGCATGCTATTATCTGTTATGCAAACATAATTGAAACTTAAGGTAGATACATGCCTACTTGCATTTTATAATATTATTATATCATCCTTGACACTTGAATTACGTAATCCTTATCATCCTATATACTTAATGGTAACTTTACTATTTGTAGGTCATACTTAAGTGTCATGCTAGTTTTGCTTAAGTACCAGGACGTTAAATTGCCCTATCATCACCTTTAATTATAAAACTTATTTTGGGCAGTCATTAGAGAAAAATGACTAGTCTATTTGAGATAACTCAGTTTATGCTTCTCAAAACCCTAAAACTTGCTATTCTGTATCTAGACGGATGAGATGATGATTGTGCTGATGTAGTACGAGAAATAATGGTATGTACCACCTAGATAACTCTAAGGACTTAATCTTGTGATGGCCTCCTAATGTAAAATAATATAATTACAAGTCTATAATGGGTACGATCTAGCTAAATAATTTATATCCACCTGTGTTGGTTGCACCGTTGGGGTGACCCACGAGTCGTGTCGCTGGTTTTAAGCCGTCGTAGACACGGGTCATATCGCTAGTGTAAGCCACTATGTGGCGCAAGATGGAGTCTGAGTGTGGTGGACATAACCATGCTCAGGTAAAACCGTAGTGGGTGTAATTGACATTGGGAGATCCAAGGAAATCTGCGAAACATACCAAATTGATTATCTCTTGTAGGTAAAGTGTACAGTCTCTATAGTGTATAAACTATTCGAACAACTATACCCATGGCAAGGGTGGGCATGGGAACTTACCCGAGTTAGTTTCTATTTCAAAATATTTGTGGGTGGGATGAAAACTCGTCAGGTGGATGTAATCCTGATTTTGGATTTCCCTAGGTGGATATAACCCAGTGTTGATATTTGGGTGGATGTAACTCTAGTAATAAAAAATTAGCATATAGTGGATGGAACATGCACCATTAATAAGATTGAACACTTTCACTCTCTTTAATAAAATATGGTTTGGTTAGTCATAGAAATATGTAATTATCAGTAATTTAAAAATGTTGCCTTTAGTAAAAAGAAAAAGAACCTGAACCATCCTTGTTAAACCTTGCATATATAAATATTACATTCTGTTTGTTCGCTCATGAGCACCATTGCTTGTGCTCACCCTCACTCATAAAAATCCCTCAGAACCTGTGGACCAAGGGCACTGCGAATACTATGATGTTCTAGGAGCTGATGGGGAAGAATATGGAGGAAATTATATTAGTCCCTGATAGTCTAGGTCTCACCCTAGTATAGCTAACTAAGGTATTCATGTGCACCAATATTATCCAAGTCTCCGGTTAATGTCGGTTGCACACAAATCTTCCTAATCGCTTGCTTGATGTGAGATGTGCCCTACCCGTTTTGCTCAGCACTTTTGTATTTTGTGTATTGTAACATTTGGCTCGGTTCTATTGTAAACTTGACCCTATGCGGTCTATTTGAACTTTGATGTTGTAATATTATTGTATGGTATGGATCACGTCCTGTATAAAATGATTCAGTGATGTATCTATGAGCACATCTACTGATCCAGGGAATGGTGTAGTAATATTCACAGAGGATTCTAGATTGGCTAAATATGGGCCAACACTACAGTGAAATAATTTCTAAAAGAAGCGATGATGAATATAATTGTATCACTTATATGTTTATGATTTTTTGAATAATATGTTATTTTGTCCATTAAATAGATGTCTTTCATATTGATCAACATATATGTGACTTGATCATCGAATTCTTTATTCATGTTTTGATGTTATTCTAATTTATCCCTCATTTTATATCATTATATGGGACCATTATGATTTATAGATCAGCACATGTATTGATTGATGATCATGTTCCATAGATTATGGATATGTGGATATCAAATCAATAATATAGACACATATTGCAGAAAATGGTGTAGGATTGACGTATCATGTGGCACTGCGGGAATTGTTATATTTTTAAGTGTTATCAGTTGGTATCATACATAGTGTATCTAGGATCCTTAGTGTATCTAGGATCCTTAGATCTAATATCATAATAGTTTTCTACATATATAATAGTTTACTTAGAGGTTGTCAAACACTACTTCATAATTAGGTGGTCAAAAAGGTAGCTTTCGAATTTACTATAAAACATACGTAGGAATATGAGTGATCAAAATGGAATTTGCCTCTTCTATATAACGGGAGAGAAATCTCTAGGCCTCTTGATGTGGTTAGATTAAGAAAGTGCATGGCCATGCCTAATATGATTGAGTAGTCAATCACAAATGAGTAATCCACTACAAATTCCAGTGAAGGATCAAGCTGTTATAGGATGACATGCTTCTCACCTTGAGTTCGATTTGGTATCGTGAGGCAAAAGGATAGGTACATAAGCACTATATAGGTTTGTCTGATATGCATTTTATGTATATTTAGGAGTCATTATATTCTGCTAGGGGCTACTACCGACTTATGGATTGAAAAGGAGTTTTTGGTACATGGACGAATATACATGAACCTATAGTCACACACTTAACGGGTTAGAATAATAAGGGTCCAGATGATATGCTCTCCAAGTGGAATAAGATCTCTACTCATATTGGATAAAAATCTAGTCAGAGGCTTTTTGAGTTGGATACGATATCTAATCGTATGGGATAAGGATCCGATTGGAGGCTGTATATAGAGGCACGGGGCTAATACCAAAAACCGTCTGTGACATGTCAGATATCATAGACGATTCTTAAACATAGCTGTCTGTGATATCTTACATATCACAAACGGCTAATACTAATAACCATCTATGATATCTAACATATCATAGATGGTTTAGTGTTACAAACCATCTGTGATAGCTATTTGAATATCTAAATTATTTTCTGTTTTCGGCTAGTCTAAGGAAATGCTAGCCATACCCTCCAAAAACAAGTAAACAGATAACATATATAGCACATAACAATCATTACACAGATTTCATAAATGAATTAACAACTGAATAAAGTACAATTGAATTAATTGTTTGATTAAGCACAACTGAGTGAATTATAATTGAATCAAATATTTGAACATCTAATCATCATTGTTGGGGTTGATCTCTCCATTCGGGTGAACGAATTCTGTCATCAAGAATTCGAAGAGCTTTCCTCGAACTTTAGTGAGTTTGTCAAGATCGAATGTACTTTAGTCGAATTCCACACACATAGGTAGGAGTATATATATATATATATATATATATATATATATATATATATATATATATATATATATATATATATATATATATATATATATATATATATATATATATATATATATATATATATATATATATATATATATATAGTATAAATAACAAGGGCACCATGGTGCTTACGTTCTATGATTGAGAATTTCCATCCATGATTAAGACTTTCCATTTATGATTGATTCAGCATGCTAAATCGATGAATTCCTTTCCAAATCATTGCCTTTTAGAATTAATGAATGTTAACAGGTTTACATGATATATAATAAATCATTGCACTTGCACGCATCTAAAAGCAATCCAAAGGCAAGAGGCTTGGTGCCCAGACACCATGATGCCCCATTTCAGCGTCCTATATAGTATAAATATATATAATCATGAAATAAATATTGATAGGTTGATAAACCTCTAGATCTTTCATCTTAGTGCCCATGATTTCCTACATATGACTGCAAACGTAGAATCTACATACGTTGCCCTATAGCTGCTGGTGGCACTGCAAAAATAGAATTACATACATAGGTATCGTCAGTTCTAGAGGCATTATTACGAAGTGTAATATAGTATTGTTGTGTTGTAGCAGGTACCAGAAATTGCATCCTGTGTCGCAGTGTGGTGTTGGATTTCTTGTGTCTCCCTCCTCGGGCAACATAAGCACTGAACGACCTACGTGATTACAAAAAGTTAGCCTCGGCCATTGCAAACGAAGGGAAGACTACAATAGAGTTATGTATGGAGGAAATGAATTTACCTGTCAATTGCTTGTTGCACACGGATGAAGTCATGGTTGTTTTTAAGTAGGGAATCAAGGTATATCACCTTGCTCTATTTTTGTACAATCACAATTAGAATCCAATGACACCTAGTCATGTGTGTCACCATAGTGATTAATCCTATATTCATGTTGCGTATAAAGTACAAATGAAACTTGTATGGCAACTAATGAAGTACTTACCTCTGGTTGACGGGTACCAAGATGTAGTCCTTGTCATTTTGAGCAAGCAATCCCATCATTATGTAATCTTTGATGAAGGATGTATTTTTCTTGATAGATTGCTCAGAGACCAAGTGTGGGTCAAGGAAATCCATCGATTCTCACCATCGTCGGACTTATTGGACATGGATCTATATATAAGTAATGAGTTATGACATTTATCGGTATTACATAAATGTAGAATGTAGAACTTGATTGTATAGTACATTTATAGTATCCAATATCATAGAATTAAGGCATCGAGTTCATCGAGATTGAATAGTAAGAATAATTCTTCGAAGGTCACGGTGAAGTAGCCCGAGTTATGGAGGAAATGCATCTCCATGTATCTTATGGTGAATCCACTTTACCCGTTTGACTTCCTGTTGGACCTCTGCATGTACCAGGCATGCAAAGTGTTGCAAACTAGTCTAAGGCTTGTACTTCCAGGGCACGGGAGGCGCCTTAATCTTCTTTAGTTGGGCCTTAGTGTCTCGCTTGAGATACATTTTCGGCGGCGTCTCCACAGGAGCCAATGCAATGACCTTCTGAAGCAGAGCTTGAGGTGGATTGATAGAGGGTTTTGCTTGATCGACATGGTCATGTGGAGATCGCGGCATGGAAGGGTCTAGGGCGATGTCCCTCTTAGGCCACTAGAAGAGTGTGTGGATGGCATCCCACAGTGTCATGATCTCTTCATTTGGGGCTTTTCAAGTGGGACAGCCTTGAAAACGTTAATAATCAGGTCCACCTGGACCTTCACGAAATCGGTCTCTAGCTGAGCATTATGCACCTACATCCCTGGTAGGCATGGAAACGCCATCCCAGTCCAGAATCTGAGGATGCACGGCATAGGCTTCTACATAACGATACACGATGAGCTAAGGCATTCATCATGTCTATCTATATAGCATTCTAGAGAGGTATATTACATGGATGTCGTCGATAGGTAAGTGGGCGTCGCTATGTTCAGAATGTGGCGTAGACACGTAGCAACTCTGACGTTGAGGGGGACTGGGTACTACAATAGCGGGGGTTGCTTATGAGTGGTTGCGGACTTCTCTCAGTTCTTCCCTAAGTGAATCTATCTCTCCTCAATGTGAGGTAGTTATCTTCTCTTGAAGTAAGGTAGATACTCTTCCTCAAATTGTGCATGAAGCCCCTATTTTGCTTGTTCCTCGCACTCGGTCTTGGATTTCTTGCTACTCCTATACGCCTCAGAGTCGTTTGGGAATCCATGCCTCCAGGTACGTAAACCTGCAGGCCTCATGTGCAACTAGGTGCTCCTTGTTTCCTAGGGCTGTGGATAGTATATCCTTCTCCCTGACTGCTTCGTAGGAGCCTTGGGAAGATTTGGTAGTCAATATTTGCTACAAGAGGCAATTATGTTATTTTAGACTCCATAAAGTTATAGACCTATTAATACCTAGGTAGTTTAACATATCTTACCAAGCGGTGGAACACTTCCTCATCTATAGGATTTTTGAAAGAGGAGTCACCCAAAGACATAGTTGATATCCTCGGTCTTAACTAGTTTCGGACGCACTCATTGTGATCCCAGCAAATGGCAGGAAGGCGCCGAAATAGAGGAATTTTGAAAATTACGTAGTCGAGTTCCAAAATCTCCTCTACAATCCCATAGTAGGAGCTTGGGCCAATAGTACTGAAGTGTTCATGAAATGCATCTATGTGGACACCTGAGTTCTGGACTGTGCTCTTTCTATCAAAATTTGTTGTATAAAATGTGTAACAATTATTGTTGTATTCTTGCCATGTCACAATTGTAAATTTTGGCCCTTTTGCCATCCATTGCAGTGTTTCACTTGATGACCTCCCAGTGAATCGCACCTTCAACCATTTGTTGAACTAATGGTTGTGTTGTTTTATGATCCAAAACTCTGACTAGTTTGTATTCTCTTGGCGTAGTATGTCCTTGTGCTCTTCAATATATGGGGATACTTCAGTCATGTGTTGCAAGACTATGAAATAGGCTTAAGCGTACGTATCCAAATCAGAAGTTATTACTTTCCTTCTGATGGTCCTGATACCCTCTAGCCTCCCCTCATGACAAAATAGAGACACATCTATCAGCTTGACCTGAGCCATGTAATCGATGTAGAACTCAATGACCTCTTTAGTTGCATAACCTTCGACGATGCTACCCTCCGGCTGAGATTGATTGCGTACATAAGACTAGGGAATTTTCATGTACCTCTCGAACGGGTGCGTATGACATAGAAACATGGGGCCATATATTTTTATCTCTTTCACAAGGTGGACAATGAGATGGACCATGATGTCAAAAAATGATGGAGAAAAATACATGTAAAGATGACATAGAGTCATCACCACCTCAGTCTGCAAAGCATCTAGTCTATCGAGATCGATGAACTTCTAAGCAATTGCATTAAAGAAATAACACAGCGTCATGATTATCACTCGAACACTGTTCGGCAAAATACTTCTAATTTCAACAGAAAGCAATTGTGTCATTATTACATGACAGTCATGAGATTTTATGCCAACTAATTTTAAATCTTCCCTAGAAACAAGTTTCTTCATGCTGGTAGAGTGACCGGACGGAACTTTCATATCATACAAGCACTAGCAATTTCAATTCTCTCAGACTTAGACAGAGTGTAGTAAGCTAGAGGAAGGTACATTTGGCCTTTATCGGTCTCCATCGGTGCTAAATTGGTCCTGATATTCATAGTAACTAAGTCACGCGGTGCATACCATTCTTTGATTTGTCATAAATGTTTAGTAAGAAACTAATCAAGCTATCATATACATTCTTCTCTACATGCATGACATTGATGCAATTGTGAACTTCTAAGTGCTCCAAATAAGGTAAGTCCCAAAATATTGACCTCTTCTTCCACATATTCTTCTAACGGATCCTCAACTTACGTTCCTTTCTAAGCACAACATCGATATCCTTGATCATATCGTAGACCTCTTTTCTTCTAAAAGGCCTTAGTGCTAAGTCATTCTCTTCTTTCTGTCAAATTGTTTTTCATCTTGCGGTATAGCTGATACCTTGGAAGGAACCTGCAGTGATGCATGTACATAGTTTTACGCGATTTGTTCAACCACACACTCTTGGTATAATCTAAATAGTTCGGACAGGATTTGCCTCCTTTTGTACTCAATCATGACATGTTACCAAAGGCAAGAAAATCATTGATGATGTAGAACAACATAGCGTGCAGAGGAAAGTTCTCTCATTTATCCACGTCCCATACCTGTATCCCTTCATTCCACAGTATCATAAGATCTTCTACCACTAGTGTTAGGCACATTCATATCATTCCCAAGTTACTTTGGCCCTTGGATAAGTAGTAAATCAAAATGTACTTCTATTTCATACATAGCCAAGGAGGAAGGTTGTACATGCATATATTCATGAGCTATGTGCTATGTCGATTGCTCATGTTACTGAAAGGATCCATTCCATGTATACTAAACCCAAACTTTATATTCTTCAGTTCCATACCGAAGTCTACAAACATCCTATTGATGTTCCTCCACTGGGCAAAATCAGCACATGTCTTATCATTCCATCTTTCTTATGCTCCTCCAGTGCTAACACAACAATCTTGCATCCTTTCGGATCGCAAATAAATGCTTTAAATGAGGAATTATATGCAAATACCATAACATCTTATTAGTAGGTCCTTACTTCACCTCGATGCCCTCGCCATCATCAGGGTCATTCTTACGCTTGTATCGGGATGCTTAGCACACAAAACAAACATACAAGTTTGTATACTCTTTACGGTAGAGGATACAATCATTTGGACATACATGTATTCTTTCTACTTCTATTCCCAATAGACAAAGAATCTTCTTAGTTTAGTAGGTGGTTCTTGGTAACACATTTTCCTTTGGAAGGATATTCGCTAGGAGACTTAATAATGCCGTGAAACTCTTATCGGACTAACCATTACTTGTCTTCAATTTTAGCAGTTCAAAATTAGATGACAGCCTTGTGTATTACAACTTGCGGCCTGGGAATAAAGGTTTCTCCAAGTCCTCCATCAAGCCCTTGAATTTACCAAACCCTCTCACATAGTTCCCTTCTGCACCGCATAGCATCTGATCGAGATTGTCATCATGTGACCTATCCTCATCAAAAGAACAGTCCACAACTAGTATATCGTTGTCTCCCTTGATGATGTTATAACTACCTTCCTATATAATCTTCTCTTCACCGTGACTAGTCCAACATGTATATCCCATTTTGAAACCCCTTCGAATGAAGTGATTTTTGATTTGCGCTGAGTTGGTAAACATTTTCAGATTATCACAATTAATACATAGACAGTACATATATTCCATCCCCTTTTTCAACATATCTTACTCGGACACTTTTATAAAAGTAGACACGCCATTAATGTACTCTTCACTTACGTAGTTTTCAATGTACATCCATTTTCAGTCCATCTACGCAACACATGTAACAAATTAGTATTGAATTAGATTATTAATACTACTATAGCTAGCTAGCCTAATACTTACACATAATTGTCATTCACCTTATAATAAATTGTCCATATCTAAATTAAATAGCTATCTACATACTATTCATGAAACAATATATATCAAGAAAGAATATATTGATGTAAATTAGGAGTAGCGACCCATTCTTAAATTAAAGCAAACTACCAATTTAGATAGATCTAAACTTAGTTATCATCTCTCTTTATTACAAGGCATATAATTAGAAGCAAATACTAACCTCTAATCATCAAGAACAAAGCGATATGTTTTCACCAAATTCCCTAGAGCCGGCCGCTTCCTTCAATTCAGCGCAATGAAGACAGATATGTCGGGACCTCGCTGGCTAGGCATTTAATAACGCGGCGTATCCCAGACACGTCCAACCACGAACCATCTGTGATACATAATTATTACAGACGGTTCTTATCAATAACTGTCTATGATAATTACTTATTACATATGATTGTATGAAGAATATTCGTATGACTGGCTGTCAGTTGAAGTTGAACTTGTATGCTTAAATCATTTAAGTTAAATGCTTTGATCTAAAAATTATTAATATTTGTACACTGAAATTTGCATGGTATTGATGCCTCCATAAAGATCCCCATGAGAGTCGGGTCTTCGTGGTAATTGGGGACGGACCACAATCGTCCTCCCCAATATCTGACGGGGCCAGGGCGAGTACCGCTTGGTGGGAGGTCGCGACGTGGCGCAGGGACAACCCCCACAACTCCCCCATCCCGTTGCCACCTCTACCTGCAAGTCGAAATGATTTCTCCTCACGACACAATCCCTTCGACAAGGCCCAAGCTTGGACGGTGTGCAAGCAGCGCGTGTAATCATGGCCCAAGCTTAACACATTGACTGTGCATGTTACATACAGCTCTGCTCATCCGCTCATGCATGTTGGAACAAGCACCTGGGTGATTTCTGCGTGGCCCGGCCTATTCGGAAACACCAGGACCCATCCATGACTGCGAGACCCATGGATCAGCTGCTGTAATCATTTTAACGGTTCCCTGGCCCGGCTTGGACCAACAATTTGTGTCTGGTTTGGCAGAGTAAAACATCAATCCAATCCTGATGCCGATGGAAGATTCGAAGTCTCGAGCGAGGAAGATTAAAAAAAAAAAAGGTAGCACATTTGTGGACTCGATGACTTAATTGTATATGTTGTTCATGTTCGATGTAAAAATTAGATACTTGTGAACTCTATCCATAATTTATTATTAATATAAATAGGAGATCTTTTAAAAAAATGGAACATTCAGCCATCTCAATAGTAATAATTTTAATAATGATCTAGGCATAGAACGCAGCTTACATAGGAGTTAAGCATCTCATGTTAATGTTTATTTAAATTCTGATTCGCATGACAGTGATGAGTCTTTTTCTGGATGGAGAAACAATGAGCTAGCTATGTTAATAACCACATGATTATTCCAATGCTAATAATTAAGTTAGACACGCCTTGTACTATTGTACTTAAGAATCAAGCATCTTCAAAAATTGTAATATGTGACAAGCTGCTTAACTTATAATTGGAGGATTAAGCCACACTCTCCGCATTACTAACCACAAATTTTCATCTTTGATCCATACTACATCCGTCACATTACCTTTCATGCTGTCATATTAGGATGACGACAATGCTTGTTGCGCATCTCTCTCTAGAAAAGGCGCTAAGCACGATTTTTCGCTGCCGAAAACCGTGTAATTGACAAACAGGAACTTTGTCTTGTAAACCTTTTTCATGATTTGTAACACTCAAGCCCAACATCTAAGCGAAGAATGCTACTACCATCTATATTCACTCTAAATTTAGACCACTACTACAAAGTTTCGGCACCAATTCTTCACAATTAATGTCCACATTAGTTCTTCACGACCAAGAATCCTTGGATCCAACCATGTTCCACGCACTAATAATCACCTTCATAAATTCCATTAACTAAATTCCAACTAGCAAAACAAACTGTAAAAAAACTAAACTTGAAACCTAAAGATGATAATTAAATTGTTGCTTGCACATTGTGTGAATGCGCTACTCCTAACTCATGTATGCCACCATTAACAGTCATCTAAAAATAGCAACAAAGCAAGAGTGAGTCCATAACTCAGCAAATACATAATAAAACAACAAACTCCCTCATATCATTGTAGCACCCCCCCCCCAATTTTTTTTTGTTGCAATGAGATTTTGAGAAATGAAAGTATGAAGTTTTTGAAGCTTTTGTTGCATGTTGACATTGTTTGAGTTTTTCTGGGATTCGTTCGAAATTTCAATTGAATTTTGTGTTTTGAAAAATTATCTAGTAAAAAAATAAAATACAACGCTAGGGTTAATAAGAAACAATGGAATGAAAAAACAAATTCAAATGAAAAATTCAAATCTAAAAAGATGATCCAAAATTGAATTTGAAAAGAGTTTGAACTGAAATTTAAAAATTAAAAAATATTGGAAATAAAAAACCCTATTGGCCCCACATGTCATACACAGTCAACCTTTTCCAATTGAAAGTTTAATCAAAAAAATAAATTAAATAGTTGGGCTCCTCATGTAAGTCATTGGTAAGATTTTCAATTATAAAATAAATCAAGAAAAAATAAATATCCACAGACCCTAGCTGTTAGTGAGAGATAGCCTTTCTCCTCTATTATTTTAGGGATTTTCCTGAATTTAAAACTTCGGAGAGCTCATTCTCTCGTTTTAACTCCAATTTTGGTGACTCTTGATTCTAAATTTATCTAAATTCTAATCCTATTCAGTGCAAATTTTTTTGAATTTTGGATTTCATTTTAATATATTTGAGTGCATTTGAATTCTTTTTTATTTATTCACTTTTTGGTTGGATTTGGAGTAACTAGATTCCAAACCCTAGAAGAGCAGCGGTTCGAGCTCAACCAAGACCCGCAAGACTATGAGCATGGCAAATCGACACTTTGTCCATTCTGCTTCTACATATCTTTAGAATGTATGTTGTTTTGAGATTATCAAATTACATGCTTTACTTTATTATAGTTATATTGTTAGTTCGTTCATGGTTAATGATGTAATATTAATTGACTATTACCTTCCTCAGCCCTGACTCAATATCTTGTCGCTCTAGACTTAATGGTGAATATACTAGTTGATAAGTACGTATCTAAGTGGCATACTTATCCTTGCTTAGATTCATTGATCTGTGGGGCATTAAGTTGTGTTGACATCATTCAATCATTGAAACTTGATTTGGGCAGCTATTAGAGAGAATAGCTGGTATGTTGGACCTAAACAAGATTTTCAAAATAAAAAACAAAAACTATTTTTAACTTAGGTGGATGGTAAGTCAGACGGGTGCGGATGAAGCACAAGAACTATAACATGGTATACCTGCCCAGGTCAATTAAGGACCAAATCTTGTGTGACCTCCCATGCAAAAATTGTGCAACCACAAGCTACAATAGGTGTCGCATGTACGATTAATTTATGCTACCTTAGCATTGGTTACGTGATCCAGTGGGATACAGGAACTATGTTGGATGTAAACCTTTTTCCATACAGCACAAGAGGGGGCTTTTGGTTTGGGCGGATGTAACCCTCCGGCAGTGGAAACCTTAGCGGACATAACTATGTTAGGGTGGTGCATTGTAAAGGCCTTGTGATGGTCTTCTTGATCTGCAGGCCTACGGTAGCGTGTGGGACATAGTAAGTTGAACTTCTCTTGTGGGTAAAGTTGTGCAATCTCTACAGAGTGAAAAATGTCTGGATAGACATACCCATGGTCATGTGTTATGTGTAGGAACTTTCTTGGTTAGTATACATTTCATAAAAACCATTTGTGGGTGGAATAAAATTGATGAGTGAATAAAACCCTGAAATTTCATCCTGAGTAAATAGAACCTAACGGATATAGTTGGATCCTTGGAACCCTAAAATGAAGAGGTGGATGAAACCCTTAATTCATGGAGCTAGTCTAATTAGTTTTGGCTTACCTCAATGTGAACTATGAGAGACCGACAATCTTCAAATACCACGATAAAAAAGACTGGGTGTCATCTTATAGTTTGCTATCTTGTATTTTACATTCTTGCAATTTACATACATAGAATTGAATTGCTTTGGTGTTACCCTAGGATTATAAATCTTGATCTAGCTTTAGGGTATTGGTGCTCCTAGTTGATTTATGTCTTAATTATGAAAAATTGATTCAATTTACGCTTCCTCATATAAAATCGGTTTTAGCCAAAAGTTTTTTAAAATCTACAATTCACCCCACCCCCCCTCTAGTTGCTTTCCTCATCCTTA
Organism: Dendrocalamus sinicus; assembly: GCA_036346575.1. Classification (NCBI taxonomy): domain Eukaryota; kingdom Viridiplantae; phylum Streptophyta; class Magnoliopsida; order Poales; family Poaceae; genus Dendrocalamus; species Dendrocalamus sinicus. Next base: position 16,274,881 of record CM070656.1, on the reverse strand, counting down.
TAGCAGCGATAGCAACAACGTGCAGTAGCGGTGATCCTCCCGCGAGGCAACGAGCTAGCAAGGGTGCATGACAAAGGATATAGCAATAGCGGCGGAAGACTAGGGCAGCTAGGGTTTGATGGCAAAGGAGCTAGGGCAGCCAAGCCACCCCCACCACCTCCTTTTAAAGTCATGCACTAATACGAGGCCTAGATGGCATGCACGTCGAGACCCTCACTGTCTCTGATGCGACTAAGACCCCTCTTTTATTTTTTTCTCTCTCTTTCTTCTCTTTGATTCTTGCACGTGAAGCTTTGGGAGAATATAGATTCTTCTTATTTTCATAGGAATGCTAAAGATTATAAAATGACAATAAGACGCTTGTACGTGGACATCAATTATCTACCTTGTACATGCATTTTGCGAGTTTGCTAAATTGTATAAACTATGGGCGAACGGTTCATCAGAGCTCATCCATGGTTCACGTGAGTTGGACACCGGAAAATTGGAAATGTGCAATGCAATATCTGATACTTTTCTTGATTTAGATGATTTTCTCAAATACAAGGGGTTAAACCCTTGGGCTCCATTGGAAAAAGAAGTAACATGCAACGCCTATGGTCCAAACAGGCTTAGACATAACCTGGATAGAGCACATAGATGTAACAACACATTTGTATTTTTCTTAATCTACTCATACAAAATGGTTAACCAACAATTGTTGCCCATCAACACCAATGGGTTTATTTGTTGTTCATGTTGCGCATCAACAAACAAAGTGAGACTAAATCCTACACCTTCATGCATGCCCCCTCATGGACCTCAATTGGATTTATTTCTTTTTGGGCCATGTTATCATATACACCCCTCTTAAATAACCCGACGTTCTCGTTGGCCCAACATACCCACATTGGAGCAAATGACTAGGATGTCCCCTCTTGGCACATGTCCATGTGTCCAATTCGGCACATATGCTATGCGGTGTGTCGGTTAACCAAGTGTTATTGCCCATGAACACCTATGGGTTTATATGTTGGTGATTTTGCGCATCAACTAGCCAAGCGAGACTAAATCATATACCTTCATGCATTTGCCCCCCCATCATGGATCTCAATTGGACTCATTTCTTTTTGGGACACTGGGGCAAATGACCAGGACATCTCCTCTTAGCATGTATCCATGCATCTAGTCCGGCACATATACCATGTCATGTGTCCACTTATCTGGGCCTACACATGCCATGTGACATATGCCCATGCCCCTCACCCGCATGCACGTGCAATGACAAGGGTCAGTTCTGACACCATTTATAACACCTAAGGTCCAATCCGGCTTACGCCTATTCTCATTCTGGATAGACCATGCACATGCAACAACACATTTGTATTTTTCTTAATCCACTCATGAAAATTTGTTAACCAAGTGTTATTGGCCATGGATACCTGTGGGTTTATATGTTGGTGATTTTTGCCATCAATTAACAAGGTGGGACTAAATCCTACACGTTCATGCATGTCCCCCTCGTGGGCCTCAATTGGACTCATTTCTTGTTGGACCAGGTTATCACATAACATATATTGCAAATTGGTGTCCACTATTGCAGAATAACTTGCCCCTTTGATAATTTTAGAATCAGAACATACTTATGCTTTGCTTGTTCTGTCAACTTTCCTTCCTCTTTCGACAACATTATAATTTCCCATATCTTCTTATCATTGCAAATCTTTACTTTTGCAAAAATAAATGATTGTCTACTTTTATCAATAATAGAATACGTACTGGTTTATTCTTTAGTATATATGTACACAGCAACATGTTAAAAATGAAAATATACAAATATATGTACACAACAACATGTTACGCCATTGCGATGTCACTGTATAACGAGAATCGCCATGGAGGGTGTTATTCGTGGGCTTTATTGGTCGTACTCGATAGTCGTAGGATTTACTGGTCGATAGTCGGTGACTTTGTAGGCATGGCCATATGTTTTGCTGACTGCTCTTATAGTCATATATTTTACAGTCTTGTTGATAGTCGTAGACCAAGTACTCTGCTGTCATTGTCTTCGGTAGTCAAAGGCTTTACAATCATGGTCGATACTCGTAAACTTTGTTATCGAAATGAGTGCTTCACTCTTTATGATCTTTGAGTACTTTGAGGACTTGTGTTAGGCCAACAGGGTGTTTGGCTGGTGCTTGATGGAATGGTATCAGTACTCAGTAGTTAGAGCGACTACGTACTCGATGGTCGGTGAGTAATAATCATAAGTGTTGCAATTGGTTCTCAATTCTGAGTACTTGTTGTGCTCGGTGGTCGTGCTGAGTGGTCGGAAGATTGAGTTTCGGATAGCGATGATGTTTGGTAGTCGTAATTGCTAACTGAGACTGTTTTCTGGTTTGTGTTGAGATGATTGGTTGTGTACGACCAGGTTGGTTGGTCGCAGATGGTTTTGCTCTTGTTCTGGATAGACATGGGTGTTATGAGTTGTTCTGCTGATGTCGGTCAAGCTGGGAAGAGCTTGTGTCGGGAAAAACATTTCTTTGGTTTTTGCATATGTAGGAGAGCATAGAGACGATCACGATCGGTGACACAGAGGACCAAGACTAGCATAGGGAGATCTGAGGTCCAGATGGTTGAGGATGTCACACGTGGTGGTTGGGCTAATGCTGGAGCGCGCGGAGATTGAGTATGGGAAGCGAGACGAAGCTACGGGAGGGGATATCCTGGAGGCTTCGTTGCTTGTTGAGTTTGGATTGTTACAGATAGAGTCCGTGTGCTGGAAGGGTAGAGTTTGAATAAAACTCGTGTTATAAAAGGACTTTGAATCTCTTGATTTGAGGAAGAGATTAGGTGTTGTATTTGTGTTTGAATCGAACATGATTAGCGACGTTGGCCTATAAAAGCAGGAAGAGGCTTAGACTAACGTAACTAGTTTTTAGAGATTTCATTAAGGATGTTTTTAGGGGTGCTGTGAGGGCACTTTGTAGCAAAAAACTTGTTGTAGAAATAATAGATTAGATCTATTCCAAAAGAAGTTGATCAACAGCATGTTTTCCTAAGCTTCGTTCTTCTCGCGTCGTCGACGGACTGACAGGATGTTGTTCTGAGCATCGTTCTTCTTGCATCATCAACAGTGTGCTAACAGACCTCATCGAGTACAATCGAGCAAGTAGTTGTTTTTGGCTGGTACTCGTTTGAGCAAGTTCAACCACGTATGCAGCTAAAGCCTGCGAGTGTTCGAGTGGTCAAAGTTTACCGAGCAGGTGAGTTTTGCTTGCGAGTTCAACCACGTAGTGAAGCGATTGAGTTTTTGTTGTCAAAGACTGCAAGTCAAGTGGTGTGACGAGCGTTGTTTGAGCAGTCGTTATCGATCACGATCCAAAGAGTGAAACGGAAAACGTGGAGGCGATCATTCACTCCCCTCTGATAGTGCCATATGGTCCTACACTTTTTAGACTAAATTGACATCTCGTCACCTTTTCTAACTGAATTGACAACTCTCTAGCCTACTTTTTTTAGACTAAATTGACAACTTGTAGCCAAAGATACCTTCTCATAGATGTGAGTGTACTTGCATTCACCAAATTTTAATTCGTCAACACTACACCCCAATCGGGGCACACTCCACTCTTCTGCCTCTGAGCCAACACCCAAATCATATCAATAGCAGATGTTGTATCCTCATCCAAGAAGGGAAAAGGGAAGGCAAAAGAGTTGATGAACCCTCAATAGCCAAAGTGTTGTTGCAATGTTCCAGCTATCTACACCAAAGCCAACGACATTAGTGGCTTTACTCATTTCGCCTTCTAGTATGGGAACACTAAGGTTAGTCTTCCATCCAGATTTTCAAAATACCTCCACAAAATATCACTAACTTTTCTTTTATCATAGGGAAAACGAAGGTGCAACTTGAACTGGACAACGGTTAAAGAATACCATGATCTTATCTTCTTTGGTTCCAAACATGTTACCACGGTGAAGAAAAACTCTGAGGAGTTCCATAAGAGGAAATGAAAAGAGGAGAGGCAGAAGCTCTTCAAGATTCAAGAGAAGGTGCACAACGTTGAGGAGACTAACAAGCGAGAAAGGGACCTTATAGACGAGTATTGATGAAGTCGCTGCGAGGAAGGAGCACGCTCATAGGGGTGAGTAGGATGTATGTCCACAAACCTTACTTTCTTTCCGTTTTGGAAGTATTTCCAATTCCAAAAGGCACACATATACCTTAGCTGTAGTTCGGGTTGATATTCATGCATGTTGTCATTTGTATCGTAGGAGTAGTTAGGCAAATAGATGCACATAACCAGGCTAACGTGCCATGTAACCCATATTAGTACAGTCAAATTATGTCGGGCTTAGAATAATGTGTTTCCATAACACTGTCGGCTATCCACAGTCATCCGATTGCCAAACGCTCGAACGATGTATTGGGTTCGCTATGTCTATCATCATGTAAAATATGCATAGTTGCTCCACATTAAATACATGCAATCGACATGGTACATGGTAAGAGTATGCGTACAAAGAGGGTGCAAAACGATGTTGTACTGGATAGTGCATAAGCATGGAAAAACAAGTCTAAACTATGGATACAAAGTGCGCAAATCTCTCATAGTAAAGGCTCAAGGTTGATCCGTTCGCTGCTTCCTCCCACGAGATAGGTGGTTCTCAAATGAAGTCAACCTATCGAGCAAGCGTCATATGTAGGAGGTTAGACTGCGAAGGCCGAGGGAGCTGGGGCATCAGGAAGCTGACTCAGGTCAATCACATGTGTAGTGAACATGTCGTGCACCTAGTCGTTTAGCTGAATGTTGGCATCCTATGGAATTGAAGTGCCTGGTTAGGTTGCCAAAAGGTACAATTGCAATGTGAGGTCATTCTGTAAGCACACATATCGATCCTGTGCGATGTGAGGGTGATGAATTGTCATCCAATGTCAGAACTCGTCCCTGAAGACTTATAGAATTGAAGTGTTCGGTTAGTTCCACGCAAAGTACAATTCAAGGACAACTCATTTCGTAATTACACCCACCGATGTTATGTGACAACCTTTTTTAGTGTCTTTTTAAAGTTTTTAAAATAAAAATAGCTATTTAGATTTCTCTTGAAATAATCCAAGCTTAATTTGAATTTATAGAAATTTCAAAGATTTAATATGAATAAAGTAAACATCCATTTGTGATGCAAAGAATTTTTCTCAATTTATTTTCTATTTTTTAGAGTTCAATTGAATATAATCTAATTTCTAAAATTCCCAAATCCCTGGAAATCTTGAAAATTATCTTGGGCCAAATTCCTTATTCTCTCGGCCCAGCCTTCTTTCGACCCACTCCCTTACTCCTTTCATCGATCCGTTTTATTCCGGTCCAGCCCAGCGCGCTGACCTGCTTCGCCAGCTAGTTTGCCTCAGCCCGCATCCCCTCTCGGCCCAATCCACCTTAGTCACCTACTGTTCATTGTCTTCCTCACGATTGCCTTCCTTGTGTCCGATCTCGCCGTGTTCGTCCCGATTTCTCCTTCGCCCACCCCTAAGCCGAGCACCCGAGCCGCATTTGTCCTCTCCCGTGCATCGCCATTGCCTCCAGCAGCGTTTTTGCCGCAGACTACCATGGGAGCGAGAGCATGCTTCATCGATCCGCCCGATTGTTGCATCTTTGCCAATTTGCAGCGTGTCACGATGTGTTACTGAGTGATCTTGTCCGAACCACTCAAGGGATCAGGATGAGGGGATATCATTGATGAGATCTGAGCCATCTTCTCCACTGCTGCCATCTACCTCAGCGTCCAATTTCGTCATCGTTGGTGAGTCCCAAGCTTTGCCAATCATACCTTCAGGTTCGCCATTGTCTATTCTGCCTAGTGCACTCCTCGTTTTGGCCGGGCAGCCATCACATCTGTGTAACCCCATTGAGCTTCCTCCGCTATGCCGCGCCACTGCTTTCCTGGTCACCGCCAGTGACTACCATCAGATTTCCACCACCATGGCCGCGTCATCAGCTTTGTCGAGTCAGCTCTCTCCGTTTTGGCCCTCATTGTAGCTTTCACCAGCCGCCGCTCGCCGACAGTGATGCTGTCTAGAGCTACCTCGCCGTCTCCCCTGTTCGCGCACTGCTCCCCTCTCTTTCGGACCCAATTTGTCAGCCTGTTTAAAATCAAGAAAACCAATTGGCCCCACCGGTTTATTAATAAACCACTCTGGTTCAACTTATTAAGCCACTCACACCATGGGTTCCTTGTCGAGATCCGAATATGCAAATTCGGACTCTCCTGCGTATTCTGTACTAGTTCAGGATCACACTAGTGCACACAGTATAAACAAATATGAAATATCGACCATATCACAATTCACTAAGAAAATACTCAAATATTATTAATAATTATTATAGTTGCGACCTTATGGCCAAGTGTCTAAATAATAGCCTGAAAGGCTTAAAAGAAACTAGCAGTGGAAAAACAGAAATAAACGTAGTAGCCATTTGACATGCCCACAAGCAATCAACTGGGGAGCGAAGTTCTAATTTGCAAAGTCATCGAAGTATCCTCTTTTAGGTACCTCTTGCTGATCTGGTCCTTTTTCCTCAACTAAGCAAATGTGGATATAGCCGTAAATACATAGAGTACTCAGCAAGTCTTTTGTAACAAAGAATGCAATATAGTATGCATGGCTTACCAATGGATGGCTGAAAGGTTAATTTGCGTAAAGCAACAATTTAAAGTAAATACAATAAATAGATTGAAAATGAACTTTGAAAAATATAATTAATAAGTAAATAATCAAAGAAATTGAGAAAATCACAAGTAAACTGACTATTCACTTTAATGTACTACACGTGAACTAACCATTCACGCAATAAACCACCAGTGAACTAACCATTTACTTCTCAACTTAACTCACCTAGAATTTTATAAAAACTCTAACTCTTATGTGAAATCGCTGAGCATTGTCCATAACCGGGGACACGGCTATTTGAATAGTTTTAAACTCTGCAGAGGTTGCACAATTGTACATACACGATGTGATAATCCTTACGTTAAAGAATATCACAACAAGGCTTTTACAATGCTCCATCTCAACCCGACCTCGCTTGCTAAGGTTTTGCTGTCGACTAGGCTAACCATCTAGTCGATAACTGCCTCCTCTTGCGCCAATAAAACATTAGTAGCGCAATCAAAGTTGAGACTTCACAAATTATTATGCCAGCTCTATCCCATACTAGACATTTGGTTTACATGATAAGGCTCAGACCAATGGCGTACAAAATTAAGTCCTTAGACAATACCTAGGAGAAACATCCACATTTCTGAAGTGCTGACCACACTTTCTCCTTTACTACACGATCATTCGCCCAAGTGAATACTATTTTTGTATAACTAACACTAATGACACTACCCATGTCAAGGTGTACAAATTTTATAGCTGTGGCTAACCACCACATTCTAATATATCATTAAGTCAAAATTAATTAATCGAATATGATAATAACCTAGCGTACTAGTAATGAGCATGGCTAAGCAATTTTAGACATACAACCCATGTAATAACTATTATTACATCACTAGATAATTACACATCCTATGGTGACAATAGTATCATGGCATTCAATTTATCAAAATGGAATTAATCAATTTGGATAATACCTACCAGGTACAAAGGTTTTATAGTAAAGTAGCGATGCATGATAATTTAAAACAAAATAATAAATAATAGATCTAAAAACTAGGTTCAACATGATCAAAAAACACAACTTGCCTTGATCTTACTCAGTTAATGGCTTTTGATCTTCAAATCTTACTTTAACTCCTTCGAAGGCGTGATCTAACGAGAAAGAAAATGAAATGAAATAAAAAATAAATTCGAATAAAATTCAAAAGAACTCCAAAAACTACAAAACTAGAACCAAAAGTTAGAGCTCAATTTTAGATGAATTTAAGAAAAAGAATCAAGTTAATTGAAGTTCAGACGGAGGAGAATGAGCGATTGGAAGATCAGTCAGAAAGAAAATTCCAGAAAATTTTAAAACGAGAGAATATTCCCTGGCATCTTCGTTTTAGGCTGATTTTTGGTTTATTGGTGTGTATGACACATGGGACCCATATATAAGTGGCACAAGGAAAAGGAAGAAGAAGCTACAGAGAGTATCCATGGAATTTACAGAGCACACGCAGGAGCTTCTGGCCATGGCTTGCACACGTGAGGGAGAGCCAAGGGAGACTAGCCAATAGACAAAACGGAACTCCGCGGTCCCGAGGAAGAGATGGCCGGAGGCGGCGCTGGTTGGTGTGACCCACAACGATGACGGTGGCGGCAACGACATGGATAAGAGGGAGGAATAATACCCGGGCATAGAACTTGGAGAAGTAGGGTGAGCATAGACTAGAACGCGGCTTGGTGAAGCTAGGAAAATTATCGGCTCAGCCTACAAACCCATCGAAGACGACACAATCGATGTTTAAACAACATCGATAGAGAAAAAGGAAAGACTTATATCTTGGTGTTCAGTGGACGAAATCTAAAACCACTTGGAAGGTAGCTACCTGGGATGGTTTGGCACGTTTTGATGTGAGAGGATTGGAGGAAACATCACTGGATAGATAGGAACACGAGATGCCCTAGGCGGCTATGGCTAGGTGTTGGAGGCAAAAATCTGTGGAGGGTTTTTGGGAGAAAAGAAGGGAAGCACGACGTAGAATGCAGTGAGGTAAGTCTGAAAGAGGTGACAACATGGGCTTAAGCTTACCAGAATTGACATATTGACGTCGGGAAGCAATCTCAGCCTGGGTTGGGGAAAACTCAATTCCGAGAGATTGTCTACACCAAAACCAAATTACTTTGACAAGAAAGTAGATGGTACATGGGAACACGATTTGACATGAATGAATCAAGAAAAATCTCACCGGATAGCTCACAACGTGACGAGCAATTTCGGGACCAGAGGGCCTCGATGCCGATGACGTTCTAGATGCTGAGGAGACTTGGCACGGCTTGGAACATGTTTAGAGGGGTCAAGGGGTTGTATTTATAGGCTTGAAAGAAACAGAAACTGACTTTAATTCATGGAATTCGGTTTAGAGTCCATTTCGGGAAATAGGGGATAAAAGGCAAACAGATAAACGAAACGCAAAGAGATTAGATGGGATAGATTCCTTGCGTGATTTGGCACAACTTTCCTTTCAGGAAGATATTGAGATAATGTCCAAATTGAGAGTTGCCATGGGAGGCAAGAGAGAGAAGAGTTCGTGTCTCTCTCGGTCTGTTGATCGATGGGTTGGAAGATGAACAGTGTATTGGGCTATGAAGGAGTAAAAGAAAGGATGGTGGCCTTGTATCTCAAAAGAAAAGTGGCAGACCTGGTGGTGTTTTGGTTGCGAGCTTTGAGGTTAAGCGAGGAGGGGCTCATAGCAATTCTTAGATGGGAAGTTTTTTCTTTTAGACTTTTAAATTGAGCTCAAATAAACTCCAAAAAATCCAAGAAAAATCCAGAAAAATCCTTGTGACAAAAGGAACCCAAATAAAATACTTTCACCAAACGTTATTATTTAATTTAATCATATTAAATCCTTTTAACTAATAAAAAAATTCAATTTAAGCTTTTATTAATTCTAGAAAAAAAATCAACTGGCGAATTTTATTTGAAAAACTTCAAAAAGGCCCTGCAAATCAGGATGTTACACCCCCACAGCAGCCTCCACAAGGAATCCATGTCATCGCGACCTCACAATCTCTTACACATGTGTCATCCCACGTGTGTACCACCTCTGTGCTATGCTAGCAAACACATGTTAGCTGAGTTAGCAGCCACGCAAGTGCCACATCATCATCATCTTTTGCGCACGTGTCATCCACGTCACTTCCTTTGCTCACGTGTCTGCCTGGTCAGCTTGCCACGTTAGCCGTAGCCGCCATGTGCACCCAACCCTAAGCCTAGTCTTTCGTGGACCTGGTTCACCATGAACAACGTCTATGACACATGGGTCCCACATGTCAGAGCAAAATTTCATAGACCCGGTGCACCGTAGGCTAGTAGATCTTGCCGTGGGCATGATCTATGGACTAGTGGCCCACATGTCAGTCTCAAATTCAATTTCCAAAATTAATTTTTATTTTGGAAATTCCAAAAATCCAAAGGGCCCACATGTTAGTCTCTATCTTTTTATTAAATTAATTCTGAAGGGAATATTCAAATAATATTCCCATTTCTTTCTCAATTTCTAGGAATTAATTTCCTAGCAAATCTTGTGAGAGCCTGTTCTTCTCTGTCCTAACTCCGATTGACCCGATTCTTCTTTCTAAATTCATCTAAAATTGGGCTCTATCTTTTGGCTCTAGTTTTATAGGTTTTGGATTCATTTTAATTTATTAGTATTTCATTCGCTTTCTCTCTCTTAGATAATGTTTCGAATGAGCAAAAGCAAGACCTGAAGACCAGGAAGTGGTAATTGAGCAAAACCAAGGCAAGTTGTGACCTTTTATCACGTTAAACCTATTGTTTCAAATCTATTATTCATTATTTTGTTTTAAATGATTATGCATTGGTAATTTATTACAAACCTTTGTATCTGATAGTTATTATCCAACTTGATTAATTCCTCAATTGATAAATCGAATGTCATGATTCCATTGTCATCATATAATAGGTATTTAACTAATGATGTAATACTAGCATCCACATGGGTTATACGTTTAGTATGCTTAGCCATGCTTATTGTTATGTTGGACTCATCATCACATATTTATTAATTAATTAATTTGACTTAATAAGATGTTGAATCGTGATAGTTAGCCATAGTTATAAAATTTATGTACCATAACATGGGTAGTATTATTGGTGTTGGTTATACAAAATGGCTTTTCACTTGGGCATGTGATCGTGTAGTAAAGGGGGAAGTGTGGTCAGCATTTTTGGAATGTGGATGCCTCATTGGGTAATGTCTAAACACTTAACTTTGTGCAACATTGATCTGAGCCTTATAATACAACCACATATCTAGTATGGGATGGACTTGGCTGATTAATTTGTGATGTTTCAATTTCAGTTTCACCATTGAGATGTTAGTGGGCGTTGGTTAGACATTTCCACGGGGCGCAGGAGAGGGCTCTCCGACTAGGTGGTTAGCCTACTTGGTCGTGAAACCTTAGCGGATGTAATTGGGTTGAGACAGAACATCATAAAGGCTTTGTTGTTGTCTTCTTGGTCGGCACACCTAAGGAAGCGTGTTGTTGTGCAGACATCACAAGATAATCATATCATATGGGTAAAGTTGTGCAATCTTCGTAGAGTATAAAATTATTCGAATAGCTGTGTCCCCAGTAATAGACAATGCTTGGTAATTTCACACGAGTGGTAGAGATTTCATAGAAAACTGGTTGGGTTATGTTGGGAAGTGAATGGTTAGTTCACGGGTGGTTCATTATGTAAATGGTTAGTTCACGGGTGATTTATTGGATGAATAGATAATTCACTTGTGGTTTACTTAATTCCTTTTATTATTTACTAATTAATTAGTTTCAAAGCTTCCTTTCAATCTATTTACTGTATTTACTTTAAATTGTTGATTTATGCAAAATAACCGCTCAACCATCATTTGGTAAGCCCTGCATCATTATATATTGCATCACATTACAAACAACTTACTGAGCACTCTATGTACTCAAGGCTATATCCATATCTCCTCAATGCTGAGGAATGGCCATATCTGACAGAGGTACTTGAAGGAGGTTTCTTCGATGACTTTCACGTATTAGAACTTCGCTCCCCAATTGATTGCCTGTGGGCATGTCGAATAGCTACTACACTTATCTTTTGTTTTTCCACTGCTAGTTTTTGTTAAAGCCTTTCAGGCTATTATTTGTAAGCTTGGCCATAAGATCGCTACTCTGATAATTAATAATATTTGAGTCTTTCTCAGTTAATCATGGATATAGTTAATATTGCATTAATGTTTCCACTGTATGCACTAGCGTTATCCTGGATTAGTGCAGAATACGAAAGAGTCTAGATTTGCATAATCGGGTCTCAACAAGTCTATACCGTATGGATGCACCGAGTAGTCACCATATATCTGGTGATATGGTCAACCTATTGTAGATGTGGATGATAGGCTGGTGCAAATGTGCCCCCACTAAAAGTCTCCTGCGAGTGTAGGATCGAAATGGCAATAGAGGGGGGTGAATGGTGCCTTCAAAACCGTCCCCGAGTATCCACTCAATTCTCTTCTCCGATAGCTATAGAAGCTATGAAGAAAGGGAAAGAAAGCTCACTGGAAACTGAAGAAACAATCGAGCAAAATAGCGAAGCAGCAAGAGATAGCAGCTGACAGAGGACTAATCGAACTGAAACTTAAAATAGAGAATGCAAGCATAACCGAAAAGAAATGCAAATCTGAAAACTAAAAACTGCAGTTCACTGAAAACTAAAAAGCAAAACTGAAAACTGAATACTACAGTTCACTGAAAACTGAAAACTGAATACTGCAGTTCACTGAAAACTGAAAACAAAAACTGAATACTGCAGTTCACTGAAAACTTAAAATCAAAACTGAAAACTGAATACTGCAGTTCACTAAAAATTGAAAACAAAAACTGAAAACTGAATACTGCAGACTGAACTACAATAGAGCCGAAGAGAACAGAAAGATAGAGGAAAGCTGACCGAAAATGACAGCACTGAAAAACTGAAAACCGAAACAGTGAATACCTTTGCTGCAGAACACTGAAAACTGAATTGAGAAATCAGCCAAAAGTAAATACTGATCACAACTGTGAGCAAGAAAATTTGTGAGATTTTGCAGCTCTTCTCAGGTCAAAAGATCTGAACTTCATTTTAAATAGCACAAGGTCCTCAGAAAGGAGGGGAGTACCAACAAAGGGCAACCCTGCTGAAAAATGAAAACAGGCACAACAAGAAACTCATCCAATTAGACTTTGAACCGAGAACCTGAAATCCTGAACAGAAATTACTCAAACGAATAGAAGATGAGGTCAAATTCCAAAAACTTGTGATCCTTGAATCCTTTTGCTCATGAGTCTCAGGATTACAGCAGAGGGACATCTTCAGACGAGAAAACACAAAACCAAAGTAATTTTCTAGCCAAGAAACTAGGAATACAAACTTACTCTGCCTCCAAACCCTAGGAGAGAGAAAAACAGAGGAAGTTTGAGCTACCAAATCTTTGAAAGAAAACTGCAATAAAAATGATTTCTCTCGGGTATAAGCTAGCCAAGGGGCCTTGAGGAGATACCCTGTTCAGAGACAATCATTTTGCAGCTACCCAACCTCAAGCTCCATTCTAAATGAAAATGAGTTGAGAAAAAGCAAAACGGAGAGGAGACAGAACAGAAGCAAGAACTCAGAGAAAACAAGCAGCTATAATATCTCAAACAGGATTTCTCATATTGATTAGGAGAGATGAATGATTACAAATGTTTCTTCTACATCCATCTCATACATGATTTCACATTTTTGAGCTACCACACAACTGAGATGAACATACGCACACGAAGCTCTCATACTGCCAGACTCTCCTCACCACATATAAGAAGGCAGGAGCTCACACTCCATATGGAAAATCAAGAAGTGGCAACCATACTTCCACTCCATGACTTCACACACACACGAGGAAAAGAGTCAAAACTCTTACAACACAAGGAGGAGGGAACCAGGATACAAAAATCAAACCCTAACCTCCTCCTTTTACTACCGGGTCTCCAACCCATTTTCTTCAACCGAACTCGCTTCCTCAAGCCTAAGTCAATTTTACCGAATTGCCCTTCACGCGCCCTCCTGGAAGCTTCCTCTTTTCCTGTTGTCGACGCCTTGCAACCACTTCAAGTCCTCGTCGTCTTCGGCATCTCCCGACCGCTTTGACCTCAGCACCGCCCGTGCCTAGTCTGGCCCTCCATGCCTCGCCACGACTCCACCTCAAAGTCTTGCAGCCATCACAGACAAGAAAACATCTCATAGCACTGCTCGAAATAATATAATCAACATTAGCATCAAAAGAAGGTACTCGAGAATGAAATACCCAAATCGACCGATCGAGAAAAAGAACAAGTGTTCCAAGCACGTCCGACCGCGTTCGACCAAGTCCAACCGTACTAGACTGCGCCATGCACCGACTTGGCGCGAACCAACCAAATCAAACTCAAACTCTCCAGAACACGAGTCAATTATTTATCACAAACATGAGGACACATCCACATTGTCTCTCAGTCAGCAATCCCTACTCAGGTGAGTCGATGTCGCTACCTCCAATGCCACATCCACCCCGTTATGATGGAGGATGTGCCTCAGCCTACCACCTTGACGAAGACAGAGATAGAGTTTTTCCATACACACGACCTCCTGAAAGAAAAGAGATATGAAGAACAATGGAAGCACTTAATTTTTGAACTAGACAAAAATTTTAAATTGGCATACTGGAGCAGTGTGCTGCACAGACAACGAACAACCCAAGCTGCGATGATACGTAGAGTCACTTGGAAGTGCCGACGAAGGTGGAGATGGAGACGGGTGGGCTCGGTCACCTTGTGGAAGGACCACATTGCTAGGCCAATCACATCTGATGCTCCTCACGATGTGCCTGTCATTGTCATACATGACCCAAACAACCCCTAGAAGGCGATCGATGGTGGTTGTGCTTCCGCACTAAAGTGTGAAATCACCCTCCGATATGATACAGTGAGCCCGCTCATACTACAAGGAAGGGAAAAAGTGGTCAGTCCTACATGCATGATCAACACAGTACAAAATATAAAACTTGAAATTTTATACCGCCTCATCTTATCAAGCCAAATCATGTCGATTCGGGCCAATTCCCAACCAGACGGCTTGTGTGACCTCCGTCAGCCAGTTTGGAGGGGGCCCTGTGAGTCTGCTATAGGTGCATAGCACATACCACCATAGGTATGCAACATACGTGTCTGGGTCGTAGGGTCATCGCTCCCACATGACGTGAGACCTCGCAGTCCACTCCCACATGAGACCTCATAACCTGCCTCCAATCATCACTCTTTCGACCCTAATTTGCTTGTCTGCAAAAAGCAAGTATAGTAAGAAGGGTTACTACAAAATTATATGTCATGTAGTGAAATGTGATGTACGAAATCAAGAAACAAATTCATGTACTTGTAGGTGAAATTTTCTTGGAAGAGGTTGTCCCAGTGGTGGTGGCACCTACTAGTAAGTGTGAACTATCTCATGACTCGCTCTGAGGTGTACGTACGGTTCCACCATATAGGAGAAAACGAGGTGGCAAGTCATCAACAAGTAGTCCTCATCCTGTGTGCACTGAACGGACAAGCTAAATGGTGTCATCTCCACTAGGAACTATGAAGTCCATGGCATCCAAATAATGTCATTCCCGTGCAAACTCTTGAACCATTATGGAACTCTAGGTACGCCCACTATTGTTTCTCCCTCACCCACCCTAACTAGCTAGCTGTCCAATGAATACCCATGGTGGGTCTGTCCACTGGGTCCTCACCATCACCATGACCATAAAACTGTCCCTCCAACTCGTCGGGGTGCATGGCCACCCAAAATTATAGCCACCCAACTGGGAAGTGCTCCCATGATAGCAATTGCACTAAGGTGTAGCAAATAATGAGGTTTGGCTCCTCGGCAGCACTATGCTATGAAGCAACGCACAAACCGTTGTTGGTAGTGTAGAGCATAGGCGAGCCCCAACTATATTGTAGGATTCTAGCGTTAGCCCGACCTCCTCGCGTGACATTCTCAACCGTCTAGACCTCAGATCTCCCTATCCTAATCCTAGTCCTCCTCATCACCGACCGTGATCGTCTCTACACTCACCAGCACATGCAAAGACCAAAGAAACGTTTTCCCAGCACAAGTTCTTTACAACTTGACCGTCATTAGCACACATGCTCAAAACACACCTTTAACCATCCATCATCATCAACCAGGTCAACCACGGCTACTTACATCATCGTTATCTAGAAATCAGTCTAAAATCACTCATTACGATCGCTAAAACCATCACTTTCCGAAACTCAACGTCAGACAACACATTACGACTACTAGCTCAATGAGTACTAGAAAACCATAAGTACTGGGGAAATACCATCGCCCCGCTCAAAAACACTCAAGAATAACATCATCGCTACCGACTAGAGAACCAAAGTGTACTAACACCCGAGTACCGATCTCATACTATAAGTCTCGGACAACCAATTACAACACCCATGATTACTGATCTCCAACCATTGAGTACCGAGCCCTTCTGACTACCTAGTACCATGACCACCTGACCGCCATACACTAGCTAGTAATCCTACTGGCCTCACACGAGTACTCAAAAGTACTCGAAGATCACAAGTAGTAAAGCACTCGCATCGACAATGTAGTCTACGAGTACAGTTCCTAAAGTCTAAGACCATCGATTAGAAAGATCCACGACTACCGACCAATGAAATCTACGACTACCAATCAGTAAAGTCTACGACCATCAATCACAAAGTCTATGACTATCGAGCACCGACCATGAAAGTCTATGACCATGAAAAAGTACTATAGCTACGACCATGAACAAATACCTGAGCAGATGATCTTACGACCACTGACCAGTTCCTTGTATCTTACGACTGTTTTCCTATAGTTTACAATAGTTTTCTATAGTATACCATCATCGACCAAGTAAGGTCATTCTGTTGTGGTCTACTTATTGTGGTCGAAATTCGTGGTCGAAGCAGGATGTGGTTGAAGTCCATCATGGTCGAAACGCCATAGTCGAGTTGTAATGGTCAAAGCCAGACGTAGTTGAACTTGGTCATGGACGAAGTCTGTCGTAGTTGAAATTCCGTGATCAAACTGACGTGGTCTTCATCGATTGTGGTTGAAGCCGGATGTGATCGAAGTTGAACGTGGTCGAGGTCGGACGTAGTCGAAGATGTGCCATGGTTGAAGTATAATGATCGTTCAGCTGTGCTCGTTCAGCTGTGCGATCTTCCTAAGCCACTCAAACGTCGTTCGATGCACCAAAGCTACTCGGACACCATCCAATACACCAAAGATACTCAAAAACCATTTGATACTCCACTATTACTCGAAAGCCGTCTAGTGCCACTTGAAACTGATCGAACTGGCTAATCGGGCCACTGAGAATCTCCCAACTTAGCGAAGCCATTTGGACTGGTCCGAAAGTACTCGAAGCTGATCAAAAGCACTCTGAGTCGACCGAAAACACTCGTACGTGACCAAAACCACTTGGACTTACAACCTTCAAGTGTGATCAACCAAAATTTTCACAAACACAAATTCAAAAGCAATCCAAATGTCAATTATTCATCATCACTTTTAATCACCACCATCCACATGGACTAACATGTACAACGGTATGTCACTAGGCTAGGGTACATGCAATCTCCCTGAGTCGTAGGAAAATGGACCCATCCAAACAAGAATAGCAAGTAGATGGGTCCTGACAGCCAACTCTATTGCACCAGTTGGGCAGCACATGCACCATCATAGCCATGAATGTGGCACACTTGCACTCTTGTCTGGAAATCCATGACCAAATCTATGCCCTATATAGGCTTTAGGTTGATAAGCATGGCAACATCATGAAGGGTGATAGTCAGTTCCCCACACCAAAAGTGGAACGTGTGCGTCTCTGGATTCCACCGGCCAACAAGCATTCAATAGCAGTGGCACATCCAAGGAAGAGTGCACAATGTGCAGCATTCTCATGATGGGCTGCAACCCAGACTCCTGTAGGACTACAATGTAGCGCTCATAGAGAAGCCAGTGCTCATAGAGAAGCCAATTCTCTCTAGGACCCCCTAAGAACGAAGGAGGGCAACCCAACACTGCTCAACCACACACGACTATGATGTTGCCCATCCCAAGATGGGCCCAACACTGTAGTCCACTCATTGTCGTCACTACAGGCCATGTCCTGTAGAAGACAAAAGAACATGTTATTCTCCATGTACAAAACACAAGATAAATACAAAAAAAATAGAAACACACCATTACATTATAAATAGTAGGTTGAACAAGAACAAGTACGAAGTACATGGCACACATCATTGCATTATAAATCATAGTCTAATGAGAGCTAGTACAAAGCACATAGCACACAACATTGCATTACAAATCATAGTCCAATGAGAACCAACCATAAACACATACATCAATAGGTTCCATATGTACAGCACATACATACTTATGCTCATGGTACATAAATATAGTAAGTACACATTGTGGTGACTACAATGCGGTCGATGAAGTAGGCCTCTTCGGGCAGTCCCTTATAGAGTGCCCCACTATCTTGCATAGCCTGCACTTTCATGGTCGGACCCGTTGCCCACGTTGACTGCATCCATGTCATTATGGATGCAGTAGGACTGCCATCTTCCATGACTGGGCTACTTTAGTTTATCATTCGACACCAATTTCACTTGGCCTAGCCAAAGGTCCCTGTAATGTATGTCGTATAAGTTCAACTCAACACTCCATGTCCTGTATAAACAATGGATGTGGAAGAACTCTAAAATGTATTGTGCAAAAGACTACCGCCAAATCACATGCACATGTAGGTCCATGTCACTACGTTGTCGATGGTGTAGGCATGTTGTGATCCCCTCTCATGTGGCCCATGACATACTTCCCCTTCAAAAAGATCTTGAAATTCTTCTTGATTCCGTCAATGGTGCAAGCAACATGGGAACTGACTTTCTTCATTTTCTTCTGCATGTACTCCTGCATCACTTCCAAGAATTGTTTTCCTTCCTTGAAATGGTTCTCAGCCATCATGCATTGTTCACAAAGTAACCGATGGTGTGATTCCAACTTTTGTCCACAATGGCAGTGATTAGGAGGGAACACACACTCTTTAGCATACCGTTTTACACCTCTAACATGTTCATCATCATTATTCCGTATCTTGCACCATCAGTGTCATCAAGCTAGGACCATTTCCCCGACTCTGGGGCATGCGAGATGATCCATTGGGTGAACACACTTACTTATCTCAACGCACCTTGATCTTTTGTTGGTTGCACTGCCTATGTTTTTCTCACATACTTGGAGGTCTTCTCGTCAAGTTCTCTCCTTATTGCGTCAAACTTGCACCTCTAGTTTTGCATGCAAAACTTCCTGAATTTCTTCACCAACTCTTCATTGTGAAACCGGGTGTGGATGTTTACCGCAAGATGTCTCATGCACCAATGGGTCCACACATTGTTACACTAAAATAGTGATTGCATCCCATCTTACATGGTGCTCAACACCAACAGCAACCCAGTTTTGCAGTCCATGATGAGGCAAACGTTTGGCCGATCGTGTCAACGACTTTCTTCACATTAGCTAGAAACCATAGTCAGCTATCTGTATTCTCATTTTTAATAATCGTGAAGACCACAGGGAGTAACTAGTCGGTCGGCTACAACTTCTATTAGTATGGTGCCTTTTGTACTTGCCGAAGAGGAACATGCCATCCATCATCAACACTTGGCGATAGTACTTGAACAACTCAATAGCCTAGTGAAAGGCCCAGAACACACGGTGCAAGGCAGAACAATTTGATCCCTTTGAAGGGTGCTGCCTCTCCATTTTGTTTATATACATCAAAGATTTGCTTCAATAATTTACTGCATCATTCTTGGGACAAGGTCATACGCCTCCTCATATGTGCTATACATTCTCTCTAGGAAAAAAAATCCATGTAACCCCCTGAATTTTGAAAGAAATTCCATCTAGCACCCTTAACTTTAAAACCAGGAATTTAGCACCCTGAACTTTGCAATCCCTTCCATATAACCCCTAACCCTGTTTTGCATAGTTGTTTTGTCTATATGGCATCATGAGTAGGTGGTTTTGTCGCGTAGGATGACAAGCTGGCCAAGTTGGGTGAATAACATGTGGGGCCTACAATAAATAAGTCTTTATCTCTCTTCCTCATGGATAGTAGGGCCCACTCATCAACTCCATCCCTACCTTAGTGAGGGAGAGAAGATGTTGTGGGCCCCATCTGTCATTCACCCAACTGCCCAACTTGTCATCCTACATGGAAAAACCACCCACTCAGGATGTCACATAAACAAAACAACCTGCAAAACTTGGTTAGGGGGTTATATGGATGAGATTGCAAAATTCAAGGTGCTAAATATCTAGTTTTGAAGTTGACGGTACTAGACAAACTTTCAAGCAAAGTTCAGGGGTTATATAGACTTTTCCCTTCTCTCTATAACCTTCCTCTTGGCCCACCATGTTGACCACATCTACCACCAACAGATTCCACGAAACTGTGACATCCACAACAACTAGGAGACTGACTAGGCTGGCAACATATGTCAATGTCACATTCTTGTGCTTGTGTAGCAGTTCAGTAAGTCACAAGTGTTATCCAGAAGTCTATAGTTGTACCCTTGAATTTTTGCTCCCTAACCTTGCTAGGACAAAAATCACCCACGTACTTCACCACATACGTGTCTGGTTTGGACTTGTACACCTGACACGTATGGCTTATGTTGACAGCATATAGGACAATGGCTTGCTGCATGGCACTCTTGTTGGGAAAGTGTAGGACTAATGCCGGCAATCAGAGGGGGTGAATGATTCTCAGAACATTTCCCCAATAGTATTCAAAATCTTCACTTAAGTGACTATAAGAGTGACCAAGTTAGGACTACACCATCTATGCTAAACAAAACAAAGCTAGAGACCTAAACAAACAAAATTAACAACTTTCAACACATGACTGGTCAACCACCATGGATGGGTCGGTCTGATCAGTCCCCTATTTCTAGAATTAAAAATCTCACATGTCAAAGTTCAAATCCCAAGAACATGCTTAGATCTCATCCAAACACTTTTAAATTTTGTATAAGACTTGTTCATGGCATTAGAAACCTAAACAAATCAAGAATCATAAGTTTCTTGGGCTTGAGTTCATTAAATTGAAGATAATCAAATCTAGGTCTCAAGAACACCATAAAATCATAAAACCCAAATTACTTCTTGCTTGTGGGATCTAAGACATGAGGTCTTCCATATCTACTTTCACATGTCCTTGCAAGGTAATCAAGGCAAAGATTCAGGCAGAAACCACCTAGATCAATATTTCAAATTTCTTGCTCAAGAACATGAAAAATCAAACAAAGAACAAATGAAACACCAAGAATGGATCAAAGGTTTGATCCATTAACAATAGAGTGGATGATTTACAAGTACATGGATAGTTACAAGGTGTCCCACAGCACCACTCTTACACACACAAGATTTCTCACACAGGGAGGGAGAGAAGAAACTACTCTAGACTTAGACAATATGTCAATGTCGCTCTCAAAGCCTCAACCCTAGCTCTTCCCTTTCCTCACTCATATAACAAACACTACTTGGTGGGTCTCAACTCTCTAAGCAATTGGGGGAAAGCCGTCAACCCCAGAAACATGGGTTTTACACACTCATGCAAGTTTCTCAAAGCATTTACAAGATTCAACCCACTAAACCCATCAATCGACTTATCCAAACTAGCTTACCTTCACCTAAACCACATCCCTTTGCACTATGATTTTGTCCAAGGCCCAAACCTCATATTTTGGTAAACTATCAAAATACACTGATGAAGCTTCCAGGCACCTTTACTTGACTCTGTCACCTTTCATGTGGCCCCAGTGACTTCCTGCCAAGCCTCTTATGTGTCTAGATCCCACCGAACTATTCTTGCTTGCAAACGGGTCTAAGTCACTTGGCACACCACATGCTTCATCTTACACCATGACGGCACTCGGCTTTCTTGACCGTTCTGGACCTCCGCTCCTTTTGAGCTTAGTCCTGGTCCACCTTACTATTGACCTCCATGTCTTCACATCAAAGCATCTCCGCTTGCTTTGACACATAGCTCATAGTGCTCAATAACTAGCTGTCATGTCTTCATGCATTCGGACTCCCTTGAACCATCTCTATGTGAATCGGCCTTGGCACTTCGCACACCACATACGCCAACTCGCCTCTTCATGATCCTTATCTTCCCTGTGCTTCTCACTTAATCCACGTAGCCTCAACTGGACTTACTTGATTGTACGGACCTTAGCTCTCCCACTTAGTCTTGGTCCCTTGCCGGCAACCGCCAACGTTTTCCAAGCCACCTCCCATCCAAAGACCAAGTAACTATCTAGCACAAGTTCTATGCACTTGACTCACATTAGTTAAAATAATGCATCATGCAACTCAAAACAATCAAACACCAACACCCATGTCGTGCTCACACTCAAACCAACTTAAACCCATTTTCATCAACACCCCAGACATGTCTAGGATACCACCAGACATGCATGTGCTTGACAAGCTAGCCTGACTACCATGCCACTGCCGGACAAAATGCCTAGTACCAATCTGACCACTCTCATACATTGGCCAGACCGCCAACCACTGGCCAGTCTGACCACATGAGCCAACTCCAAAACACGCTCTCTAGAAAAAGCAACCACCAACTAGAATTCAATCACACCGCCCTAGCGGTTTGACCGCCAACAAAAATCTGGTCACACTAGATCACCCAATCAGATTGTGACTCCCAAACTAGCTGAACCAGATACATTGACAATAGAACTAAAATATGATTTTTTTTTTGAAACTTTCAAATTTTCAATTTCAAGTCAACCAAAGTGCCAATTGTTCATCACCAACATATTCTAAACCTTCTACAAGGTCACTCAGGAAGCGTTGCCCTACTAATAGAGTATCTTCATTGAATACCCATTCAGACCTGTCTTCTTGTGACAAGACAAGGGAGGCCACCGCAAGATCATCCAACTCGAAGACACATACTCATCATCAATACACAGAATGTCATTGACTACACCACCCTAACCAGCATCTTCATCTACCTCATCTACAATACTATCCGTCTCTACATCTGCCTCATCATCATATTGCATTCCATCTAACAAGTCCTCCAAATAGTCATGGCAGTCAATACGGGCTGCCCACTATTTATCTATGCCTTCGTTGGGCACAAAATTCTAAGCACACCTCGTGAGGTCTCCATCATCCTCACCAATATTAGGTTTCACTGTGCCACCACCATCCAGCCACACCACTTCCACACTGCCACTACCATCGGCCTCACCCCTGCTCGATGATTCTCGCTTGTCTACAAATTGCACATACACCATGGGCCTCCCATATATCATCACGCCAAGATTGCTTGCAATCTCCATGTACAACCCCCATAAGGCGCTGCCTGTCACCTTTACTAGCTCCCAAGCGTACTCCTCTAAACCTCCAACCGTTGTGGCAACTACCGCCTTGATGATAAGCATCTTCTTGGCTGTCTTGCCATCCAATGCAATCTGAACGCAACTCTTGAGCTTAAGAAGGCCCATGTCCTTCACCCCCGATGCCCAGATCACCTTTCGTTCAAAATTTGATAGGTCTACCACGTATGACCCGTCTTGTATGACACCGCTCCTATAAAACATAAATAAATCTTGTATATCCAACATCACAAAATCCGCTTAAATTCAACAACACTAAAATAAAACTAAACATAACTAAAAGTAATCATGCAAGTCCACATCCATAAGGTTGCTACCCTAATTCTTCACGCTAGTACACAGAGAAGACTGTGCTATCACATTATTGAGCTTCCTCTCACACTCTTGCATGCGTAAATAATGAAAAGGTCATTCTACCACAGAAATAACAACTGAATTTGTCATGAATTATATTCAGCTACTTGAGGTTTAACATGTATATACTTGTAGGTCAACTTCTTTTGCGTCAAGGATAGGACACGAACAATTGATCATAACTAAAACAATTTATCACATCCTATATATATATATATATATATATATATATATATATATATATATATATATATATATATATATATATATATATATATATATATATATATATATATATATATATATATATATATATATATATATATATATATATATATATATATATATATATATATAGAAAAATACATTCTACTTCTAGGTGTAGTTACTCCCACTCATGATATACCATCTAAACGAATTTAACATATTATTTATCACTTTAAGTATTCTCATATACTAATTCTAAGATACTCCAATGCTAACTACATAAAAAAATTGTAAAGGGGTACCTAAAAAATTGTGTGTGTGTATGACGCCGAAATAGGACACATTGGTGTCCGGGCACAATAATCTTAAATACACGAGTTCAACCTAGATTTACGTATATTTTTCAAAAATTTCAGTTTTAGGGTATATATCTATCTATAATCATTCAAATGAAACGCATAACTCAATTCAAATGAAACACATACCTTTAAAAAATATATTTGAATTCAAAGATTTTAATCAACTTTAGATCACATGCTTTGCTGATTTTTATATAAAATTAGCATAAACCTACAATCGAACTATCATAAAAAAGGCAACTGCAGTTCGAATTTTAGTTCAAAATTTGTTGAACTAGTTAGAAAACTAGTTAAACTAAATATCTAGATAATTCTAAAATTTTTTTGCAAGTGATACATAAGGAAAATACCTATTTTAGATCATAGTGCCTTGAGACCATGGTGTCTTAGTTAATTATACTCTGTGTGTGTGTGTGTATATCACAGAAAATTATAAACATAAGTGTAAAATATACGTGCATGTGCAAGTTTGTTGGAGTAATTGTTACATACATGCTAGTAATTATAGGTATGTTGTCTATAGGGGTGGGAAAAAGTAACGAATAATCTGTTTAATCCAATATTTGTATCTACGAAAATGCGAATGTGGTAAGCAAAATCTATATTCGAAACTGTTCATATTCAAGAATATTTGTATCCGTATATGAGAATATTCATATTCGCATTCGTATTTGAGAATTTTCATATTTGTATTTGTACTCGAGACTATTCAATTCATATTAGATCCGTTTTCTATACCTATTTGTACAATGCTAACAACTACAAATAAATATCATGATGGAAATAAAGTGTACTAATTTCCTACAACGCTAGTAGTACCTCCCTAATAACCGTGTTATGCCATTCCTCCCATAACGAATATATCCACTAAGACATCATTATTTCTACTAACAAACAATAAAAATGATATCATGTACACCATATATA
The DNA here is from genome assembly GCA_036346575.1 of Dendrocalamus sinicus. Lineage (NCBI taxonomy): Eukaryota > Viridiplantae > Streptophyta > Magnoliopsida > Poales > Poaceae > Dendrocalamus > Dendrocalamus sinicus. The sequence continues at coordinate 16,249,810 of CM070656.1, read as the reverse complement.
GTGCTTATGAACGTAATGGTGAGCATAAAATAACCACTACACTAATTATACCCTAATCAAAAAAATTTGTGCACACATATATATTTGGTGCTTCGTACATTAATAATTAAAACAATACAACAACAAAAAATTCAAACTTTAGCTCTAACAACAAATAATTGCTCACTAACGTATTTTAATTAATGTTTTCCACTTACACACTAAATTTATGTGCACATTTCCAATCCCACGTCACATCATTTTTTTTCACCTATTCAAGCTAAACCTAGAGGTAAGTCCATTTTCTACTATTTTAATGACTACCACTACTACAAAAGAGGCTATACTGAACAGGTGCATCACAGACAGTTCATATAGAACCGTCTATGTTTAAACTATCATAGATGATTTATACAACCGTCAGTGATATTTTCACAAACAGTTATTAATACGAATCGTCTTTGATAATTATGACTTATCACAGACGGTTCGTGTTAAGAACCGTCTATGAAAGTTCTGCATCACAGACGGTTCATGTAAAAAACCGTCTCTGATATTGCGGACATCACAGACAGTTCTTATAAAAAATCGTTTGTGATATTGTGGACATCACGGACAGTTTGTATGAATAACTGTCTGTGAATTATCACAGACAGTTATTAATATGAACGGTATGTGATAATGTTGGTATCACAAACCGTTTGTGGTTGGAACCATCTGGAATAATCTATGCTATTAAATACCGAGCGTATGTGGTCTTGACACAGATCTGTTTTCATTGTGCTGCATCAGTGGAGCGAGGCTGCCGAATTTGGGGAGTTACGTCTTCTTAGTGAACAGAGGTTAGTACTCAATTGCTTCTAATATCTTATATGCCCTATAATTGAAAGAGATGATAGTTAGGTTTTTGTTTAGATCTAGCTAGCTAGGTTTAGAAAGATAATGGTACTTTGCTCAATTTTAGAATAGGTAAGTACTCCTAGTTTACTTCAATATATTCTTACTTAATATTATTGTGTCATGAATACATGGCTAGCTAGCCACCTACCTAATATAGATGTCATGTGTAATTAAGTCTAGCTAGTCTGATTTGCTATAGTAGCGCTAATAATTGTTTTTGACACCCATTTGTTACATGTGTAGCGTAGATGGACCGAAGCTTGATGAACGTTGAGAACCGTGTTAGTGAGGAGTACATTAATGACGTGTCTGCTTTTAGAAGAGCGACCGAGCTGGATATGTTAAAGAAGGGATGGAATATATGTACTGTGCATGCATTGATTGTAATAATCTAAAGATGTTTAGCAACTTAGCGCAGATCAAAGCACACTTGATTCGAAGGGGCTTTAGAAAGGGGTACAAATGTTAGACTAGTCTCGATGAAGAGAAGATTACACAAGAAGGTAGTTATGACATCGTCGAGGGAGACAACGATATGCCGGTTGTGGACTGTGCTTTCGATCATGAGGATAGGTCATAGGATGACAATCTGGATCAGATGCTATGTGATACAGAAGGGAACTATAGTGGGAGAGAGTTTGGTAAATTCAAGGGCTTGATGGAGAACTCGAAGAAACCTTTGTTTCCAGGCTACAAGCCACAATACACGAGGTTGTCATCAATTCTAGAATTGCTGAAATTAAAGGCAAGCAATGGTTGGTCCGACAAGAGTTTCACGGCATTGTTAAGTCTCCGAGCGGACATGCTTCCAAAGGGAAATGTGTTGCCGAGAACCACCTACCAAGTTAAAGATTCTTTGTCCATTGGGAATGGAAGTAGAAAGAATACATATATGTCCGAATGATTGTACCCTGTACCGTAAAGAGTATGCTAGCCTACATGTTTGTCCGGTGTGCAACACATGACTGAAGTGACACCATATATTGAAGAGCACAAGGACATGCTATGCCAAGAGAATGCAGGCCAATCAGAGGTTTGGATCACGAGACAACACAACCGTTAGTTCAAGAATGGTTGAAGGTGCGATTGACTAGGAGGTCGTCAAGTGAAACACTACAATGGTTGGCAAAAGGGCCAAAATTTACAATTGTGACATAGCAAGGATACGACATTAATGGCTACACATTTTATACAACAGATCAGGATAGAAAGAGCACAGTGCAGAACTCAGGTGTCCACATAGATGCCTATGATGCACACGTCAGTACCACTGGCCCAAGCTTGTACAACAGGTTTGTAGAGGAGATTTGAGAGTTTGACTATGTAATTTTCAAGATTTCTCTATATCAGTGCCGTTGGGTCCAACTCCCGCGTGGTGTAAAGGTCGACAAACACGGCGTCACTATTTTATGTAACCAACCTGGCAAATAAGAAGCGTCATGTAGTTCTTCAGGGAAAAAGAAGGATTGTCAGAGTTGAGAATGTTATAGATGAGGAAGAGTACAATCAATTTGATGAGTTGCCTCCATTCGGAGACGGCATTAGGCTCGAGGAAGAACAAGGTGATGAAGCAAGCTATATGCGTGTCGATCATTGTGAATGGCTTTATTAAAAGGAAATAGCCAAGTGTAATAAATGGTCTCACACAGTCAACACCTATTTGGAAATTGTTGTGATGTAATCATAATTACGAAACTCGGCATGTAACTATGGAACTATATTCCATTGTAATTGTAATTGACTCAGTAACTAAGAAATAGTTATATTTATGATTATGCTTGCGTTTTTCATAATATTGCATGGCCAGCATGATTTTTTGTGGCTAGTAAGAGCGAACTATCACAAGCGGTTTATCGCAAGAAACCGTCTGTAATAATACTATCACAGACAGTTCATTTATAGAACCATCTGTAATATATTATATTACAGATTGTTCTTTTATGGAACCGTCTGAGATATGTTGAATATCACAGATGGTTCTTTTATGGAAATAAAAGAACCTTAGTTGAATTTCTTATCATATATTTATTTTCATACCAAGGCTATTATTGTTAATGGATTTATTATTCATCACCAAAAAGGGAGAGATTGTAAGTTCAAGCTCGATTAAGATGGTTTTGGTGATAATGACAAATACAATTGTGAGACTAATATGTTTATTGATTATGATATTGCTTAGTCTCATTTGGATGAAAAAGTGAAAAATATAAGAGGTATGCATTCAAAATCACATTCTTATCTTATTGTATTCCTCGGATCCAAAATATAGAATGAACTTCACCAAATAAGTCAAACTTGAATATATGCATACGCTTTCACAATACATTCTTGATTGCACACATTTAGGGAGAGTTCACCCTATATTTTGTGGTGTCATTAGTATTGATCCATATTATATTTTCATATATTAATGATCTTTACTTTGAAACATATTTCTTGAGTATATATAGCTTATGTAGTTCATATATACTCATAATCAGGTTGTCATTTAATTCCTCCATTTTGTGTTAATGGTTGGATGATTAATGACAACTGGATGAGTAAGCTTTGCTTTAAAAGCCTATTCTAGAGTATACAATTATTGTGTACATGTTATATATACACAATTCAATTTCTATCTCATTATTTATTGAGATTATCATTAATTACCAAAAAGAAAATATTGTAGAATCTAGTCCCTCCATTATGTGTTAATGGTGAAGTTTGGTAATTGATGGCAATTGTTTTGTGAACTAACATTTTCCATAAGTTGGATAAATAAGTTAGGTTCCACAAATGAGAAAGACTTGGGATAACTTCATGTGTTGAAGATCATCAAGTCAAGAAAAAGATGTATCATGAGTTAATGCATGTCCAAGAGGAGATGATTATGTGTCAATCATCAAGTCAAGTGAAGACTCATCATATATTGATAGAGGTCATGTGAAGGATGCATCATGTATTGATGCATGTAAAGACGATGACCCGGATTTGAAGTATAGATGTGAGTCATCAAATTTCAAAGGGATGCGTAAGGTAAATGTATGACAAGCTAGGGCTAAGGATGTGTTTCTAGTCTCTTACCTGTCTTGGTGTTTGATTGATAGACCAGATTGCTAGTATAGGTTGCCGTACTATTAAGAGGGGTCATGTCTAGTAGCTTGAGTCTTATCATATGTTGATAGCTCAACCTCTCCTCTTGTAGCACTCTTTGTCATGAGGCTTGTATTTACGAATGTGTTTTGTAAATAGTTGAAACTCATGTGTTGAATCCTTGTAACATGAGACTATATATTGTGAATGTGTTTTGTAAGTGTTTGAAGTCCATATTTCTATTCTTTGGACTATGAGGCTTATATTTGTAAATGTGTTTTGAAAATGGTTGAAGCTCATATATATAATCCTTGTGTCATGATTCTAAAAGTGTGCAAATGTGTTTTGCAACTTTTTTGGAATCATGGATAATCCTTATGTGCATGATACTATAGTTTGCAAATGTGTTTTGCAAAATCTGTTGAAGTATATGCACTTCTCGGAGAAACCAAAACTACCGCAATGTATTCTGTTGTACTAATGCTAATCGGAACTACTGGTGTTGTAATCATGAAACTAACATGTCCGTTGGTGGTCGGAAGACCTATGTGGTCGAGAACCATTGTGGTTAAACCAATATGGTCAAAGATCAATGTGGTCAGAAACCAGCATGATCGAAGCCGACGTAGTCGAACCAATGAGGTCGAAGAGCGATGTGGTCATTGACCTGTGTGGTCGAAGATTGACGTGGTCTAAGATCAAAGTGGTCGAAACCAATGTGGTCGAAACCGATGTGGTCAAGATCTGTATGATCGAAGACCAGCGTGATCGAACCAAGATGGTCGAATATGATGTGGTCAAGATCTACGTGATCAAAGACCAACGTGATCAAAGACCAACGTGGTCGAACCAAGACAGTCGGATCTGACGTTGTCAAGATTTGTGTGATTAAAGACCAACATGGTCGAACCAAGATGGTCAGAACCGATGTGGTCGAGGTCTGTATGATCGAAGACCAGCGTGGTCGAACCGACGTGGTCGAGACCTATGTCATCATAATCGACATGGTCAAACTGACGTGATTGATACAACGTGGTCAAAGATCAGCATGGTGGTTGAAGATCTGCGTGATCAAAGATCGATGTGGTCCAAAATTGACATGGTTGACGTGGTCGAGACCTGAGTAGTCGAAACCAATATGGTCATTGACTAGTGTAGTCGGAGACCTATGTGGTCGATCCAGATAACGTGGTCGAAGAGCAGAGTGGTTGGAGACCAGTATAGTCGGAGACCTATGTAGTTGAACTGGACAGCATGGTTAGAGATCAACGTGATCAGAGATATGAGTGGTCGAACCATCCAATGTGGTCAGGGACTAGTGTAGTCGATAATCGGTACTTTCTACCAGCTCTGTGTGAGTGGTCCGATCAACAAGCAGTACTACCGACTCTGTGTGAGCGATACTTCTAATTTGCAGAATGTCTGCCTTGTGTAGCAGTATATTTTTTTAGAGAAACACTTATGTGGAGTCTTCTCGTCCTCGAGGAAATCGGTAGTTCCGCAAGAGTACCGTGGTACTTTCGATGATCGGTAGTACTAGACTTTGCATGATGGAACTACCGAATTTAACTGCAATAGCTATTTTTCTGACCTTTGTTGAGGGGAGCGGAAGTATCAGTCGTTTGCTTGCAGTACTGCCTGAAATCCTATTTTTCTGTCCCAATGACTAGTTTTGAGGTGTAGGGTATATATACACCCTTGTGGTTAGTTGGAGAATAACTTTTGGCTCTCCATTTCACTCCCTTGATCTAATGTGAAGTCCTCCTATCAAATGTGCAGGTGTTGCACCTTGTGAATAAGGAGGAAGTCTCTAAATTGTATGTGTTGCATCTAGAGGTGGATTCCATATCCACTAGAGTGGTGTGCATTCATTGCACATGGTGAGAGTCAAGCAAGGGGCTTGATTTATTACTCCTGGAGTTTACCAACTCTAGACAGCGTTGGAATCGTCGTGCGCAGTGATATTCTCAAATAAGGTTGTAAGAAGACTCAGCAAAGTTGTGAAGGTTGGAGCTCATCTACCCAGAGAGGAAAAGAACTACCACTAGTGGATTGAGGTGTTTCGGCTTAATTTGTGGAGCCAGTCCAATTCGTTTGGACTAACCTCAACGTGGACTATGGGAGACCGGCAAGTCTCCGATCACCATGGTAAAAAGAAACCATGTCAATTGTGGTTTATTTTCTTGTGCTCTATTTATATTCAATCAATTTATATTCATAGAATTAAATTATTTGATTGTCATCCTCGGATTGCAAACCTTAACATAGGCTTATCTTGTTGATGCACTTAGGTGAACCCGATTGTTTTAGGCATTATTTGTGCTAAACTTTTTTAAGTTAAGCTTCCATATTATTTACTTGGTATAGTCAAATAGAAATTGATAATTAATTATAGAAGATTTTTAGACTGCCTATTCACCCCTCTCTAGTCAGCATCCTCGATCCAGCACCCAGCCCTACACACTCCGTTCCGCACACCGTGCCCTGCGCCAACACCACCCACGTGCTACCTGCACCACCCATCGTGCCATGCTGCCCGAACGTGCTCGTGCTATCTTGTGCGGCGCCACCCTCCACTATAGGACAACAGCAATGCCACAGTACCCCTAGCTATTTAAGCCTTGGATGGACCCTGCACCCCCCATTGCCCCCTTCTTCCACCCTTTCTCCCTGAGCTGAGCTGCTCTAGTGCTCGCACCCACCGCCGTTTCTACCCCGTTGTTTGGGCCACCTTGGTGAGCTCCATTCAAACCCATTCTTGTTGAAATATGTTCCCATACATCCTCATGTTGAAATTAATTGGAATTCTACACTCCCAAGCTCGCCGCGCTGACCTCCTTCCTCAACTCCAACCATCATCGCCTCCAACACCGTCGCCTTCTCTCCAGAGCTCCTCCCTCCTACTCATCGTACCTAGAGCTCCCCCATAGTGCGCTGGACCTTCTCCAACCACCAGTCAATGCTTTCCTTCACTCGGCCACCGCCTCCATGGGAGCCACCCACCGCCGCCCAAGGTGTATGTCGCTGGCCCGCTCTGACATTTCTCCACCACTATGAACCACTCGGTGAGCTTCCAACACCATACTTATGCTTGTGCACCCTCTTTTTCCTTCTCACTTTCCTCTAGCCAACACTATCTCTGTTGCCTCACCATGTCCGACCACCCAAGCTATCGCTCGAGCCACGATGACACGGACCCAGCCAATGTGCCACCTCCCAGGGTCTCCTTGTCTCCCGATCAACCCATTTTGCCGTTCCATCCTCTCTTCCGGCCAGCCCTCGCTGGTGCAGCTGCCGCCAAGGCCATGCATCGCCACCCTCTATCTGGTTCGAACCCCTCTCCCCACCCCTCCTCTTGATCAATTGCATGGTTTGGCAAATTGATTGTCATATAAAAATAATTAGTATAAGTTTAAGCCTTGTAAAAATAATAATTATTGTTTACACATCTCCAAAAATCATGAGGCCATTTTTCAAATAGTAAGTGAATAATTAAGATAAATCATTTAAATTTTAAGTCTCTAATATGTGAGATTTAAATTAAAGATTTCCTTGTTTATGATTAAGAAATTCTTAAACATGATTTAGGAGTCATTAATATTTATCTCATATCCAATTGCTAATCAAAGACACTATTAATATATATATCACTCTATGCAATTGATAGCTAAGTTAAAGAAAAGGAAATTAACTAATATGCATTTGCCGTCTAAATTGAAATGCAAATCTAAATTAGAAGTCCCGATTAAAATGTAATCTTGCCTCAATAACAATCGCTCCATCATTATCTCTAGATTAAAATCACCAATAATAATTAAATTAATATACTAGCAATTCGAGGCACAACATTAAGAGAGAACTCTAGTAAAATATAGACTCTAAGGTTAACTTGATGAATTTAAGTTATACTCTTCGAAAGTTGAACTCACACCCTAATGTCTAATTGCTAACACTCATAAGATAATTCCTAGTGTTCTTTTAGATTCTCATATCTATCATCGGTCTAACCCAACTCTTGAAACTTCCTTAATAAATATAAAATAATAAAAAAGTTATTAAATTAAAGATCGAGTGTTAGCATCTTGCAATCGGCTATACCTAGCCATATTTCAATCTAAAGCACAATATTCTTGTGAATGCTCCTTCAACGTTGATCCTTCTTTTATAACCCTTCCTGGCGAAGCCTCCCCGCCGTTCCCTCCTTTTGCTAAAAATTCATTTGACGTTGTCAAGTATCTCGCCATTTACTAAATCTTCTCTCACATCCTCAATCATAGCAAGACTTAAATAAGCTTAACAGAATTTATTTGGACTTTTGAAGTTCTTTGCATTTATTTGGTTTTTCAATCATTTATTACATAATTAGAAGCTAAAGTCTCAAAGAAGCGATGGCTTGAGCGGGACCAAGATTCAAATAAAGATGAAGGCCAAGAGTTTCAAGATCCTTGACTGAGAAGGTTTTGAGTAAAATCAAGGCCATAGTAAATTGAGCAAGGTAAGTCATTACTTTGATCATACGCACCTACCTTTTGAATGAAAATTATTTTATTTAAAAATATCAAATTGCATACTTTACTTTGTTATGCAAATTATATTCACACTTGTTCATAGTTAATTCCCTATGGATAATTGCTTAAGTGTACCCAACACCTTGGCTTTAGACATAAACCCTTGTCCTATAATTTTTGGTAAACATATTAGTTATAAGTTTTATCTAAGTGCTATGTTTAGTCTTTCGTAAATTCCTGGGGGGCATTAAATTACCCTATCATCATTTCAAATATGAAACTAGTTTTGATCAGCCATTGGAGGGAAATGGCTAGTATGTTGCGATAACTTAGTTTTATGCTCCTCAAAAACCCTAAAACTTGCTTTACCTATCTGGGTGGATGGTAAGAGTGACTGGTACAAGTGTAGCATGAGATATTGTGGTTGTGGTAGCAACACCTAAATAACTTTAAGGACCAAATCCTATGATGACCTCCCAATGTAAAATAGTGCAACCATAAGTCTATAATGGGTATGACCTACCTAACTAATTTGCATCGACCCAATGTGGATTGCGTCATGCAATGGCACATGGTCAAGTGAGCAAGTGGAGGTTGTTGACGTGGTGGCGCAAGAGGGGCTTCTAGAGCGGGCAGACATAGCCGCACAATAATGGAAACCTTAGCGAGCACGACCTAGCTGGGGAGATGCAATGTAAAGTTCTTGTGGTGATCTTCTTGATTCAGGAAATATGTGAAGCATAACAAGGTGATTATATCTTATGGGTAAAGTGTATAATCTCTAAAAAGTGAAAACTGTTCGAACAACTGTGTCCATGGTCATGGGCGGGCATCAAAACTTACTCAAGTTAGTGTCTATTTCTAAAAATTTGTGGGTGGGATGAGTACTCGTCGAGCGGATGTAGCCCTAAATTGATTTCCCCTAGGCAAACGTAACCTAGTGATTATAATGGGCGAAAGTAACCCTAAACTACCATACGGTGGAGGTAACTATGCGCTATAATAGGTAGATGTATCACTACTATTATTACTACATTCTCTCAAATAATTTAGAAAATCTGGTTTAGTTAAAACTGCAAAGTCTTAGGGATATTCCTATTTAATGTAACTTTGAAAATGATGCCTTTAGAAAATAAAAAAAACCTCAAGCTTCAATTTGACAGCCTTGCATCTATATTACTGCATTTTGTGTGGTGGCTTTCTGAGTACCATCGTACTCATTTTTGTTCAATTATCAATATTCAGTAAGTAAGAAGGAAAAAGTCAAACTCTACGGTCATCTAAAAGAGTCGACATAGCTGGTAGCGAACCCCAGTTGGCTATCTGTGGGGGTGCCCTGAGGGTACCACCTGTGTTAAGTTCTTTTTCCGCTGTTGTTTTTTAATGAATTTGGTCTGACCAACCCATGCTTAAGTCTATTATTGTATTATTTATGCTTCCACAAGATATGATTTTGATATACAATAATGTAGCTATGAGCACTATCTACTGATCCAGGAAATAGTACGATAGTAATCACAAAGGATTCTAGATTGTAAAATCTGGGTCTGACAAAGGCTTTTAGGAGCTCAAGTGTTTCATCAATGGAAAATATAAACTAGACCCACACATTAAAGTTAAACTACAATAATAGTTTTTTGAAGGTCGGGCAGGAGAGCTATTGTGTATTGATTCACAGGGAGAAGAAAATAATTACAAAAAAGCAAATTTAGTTTGCCAAGACCGGGTTGGGGGAGTGAAGCGAGGCCGCGAGAAGTCCAAACAAGGTCCGATCATGGTGTTAGAGCAAAAATGATAGCTCTACTAGCTTATTGGCCCTTGCAAGGACCCAAGCCCCTACCTCATCCTTAATGGTCACAGTCAAATGGCCTGGTGAAGATGTCGTTTGCCAAAAAATCAAGTGTTCTGCTCCTTCCATATATGCCAAGTGACAAGCATAACCAGAGTGGCAATTGCCTTCTATGGAGGTCCATGAACAAAAAACGATCGATTCCCACCATTCTCGAATTGAAGAAAAGGTGCGCCAAGAATTCGGATTGATGGAATCATGAGTGATCCATTGTGCAATGGATCTCCATATTGTTTTCGTGTAGTGGCACTCTATCAATAGATGGATCGTAGATTCTAGAAGTTCTGTACAGAGTGGATAGGTGTGCTAGTTGGGCCACCCTCACATGGTAATCGATCCATTGTCCATAGCCTATTCTGGGTGGCAAGCCAGGCGAAGATTTTGTATTTCTGTGGTGCCCAAGTTTTACAGACAAGATGGTTCATAGTGGCTTTTACCACTCTAAGAAATTGTGCTTCGTACGTCGAGGCCACCGTGTGTATTCCATTGTGGTTGAGTTTCCAAATGACCATGTCCTGTAGTCCTTCATGCAGGTTAATGACAGAGATGTGCCACAGAGATGTGCCCCCAAATAACAATGAGCTCATGTATGAGCTGAGTGGTTAGGTTAGCTGCCCAGTCAAGGTCGTGTAGCCAACTGTTCCCAGTTAGGGCATCTTGTAAGGTGTGTTTCTTTTTCCTGGAGGCCATGAAGACGGTAGGTGCAATATCACATAGTCTATTTCCTCCCGCCCAAGCAGAAATCCAAAACCCCGCCTTCTCTCCATTCCCAATCATCATGGCGGTGGCTGCAACAAAAATTATCCAGTCCTGGTGATCACATGGGGTTTTCATTCCTTACCAAAGTTTGGTTTGGGCACTCCATTCTTGCCATAGCCATCGAAGTCTTAGAGCCCTGGCAAAGCGCTCGAGGTCCAAGAGGCCGAGTACCCTAAGGTGTGTCAGTCTACATACTGTTCTCCAGTTAACCTTGCACTTGCCTCCCGTTAGCTGTTCGAAGCCCGCCCAAAGGAAGCATCTCAGTCGCCTATTGAGTGTTGTGATCATATTTTTGGCACTTCAATGGCCGTCAGGAAGTAGGTCGACTAGCTGTCAGGATGGATTTCACAAGGGTCTTCTACCCACTAGAGCAGGAGGTTAGCATGCCATCTTACCAGTCGGGATGCGTACTTGTCATCGAGCTTTTGGAAGTCTACCCAGTGAAGCCTTTTTATAGCGAGCGGCAAGCCAAGGTAGTTAAAGGGAAGCTTACTTGCTGGACTGGTAAGCCCTGTAGTACCTCGCACAGGTCGATGTTTTCGCATCTAATTGCTAAAACAGTATTTTTCTAGAGGTTGGCTTGCAGTCATGTCGTGCCACCGAATATATTTTGAATCCATACCAATGTACATACATCGTGTGGATGTGGTGTGAGGAAGATGGTGGCGGCATCCGCATAAAGAGAGGTTCTAAGGGTAGCTGCACGGCCTCCCAAAGGATGCAAGAGATGAAGTTATGTTGCTATGTTGAGGATCCTTTGTAGTGGATCTATTGCTATGATAAAGAGGAAAGGGGATAGCAGGTCACCCTATCGTAAGCCTCTGTGGTGCTGTATGTTGTCCCCGGGCACTCTATTTAGAAGTACCGTAGAGGTGGCAGTTGAGAGAAGGCAGGAAACCTAGTCTCTCCAACGGGGAGGGAAACCTCTGTTTTCCAATAAGGCCAATAGGTAGTCCCACCTTACGGAGTCAAAGGCTTTTGCAATATCCAGTTTGAGTAGGAGTGAGGGGGTTCTGCTTCGGTGGTACCTTCTTGCCAGGTTTCGTACATATAGGAAGTTGTCCTGAATGCATCCCCCTTTAATGAAAGCGCTCTAACTTGGGGGAGACAAGATCATTCATGAAAGGCACCAAGCATAGCTCCATGACTTTCGCAACGATTTTAAAAACACTGTGAATAAGGCGGATATGTATGAAGTCCCTCACGGATTGGGCCCCATCTTTCTTCGGCAGTAAAATTAAATTTACGGTGTTTGTGTGATGAAAGCTGCTTGTTCTCAAGTTGAAGAATGCATGTAGTAGGGCCAACATGAGATCCCCCTTTATGATGTCTCAGTATGTACGATAGACGGTCCCGTTGAACCTGTCGGAGCCCCGGGCTTTATCCGCCAGCAGATCTAGTATCGCCGCATTCATCTCCTGTTCGGTGAAGGGGGCAACTAAGGTGTGAAGGTACAAGAATAGTTATGCATTCATTAAACTAAACTAGCCTCGCACATTCGTAGGACAGAAAAAAAACCAGTCAGAAATTTGGAGATCAGATGTTTTTCATGAAAGCAAAATATTGCACCATCGTCACCATGATGGAAAGTTTGAACTTAAAAAAAAGAGGAACTGATACTAAAGTAGTTAACATACTTGCTGGCCCTCTTGTCTTCATCAGAGAAACCAGAATCATTGCACAAAAGTAGAGTTGCACATGCATGCCTTAGACAAGAATATCTTGTGGGTGTATAAAGATGAGATAGCAACCATATCCATGATATGTACTTTTGCAGGGAGTAGTGGGGGAGAACAAAAGGAATGCCATAAGACTCAGACCAGCAATAACAATTCAGGATTGCCTTGTATAGAAAGCTCAAAGGACTGATTTGATCATGTTACTCATATTTGTCTGAAGGAATGCAATGGCATCTCCTTCATTTCCATTTTATATGGAAGAATTTTCTTCCCCTCTCCTTTGTCTATTGATCTGAATGCTTTGATAAACGAACTTCAGAATAACAATGCTTAGTTGTGTTATCCCTCATCACAACCGGGTGACTGATGTTCATGTGATTCTGACTATCACTTACTAAGAGAACAAGACTACTTCTCCAGAATTGCTAGCGGTAATCGCGCACTAATTTTCTTTGTATTAAACTTCTTGAGAGGCCTTGCAGAATAGGCTTTGTGGTCATAGTGTGCTAGAACAATCGTTTCCCTTCACGATAAACTATATTCAAGAAAAGTAAGTAATCTTATGTTTTAAGGTGTCCCATTTAATTTACCAATTATATTTGGCACAGCTAGAACTGCTATTCCCTGTCATTCAACAAACTCCAATGTTTTTTTTATTTTCTCAAAAAGAAATACTTGTCCAAGGAAATTCAAACCCAGTCCTCTTTAGCAATTGCAATTCAGATACATTTGGCCATGCAGGATGTCATTCATGACGGTCACCATGTTAACCATTGAGGTACACCCCTTTTGGTTATGAGGGCACCCCATCACGATGCATCAGAATATCCCATCACATATTCCCCAACGGAAGGTCACAATACTCAAAAGTTAAAAGAGCTATCTATGATCTACGGACCCGATAAGATTTGTACTGCTTTCCTTTCACTGTCACTAGTGCAGGGGTGTGGGAGTGCATGCAGATGCTGACAGGATTAAAGCCCTCCTAAGAGAGCACTTACATTGGTCCTTCAAGATTAGTAGTCGAAAAGCTTAGTCAAACATTCTTTGTTAATCTCTTTTCCATGAACATCCTTTCATTAACTCTTATGCCCTTTTCCTACCGAAAGATACATTGCTGACCAGTCCAGCATTACTGGTGCTAAGATGGTCCTGGTATATAGAGACGAGAGGCAGTAAGAAAATTCAAATAACTTCGATCAGCAAAGCACATGTTTTCCCAAAAAAAAACATGCCTGATAATTAATGTGATATACGACCAAGGTTCCTTTGGAACATGGGGATTTTCCAAAATACCTACAGGAATTGAACTATTTCCTATGAAATCATTAGAAATCCCTGAAGATATCTTGTGTTCTATGTCGGGATTCGAATATGCAAATCCAGACCCTATCGGCCACTGACACGCTTTCTTTAGGTGTGCGAATAAGATGATCATATATAACAAAGCTTTTCATAAACTTCACCCAACAGTGACCCCTACCATCAAGCTTAAACCCAATAACCTCACCCTAGCACACGTATGTAGAACTTAACGTTGGATTTGTAAATGGAAACCGTTCATATGATATAACCCAACACATACAATTACACCCTCTAGCCTTGGCACGAAGCCTAACCTACAACCTAAGGAGTAAATACAGAAACTCGGTAACTTACTGAAATAGGTCCTTCCCGTAGAGCATGTGGTTGTCTAAGTGAGCTCAATTCAATGGCGCACAAAGTTAAGTCCTTAACTGACTAGGATGACACTACCGAATTCTCTAACTACACAAGGGATGCACGAAGCTATCACAACACATAGTCACACAACACATTCCAATCGCACCACTATAAATCATTTATCTACTAGTTGATTTTAATATGCAACATATACCATAAAAGATAACACATAGTGCACACAGGTATTTACAAAGCAATTATATATATCATTAATCAGGGTTAATTTGATATTCCCAATTGATGTCAATAATCCCAAGTATGGCTAAGCAAGTCTAAACCAACCTATGTTGGTGCTACAATAATGACCAACCAATATAACTTATCCTAGAGTGACAATGGATCATGGCATACAAATGGCACTCTGATGAGGACATCCCATTACTATTTCATCTTTCAATTCTCTAAGTGTGCATGAGGACATTGTTCATGATGTGCCTAAAAGTCCAATGACAAGGGCAAAGCCAAATTACTAAGCCAGCAAGTGCATTTGTTTCTTAATGAGTTTCCTTATGCTTTTGATGAGAATTGGATATTACCTCGTGCCAATACATTATGCATTCTTAGGTTTGACAAATGTGAAGACTTTGGAACTGAGAAGAAGGTCGGGGCCAAAGCAATGGAGGAGCACAAGGGTGGAGCATCCAAACTTGCTACCAAGCACATGGGAGAGCAAGAGGGAAGAAGCAATGAGGCTAGCAAGGGGGAAGAAGCCCATACGGCTAGGAGGGAAAAGCCCATGTGGTGGGAGAAAAAGAAGAGCAGGCCTATGCGGTGGGAGGCAGCCATGTGGCTGGGGCCCAAGCCACATGAAGATGGGGCCCAATTGCATGGAGGGAAGGCCCAAGCACATGGAGAAAACCACAGCACCACGAGCCCAATCCGAACTAGGGGTTGCCGTGCACAGCAAGACAGAAGCCTATTTTGGGGGAGTTCTTCTAAAAACCAAACTGGTTTTGCAAAGGTCCTCCACAAAACCAATTGCTTCAGACATGATCAAGCCGCGGCCTATGCGCCAATCTTCAAGGCCAAAACCAACTTGGTGCAGCCATGTAAGTCTATTTTGGCATTGAGTTCAAACTAGTTTTTTATATTTGAAGGGTCTAAACAGATAGGATAGAGTTTGATTAAGACTCTTGACTGAATAAGAGATTTCTTTGGTTCTCTTTGGCCAAACGTGATCAGGTCAGCCTTAGGCCCTTGCTGCATGTGTGTATGAGTTTGGGGGAGCTCTTACATACCCCAGCACCTCCCTACGTTTGCACATAAACTAGAGAGGGTAATTGGGTGCTTTCTACACCATATTTGTGCTATTATCTTGCGGAATTTGCAGACACATCTTTCATTTCCGTGTGGGTGGGTGAGTTCATACGTCATAGGTTATTGCACGGGTAGTGGTTGGCCACACCAGAATCATCAGGTTGCACAAGTTATCTTGATCCTACGTCAAGAAGATCAGGCATCCCTGTATCACACTCCATGGAAACAAACAATTTTGGACAAATACAATTATGCCAAGTGATCTCCAGTATATGTGGTCTTCACTGGAATGAAGTGAGCAAATCAGGTCAAGTAATCTGCGATTACCTCAACAGAGTCATAACTTGATTGAGTCCTGGGTAAACCATTGATAAAAATCCATTCTAGTTTCTTCCTATTTCTACTCAGGAATTTTCAAGGGTTGCAGCAAACCTATTGGTCATTGATGGTATGCCATTACCCTTTGGCACACATCACACAACGCTACATACTTGGCAATTTCTCGCTTCATGATAGGCCTCCAAAATATGTCCTTAAGATCCTGATACATCTTGATCTTGGTACTCTTGGGATGGATTGAGTACTTTGAATCATGAGCCTCCTTGAGAATCAGCTTCTTTAGCTCCTCCTAATCAGGAACACAAATTCGGTCCTTGAACCACACTACTCCTTTCTCATCATCTATTAAGTATTTGCCTTTGCTAGGCTTCATATTGAGTTTGATTTCCTTAACATCTGGATCATCCTTCTGTGCTTCTCAAATTTGACCCTCCAAAGTCAGTTTCACTTTCATATTAGCCAAGAATCCTTTAGTGACTAATTCTAGCCTTAGCTTCTGAAATTCTTCATGAAGTTCGGGTCTATTTTCCTTAACCATTAGATTATTGCAGTAGCTCTTCTAGCTTAAAGCACTTTCCATAACATTGGCCTTGCCAGGATGATAATGAATTACAATATCACAATATTTGATCAATTCTAACCATCTTCTCTACCTCATATTCAGATCTGATTGAGTAAAGATATACTTTAGTCTCTTATGATTCATATAGACTTCACACAATAACCAATGAGATAATGATGCCATGTTTTTAAAGCATGTATTGTGGTAGCTAATTTCAAATCATGGGTAGGGTAGTTTTCCTCATGCAGCCTCAATTGTCGTGAAGCATACACGACAACTTTGCCTTCTGCATAAGGACGCAACCAAGTCTCTGGCACAAAGCATCAAAATAGATATCAAAATCCTTCCTAATATCTTGTAGAACTAACACCGGTGCAGAAGTCAAGCGCTTCTTCTTGTAACACCCCAGCCAATTAATGACCTGGAATGCTACCAAACTAATAGCATAATAAGGAAACTAATACTCATCTTACAAAATTTTGGCGGAACTTCCTTTGTTTATTGAGTAAATCAAAGGTCTCAACAAGCATAATCAACTGATATGAATACCAATAAGCAATAAGTTCATTTATAAGCAAAACTGGGTTATGATCACCATCGCACTCACAACCATTCTACTTAGATAAAGAACGGAATCAAAGCAAATAAGTTCTATTCTTTATTACACATTGAACCTGATAGACAATAATCAAATACCACTTAAATTATTCAGCAGATAATGTTTAATGTTCTTTCTGCCTTCCATGGTGAATAGACCGTGCATGTGCATCAAAACTAATCCCTCTTTATTCCCATGCATGCCGATCTCATGTGGGTACCTAAAACAAACAACAACCATAACAACAAACAACAACAAGAGTGAGTTCAAAGACTCAGCAAATATAAATAGGGGCAGCAAGGATAAAAGTGAACATCACTTCACAAACTCATCCATCAATCATATGAATAAACATGCTATGCAATATGATCAAAAATCTCTTTATCTCTTCTCTTGCGCATTTTGCCGGTAATGCGGAGTGTGCATCCGTCAATGCACACCCATGCCTGTACCCTCTGGTACAGGGACCAATTGCCCATACTCCACAAGTATGGGGACCTTTAGCCCGTCATGACAACAACATGTCGGGGACCTCGGCGCTTGGTCATCTCGTGACCAAGACTTCAATAAATCAACATGATGCACAAATGTGAATGTCTCAACAAATAAAACTTGCATTCACAACAACTATGCATCATAAATTCTCAGGAACTCTTTCAATTGCAATCTACCATAAACAATATCAACATATCATTATCATGATCAAGATCACATATTCTCAAAGCATGGAACAACCATCTTCATAGCAACAACCATCAACAATGCACACTATAAAATTTAAACCAACATTATACTTGCCTTAACCCCGAGAAAATGGGAAATGATCAGAAGGCGCGGCCCCTGGAATCCTTCCTCCTCCTGAATAATAATTATAATGATTGCTAAGACAACTGTAACGAAACTTTAGATTAAACAAAACAACCCCAAACTAACCCAACATGATTAACTTGACTCAACACCCCAATTCCTTTCGGCCACCCTGTCCCCTTCTACGGACAGTCAACTTCAAAAATCCTTATCTAATGGCACAGAAGTATGAACAGGGCGTTCTCAGATTCTCTGGAAAGATAATTAAATTATCTAACTAAACCTAGTTGGTGAGTCTTCCTGATTCGGCCAACTTCTACCCGCACCATCTAACTTTCTTAGATCATCAATTCTGTAACGAGTTCTCTGGACAGCGCACTAAAACTGTCATAACTTTCACCCGAGAGTCGGAATCTGGATTTATTGACCTTTCTGGAAAGCTAAGGAACATATCTAAAACTTTCGTAATATGGAGATCCTCTGATTCTCCTGATTTCTAATCGCCCAAACCCATCTACCGAAACCTGACAGGAATTTCCCCGATCTACAGAACAGTCCGATTAGAAAAAATCATAACTTTCTTTACAGAGGTTGGAATGACGCGTTCTAGCACTTTATGGAAAGCTAAGGATGTCCTCTACAAATCTCTAGGAGAAGACCAAACCTGAATCCCCACGGATCTACATCAAAAAGACCGTCTAACAGAGGCTGTCCTGAACAGATCCGAAAACCGACATTGCTAAACAACTAATTATACAGCTAGCGGAGAGAATTAGGAGTAATTACCCGCAACCAATCGCTGAAGAACACGAAGAACCCCACACGATCTCTGCCTCCCTTCCTTTTCCGTCCTAATCTCCACCTTCCGGATCCACGAATCTTTCCGGCGGACGGTTTGCTGTCCTCCTCTCGAACCGCAGCGATTGGGATCCTTCACCAATTGCAGGGGCATCCATGGAGGCGAGGATGCTGCTGGCCAGAGGGGCGCAAGGAGGAGAGGAGGTGCGGCCAGGGAGGTGGAGAGGCGGCTTGGGAGAGGCGGCTAGGGTTTGGGGGGGGGCCTCCCCCTTTTCCTTGGCCGGCCCCCTTTGGGCCTCGGCCCAGGCCCAGGTTGCCGTGAATTTATGTAATTCCCCCCTTTTTCCCTGATTTTAATACTATTTGATAAAATATCGCCCGGGATATTACATTCTACCCCCCTTAAACAGAATTCGACCCCGAATTCTAGCCACGCTTACACCAAGAAATATAATCACAGCTAAAACTTACTAACTTTGCCACTTACCTGCTGTGAATAACTCTGGATATTGCTCGTGCATGCGAGTCTCCAATTCCCAAGTGGCCTCTCTCTCGGTCTGCTGCGACAAAACACCTTGACGTACTGACGTGTTACGATTACTACTTGTCCCATCTTTTCAAGAGTCACTCGACGGACACGTCTCGAAGGCACAGTCTTACCCGTGGGTCAATGGCCCAAACGAAACTTTATGCTCCAGATTCCTCCAGTACTCCCTCGACACTAGGTCATACAAAGCGATCATGCGCTACGCTAGGACTCAAGACGGTTCTAGCAATACGCTCTCTACCAAGTCTCTCCAACTTTCGAAACAACCATTATACCTTGGGCCAACACTCCCTTGGGTACTAAACCACACAACCTGCACAAACACACACAATTCTTGATCCTTATATCAATCGATCTCTTCACTTTAACAATGAGCACCTCTTTTAACCAGGACGCACAATGATTCCGACTGAAAACAAAAGAGTCTTAATGCAACCAACTCAAAACCATCTTTCTTTTAAGAATTTAACTTTCTCTTAAACCATAGGATCCCAAATCGTCGCATAACATTCTAACTCTTTTCTCTTAAATTAGCAACCTTATGGCTATGCTCAAGCTGAACACAAATTCCACACCTATGTAAAGAGACTCTTTCAATCCACAATAACATACCCTGATCAACTTCTCTAGCAGAGGAATTACTTTGATAAATAATTCTCAACACACCACGATATAGCTTACAGCCACACTCACATCACCTAAATATGTTAAGGATGATCAACTTTAAATTCACCACCTTCATGCTCATTTACTGCTTCCCAAGGATTCTATCAAACATCACCATAACTCTTGGAATCTAATCATGGAAAACCAAGATGCTAGCATAAAAAAAATGCAAAGCCAACATTTCAACCTTTAAGACTCTTACAATGAATTTCCGGTATACTTGATAGGTAATCCTCAGATCTAATGACTAAACTTTTCAAACAACTCAACCATAACCTCGGTCACTAAGGTCAACACTTCTCACCAATTAAGTAACCGCCCAAGGCGATTCATTCCACAAATCTTAGACTTTCTCTAACCCACACCAATCAAATTTAGCTACGCGACCACAAAGTAGCCATTTCTAACTGATTGACCAAGTTATCCTTAGAGACAATCTATCTCACAAAGGGTTACTCACTGAGGCCGAGTCATCCTTAACAATAACTCAACCATCCTTGCTATCCCATTAATTAACACGACTATTAGATTCCTCTATACTACTACTCTCATCAAACTACACCATCATAAATCTTCTACACAATCTTACCGAGTACCCAAAATGTGATACTCTAAGAAACTAATCAAGATTTCCATACTTGCTAATTCTAATATTCTATCAAGATGAACACAAGATCTTGGACCACATCTCGCTATAGGTCCTACTAGTTGCGACAACGAAACCTATTAACTCCAAAGACAAACATTCTATTTAAATCAAACCCTTTCCAAGGATTATTCTAATAAATCGATTTATTACGCCATGCATCTCAAACATCTTGACACTGAAGCCTCACAGAATCATCTACTCGACCACCACTATCCGATTGCCAACATTCATCTTTAAGGGCTTTGCAACATGAATCGATTAATCCTTTCTCGAAGAAGAGGCCAATAAGAATAATAATAATAATAATTTCAGCACTCAGTAGCGTTTACCAATCACGGTAGACACGGACCAAGAGGAGCAGTCAATTGGCAATGAACTCGGAAAACATAAGGAGTCCACAATTGAAGGCACAATCCCCAAGAAGAGGATATCAAATCGCAAGATACGAAACTTGGCTTCGGACCTCAAATACTCCTAATGCACTCTTTCCGTTAACATAGAAAACAATTCTTTGACTACAACAACACTTGGTCAGCTTGAACAAGACAAGTTCTTAAGACCAAACCACAAGAACCACTTAAGAACCAATAAGATCTTTCACACTTCACTTTGCTCTAACAGTTCAACTACCAAATAAATCATGAGATCCAAATGATCTCCGCCGCAAAACTCAAACATTTTTATTTACGAAATATCACAAAAGGCAATCAAATTAATCTCCTCTTAAAGGAATCAACATCACTCTAGCAACCATAATCGCTAGTATTTCTAACATCACTTCATGCACTCTGCCCGAACCAACATAACTCACTATCCCATCATTGACCTTCCTGTGGAAACACAATAACCTATTTCATATATTTTTCTATAAGGTTGCAATACTCAACCTAGTCAAGAGGATAACTAATGCACAAACCCCACTATCGAAGTAAACCGTCTTTTAACTAAGGCATGCTGCCCAGGTCATCCTCACAACACACCTATTTAGATCACCCTTAAATCCCAATCTTTAACCTATTAGCAATGCTCAACATCAATTTAGTGCACACCAATTCCAATCCAATGGTTATCGTAAAGCAGTTGACGATTATACCGTCATGGAAGGATTTATGGTCATTTCTCTATTTGCGTTCCAACTAGCAAACATAAGACCATCAAGAAACCGAAAACATCCTTAACTCTTCCTTCCTACACATTTAAATGAATCCATTGAGATCAAGTAATCCAACTAGTTTAGTAAACTAAACAATTTTAAGGATCAACCTTCTCATCAAAGACATACTATTATCCTACCACTCCACCATCGGGTAACATAAATCACCAATTACATTCCATCGGTTCATCCCTTAGTGATGCTCAAAACCATACTTGATACGTAATAAATGCACCTAGCAATTACATATGATCAGTACTTATCCATAAAAGGTAACTCCAAGATTAATATCCGCTATGACAATATTCTAACATCTTCGGACTTATCCATCCCAAAGGGTTAGATTAATCCGTTGAGACTCGCAGTCCACTCTATCCGAGAAGCTTATCAAAATATATCACCTATAATGATCAAACCAATTTCGTCAACGTTCCCTACTTGTTATTAACTCGTTGATTCCACCTAAATATAGTCATACTCACGATCCACACTCATCAAGAACTACTAGAGAATAACCTCAACTTATTCAACTTTCTTTTCAAGGATCTTAGCTAAGATCAATCATGCACACTGCGCAACCCAATCTTGATAATCCATATCATATTCATTAAGTGCTTTGATTATAACCTCTCATCTTATCATGACAACACATCGCCAAAGGGTTTAACATCTTCTTTCATAAAAGAGATCCATTAAGCTTCAACACTTAAAATACCCAAGAGAGATACAATGAGTAAAAGCCTCCACGCACTAAAGGACTTGCGAAGGAAACTTTCATTAACCCAAAACATCAAGCGAATAAATGGATCAAGATTTCCCATCGGAAAACAAAACTCCCATATAAAGGTCAAACTTGACCACCAACTAAGTTCACCAGTCGTAAGAATAACTCATCGGTTGGGAAAACAATGATTGCTTTACAGGACAAATTCAGCCCAATCAAAACACACTATCCTTTCTCAAAGCAACCGATCAACCGCAATGAACTAATAACCCAAGAGAAACTCATCGAGCCCAACTGGACTAGAGTCGACCAAATTCAAAGTCAAAGAAGAGGACAGCTCTTCTAGAGATACTCACTATCAACGCCTATTCTAAGATATCCAAGGTAACCGCCTTCATATTCTCATACCGCTAACGGTGGTGTAACTTGGTACAGCCCAGGGCCACAACCACAACCTCAACCTCTCAACATGGGTTATCCCCACACATAATATCTATAGCTTTATAATATAGATATAATATATCATCTCAAACCTCAATCATCAATACAACATAACGGAAACGTAAATGCAATGCTTCACCTATTCCCATCCTACTGTGCACTGTGTGTCAATTTAATTATTCAATTACCACGGACCTAAAGCCCGCTCTGATACCAACTGTAACACCCCAGCCAATTAATGACCTGGAATGCTACCAAACTAATAGCATAATAAGGAAACTAATACTCATCTTACAAAATTTTGTGGAACTTCCTTTGTTTATTGAGTAAATCAAAGGTCTCAACAAGCATAATCAATCGATATGAATACCAATAAGCAATAAGTTCATTTATAAGCAAAGCGGGTTATGATCACCATCGCACTCTCAACCATTCTACTTAGATAAAGAACGGAATCAAAGCAAATAAGTTCTATTCTTTATTACACATTGAACCTGATAGACAATAATCAAATACCACTTAAATTATTCAACAGATAATGTTTAATGTTCTTTCGCCTTCCATGGTGAATAGACCGTGCATGTGCATCAAAACTAATCCTCTTTATTCCCATGCATGCCGATCTCATGTGGGTACCTAAAACAAACAACAACCATAACAACAAACAACAACAAGAGTGAGTTCAAAGACTCAGCAAATATAAATAGGGGCAGCAAGGATAAAAGTGAACATCACTTCACAAACTCATCCATCAATCATATGAATAAACATGCTATGCAATATGATCAAAAATCTCTTTATCTCTTCTCTTGCGCATTTTGCGGTAACGCGGAGTGTGCATCCGTCAATGCACACCCATGCCTGCACCCTGCAGTACAGGGACCAGTGCCCATACTCCACAAGTATGGGGACCTTTAGCCCGTCATGACAACAACATGTCGGGACCTCGGCGCTGGTCATCTCGTGACCAAGACTTCAATAAATCAACATGATGCACAAATGTGAATGT
Organism: Dendrocalamus sinicus; assembly: GCA_036346575.1. Classification (NCBI taxonomy): domain Eukaryota; kingdom Viridiplantae; phylum Streptophyta; class Magnoliopsida; order Poales; family Poaceae; genus Dendrocalamus; species Dendrocalamus sinicus. The sequence goes on along the minus strand of CM070656.1, from coordinate 16,225,792 downwards.
CTCAACAAATAAAACTTGCATTCACAACAACTATGCATCATAAATTCTCAGAACTCTTTCAATTGCAATCTACCATAAACAATATCAACATATCATTATCATGATCAAGATCACATATTCTCAAAGCATGGAACAACCATCTTCATAGCAACAACCATCAACAATGCACACTATAAAATTTAAACCAACATTATACTTGCCTTAACCCGAGAAAATGGGAAATGATCGAAAGCGCCCTGGAATCCTTCCTCCTCCTGAATAATAATTATAATGATTGCTAAGACAACTGTAACGAAACTTTAGATTAAACAAAACAACCCCAAACTAACCCAACATGATTAACTTGACTCAACACCCCAATTCCTTTCGCCACCCTGTCCCTTCTACGGACAGTCAACTTCAAAAATCCTTATCTAATGGCACAGAAGTATGAACAGGGCGTTCTCAGATTCTCTGGAAAGATAATTAAATTATCTAACTAAACCTAGTTGGTGAGTCTTCCTGATTCGGCCAACTTCTACCCGCACCATCTAACTTTCTTAGATCATCAATTCTGTAACGAGTTCTCTGGACAGCGCACTAAAACTGTCATAACTTTCACCCCGAGAGTCGGAATCTGGATTTATTGACCTTTCTGGAAAGCTAAGGAACATATCTAAAACTTTCGTAATATGGAGATCCTCTGATTCTCCTGATTTCTAATCGCCCAAACCCATCTACCGAAACCTGACAGGAATTTCCCCGATCTACAGAACAGTCCGATTAGAAAAAATCATAACTTTCTTTACAGAGGTTGGAATGACGCGTTCTAGCACTTTATGGAAAGCTAAGGATGTCCTCTACAAATCTCTAGGAGAAGACCAAACCTGAATCCCCACGGATCTACATCAAAAAGACCGTCTAACAGAGGCTGTCCTGAACAGATCCGAAAACCGACATTGCTAAACAACTAATTATACAGCTAGCGGAGAGAATTAGGAGTAATTACCCGCAACCAATCGCTGAAGAACACGAAGAACCCCACACGATCTCTGCCTCCCTTCCTTTTCCCGTCCTAATCTCCACCTTCCGGATCCACGAATCTTTCCGGCGGACGGTTTGCTGTCCTCCTCTCGAACCGCAGCGATTGGGATCCTTCACCAATTGCAGGGGGCATCCATGGAGGCGAGGGGATGCTGCTGGCCAGAGGGGCGCAAGGAGGGAGAGGAGGTGCGGCCAGGGAGGTGGAGAGGCGGCTTGGGAGAGGGGCGGCTAGGGTTTGGGGGGTGGGGCGCCTCCCCCCCTTTTCCCTTGGCCGGCCCCCCTTTTGGGCCTCGGCCCAGGCCCAGGTTGCCGTGAATTTATGTAATTCCCCCCTTTTTCCCTGATTTTAATACTATTTGATAAAATATCGCCCGGGATATTACATTCTACCCCCCTTAAACAGAATTCGACCCCGAATTCTAGCCACGCTTACACCAAGAAATATAATCACAGCTAAAACTTACTAACTTTGCCACTTACCTGCTGTGAATAACTCTGGATATTGCTCGTGCATGCGAGTCTCCAATTCCCAAGTGGCCTCTCTCTCGGTCTGCTGCGACAAAACACCTTGACGTACTGACGTGTTACGCATTACTACTTGTCCCATCTTTTCAAGAGTCACTCGACGGACACGTCTCGAAGGCACGGTCTTACCCGTGGGTCAATGGCCCAAACGAAACTTTATGCTCCAGATTCCTCCAGTACTCCTCGACACTAGGTCATACAAACGATCATGCGCTACGCTAGGACTCAAGACGGTTCTAGCAATACGCTCTCTACCAAGTCTCTCCAACTTTCGAAACAACCATTATACCTTGGGCCAACACTCCTTGGGTACTAAACCACACAACCTGCACAAACACACACAATTCTTGATCCTTATATCAATCGATCTCTTCACTTTAACAATGAGCACCTCTTTTAACCAGGACGCTGTGCTTCCGACTGAAAACAAAAGAGTCTTAATGCAACCAACTCAAAACCATCTTTCTTTTAAGAATTTAACTTTCTCTTAAACCATAGGATCCCAAATCGTCGCATAACATTCTAACTCTTTTCTCTTAAATTAGCAACCTTATGGCTATGCTCAAGCTGAACACAAATTCCACACCTATGTAAAGAGACTCTTTCAATCCACAATAACATACCCTGATCAACTTCTCTAGCAGAGGAATTACTTTGATAAATAATTCTCAACACACCACGATATAGCTTACAGCCACACTCACATCACCTAAATATGTTAAGGATGATCAACTTTAAATTCACCACCTTCATGCTCATTTACTGCTTCCCAAGGATTCTATCAAACATCACCATAACTCTTGGAATCTAATCATGGAAAACCAAGATGCTAGCATAAAAAAAATGCAAAGCCAACATTTCAACCTTTAAGACTCTTACAATGAATTTCCGGTATACTTGATAGGTAATCCTCAGATCTAATGACTAAACTTTTCAAACAACTCAACCATAACCTCGGTCACTAAGGTCAACACTTCTCACCAATTAAGTAACCGCCCAAGGCGATTCATTCCACAAATCTTAGACTTTCTCTAACCCACACCAATCAAATTTAGCTACGCGACCACAAAGTAGCCATTTCTAACTGATTGACCAAGTTATCCTTAGAGACAATCTATCTCACAAAGGGTTACTCACGAGGCCGAGTCATCCTTAACAATAACTCAACCATCCTTGCTATCCCATTAATTAACACGACTATTAGATTCCTCTATACTACTACTCTCATCAAACTACACCATCATAAATCTTCTACACAATCTTACCGAGTACCCAAAATGTGATACTCTAAGAAACTAATCAAGATTTCCATACTTGCTAATTCTAATATTCTATCAAGATGAACACAAGATCTTGGACCACATCTCGCTATAGGTCCTACTAGTTGCGACAACGAAACCTATTAACTCCAAAGACAAACATTCTATTTAAATCAAACCCTTTCCAAGGATTATTCTAATAAATCGATTTATTACGCCATGCATCTCAAACATCTTGACACCAAGCCTCACAGAATCATCTACTCGACCACCACTATCCAGTTGCCAACATTCATCTTTAAGGGCTTTGCAACATGAATCGATTAATCCTTTCTCGAAGAAGAGGCCAATAAGAATAATAATAATAATTTCAGCACTCAGGTAAACGTTTACCAATCACGGTAGACACCAGACCAAGAGGAACAGTCAATTGGCAATGAACTCGGAAAACATAAGGGGAGTCCACAATTGAAGGCACAATCCCCCAAGAAGAGGATATCAAATCGCAAGATACGAAACTTGGCTTCAGACCTCAAATACTCCTAATGCACTCTTTCCGTTAACATAGAAAACAATTCTTTGACTACAACAACACTTGGTCAGCTTGAACAAGACAAGTTCTTAAGACCAAACCACAAGAACCACTTAAGAACCAATAAGATCTTTCACACTTCACTTTGCTCGGAACAGTTCAACTACCAAATAAATCATGAGATCCAAATGATCTCCGCCGCAAAACTCGAAACATTTTTATTTACGAAATATCACAAAAGGCAATCAAATTAATCTCCTCTTAAAGGAATCAACATCACTCTAGCAACCATAACTGCTAGTATTTCTAACATCACTTCATGCACTCCTGGCCTGAACCAACATAACTCACTATCCCATCATTGACCTTCCTGTGGAAACACAATAACCTATTTCATATATTTTCTATAAGGTTGCAATACTCAACCTAGTCAAGAGGATAACTAATGCACAAACCCCACTATCGAAGTAAACCGTCTTTTAACTAAGGCATGCTGCCCAGGTCATCCTCACAACACACCTATTTAGATCACCCTTAAATCCCAATCTTTAACCTATTAGCAATGCTCAACATCAATTTAGTGCACACCAATTCCAATCCAATGGTTATCGTAAACAGTTGACGATTATACCGTCATGGAAGGATTTATGGTCATTTCTCTATTTGCGTTCCAACTAGCAAACATAAGACCATCAAGAAACCGAAAACATCCTTAACTCTTCCTTCCTACACATTTAAATGAATCCATTGAGATCAAGTAATCCAACTAGTTTAGTAAACTAAACAATTTTAAGGATCAACCTTCTCATCAAAGACATACTATTATCCTACCACTCCACCATCAGGTAACATAAATCACCAATTACATTCCATCAGTTCATCCCTTAGTGATGCTCAAAACCATACTTCGATACGTAATAAATGCACCTAGCAATTACATATGATCAAGACTTATCCATAAAAGGTAACTCCAAGATTAATATCCGCTATGACAATATTCTAACATCTTCTGGACTTATCCATCCCAAAGGGTTAGATTAATCCGTTGAGACTCGCAGGTCCACTCTATCCGAGAAGCTTATCAAAATATATCACCTATAATGATCAAACCAATTTCGTCAACGTTCCCTACTTGTTATTAACTCTGTTGATTCCACCTAAATATAGTCATACTCACAACCACGACTCATCAAGAACTACTAGAGAATAACCTCAACTTATTCAACTTTCTTTTCAAGGATCTTAGCTAAGATCAATCATGCACACACTGCAACCCAATCTTGATAATCCATATCATATTCATTAAGTGCTTTGATTATAACCTCTCATCTTATCATGACAACACATCGCCAAAGGGTTTAACATCTTCTTTCATAAAAGAGATCCATTAAGCTTCAACACTTAAAATACCCAAGAGAGATACAATGAGTAAAAGCCTCCACGCACTAAAGGACTTGCGAATGAAACTTTCATTAACCCAAAACATCAAGCGAATAAATGGATCAAGATTTCCCATCGGAAAACAAAACTCCCATATAAAGGTCAAACTTGACCACCAACTAAGTTCACCAGTCGTAAGAATAACTCATCGGTTGGGAAAACAATGATTGCTTTACAGGACAAATTCAGCCCAATCAAAACACACTATCCTTTCTCAAAGCAACCGATCAACCGCAATGAACTAATAACCCAAGAGAAACTCATCGAGCCCAACTGGACTAGAGTCGACCAAATTCAAAGTCAAAGAAGAGGACAGCTCTTCTAGAGATACTCACTATCAACGCCTATTCTAAGATATCCAAGGTAACCGCCTTCATATTCTCATACCGCTAACGGTGGTGTAACTTGGTACAGCCCAGGGCCACAACCACAACCTCAACCTCTCAACATGGGTTATCCCCACACATAATATCTATAGCTTTATAATATAGATATAATATATCATCTCAAACCTCAATCATCAATACAACATAACGGAAACGTAAATGCAATGCTTCACCTATTCCCATCCTACTGTGCACTGTGTGTCAATTTAATTATTCAATTACCACGGACCTAAAGCCCGCTCTGATACCAACTGTAACACCCCAGCCAATTAATGACCTGGAATGCTACCAAACTAATAGCATAATAAGGAAACTAATACTCATCTTACAAAATTTTGGCGGAACTTCCTTTGTTTATTGAGTAAATCAAAGGTCTCAACAAGCATAATCAACTGATATGAATACCAATAAGCAATAAGTTCATTTATAAGCAAAACTGGGTTATGATCACCATCGCACTCTCAACCATTCTACTTAGATAAAGAACGGAATCAAAGCAAATAAGTTCTATTCTTTATTACACATTGAACCTGATAGACAATAATCAAATACCACTTAAATTATTCAACAGATAATGTTTAATGTTCTTTCTGCCTTCCATGGTGAATAGACCGTGCATGTGCATCAAAACTAATCCCTCTTTATTCCCATGCATGCCGATCTCATGTGGGTACCTAAAACAAACAACAACCATAACAACAAACAACAACAAGAGTGAGTTCAAAGACTCAAGAAATATAAATAGGGCAGCAAGGATAAAAGTGAACATCACTTCACAAACTCATCCATCAATCATATGAATAAACATGCTATGCAATATGATCAAAAATCTCTTTATCTCTTCTCTTGCGCATTTTGCGGTAATGCGGAGTGTGCATCCGTCAATGCACACCCATGCCTGTACCCTGCAGTACAGGGACCAGTGCCCATACTCCACAAGTATGGGGACCTTTAGCCCGTCATGACAACAACATGTCGGGGACCTCGGCGCTTGGTCATCTCGTGACCAAGACTTCAATAAATCAACATGATGCACAAATGTGAATGTCTCAACAAATAAAACTTGCATTCACAACAACTATGCATCATAAATTCTCAGAACTCTTTCAATTGCAATCTACCATAAACAATATCAACATATCATTATCATGATCAAGATCACATATTCTCAAAGCATGGAACAACCATCTTCATAGCAACAACCATCAACAATGCACACTATAAAATTTAAACCAACATTATACTTGCCTTAACCCGAGAAAATGGGAAATGATCGAAAGCGCGGCCCTGGAATCCTTCCTCCTCCTGAATAATAATTATAATGATTGCTAAGACAACTGTAACGAAACTTTAGATTAAACAAAACAACCCCAAACTAACCCAACATGATTAACTTGACTCAACACCCCAATTCCTTTCGGCCACCCTGTCCCCTTCTACGGACAGTCAACTTCAAAAATCCTTATCTAATGGCACAGAAGTATGAACAGGGCGTTCTCAGATTCTCTGGAAAGATAATTAAATTATCTAACTAAACCTAGTTGGTGAGTCTTCCTGATTCGGCCAACTTCTACCCGCACCATCTAACTTTCTTAGATCATCAATTCTGTAACGAGTTCTCTGGACAGCGCACTAAAACTGTCATAACTTTCACCCCGAGAGTCGGAATCTGGATTTATTGACCTTTCTGGAAAGCTAAGGAACATATCTAAAACTTTCGTAATATGGAGATCCTCTGATTCTCCTGATTTCTAATCGCCCAAACCCATCTACCGAAACCTGACAGGAATTTCCCCGATCTACAGAACAGTCCGATTAGAAAAAATCATAACTTTCTTTACAGAGGTTGGAATGACGCGTTCTAGCACTTTATGGAAAGCTAAGGATGTCCTCTACAAATCTCTAGGAGAAGACCAAACCTGAATCCCCACGGATCTACATCAAAAAGACCGTCTAACAGAGGCTGTCCTGAACAGATCCGAAAACCGACATTGCTAAACAACTAATTATACAGCTAGCGGAGAGAATTAGGAGTAATTACCCGCAACCAATCGCTGAAGAACACGAAGAACCCCACACGATCTCTGCCTCCCTTCCTTTTCCCGTCCTAATCTCCACCTTCCGGATCCACGAATCTTTCCGGCGGACGGTTTGCTGTCCTCCTCTCGAACCGCAGCGATTGGGATCCTTCACCAATTGCAGGGGGCATCCATGGAGGCGAGGGGATGCTGCTGGCCAGAGGGGGCGCAAGGAGGGAGAGGGAGGTGCGGCCAGGGAGGTGGAGAGGCGGCTTGGGAGAGGGGCGGCTAGGGTTTGGGGGGTGGGGCGCCTCCCCCCCTTTTCCCTTGGCCGGCCCCCCTTTTGGGCCTCAGCCCAGGCCCAGGTTGCCGTGAATTTATGTAATTCCCCCCTTTTTCCCTGATTTTAATACTATTTGATAAAATATCGCCCGGGATATTACACTTCTACTCTTGGAAACTTTGCTCACACTCCAGAGTCCAAGTAAACTCTTTCTTTTTTAGCAGTTGAGTGAGTGGTCTAGCTATCTTAGAGAATCCTTTGATAAAGTGATGTAGTAGCTTGCCATTCCAAGGAAACTACAAACTTGGGACACTAACTTCAGTTGTCCCCAATGCAAAATAGCCATAACCTTGCTTAGGTGAACTACTACTCGTTCTTCAGACATTCAATGTCCTAGGAAATCAACTTCATCCAGAAATCACACTTGCTAAACTTGGCATACAAGTTATGCTATCTATGCTTCTCAAGTACCAACCTCAAATAGTCAACATGCTCCTCCTTAGTGTTGGAGTAAATGAGAATATCATTAATAAACACAATTACAAACTTGTCCAGATACTCCATGAATACTTTGCTCATCATGTTCATGAAACAAGAAGGGGCATTTGTTAATCCAAATGGCATGACCTTAAACTCGTACGGTCCATACCAATTAGTAGAGAAAGCTATCTTGGGTACATCCTCTGGATGAATCTTCAACTGATGGTACCCTGATTGCAAATCAATCTTAGAGAAAACTCTGGCTCCTTTGAGTTGGTCAAATAGATCATTGATCCTGGAAAGAGGATACTTGCTCTTGATAGTTACTTCATTGAGAGAGCGATAATCCACGTACATCCTCATACTATCATCTTTCTTCTTAACAATAGGACAGGGGCTCCCCATGTTAATGAACTAGGTCTGACAAAACATTTATCTTGTAGCTCCCTAATCTGTTTCCGCATTTTTGTTATCTCATTAGCTAGCATCCCATATGGCCTCTTAGAGATTGGGTATGTACCAAGTATTATGTCAATGATGAACTCAATATCTCTATCCGATGGCATTCCAGGCAAATCTTTTGGAAACACATTTGGATATTCTTGTACTACAGGTACATCCTCCAAAGCTACAATATTCAAACTATTGACCATAAGTTGTCCATGATGCAGAACGATGGCTTGGAATCCAACTTTTACTCCACTATCATTTTCTACTATTACGGTTCTTTGGCCATAGTCTAATATGGCTTTATATTTTATCAACCAATCCATACCAAGAATAACATCCAATGTCTGGATATCCAAGATAATTAGGATGGCCAGAATTCTACCCCATTTGTTTGCAAATTAATACCTTGACCTCCCATCTTAGCCCTCAACTCTGATCCAGGCAATTGAACTAATAGGGTATGCTTAAGCAACTTTGAATTTAACTAGTTTTTGTTTATGAAAAATAGAGATACAAATGAATGCGAAGCTCCGGGGTCAAATAAAATTGTAGCAGGAACTAAATTAACTAGGAACTTACTCAGTACAACATTTGGTGCTCCTTGTGCTCCTTCAGCCATGATGTTGTTTATGTGGCCTCTCATCATCGAGTGTTGTGCTCCTCTAGAGTTTCCTAAAGCTCGATGTGCTATACAGACATTTCCTGATACGGTGCCTTAGCGGGGGTCAATCCAAGATTGAACCGAACTGACATAATGGTTCCCTTCTGAGGACAAATGTTGTCAAAGTGCCTTGGATATCTACAATTGTAACAAATCCTGAGTTGGTTAGGGGTATTGCTTCCTTAAGCGGTGTTGACTAGGGTGATAGTGCGGAAATTCTGATTAGTAGGACGAGGTGTAGGGGATGGGATCTTAAATGAATTCTGAGAGTGATAGTGGGTAAATTGTTAGGGAACAACTCTAGCTCTCTGCTCTTGTTGCCGGCTTCCCTAGAGTATCATTCTACACTTACAGTTATCCTCCAACTCCTTGTGCTTATCTTCTAGAACAAGTGCCTTGTTCACTAGCTGTCGAAACTCAGGGAAGGTGTGATTAATCAAACCAAGTTGATGTCCTGAGTCCATTCCCTTTAGGAAATGACTCTGCCTAGCTGTGTTAGTTGCCACGTCTCCTGGGGCATAACGGGCAAGCCAAGTGAACTAATTGAGATAATCAGATAGTGACATGCCTCCTTGCTTCAAGGCAAGAAATTCATCCTTCTTTATATCCATGATTCCTTCTAGGAAATGAAACTAGCAAAAAGCAGTGGAGAATTCCTCCCAAGTGATAGTTTGTGGTGCCTCACATGCAGCACGATAGTTTTTCACCATTTAGTGGCAACTCCTTCCAATTGTAGCTAGCGTACAGAACTTTCTCATTGTCATCACACTAAGTGATAATCAACTTCTTCTCAACCACGTGAAGCCAATCATTAGCCTCAACTAGTGGAACATTCCCTGAGAAAGTAGGTGTAGGACCGAACTGGCAACAGAGGGGGGTGAATGGTGCCTTCAAACTTCCCCAAGTATTCACATAAAAATTCTTCTCCGATAGCTATAGAAGCTATGAAGCAAAAAAGATCAAGTGCTCACTGGAGAACAGAAACCAGATCGACAAAAGAACTGAGCAGCAGCTGGCCGAGGTCAAAAACAGAACAATCTAATCAGTCTACCGTGGTCGATCTGATCAGAGGTATGCTATCTGTGACCGAGAGGTCGAATACCTACTCATGGTCAATCGAATCACTCGATTGAAGACAGATGCTCCACTGGAAATTAGACAAACAGACCGATAACAGGAAACGCACAGTAACGACTGAATAACTTGAGAGTCTCGAATCAAATAATCATGGGACCCTAAACACAGCAGTTAAATGACCTCAAGTTGAGAAATCACAAAGCGGTCGAAGTCTTTTTGCTGCATCCGAGAAGAACAGCAAGGTCGAACTCAGAATAGAGCAACACGAGACGCACGACCGCAAGTCTAAGACTGTAGACAACTTTTGACTCATGGTTCAGATGAAAGTGAGATTTTAACCACAAAGAGTCAACATCTTCTGAAAGATAAATTACTAAGAAAAACAGAAGTCTTTGCTACGGTTGGAAAGAACAACATGGTCGAACAGAGAACAGAGGACTTGAAAGCACACAACCATTCGACACAGAAAGACTCCTCCGACCACTTGCTGCTCTCGGGAAGAACTAACCAAATGGCCTTGAGATTGATTCCCCAGATTAGAGTAGAAGAGACCGAGGCAGTCTTGAGCAACAACTCAACACAAAAGAAAAAGCCAATTAAAACACTCGAGGAGAATCAACAAAACTGAGAAAGACACGAGTAATCAAGACATCTCAGAAAAAACACTTCTCAGATAGATCGATACAGAGAGATGAATGATTACACAGGAGGTTTCTACAGCCACTCCCCTCGGGAGGACAAGCTCTAATCCCTAGAGCAAACACACGCACACAGACTCTCATGGGAGGGAGAGGCGGCTGCCTCCAAGGCCCAGCCGGCCAACTCAAATCCAACACTTGCCCCCCTCTCCTTTTATAGCCTCACGCACGAGACTTGACCTAATGGATCCACCCATTAGTCCTCACTGGGGCTAACCCGTAAACCCCACCTAACACCGGGTTTTCCACTGCTTTACCCAACTACGCTGACCACCCCACTGCTTTACCCGTTAACTCAGTGCTTTACCCGCACTTTAGCTGACAGAACCAACAGAATCCACTTCAACCTTGCAGGCTTTGCGCATTTCACCAAAATGCCATCCCCGCATTTTCCTAGAAGCTTCCTCCTGCCTTGTTGTCCACGCATGCAACCACCTTGAGCCCCAAGTCTTCTTCGGCTTCACCCAATCGTTCTGGACCTCAATATCTCCCATGTCTAGTCCCGACCACTCCAAGCCTCACCAAGACTTGTCTCCAAGATCCTCTAGCAGCTCCAGCTCCGGTTCCTCGTCTCCTCGGCTTGCAACCACCTCACCAGCCTCGATCATCTTCGGCGTCTCCAACCGTCTGGACCTCAACACCTCCTGTGCCTAGTCCCGGTCCTCCCACGCCTCACCATGAAATAGCTCCGAAGTCCTGCAGCTACACAGACAAGCAAACTGTCACATAGCACCGCACAAAACAATCAGACCATCAATCGGTACAACCAACAAGTTTTCTAGTGCAACACCTGGTCGTAAACACCCTACGACCATTCCAATGCACAACACATGAAGTGCCAGCAGCCTATGACCACTCACTAGGCTGCTACGACCATCGTAAGCTTGCAACGATTAGGATGCCAAGACACAAGCTACGACCATCGTAAGCTTGCAACGATTACCACACAGTGGCTACGACTGTCGACTACCAAGACTGGTCGCTATGATCACAAAGTCGAATCAACTCCTACGACTACCAAGTCGTAGAGCCAGACATCAAGTCGCGAGCCCTTATGACCACTAAGTCGTAAAGCTCAGCCGACCACCAAGTCAATCCCACGACTACCAAGCCAGTCACCAAGTCCAACAGCCTCAGCCGACCACCAATCAGTCGCCTAGAATCACCGATCACACAAGCTTCGACTTCTGTACCCGATCGCGACAACTACCAAGTCGTAAGGCAGATCACCAAGTCGTACTAAGCTTACGACCGCACACAACATTGCTACAACCACCAACCAGAAGTCCATACGACCGGTTTCCAAGTGTTACGACCGCTTCGGGGCACTTCCGACCGTTGCTGACTTCTTCCCGAGCATGTCCAACCGCTTACAGGCCCTTCCGACCACAACCGACCGCGTTACGACCACTTTACAATGTGGTCGAAGTCTGCCGACTATTCAATGTGGTCGTAAACTCAAGCGCCGACTACCGACCGCAGCGGTCGAAGAATCGACATCCAACCGCAGTTCTCGATAACGTGGTCGTAGATTCGTCTAGGGACTTCTGACCACAATCAAAGATGCATTCGACTTCTGACCACTCGTAAATGCCATGTCGACTTTTGACCAGCGACAACGTGGTCGTAAACCTTCCGGCTAGCCTTCGACTTTCAACAAAGTGGTCGTAAACTTGCCTGAAGGCCTTCAACCACGGGCCAACGTGATCGTAAAGCTTCCTGGGACCTTTGACCATGACCAGAGTGGTCGAAAACCCTTCTGATGTTCTTCAATCACGCCCAATGTGGTCGTACCCCTTCCTGATGAACTCTGACCACAGCCAAAGTGGTCGTAAACTGTCCTGGTGGCCTTCGACCACAACCAACGTGGTCGTAAAGCTTCCTGGGACCTTCGACTACGCCCAAAGTGGGTCGAAACGACTACTGCCGACCACAGGCTGCCAACAACGTGGTCGTAAGCGGTCTGCCAACCTATCTCAAGGCTTACGACTTTGCAAAGTCAGCTCAAACCTCAAAAACTAAACTCAATCTTTCTAGATCAAGAGCCAATTATTCATCACAACCATGGGGTGACCTCCACATGGTCTTACAGTAGGTAGTCTAGTTCTCATGAACTTTAGAAGTCTAGACTATGGGCATACAACTTGAGCGGCAGCTACAGCTTGATGGTTTGGTAGGTTATGGATCATATTATACATCTATTGCATCCTCATCTGCATCATTTGGTTCAGAGTGGCAATGAAAGCCCAAGTTCTGAGAATCCTCTTGTGATGGTTGTGGCATATGCGGTGGTGGTGGTAGGTTGGCTCCATTGTTCTCGTTTGTACCGTTGTTGCCACTATTGATGTTGCTTGCTCTAGTTTGCACCATTGTCTAGTTGCTCCAAGGATTTAGATGAGAGGGAAAAATCAAAAGACGAGGAAACAAAAATAAAGCGGGGAAAATGGTTGAACCCAAAAAATAGGGAACACAAAGCCACAAGCTTTAAAACAAAATGCCATTTTTTATATACTTAGATATGTCTTAGCGTGACTACAAACAAATGTCAAAGAGGCTCTTGCAGCTTATATTGCACACACTAAAAACAAAGAATGAGGTCCTAAAGCAAAACCTAATGTCTAAGGGGTTCAAACTCTTAAACCTTATTAATAAACAACTCATCACACCAAAAGTCTCAACTAACTAACTCTGCTAAAACTTGCAAAACTTGCTTACTCACTGAGGTAACCTCCGCAACCTCGGCAATGCTACCCCTTACTGTACACTGGGAAGTGAGGTAGTGCTAGCGTAAACTGGTTATGATGGAATGGCTCTAGTGGATCTTTGGTGTGAGATGGTGTAGGTGGTGGTGCCTTCTCCTCTAGGGCTGGCTCCTCCTCGAGATCCTCCTCTTCCTTTGGCTCAGGTGCAAGCAGGGTTGAGCGTCAGGGCTTCCCCCAACTCTGTAATCCTCTCCTCCGCTTGTCATAGGATCCCTTAGATAGTGCAAAGCTCCTCCACTATGGTCTTCATGGCATCCTCTTAAGTAGCCACAAAATGAGCGAGATGGATGAAAGTAGCACTGCCTTCCAGGTGAGTACTGTGGTAGCAAGCTGGGCAGTTATCCTGACTGACATGAGGGTGGAAACAGAACACTGTATCCTCCATATCAACATAATGAACACTTCCAAGGCAATGTATTGCTAGACATGACATCTCTTCAATGTCTTCATCAAAAGTAGCCCTCCTGGTGAAGAAGTGCATGGGACAGTTGACCTTCGTGCCTTCACGAGCATAGATGTTCAACTTGCAACATGTCCCACAGTGATGTCCATTCTCTGTCCAAGTAGTATTATGGTAGAGCAGTCTGTCATAGTGTTCTAAGAACTACAACATCCTGCAACGCTCAACGATGTACACTCCAATGCGATCTCCATAGGTGTGAAGTACGGCATCTATTTATAGAAATGGGATGTTGAGATTCAATTTTAAACTTTTATGTGTGAAAGAGGAATATTCAACATTAAGACAAGAGCTAGAAGGACAAGCCAAGAAGAGCAACAAATTATTCATGAAAGTTAAATTTTATCTTTAGATAATAGCTTTTGAACCTTCTGCTATGAGTGATCATTCTAACTAAAGTCAAGTTATATAGTCAATATGGCTCTGATACCATCTTTGTCGAGACCTGAATATGCAAATTTGGACCTTACTATGTATACTGCACTAGTCTAGGATCATGCTAATGCACATAGTAGCAACATAAATACAACATCATCCATACACAGGGATAAATAACTAAATAATGAGTTTTGATAACAAATAAAGGTTTTGATCTTATAGTCGAGTTTACAATCATGTAGCCACATAGGGCTTAAATGTTAAAGAAATAAACTGCAATTGAACAAAAGAACTCCAGAACGATGATCGATTGGGTATGAGACTGGCCTAGCGATCAGCCTTCCTCATAGAACTCCTCCTCAAAGAGTGGCGATGATTTCTCTTCTCTAGCAACTGAGTTGTGTTTGTAGAAGGGGTGAGTACATAGAGTACTCAACAACTTGTGCACACAGAAATGCAATATTACAACAGAACGGCTATCCTGGATTGTTTTGCATAAAGAAAAATTGACATGTAAATGCAATAAATAGATTGTAAGTGTGGTTTGAAAATGTAGCAATAAATAACAAAAATAAAGTATTGTTTCACATAGTCCATCCATCATATTCACAAAGCTTTTCCTTCCCAATTTTATTTTATGAAAATCTACCCCTCGTGTGAAATCCCCAAGTACATCAATGGGGATGGACATGGCTATTCGAATAGATTTGTTAACACTCTGTAAAGATTGTACAACTTTTTCCACATGATATAATCAACTCTACCTATTGACCAATTACACGCTTCCTTAGACGTGCAACTAAGATGGTCATAAAAAGCTTTTCAGAACCTTCACCCCAGCAGTTACCCCTCCCTCAGGCTTGAACCCAGTAACCACACCCCAACACATGTGAGTAGGGTCGAGAGCTTAACATTGGATTTGCAAAAGGGAAACCGTCGATATGATGTAACCCAACATATGAGATTACACCATCTAGCCTTAGCACAAAGCCTAACCTACAACCTAAGGAGTCAATATTGGAACTCGATAACTTACTGAGCAATACCTTTCCCACAGAGCAAGTAGCTATATGAGGGGGCTCAGTTCAATGGCGCTCAAAATTAAGCCCTTAACTGACCAGGGTGATACTACCCATTCTCTAACTATATAAGGGATCAACGAAGCTACCACAACACATGTTCACACAATACTTTCCAATCGGCTCAGTCTAAATTATTTCTCCACCGGTTGATTTTAAAGTGCAACATATGCCATCAAAGATTACATAGTGCACACAGGCATTCACAAAGCACTTCCATATATCATCAATCAGGTGTAATTTTATATTCCAAATTGATGTCAATAACCCCAAGCATGGCTAAGCAAGTCTAAACCAAACCATGTTGGAGCTACAATAATGACCAACTAATATCATCCTAGGAAGTCAAAGGATCATGGCATACAAATGTACAAGATTGATAAACAACAAGGGTTCATAACTAATCCCATGTAAATAATTGTTGTAATAACAAAGTGGAGCATAATAATTTAAAAATGGAAAATAGTTTTGTAAAACTAGGTGCAACATGATCAAGGCTGCATAACATGCCTTTAAAAAGGAACTAATTCTTCCCCTTTCTTCTTCAAAAGCTCCTAATGTGTCAATATCTATGCTGAACGAGATAGAACACACAAATAAATACCAAAAAGAACACAAATAAACCCTAAAAAATATATTAAAAATTACTAGAAAGAAGGGCTTGGTTTTAAATTAATTTAAAGACAAAAATGAGCTAAAACAGAGTTCGAATGATGTAGAACGAGCTCTCACAAATTTTGTTGGGAAAGAAATTCAGAAGAAAAAAGAGACAGAAAACAGAGGCTGACAGGTAGACCAAGGGAATATTTAGGAATCTTTCTTTTTTTAAGATTTTTCTGAAATTACAAGAGACTGGCTAGTGGGACCCATGGTCTATAGATCGAGTCCACAACTAGGCTTCGCGGTTCATAGTGAGCTGGGTCTATAGAACAATAGCTGACACGTGAGGTCCACATGGCATGGGCTCTATCCATGATGAACTCAGTTACTAAACCAATCTAGGGTAGGGCTTGCGTGGTGGCTGAAGTGGTAGACAATATAGCTGAGGTGGCTACTAACACGACACTGACATGGACGATAGCAATGGCGGTGGTGCTTGAGAACCTAGGGTTCCAACGGACGGTAGCATAACTCTGACGAACCATGGCGACAACGAGCGATGGCGATTCCAGTGACAAGAAGTAGAGTATCTAGGAGAGAGATGATGGTGAACATGATGGGTGAGCGTGAAGACCTAGGGTCAACATAGTCGACCAGTGGCGAGGGTTAAGCGGCGGTGGCACTATGGCTCACGGTGAAAACCTAGATCCGACTGCTTTCGAGCAACGGTAAAGTAGATCTCAGTGAGATGGTCCTGATGGTGGTGATGGTGAGGTCTGAGACTCACTGGCAAAGACGAAATTCATCGACAAATTTGGCAGTGGCAACTTTGAATACTTGCACGATTTCGGCGGTGCAGCGCGACATCTCCGGTGATGGCTAGGGTTTGTGGGAGTAGAGCAGCTCACAAGGTTGTTAGAATCTTGATTATGTCATACGATCCTAAGATTTTACGATTCAAGATTGACTAGACCGATCCGATTCTATAGTAGAATTTTAATATGGTAGAATCTTAATGTTCCTATGATTCTGCCTAAACTTTTGTAGGATCATGATAAAAATTTTCATACGATCCTACTCGATTATGTCGATTCTATTGTTTTATTATAAATAATTACTTGTATACTTCCTTTTAATTGAAAATTTTGACTTTTATCCCTTTATATTCACTATAATTGTCATAAAATAACACATGATCTTACCTTTACTCTACAATTTGTAAAGAAGTTCAAAAGACATAATTTTAAAAAGAGTAAAGTACACTGTAGGTCCCTAAACTTATCGACGGGGTTCACATGGGTCCCTAATCTATTAAACTGTCCAATCCAGTACCTAAACTTATTTAACTACATCATCAAATGTCCAAAAGAAGCTGGGCTAGCCTTAACCGCTGACGTAGATGGTTGACCATGCCGTGGACTCTCCAACATGGCTTGTGACTAGCAAAAGTTGTGGTGACATGGATAGGAGCTGCTCCCGGAAGTTTTTTCATGCCTCCGCCGTGGGTATTCGGTAGTTTTTCCATGCCACCACCGCCGACGGCCATGTCCATGAGCGGCGGAGGGCGATCAGCACCCAGCGTCATCAACACCTAGGCGATGTTAGGAGCTGCTCCCAAAACCACAGGTCGCCACAGCCGAGCTCAACGGCATCGGATGCGATATATCTCAACCCGCTCACAACGGTGGTTGAGCTGCACCAGCACTGGTAGAGCCCTGACCTCCGCTCGCTCCTGCTACTAAAGCAGCCGAGCCCTAACCTCTGCCCACTGCCGCCGCTGAAGTGGCCTGAACCACAGCCCCCGCTGAGCCGGCTTGGACGGCGTCAAAGCCGAGGAAGCGGCGGCACATAGGACTGGGACAAGGGTAAAGGCACAGCCACGATCGGGCAGGGGTCGGAGAGCTGGAGCTGAGGATGTCGATGCACGGGCGCAGCGACCAGCTGCTAGGGGAGTCACTAGATGGCAGTGACCAATGATGCAGCAGGCCGACGGCGCACGGGATGGCGACGCCATGGAGTTAGATCGGGGAGGGGAAGAGTTGGGGAGTAGAGAGAAGAAAAAAGAGGACAGTCATGGATCTTGGGGATAGAACCGAGGGAATGGGAAGGCTTCGACTAGGGAAAGAAAAGGCAAGGAGAAGAAAGAAAGAAAAAGTCCACACCGAAGAGTCCATGTCAACGGTCAACTATCCATGTCAACGGTCAAGGCTAGTCCAGCCTCTTTGGACCTTCGATGATCCACTTAAATAAGTTTAGGTACCGGATTGGATAGTTTAATAGATTAGGGACCTATGTAAACCTCATTAACAAGTTTAGGGACCTACAGTGTACTTTACTCTTTTAAAAATGCAGTAGTATTATAATACACATTAGATTTTTTAAATATTTCTTTGGTAGAATCAGGTAAGATCTTATATTCTACATCGATCATACGATTTGCGATCCTACTAAAGAACCTCCGATCCAATTCAGGATCATGATTAAGACAACCTTGGCAGCTCAGGGTGCGAAAGCTGAGTGCTGGGGTAGCTTTTATAATGAGGAGAAGCAGCATGGAACATAGAGTTCGAGGTGGGCACGACAACAGCAATGGAGTCGAGTTGGAGACGATGAATAGTGTCGATTGACATGTGGGTCCCACATGTCGGCTAGATGGCACGATTGGGGACGCATGGCGCATGCATGGGTGGCGCGAACGAGTGGCTGGGCTGGCTAGGCTGGGCCAAGCAAGTTGAGCCAACAGAAAGAAGGAGAGTTGGGCCAGGAAAGATTCGATCCACAAGCTTTCCTAGGAATTTCATTTAGTTTTCTTCTTAGAAAAATACTAAAAAGAAAACAAAGCCACTGAAAATAACAAACATTCTCAAAAAAATTAGGAAAATATTTTTGAACACAAGGAACTAAAATAAAATACTGTTGGATTTCATTGACAATTGGGTTAGTCACATTAAATCATTTTAATTTTGGAATATTCCAATTAAGCACTAATTAATTTAGAAAAATCATGAAAATTTTATAAAACCCTATTTTGACCAAAGATTTTGAAAAGCGCAAAAATTGGGATGTTGCATTCCATGAATAATTATAGAACACAATTGTTCTCCCTGTTGGTATTTAGAATGCGGAAATTTTTTTCTGACTCCTTTGGGAATTGACATATTTCATGTAAAATTCATGTGTTCCAAACAGTGCCTTAGTAATCTTAGATAACATGGGAGAATGATCCATTTATAGGACTTTTATATGGTCTATGCATCTTATGTGGTTTGACCCCGATTGCAATTATCCATTTTATGTCATAGTTCTATCATCTTAAATAGTTAATTCCAACTGAATTAGCTCAAGTTGAGACTAACATGTATAAAATCGAACAACTTTATTTGTTAAATTCCAATATGAAGATGGCTTAAGCTATAACCGTGATATAATTTTGTATAAAAATCGGTAATGAAGAATTCAATGTTTGTGTTAGAATGTCATACTTCCCAAACCAATATAGCATCGTACGTCAGTCGGTGTACTGCCTCGTAGCGACCTTGCTCACATTAAACCGCATACCAATAGTACTAGACTACTTGCATGGATCATTATCCCACCCCCTCTAACAAATGCCAGCCAAACAATTGTGACCAGTGTCAACCCCCTCCTTGTAGATGATTGCTATTTGGCTTGCTTGACTCACTAACACGTTGCAACTGCAGCAACTTTATACATGTCAGCAAGTTTGCTTGGCTACCGTAGCAAGTTTGCAACTTATCAGCAAGTTTGCTTGGCTACCGTTCCGAGTTTGCAACTTTATCTTCACTTCACGTGGTGTGAGAGAAACGCGTGGCTCGTTGAGAGTGTAAAAGTTAAAAGTCTACGATGGAAAGAAAATCAACGCGAAAGGACACACGTACGGGTTTACCATAGAGGTCGAGACGCACGATTCCGGCCTTCTTTTTCGCTTTTCAACACTGTCAAGAACTTGCACGTAACAAATATTGTGAAATATTTCTTTATGATTTTTGGTAAAATATTGTAATAGCTGCATTTTTATTTTTTTTTAAATGACCAAACGTTTTGAAACGATACGCCTAGAAAGTGTAGAGAGATTGCAAAACACAGAGAGCAATACACTACCGCTATGTAGCTCTAATACAGATGACCAAATTAGCCAATAAATGTCAATGGAGCACGTATAGTTGTTGATAATTTAAATCGTGTACTGCACCATGACTAGCAAAAAGGTCCTGGTATCTCCGAGTCCGATATCCTCTTCTTTTTTTTTTTGGCAGAAGTTGGTCCGTACATATCCGAGTCAACCTAGCTCGGTTTAAGTTTCTTAACTTTTAGCTTATTTTTATTATTCATAAATTTCGTCTTTTTTAGTTTTTTAGCTTTTCTTTGAGCTTTTTTGTTAGTTCTTTTTTCCGTATTCATTTATATTATCTGTGATGGGCTAACCTGTTTTTCCTGTTTTTAAATTTTTTTAATTTAGTTACCCCAAATAAGTCACCATTAGCTGTAATGTAATTTTAGCTAGTTTCAGTATAATTTTTATTATAAATTAATTTATTTTAGTTCAACCCAACGACACCTGAATCATATGTGAGAACCAAACATGGCAGCAATACCTTACACGTTCTCTCCATATCAGCCGAGGAACAGATGTACTTCACCTTACTATTTGGACTCTCCAAACCCTATTAAGATGCTGCACGGTCCGATGTGCTCAAGTCTCCCGTTAATTAGAACCGTACTTGGGGCCGTCCGTGTTCCAGCACATTTTAGCAGCTTGTGGTATTTGATAGGTGGTTTTTAATTAAAATTATACTATAATAGCTGTTGATTTTTCTAAATTATTTAACAAAAAAGAAAAAAGAAAAATACGATTATAACTTCACGGGTGGATAATGCAAAGGAAAAAAGGAACGAAAAAGAAAAGATAAAAAAAGTTAAAATACAAAGAAAAAAGGCAAAATTAAGAAACCAATGTGTTCATTCCGGCATCTAGAAGCTAAAGCCAGAATGTACGGGGCCCTGATTACTTGCATCAAACTTCCCTTTTTCGCGAGGACCAATCAATAAGTCTGTCTGTTTACAAGGCTGACACAAACAACACGCATATACACATAAGTGCATCCTTTAACATGCCGTCTAAAAGTGCAGGGGTTAGGGTGGATAAATTGGCAACCCATGGAGCATAGCCACATACTTTTCTACTACAGATGCATAAAGATAGATATCCGGATTTCAAGAGGTAACTATCCCTTTGAATTCAAACACTTTCGAATTTAACCTCTCAACCAAGATTCAAAAAACTTTTGATTCAAAGACTTCCAACTGAGATTCAGACAAAGCTTCGATTCCAATATTTTCTAATGAGATTCAAATAAGCTTTCAAATTTGGGACATTTCAACTGATATCCATAAGAAATTTCAACTCGAGAACTTCATAACTGAGATTCAAAGAAAAACGCGACCAGATTGTGCCTTCACCACCAGTACTGGGTCGAAAAAACAAGTGCCTGAAAAACAATCAGTTTCAGAAAAACAGTCAGTTTCGTAAACTTTCACCACCAGCCTGGGCGGACTTGGAACCGCACCATGGACACCTTGCCCGCCTACGAGAGCGGCGTTCTGTCTCCACCATTAGTAAGAAGTCGCCATCAGTGCACCACGTGCAAAGGACCCTACTCGTTGCCGGCCTCTGACACTTCGTTAGCTTGGCCTCAGGAGCATCATCAGAGCGAGTGGCTCCTAGATAGCGGTACGGACAGTGGAAGCGGAGGCAAGGAGCCTGCTCGGTGGTAGTAGGTAACTACTTGTACTTGGATATGCTGTTGTGCTAATTGGACTGAATTCGTCCGTCCTGCCGCATTTGCTTGTCGTGCATTTGCACTGTTGGGATTTGGAAGATCATTCACCGTAAGCCTTCGGTTTCATTATGGAGCCAAGAGCACGCTTGCTTGCTCCCCTCGGGTGTACAACGGTACGTACAGCTCTCATTGATTTGCAGCTTCTTTTCAAAAACTCAGCGATGAAATTTTGTGAAGGATGTTCTTGTACCAAGTGTGAGAATCCTGCGGCCCAATGAGAGGAAAGAATTTTTTACAAGAGGGCCAATAAATTTTTACGGAGTTGGGAACCCTATCACTACATCTCCGTGCAACATCCCGTCAAAACTCCATTACATGACGTCGGCTTTTGGCACACTGTCAAACGCAGACGATTTTGGGCTGTGCTCAGATTGGCTGTGGCTATGGTTTTTTTTACTGTAACTGATTTATTTTTTACTGTAGCTGATGGTGACTTATTTAGCATAATTAAATTTAAAAAATTTAAAAATAGAAAAAAAAAATGTTAGCTCATCTCGTATAATACAAACGAATACGGGAGAAAAGGAACCGGCAAAAAAACTAAAAAAATCTGAAAAGTCAGAAAAATACGAAATTTATGAATACTGAAAATAAACCGAAAGCCAAAAACTGAAGCTGAAATGAGTAGGCCCAAAATCCTTTGTGTGTTTGAACTAAACCCCAAGTGCTCGGATCTAAACCCTCTAATCTATCCAAACAGGCTCCTACATCCGTGCAATTTTCCTTGACAAACCAAATGAAAACCATAAGCTACGTTGCACTAATAAATGTGATATACTTAACAACTGTTGTATATTCGGGCTCATGTTGCCGATGCTTAGACACTCTATAACACCCCTATTTTTGGGAATAGGAACGTCGCACCGTAACAGCCCAGAAATTCAGTTGCGGATAGAAGGAGCATCATGCCTGCTCACGAACAGTTAAATATGACCTAACAGTCAACTTTAGTATCAATACGGGTGTCTAAGCCCAAATTTTAACTTACATTTAGATGAACCGAAGAAAACTCCACAGAAACGCTTGAGTGCGGTGTAACCCTAACACAAAAACTTGCAGCATCCTCTTTTCTTCTGGTATCTGTTGTGGTGAAAACATTGCAAGACTGAGTACAAATAACCGTACTCAGCAAATCACATGGGGAAAATGCTATATATCTACTTGCAAGGACTCTCAAGTGAAAGGAGTATAGTTGTTCTGTTATAATATGTGGATGCAGTTTTGTTTGTAAACATTTTTAAATACAAAGGAATAATATTTACTTAAGGATTGGGGTTTTCAAAACTTGATTAACAGACCTTAGCATTTTTCAACTCATTTCAAATCTACTTATGCCTCGCTATTGGAATCACTCATAAACATAGCTTTTTTTACTGGAAGCACATCGTATTTGTGATATTGTTGCGATTACTCGGTAGACTTGCCCATCTTTACCCACAAGAATTTCTTAACCCTCATGACTGAGTTAAGAAAATAAGGTCATTTCGCTGCTCATCTCTTTATATAGGCTCTACCCGATAGACCTCCAACTCAGACCCGGGTATCCGCCGACACGGCCAGATATCTTCTACCCGTCCTGAGAGGAATCTATCGTTGTTCGGTACGGTTTTACCCCCTCCCATACTAACTCTTCTCACTCCTATAGAGATTCAATCGATTTGAGCAGCTAATAAACCAGGTTTGACAAGTCAATACTTGCGGTTGCTCAGCATAAGGTCATCCTTACTTCTCCAACTTTACCACCATCTCACTCTGAGACATTTTCCAACTCACATTACTCAATGGCAGCATTACTCAACCAACACATAGTTCTCATGACAATCATTTCCCAAGAAACACTTTTGCAAAATTACTAGCCAAATGACATGTTAAACAGTAGTATGAAATAGTTGAGTTTCCTACACTACCATGGTTATTTAAGTAGTAGATTTAGCATTACTAAGTTTTGTTAAGGTGAATATGGCCATCAAAATAAACAGGGTTTTTTTCAGTGGTAGGATGTAACTAGACATTGTTGGATCCCGGAGCAGCAATTCCAGGACCCTCTATGTTAATCGCACTATCCCAGGAAAAGCTAGTGCACACAGGGTCAACAGGGATGCATATCTCACATAGCAACCACACTTTATTATATAGCAAGGGTATGAGCCTTATGGCTAAAGTTTACAATAACGGCATGAAGCCAACACAAAAGTAGACAGTGGAAGATAAATAAAGTAGCATCGCATCCAGCCTTCCCACATGCGAATGACTATAAGACGTGGCCTATTCGTTGCAATCCTCATCGTAGTCGTCGAAGGCTTCCTCTGGAAAATTGAGCAATGTGAGCACATAAAGTACTCCACAAGTTATACGAGGAGTTTTAATAGAGTTAATGCATGCATAAGGAATATCAAAGGAAGGCATAATATGGTTGATTGCATAAAAGGCAACATTGGAGTAAATATCACAAAGTATGAACAAAAGTTGAATTTGATACAATAATTAGAAACATGATTTTAATAAAATATTAACGTTAGTGCAGGCTCCGACCAAGCACTAACCTAACTACGGGTATCCCACCAGGACCATCTTTCCAAAAGATTTCCAAATTTTTCATAAATCAGATTTTATTAAACCAAAGTCTAATATGTGAAAAACCTTACTTAGCATGTCCTTAACCATGGACATGGCTATCCAGGATAGATTATACACTCTGTAGAGGTTGTACAGCTTTATTCACAAGACATGATCATCCCGTATTGCCACCAGATAAACACACTTCCTTTGATGTGCGGTGAGGAGATCATGACAAAGCCTTTACAATGTTCCGTTGTCAACTAGATCATGCCGCAACTAAGGTTTCACCACAACATGAATCCACATGTTGGGGCCCCCTCTTGTGCCATGTAAGACTTCTCGCGGCCTGCGCCACGCTCAAATTCAGCTTATAGTGAGATCAAATTGGAACTTCACAAATTATTCGGCCAGGTATGTCCCATACCAGACTTGTGGTAGTACGATAGGACTTTGCAACAGTAGCTCACAGGTCGGTCCTTAACTTAACTTAGGCCTAACCACATACCCCTTGTGCCTGGCAATCGACATTGAGTTATCCAACAACAATGCATGCCAGCAAGCACCCACCATCATACCAATGCCTAAATCTAAACCAAGGTTTTATATTTTGTTTGAAAATATCTCATAAGTTTCTGGACTCACCAAAGTCAAGTATACACTTTAAAAGTTTATCATTTTATGTGAAAGATTATCCCAACCCATAATTATTCTAAGCATGGCTAAGCAATTCTACAAATTTTCTAGTTAATACTATTGTACTAACTAGGTTTTCATCTAGGGTGACAAGGCATGATTGTTCAGAGTCAAATTTGGCTTTATGCAAAGGAATTGGGAATAACTAGAGTTTAAACGAAATTTAAATTAGACTTGAATAAAACTATGCATTCCTAATAATTTAAAAACAACATAAATAATTTAAACTAGTGGGAATAACATGATCAAGGGTGTAACTTGCCTTGCTCGAGATCCTAGTGCGAGTCATCGAAGTCATGCTTCCAAGATCGTCGTAATCTATGCCAAAGAACCAAAAAATAAATTCAAATAAAATTCAAAAGAGAATCTATAAATGGGTAATTTAGGATTTTAGAAGAATTTAGAAATTTGAACAGGTCAAATCGGAGTTAAAATGAAGGAATACGGGCTTCCGGAAGTTTAAAAAGAGAGAAAATGAAAAAGGCTAATTTCTGGTATTACTTTTAAACTGAAAAAGGTCATTTATGATGTCCACAGGGATTTTAATTTTTGGCAGGATTATTTTTGAATTAAAATGCTGGCGTGGCTTGGGCTAGCTAACGTGGCCACCGTGGCATGCCACGCGGCTGCCATGTGGGCACAGGGGCACTGACGAGGCCGAGCGGATGCGGCGGGAGAGAGGCGGCGGCGGCGGCTTTTCGGGTCGGTGGCACTCCGGTGGGCGAGAGACTCAGCTAAGGCGGGGAGAGGAGAGAGCAGGGAGAGGTGGTACGGGGAGAAGGTGCTCGGGGGTTTGTAGGGGGAGATGGCGGCGCGGCTCGCCAGAGTTTGCGGAGAGCAAACCAGCTCGGGTGCGAACACGACAAGGAAGGGGCCTTAAATGGGTGGCGCGAGGTGCAGCGGCGAGGGGGGAAACCCGAGGCTGTGCCTAGGGAGGCGGACCAGCCGGGAAACGAGCTTCGGCAGGCAGCAATGGCGGCGACGGCGGGAGGTTGAAGAAGGTGAGGTAGGAGACAAAGATGACAGATGGGGCCCTCTTGTCTGTGAGAGAGGAGGGGAGAGGAAGGGACGGGCGGCTAGATTAAAGACATGTGGCTAAGAGGTGATCTCGGACGTTCAAGCAAAGCGAAAGCATAAGTTGTGGTGGACGGCCAGGATCAGATCAAGGGGCGGGGTGGAGTGATTCATAAATATATCATCAGAAAATTCTCAATCTACAAACCAAGACAATATTTGGTTTCACCCAAAGCCTTCATCTTGAATTCCATCTTTAAGTATGAACTTGCTTCACGAATGTCTTCTGTATTCCCAATTATATTCAAATTATCCGCATAAACTGATATAATGTAAAATCCATTCACAGACTTCTTTATGAACACACATGGACAAACTTCATTATTTATGTATCATTTTTGCAAAAGGAATTCACTCAGTCAATTATACAACATGCGACCTAACTATTCCAATTCATATACTGACCTTTGCAACTTGACACCATACATGTTGCGATGTTCATTCTCGCTCATACGTGAGACTTTCAATCCCTCTAGAATCTTCATATAGATTTCAAAACCAGGTGACCTATACAAATATGTTATCACAATACCCATAAGTTTCATTCTCAAATTCATTCCTACTGCCATAGCTATCAAGTAACAAAACATTGTGCCATCCATTACAGGGAGTAAGTTTCACTAAAATTGATGTCAGGTCTCTGCATGAACCTCTGTGCTACTAATCTTACTTTGTACCTCACCACCTGGTTATGTTTATTCCTCTTTCTTATAAATACCGATTTATGTCCAACAGGAAAAACATCATCAGGTGTTTTGATCACTAGCCTAAAGACTTTCCTCTTGTTTAGCTAGTTTATTTCATTCCCAATTGTTTTCTTCTATTTATCCCAATCATGATGAATCTTGCATTCAGTAATTGTCTTCGATTTTGGATCCAAATTTTCAATATGGAAAGCAATCTTAGTCATGAAGCAGCTGCTATTAGCTCCTACTTGTCTATGAAAGGCTTCTCATGTTTTCATATAGTTTGTGGCAAACAATTTATCCAATTTAATTGGCACTTTATTTCAATCAATCAGCTCAACACTATTCCCAATATGGCAGAGTTTGAGTGTTTTATTGCCCTACTATCAGCGGGTGTGCTCTCCCTTGCACTAGGCACCTCCCCCATGTGCTTCTGCATGATGTACCATTCCTAGTGCTCTTGCATTGGGTGCAACGTCGTCCATTGGACATTTCTTATTCTTATTTGGTTGATGAAGTTTCTCCACCTATTCAGTGTGTCATTTTTGTGGATGTCTCCATGGTCTGAGATCCTTAGAACCAAGAGGTCTCCCCCTCTTCCTACTAAGAGTGGTGGAGTTAGATGCAGAACCCAAAATTCAGGATGGTTCCACTCTTTCAGGTGCATTTACTGCTGGTATATGCAACTTTTTAACTTCCTTATGATCCGTGAATGAATCAAGCGGCTCATTTGTTCAGATTGTTTAGTGCGCGAATCAACATTATGAAGACTACTATCATGTTGTGTTAGTTCTCAACATTCCAACTAAGAGTCCTTTCCTTCCTTCTAATGTTAGGAATAGTTCTTCATTAAACACAGAATCAACATATCTTGCTTTTAGAAGATCCCCTATTATGGGCCTCAAATACTCAAATCCCACATAAATTTCCAATTTATGGTGGAGACCTATTAACATATGTTGAGGTGGCGAGATAGGTACATACGCGGCACAACCGAATTTACATAGATGGGAAATACTTGACTCTTTCCCATGCGCTAATTGGAAAGATGAAAACTTATGGTATGCAGATGGCCGGAATTGTATTAATGTCTATGCATGTAACACAGTGTATCCCCAACACGTAGTTGGTAGATTCAATTTCGTTAACAAGGGTCTAGCGATCATCTTGATTAATGATTTAGTAAATCCATTCTAAGTGTAATATGCTGGACCAAATGTTCCACCGTGATACCTAAGGTTATGCAATAATCATCAAATCCCTTTCATGTAAATTGTCCAGCATTATCCAATCGTATGGATTGGATCCTATGATTTGAAATTTTGGCTCTTAGTATAATAATATGTGAAATTGGCTTGGCAGAGGCATCATTCCTATTGCGTCTATTAGTACCATAAAGTACCTGAATGGCTCAGACATGGGCTCCATGGGTCTGCATATATCCCCTGAATCATCTCACAAAAATTAGAATTCATCCTTGATCTTATGATACAAGGATCTCATAATCAACTTGCCTTTCGCACAGCCCTCACACACGAAGTGTGCTAGATCAAGGATGTTTTTGGACTTCAAATTGTGGCCAGCAGAATGTTGTAATATCTGGTGCATCATATTATCTCCAAGATGACCCAGATATTCATGCCACGTTCTAAATAGTTCTGGGTCTTTCATTTGAGCATTCATCACAACATATTCCTTACCGTGTTTAATAAATGTGTTATACAATCCAGAGGAAAAAGTGGGAAGCTTTTCTATAGTTTTTTATGATATCTCTCTTTCTTTGTGATGAGAATGTACTTAGAACCATTCTCTTCCTCTGTCTCCAATGGAAACTATTACTACATATATATTTGAAACTTAATAGAGGTTGTATTGATTATGGGAATAATAATGCATTCTCAATTATTATTTTAGTTCCCATCAGTAACACTACTGTAGCTCTATCAGATTCTGCAATATTACCACAGTTGCCAGCTATGGTCATAATATTGCTAGTCTTCAAACTAAAAGTCTAGAAATATTTCACATCCCTAAGAATTGCATTTGTGGTGCAACTTTCCACAAGAGAAAGTTCTTATTCCCCTCCATTGATCATACTTCAACAATTCCATAAGTAGGAGATAAATAATTTGCATGAATTACTGATTCACCCAAAATAGCACATCATTTTCCTACTGTTTATTACATATACCTCACTTGTTTCATTCTTAATTGCTACAATAATCAATGAATAGTTGCAAAATATACAATATATGTATTAGTTGTTGTTATCCGCAGGATAAGGGAATCATGCACTTTAAGGAGCTAGAATGGAAAGACATCCTCAAGAGGAAGGAACCAAACTTGGCCTACATAGATAGCTTTGCCACGTCAAACAAAAGAAGGTTCATGAAAGGATCAAGGTGATGTTTGGCCTCCTAGCAGCACAAACCCCTTCACAGTGTTGAAACACTAGAAGACCATTATATAAACGAGCCAAAATGTATCTACAAGAGGAAGACGAGAAGAACGCCAAGGGAGAGTCACCACGTCTTGAACTAGATCTCCACCATATTTTCCACCATTGTTCATCCATTTTCCATCCTCCCTTGTAGTCATTCATCCATCGGTGTACTGGAACATCAGCAACATTTTATCAATTTATCCTTCTTATTTTCAGGTTGTTGTTACTATGTTCTTGTTTATCTATCTATTGTTCTTGCTCACCATGATAATGCTTGAGTAGCTCAAAGTGTGGAAACCATTAGTCATCTTTTCTTTGACTATCCCTTCTCTGCTCAATGCTGGAATGAGATTTGCATTCACTAGTCTTCTGATGCAAATACTCCAACAAGAGTATATAATGCAAAGCGAGCCTTCACCAGTCACCTCTTCATGGAGAAGTTCATCCTTGCCACCTGGATCATTTGGAAAATCAGAAATGATCTCATCTTCTAGTAGCAGCTGCATAGTGTCAATATTTGGAAATCAAGGCTTAGACTAGAGGCATCCCTTCTGTTGCATAGGGTCAAGCTGGACACCTGCGACTTGCTTTCTTCTTGTATTCAGTCTCTCTGATTTCTCTTTGTTTTTTTTTTGGTTCTGTTCCCCCCCTCCTCTTTTTCACCTTTGTACTCTTTTATCTTTATTAATATAGTGTAGTAGGAGCCTCTCCTACTGTTTTCCATAAAAAAGGGCTAAGGGTCGTACGTAGCCATGTAGCATTAG
This sequence comes from Dendrocalamus sinicus, assembly GCA_036346575.1. Taxonomy (NCBI): domain Eukaryota; kingdom Viridiplantae; phylum Streptophyta; class Magnoliopsida; order Poales; family Poaceae; genus Dendrocalamus; species Dendrocalamus sinicus. The sequence continues at coordinate 16,195,601 of CM070656.1, read as the reverse complement.
AGATAATAGTGATGATCTAACTTTCATGAATGCTTTTGTATTAATATTTGATGCTATTGTTTGTCTATATTTCTGTAATATTCTAGAAATATCCTCTTAAGGATCTACGTGTAAATAGAGACAAGAGGCTACGTAAAAAGGGGATGTGTGGGATTTTAGAGGAGGGATTAGTTTCCAGATTGAGTTGTACGGGGAGTTGGAGTCAGGATAGGATCTTGAGTGATGTTAACTAGAGATCGTGTGGGAGAGGTAAAGCCCTAGCTATTTTATTTTAAGCCGCCAAAGCCATCCTCGTGGGCGTGCTAGCACAACCTCGCAGAGCCATTGCATCGCCTAGCCGCTACACGTAGTCAACCATCCGTCATCGCTTTCACCTCACGTCATCCAATTGCAACACCAGCAGCGCCCAAGCCATCGCCAATGCATGCAATGACACCACGCAGCCGCATGTAGATCGCAGCCCACTACTGTTTTGATTTATTTACTTAGAGAATAGAATTTAGATTAGAGAAAGTTATTGTGTGTTCAGCAAGGGAAGCGGGTAGTAGATCGGTTTAATTTGTTGTATGGTGATTTCGGGGATCATATGGGCATAATTTGAGAATTTCATCGACTACAAAGGTGTACATAATTTTGATAGCTTTCTTAGAATATTTATTAATGTCAATTGGATGAGTAGACTTTGATATATGAATTTTGTAAGCTTGTTGTCTGGTAAATTTGTCATCTATTGGTAGCACATGTTAATCTATAGATTAAAAATAGAAGATGGAATAATTTGGAGATTTGGTATATATTAACAAAAGTAGGTAATTTTGTAAAGGTTCGAGAATGTCTAAGAACATGATTTTTCAGACAAGTAGAACATAAGTTATGAATTGGGGAGACAAGTAGAACATAAGTTATGAATTGGGGGGACTACTGTACAGAACTAGGTTACTGCTAGATGCAGTCGTGAAAAATTATTAATTTCATTGATTTAATGGCATAATTGAATTTTAGACATAACTACAAAGTGGTAAATAATTTCCTGTAGTTTATGAAAATATCATAGTTCAATATATTTTGCATGTGTAAATAAAAAGATATGAAATTATTAAGTCAGTTGTCCAGAAGATGACAGATCTATCTTCTGGGTTAAAATGGATGTTTAGATGGTTTAATCTAGACATTTAATCAACTAGGAAGTTATAGGAAATTTTGTGTAGGTTCCAGAATGGTAAGATTTGTTATGAAAGAATTTATGAGATGAAAGGATTTATTGTGTGAACATATGTTGTGATAGCTTCATGGATCCCTTATGTAGTTAGAGAATTAGATAGTATCGCCCTGGTCATCAACTCTGTGTGCCATTGAATTGAGCCACCTCAGGTTACATGCTCTATGGAAGGATCTAGCTCAGTAAGTTATTGAATTCCGGTATTAACTCCTCAAGCTGTAGGTTAGGCTTCATGCCAAGGCTAGAGGGTGTAATCGCATGTGTTGGGTTACATCATATGGGCAGTTTTTTTACAAATGCAACGTTAAGCTTCGGGCCTACTCATATGTGTCGGGGTGAGTTTACTGAGTTCATGCATGATGGGAGGGGTCACTGCTGGGGTAAAGTTCCTAAAAAGTTTTGTTATGATCATCTTAGTCACACGCCTAAGGAAGCGTGTTATTGGCCGATATTATAAGTTGATTATATCGTGTAGGAAAAGTTGTATAATCTTTGCAGAGTATTAACAAATCTATTTAAATAGTTGTGTCCGTAGTTATGGATGTGCTTGGGGATTTCACACGAGAGGTAGATTTTCATAAAATAAAATTGGAAAGGAAAAGTTTTGTGAATTTGATTTATTTATTGTATTTATATGCAATATTCGTTTTATACAAAAATAAGCAAGGATAGCCATTCCTTTATAATAAGTATTGCATATATATATATATATATATATATATATATATATATATATATATATATATATATATATATATATATATATATATATATATATATATATATATATATATATATATATATATATATATATATATATATATATATATATATATATATATATATATATATATATATATATATATATATATATATATATATATATATATATATATATATATATATATATATATATATATATGTATGTATGTATGTATGTATGCCTAGGCACCCATATCAATACTTATTGATTTACTTTGAGATTGGTAACGTTTGATGTGGGTATCTTCATATACCCATAAAAAAGTATATTTGAGATGTCAAACTCCGAAAAAAGTAAATTCAACTTCAGTTTAATTAGTTTGAACTATTTTTATGCTACATACTCACTGTAGTCGCATCGAACTCAAAAGGAGTTCAAACTAGTTTGAACTGAGTTCAAAACTTACTTACCATAAATATATCAAGGGTATAAAACATTTTCATACCCAAACTCAAAAAAAATATCAACCATACAGTGTATCGGACGGTTCTTGATTTGGGTGCCTAGGCACCTGTGTGCCTTATGTAATTTTCCTATATATATATATATATATATATATATATATATATATATATATATATATATATATATATATATATATATATATATATATATATATATATATATATATATATATATATATATATATATATATATATAAAGCTTCTTTTTACTCCCGGTGTAACTATAGCCTATATCGTATCTCACAACATAGGAAGTGTCTCGCGCAACGGAGAGTATGTATGTATAGCATTCGAGTATTTAAGACCATCTAGATGGTATGAACAATTTTTCAAATGTGGTATGTATATATTTTTTCGACATACTTCTTTTTATGTGCGTATATGAAGGTATTTACAAAATATGCTAAAAACTATAGACTCCCTTATAATTTTTTCATGTGGTTCACATTGGAGTATCTTATAATTAGTATACGAGTATACCTAAAATGATAAAGGAGTGTTTCAAGTTTATTTAGGTGCTATATATATATATATATATATATATATATATATATATATATATATATATATATATATATATATATATATATATATATATATATATATATATATATATATATATATATATATATATATATATATATATATATATATATATATATATATATATATATATATATATAGTATTATATGTGCATAACTTGTATGTTGGAGGTGTGTAAAAATTTTGAAGTTTATGTTCATTGTATGTTGTGAAGTTTATGTTCATTGCTGGAGTTTATGTTCAAAATTTTTTACACACCTACAACATACAATGAACATAAACTTTTATTACAACTCCAGCAAATTTTTTACCAGTTTAAAACTACAAAATTGAAAAAATTTAAAACATTCACGGGGGACCTGAGTGCAGTCGCCCAACCATTGGGCGACTGCATGAAAGTCGCCCAACCATTGGGTGACTGCAATTAATCGCCCAACGGTTGGGAGATTTTCCAGTTGTCGCTGCTGGGTTGGGCGAAAGGCTCCAGTCGCCCAACCATTGGGCGACTTGAGCATATTTTTGTAAAAAAATTTCCCGCGAGTATATTTCTGTAATTTCGAATAAAAAATGGATTATCCATACAAAAAATTCCCCCATTGACACAGTTCTCTACACTGTACCATGCATGACCACCAGCTCCACCATCATCCACCTTGTTAGCTTGTAGCAGCTGATAATACCGGTTATGTTCTTTTCAGTTTATAATTTATGTTTCATAACTTCTTCAAATAAATAAATAGGATGGCTTCTCTAACTCCTTTTTGAAGCGGTTTATCAAAACAGCTTTTTCGAAGCGAGTTACTGGTATTTGATTCATTCGCACAAATACTCGTTCTAAGAATAAAAACCACTATCTGCAATTATAAACTATCAGCTGCTGCTGCAGAAAAGAACAAACCGATCAGCTAGCCAATGCACTGATGCATCCATCCATCCTATAAAACACCCTCCCTCCGCCCACTTTCCCTCTCCTGTCCACTGGTGTGGAATGAGAGAATCCAACACACCAACTTACATGCCCAAGTGGTGATCAATCACAATTCACGAGACTCAAGTTAAAAAAAAAAAACCGTAGGCAACAGTTCCCCCATCTTGTTCACAGATACTTTGGAATGTGCTATACCCTGCTTCAACCAACCATCTCACTCTAGATTCTAATTCCAAAATTCTCCAATGAACACTACTACTACAGCACGCTCACATGCACATATAAGTACACCTTGCCCCATGGCCTCCCTTGAGACACCCACACACCATTGCAGAGCACTGCACTGCTACTCCCTCTGGTCTCCTGCAGGGAGGGAAGTAGAAGGGGGGAAGCCAATGGTGAAGTTCTCCAAGCAGTTCGAGGGCCAGCTTGTGCCGGAGTGGAAGGAGGTTTTTGTGGAGTACTGGCAGCTCAAGAAGGACATCAAGAAGCTGCAGGCGGCCATCAGTGGCGATGGCGCGGAGGCGGCGGTGGCGACACCGCCGTCGCCGCGCCAGGCACCGGCGGCGGCTCACTGGGTGATGAGGCTGCCGTTCCTCCACCCCCATGGGCACCACAAGGAGCATCATAGCGCCATACAGGCATGCACTAGCCTTTATCCTAAATGGCATCAACCATGCATAACTAGTACTAGCTTTCACTAACTGCATATGCGTATAGTATGGCTTTCACTAACTGCATATGCGTATAGTATGTACAATTAATTTTTTTTCTGACAGATAGAGTACATACAACTATACGTGTACTTGCGTTCTTACATACGTGTATGTATGGACATATATACGTATGACTACTTGGCTGATTAATTAAGACGGCAAATATGTTATATGTTGTGCTGTCCGTACGTACGTGCAATGCAGGTGCACAGGAAGCTGGCAGGCGCCGACGGCGCGGTGGCCGGAGAGGTGTACGAGACGGATGTTCTGGACGGCGGGATCGCGGACGCCGTGGCGGGGGCGGCGAGGGCGTTCTTCGAGAGGCTGGACCAGCAGCTGAACAAGGTGAACCGGTTCTACGAGAGGAAGGAGGGGGAGTTCCTCCGGCGCGGCGAGTCGCTCAGGCGGCAGCTGCAGATACTCGTCGAGCTCAAGGCCGCCGTCACCGAGCAGCAGCGGGAGCGGCGGCGCGGCGGGGGGTCGTCGTTGGGGAGCACCGACCCGGAGGACCCGTCCGTCTCTTGCTCGATCCTGCATGGTCAGTATACATATATGCAGGGTATAGTATGTGTCGCTACATAGTTATATTTTGTTAAGCCAGTAGAGGATAAGCGTTGATTATACTAGTTGATCACTTGATCTTGATATACACCTAATAAGATTTTGGACCTGATTAGATGGAAAAGAGAACTGGAAGTGGCAATCTTGGTGGGCATGTCTAATTAGGCCAGTTCTTGGTGTGAGCGTGCAATCTAAAGTCGTGTTTTGTTTCAGTAATGAATTAATCCTAAGATAGGTTGATCCATCGTGTGATCATTTCAAAAAAAAAAATAGGCACGACCACATTCTTCATTTTTCTATTAGCATTGTGGTTACGAGGAATGGTATAGTGTTAGACTAACTCATTGCATTCTGTACTCTTTTTTTTTTTTTTGTGAAGAACGGCATTGCATTCTTACTCTTCTTCAAATCAAAAAAGATGATGAGGAACCAACCCATTCCCTAAACCAAACACCCCATAAAGGAGGTTTGAAGCCATTAACAAAAGTGAAAGTAAAGGAAGGTGGACTTGATTAGTAATGTTGACGTACCATCTCAAAATTACAGGAGATCAATCCCTCAGGGGCATTGCAGTGCAAGAACAAGAAGGCCAAGAAAATCTCAACAAAGATGCTAGAGCAAAGAGCACTGGTGAAGACGGGGAGGACCAGCTCTCCATCTCTCAAGACTCAGAAAGGCTTGGCAAACCAAGCCTTGAAGCTGTCAACAAGGTGAGGACGCTCTCAGGGAGGGTGGTCACCTGCCAGGGCAGGAGCGTGAGGATCAACATCCCAGTCACCACGCCATCGAGGACCGTCACCGCCATCTGTGAACTGCTGTTTGAGGACATGCTAAGCCCGTCGAGGCAGATTGGCGCCAATGGTGGTGACGGCTGTGAGAAGCTAAGCATCAACAAGAAGAAGGTGCACCAGGCAGAGAAGATGATCAGAGGTGCCCTGGTTGAGCTGTACAAGGGCTTGGGGTACCTCAAAACATACCGGTAGGCTCAGCTGATATGGCATGTAGTTCAGCTCTGTGCACTAAATGGGTACTTGACAGGCAAAGCGTTCTTGTCGCAGGAGCTTGAACATGATGGCCTTTGAGAAGATTCTGAAGAAATTTGACAAGGTCCCCCGCCAATACCCCTCTCCTGATTCTTCTACCTGAAAGTTATCACATATAAGCATTGCTGAAAGTACAAAATATCTTTTCATGTTTCAGATTACAACAAAGGAAGTTCAGCCAATTTACCTGAAAGTAGTGGAGAGCTCCTACTTCAATAGCTCTGACAAGGTAATTTGCAATGGTACACAAGTCTTGAGAAGTTTTGAAGCATTTCCTTTTATCAAAACTCCAAAGGTTCTGACTGAAATCGACTGTAACAGGCAATCAGGCTAATGGATGATGTCGAGGAGTTGTTTGTGAGAGATTTCGCTGAAGGGGACAAACGGAAAGCAATGAAGTATCTGAAGCCAAATCAGAGGAAAGAATCACATACTACGACATTTTTCATAGGTAGTAGTTTTTATAAGCTTTGCATTCCTTCCTTCATCAGCATAAACTTCAGAATCCTTATGCATAACTGTCAAATTTTCAGGACTATTCACTGGAGGCTTTGTAGCATTATTCATCGGTTATTGTCTCATGGCGCGCCTAGCTGGGATGTACACTCAGCAATCGAACAGGGTCTACATGTCAACATCCTATCCTGCCCTTAGGTCAGCACCCAAAATGCCATTTAATTGCGACTGAACACTTCTTTTGCTACAATTCAGACACTCCAGTGCTGACATTAAGCGATCCAAACTGCAGCATGTTCAGCCTCTTCTTTCTGCATCTCTTCCTCTATGGATGCAACATCTTCATGTGGAGAAAGACGCGCATAAACTACACATTCATATTCGAATTCACACCTACCAAAGAGCTAAAGTATCGCGACGTGTTCTTGATATGCACTACTTCCATGACAGTTGTTGTTGGTGTCATGTTTGCACACTTGACACTCATTGTCAAAGGGTATTCTTCGTGTGCAGTTCAAGCAATCCCAGGGGCCCTACTTCTGGTATGCTCTATTCAACATTACCAATGTAAAATTTTGCGCTTACAGTTGCAAGTTGTTATAATCTTCTAAGGCTGATACTGATATCTATTCAGGTGTTCCTGTTAATATTAGTCTGCCCTTTCAACATCCTCTACCGATCAAGTCGTTATCACTTCCTAAAAGTGATCAGAAACATCATTTTGACCCCTTTTTACAAGGTAGTTTTATTATAGTAAAAGAACAATTGTTTAAGATTGCAACCTATCAAATTCCATATCATACCAACAAATTGCTAAATTCTTGTATATCTGCAGGTTGTGATGGTTGATTTCTTCATGGCTGATCAGCTTTGCAGCCAGGTAATCACTTAACAGAAGCTGAAGGTTTGTCAAGTTCAGTTGTGCAAACTTAGGCCATACCCTCTTAACCCATAATGCTCAGCAGAGCACATTGTCAACATGTGATCAGCATGCATAAAAGTGGTTTTGTCACCAAAAATGTTTGTTTTGAGTAACTACTTACTAGATTGTAGAGCATAAATGATGATTTTCAATTTGGAAATGACTAATAAAGTAATGACTGCTGAAAAATAGGTACCAATGCTTAGGAGCCTGGTGTACCTGGCATGTTATTACATAACTAGCAGCTACAAGACACAAGACTATGGCTACTGCACAAGAGTGAAACATTTTAGAGACTTGGCTTGTGCAGTATCCTTTCTGCCTTACTACTGGAGAGCCATGCAGGTACGATTGAACGTTACTTACGACATTACAGTGTCCCTTCTTCAGACTTTCTGAAGGTAGTGATACCCTTTACTTTTCTTATGGCTCTCCTGACAGTGTGCAAGGAGATGGTTTGACGAAGGGGACATAAACCACATTGTCAACCTTGGGAAGTACGTGTCGGCGATGCTTGCTGCAGGAACAAAAGTGGCATATGAGAGTGATAACAGTGCCAGATGGCTGTCACTTGTCATCATTGTGTCAAGTGTCGCCACTATCTACCAACTGTACTGGGACTTTGTCAAGGATTGGGGTCTTCTGCAGTTGAACTCCAAGAACCCTTGGCTCCGTAGCAATCTGATACTTAAACAAAAATACATTTATTTCTTATCCATGGTATGTTCTCTAAAATAGTTATGGTCTGCATCATAACTTTTTGATCAAAGATAAATTTCACCATACTTACAGAGAGTCAAATTTTTTACAGGGTTTGAACCTTGTCTTGAGGCTTGCTTGGCTTCAGACTGTCATCAACCCTAACAGTGGAAGCCTGCATTCTAGAGTAACTTTGTTCTTTTTGGCAGCTCTTGAAGTGATTCGACGAGGCCATTGGAACTTCTACAGGTACAGCTTTTGCCAATCAAGCTGAACGTGTGAATTTCACATTGTTATATAAACCTGAATTTACACCAAAAGAACACTAAAAAAACCTCTGTTTCAGGCTGGAGAACGAACACCTAAACAATGCCGGGAAGTTCAGAGCTGTGAAGGTTGTTCCACTTCCTTTTCATGAATTGGAAGAGGACTAACAAAATAGGGCATCATTGCCGCTGGTTCTAGGGATTCAAAACTCCAAACAGTTCAGGTGTAACACCAACTAATGTTAGAAAGCATGCACTACACTGTTATAATTTGATTCATTTTGTTAGAAAGCATGCACTACACTATTATAATTTGATTCATTTTTTGGTGTCAGGAATAAAGGGCATTTCACATGTTCGGTTTGGAGAAGTTATATGCAAATAACAAACACTATATAGATAGAATACAGGAGTTTCAAATTAGTTTTCCAAGTAAGAATCCATACTGATCTCGTGTAAACTGAAGTAAATTCACATCATGAGAAAATCCAAGCGATCCAAAAATAGCTGCTCTACAATTGTTCTTTTGGCCATTCCATCCATTGTGTAATTTGGTTTGTCTGGCAAATGTAATTATATCTACTTAATGAAAGTTCCATCATGCATAAATTACCTCAAAAGAGGTTAATCAAGGATCACTATCTGATTTACAAAATTTGCAAATGATTTATCAGTTACTTACAAGTTACAACAGAATTTCACACATCACCCCAGTACTATCATATATTCAGCAATCAAGTTCCAGTACTTCAAATTGAGAATGGCAAGAACGTACGAAATACTGGCATAAAGTCATACTGATGTTGCACACTGACCTAACTTTAAGCACTGAGTATCATTTACCCCATATCTCTTCAAATAATACCACAGTGCAAATTAATTTAGGAACCGAAAGCATATGCAAGAAGAGCTTAACTACGCTCGTACTGACCTCACATCGCATGTGAAAGCAGAAGGTACTGAAGCCTTGACATCACATTCGCTTGCACTGATGAAGATACATCTCTATAATTTCAATATCATCAAAAACTCAGTTGACAATACACAGGAAAGTATGACTATATTGTACACAGTTGTAAGTATTGTGTGCAGTTTACAACAGTGTCAGCACCATAGAATTTCTCATCTTCAAGCAAGAGACACATTGCAACCATCTCCTGTGCCCTAGAAAGGATAATAACTTGATCCTTTGCACCAAGGCATTGTCCAAGTAGAAATCTGGCATAGGCCAGTTCTCTTTGAGGCATGACAACACACAGTCTACATGTTACTCATGGATATCTCCTCCGTGCAGTCAGTCGATTTCACATGATTGAGTCCATTATGTTTCACAGCAACTATGAAGCGTAACTCCCCCTGGTGTGTAGGAAAAAAAAAGCATCAATACATCACCAATCTTATGTCGCTCCAACTTGTAATGCATCAAATATATCATCTGAAAATTCTTGTGCATCAACCCAGCAACTTCCAGTCTCCTTTCTTACTCGCTGGAAGTCAAATACAGTACGATTCCAGGCTTTCGCATCCCACATGTCAACTGAAGCATGAATGCTGGATAATATAATGTACGGTGAAGGATGCTCTGGTCTTATTTCCAGAATCTTCTTTGCCGCTAATCTTCCTAACTCCACATTACCGTGAACCCTACATGAAGCTAGCAAAGCTTTCCACACCAGTTGGTCTGGTTGACAAGGCATGGCATCAATGAACTCCATTGCATCACAAAATCTCCCAGCACGGGCAAATAGATCAACCATGCAGGTATAATGCTCCATCTTGGGCTCCACATTGTACTTGGATTTCATCTGTTTGAAGTACTCACATCCCTCTGCAACTAGGCCCATTCGGCTGCAAGATGATAACAGCCCAATAAAAGTGTAATCATCTGGACACACTGCTTCTTCTTGCATCAGGTCAAATAACTGAATAGCTGCCACCTCATTGCCATGCTGTGAAAAACTTGTAATCAATGCATTCCACGAGATAATACCTCTGTTCCTCATTGAATTGAAAATCTTTAATGCAATCCGAACACTTCCACACTTGGCATACATGGTTACAAGGGCATTCTCCACAGAATTGTGATCATCAATTCCTAACTTCACTGCCCTCGAATGAGTTTGCCATCCAAAAACAAGGTTTGTGGTGCTAGAACAGGCTCGTAGTACACTAGTGATGCAAAAGAGTGGAGACCCTAACCCTTTCCGAAGCATTTCCCTAAAGAACAAGAGTGACTCCTGAGCAAGATCATTCTGCACATAGCAAGTTAACAATGCCGTCCACGATATGATGTCCTTGTTTTCCAACAGATTAAATACAATCTCTGAACTTGTGATATCACCACATCTGCCATAAACAGTGATGGTAGCATTCAGCAGTAAAGTATCCAGCTTGAAGAGGGTCTTTAGAGCATAACAATGAACCTCCTTGGCCACTCTCAGCTGCCCTAATGATGAACAAACCTGCAGCAGGCTAGTTATAGCTGACTGGTCGATTGCCATATTTTCCATGACCATCTCCCGAAAAATCCCAACTGCCTCCATGTTGTATCCATTCCGTGCATAAGCTACAAGTAGTGAACACCTGGAGAATGCATCATGCTTTATCCGACAAGCCAACCTAGCAATCTCATCCACTCCACCGCATCTACCATACATTGCCATAAGGGCAGTTCCTAAAGCAGGATCAATCTCGGTCCCCATCTTCACCAAGCAGTCATGAACTTGCTTCCCACCAGGGAGCCACTCAGGCGCAACAAACACCTTCAGGATGCAAGAAAACGTCGCATTTGTTGGCCAAACCTTCAAGACCAACATCTTCTTGAACAGGACAATCGCTGCATCATGGTGGCCAGAACACCGGTGGTTGACAAGGCAGGCGATCATGCTCGTCCAGCTCACGACACTCCTCTGGGGCGTGAGCGCAAACGCCCTCCACAACAAGTCCACGCGCCCGCACTTGGCGTACAAGTCGACCAACGCCCCCGCAACACACTCGTCCTCGTCGACACCAAACTTGACGGCGGAAGCGTGCACTTGCACGCCCGCGACAACGTCTTTGGCGCGGGCGCACCCGGCGACCAGGGCGCCGAGTGCGAACGAGTTCGGGCGGTCGCAGCTTTTGCGCCCCACACCGCGAAGCATGTCAGAGAACAGCAAGAACGCCTCCCCGAGGGCACCGAGGCGGGAGGTGCCGGAGATGAGGACGGACCAGGAGACGAGATTGCGGCGGGGCATTTCGTCGAACAGGCTGCGGGCGTCGGCGAGGAGGCAGCGGCCCTGGTAAGAAAGGAGGAGGTTGTTGCAGAGGTAGGTGGAGGCGAGGCAGCTGAGCTTGCCGGCCGCGCCGTGGACGGCGCGGGGGTGGCAGCCGCAACCGCCGCGGAGGAGGGAGGCGAGGGGGTCGTGCATTTGTGCCTGGCATCGGCCCTCAGCATTCGAGTAGGACCCGAGCATGGCGCCGGCGCTGGCCTTCAGCACGTGCTGGCGGTGGGCGGCAGTGATGGCGCAAGAAACTGACCACGGCGTTCAGGCCAGGTTCTAGCAACCAGGCCATGATCGCTCGACGGTACGCAGTTGCCCGTCGGTCTGCAACAGCGGCGGCGTGGACTTGCTATGCGTCAAATAATTCGCGGCAGCCTCACGAAGTCACAGTCACGGTCCTCACGAGCACATGAGAGAAAGGGGATAGATACTGGGTTGGAGATCACAACTACAACTCTATAAACATGCAAGTAGTTGCTTACAAATCGCACATAATAATAATAACTCTTTAATTTCCAAATTCTCCATATGCATATATACATCAAGTTAAAAAAAGGGATTTTTATAGAGCTCTTTTACCAAGATTGAAAAACAAAAAACTATAATACCCTCAGAAATCAACGGTCAGATTTTATTTCTAGTATCACATTTCTACTACCAGTATAATATACCATAAAAAATCTCAAAAAATGCTAGGCATGTTTGGATGCGACATAAAATGCCTAAACGAAAATTGCAACATTCTCAAGATTCCAAAAGAGGAGTAGCTGTTTTCTCTTTTCCAAAGTCCGAAATCTTTTTTCTCCTGCCTTAGACCCTGCGCAGAACGCACAAATTTCACATAAATTCTGTAGAAATTTTACATAAAACAATTTAATTCTCGGATGAATCAAAAAAATTCTTCAACTTCTGTGAACTTTAGCCCAAAATCCGAGGTTTTCTTTGGAATGCAGGAATCTAAAAACGTAGGATTTAAAGGTCATGACGGGTTAGATCCCATATGAAACAAAACTACTGGAGATGTTTGGATGACTCGTAGGAAAAATACAGAAAATTTGATATTAGATATTACTTGATTAGAAAGAGAGGTGTATTGTCTTAGGTTTTCTATAAATTCTAGATTAATTTTGTGGAGCCCTTTTGGTATACCCTCTATTCTTCTGTCTTTTCCGTAGTGTCGCTCACAAAACATATGATGCTAGAGAGTAGAGACTTATTTATAAACTCTACTTCCAGGTGTTACAAAGCGACACATATGTTTCCTATACACCGTGAGACTCCTGAACCACATCACCAATCATGCTCAGGTAGGCCAGTTTTATGAGCCTAAAATATATTAGTCCTTAGCACATGTGTGAGTTATGCGCTATAATCAAATTATTTATAAGATCAATTCCAATTTGATCATGTGGGTCAATAATATTTAGAGCTGATCCTGCAACATAAACCCAGCTATTCCACCCTGTGATGTACCCGGGTTAAGCATATACATTAATATTAAATTTCAGTAGACTCGATCCCAATAAATATGTCTACCATAGTACAGCACAACCATCCTCGGCACCTCGAGTATTAATTCCTCAAGTTAAATTCCACATCAAATCATTCCCTATCACATACATCAATAATATGAACAATTCCACATTAAGTTAAACAGATAATAACCATAATAAAATATTAAAAGCCACATAAAAATCCAATATCTCCTACTTGGCTGAAATATTTCAATCAATAAATTGAAAACTCATGTCTTTAACATACATAGAAAATAATTCCTGACTAACTCGCTTAGTCAGCGAATATGCAACTATATCAATGATCGGCAAATAAACTAAACAAACAAACAAGTCTATTTACTACATTATGAATATAGTGATCCTTTTCTTCAATGTGTTTACTTTTAATATTAAATTTAGGATTCTTTGAGACTTTGATCGCTGCCTGATTATCACAGAAAATAGTGACAGATTGTGATGCACTTTCCACAATCTTAAGTGATACAAGAAATTTTCTCATCCATACACTTCTTTTGTTGTTTCAGATAAAACAATGTATTCAGCTTCTATGGAGGAAAGAGCAACTGGACCTTGATTCCTACTGCACTAAGAAATAGCACCTCCTGGTAAAGTAAATACATAACCATAAGTTGATTCTCGGTCATCCAAATCCCCCTTGCAAATCAGCATCAGTATAACCATGTAGCTGAAGATTATAACCATTAAAACATAATGAATAATCCATAGTTACATTGACATAACGCAGTCTAGAATTCTTTTGATATCTATTAAGAATTCAAATGGCATGGCTAAGGTCAGATCGTGTAAATAACATAGCATACATAAGACATTCTAAAGCTGAAGAATAAGGAATATCATTCATTCTAGCTTTTTCCTCAAGTGTATTTGGATATAATTCCTCACTGAGTTTAGTTCCCTTCACAATAGGTATATTAACAGGTTTGCTATTTTCTATAGAAAACCGTTTTAAAACACTTCAAAAGTATGCCTTTAGAGCTAACCCAAGAATCCTTTTATTCCGATCTCTATGTATTTCAACTCCTAAAACATAGAAAGCATTTTTCATATCTTTTATATCAAATTTAGAAGATGTGGCAACCCATGTTATTACTATGGGGTAATAACACTAGTCAACAGATTGTTACTTGTCATTTCGGTAGAAAACCGCATTTAACAAGTAACAAGCCAATCAGAGTAGTTGCAACAGAACAATAATTAGAGACTGAAAGTACAATATCTATATACAAACCATAGGTGACTTAAAATCAGGCCACCTAATTGTTCTGTACTATTACCAGAAGTCTTCTTCATTATACAACTGAGTGCTACATCAGGGGAGATACATATTTGCTTATAATATAGTACCCGTCTGTCCTGGTATGACAATCTAGAGACTGTCTACTCCTCCCATCCATCAGATACAGTCTCCACCTTGTCATCATCCTAATCATATCCCGGGGTGTCCTCATTATCAAGCCCACCCTCTTCAAAACCCAAAAAATCCCCTGCAGAGAAAGGTCTGAAAGGGGGAGATTTAATAGCAAGAGTGAGTACAGCGTACTCAGCAAGTTTATAAACAATGATGCAATTTTATCCATACTTCTAACCGAGTTATACCTGATCCAACTTCCAAAAGACATAATATAAGTTTTGAAAAGTTGACAATGTTTTAACTTATGAAATTTCTATCAATCATTCTAGAACAAGAGAAAAACCAGTGTTTTCCCCGTAGAATCTTATCCAAGAGACTGGCATGAATTCATGATTTTTAGTATCGCATGCACTTGTATCACTTTACCCATAATTATTCTGAATTCTTATGGACACTGGTCATTCGCATTTCCTTTGATGCGACCCTAAATTCAGAATACAGAATGTTTTCTTGACTCTTATTACTATATCTCCATCCGGCTATAAAGCCATTGGTCGAGCGATTCTGATTACTCGACACTCCACATACACTAATATAAGCGACTTGGGGCTACTGTTTTCTCATCGTCCGAACCCTCTCCTAATTTATTACTTACCCAGCAAGGAGATAGTAGCAATAAAAAGGAGTAACCTGTTCTGCCCATTCAGCATGGGAGTATGGTTGATACTGTTTTACGGTTCATTTCAGAATGAAGATTGTTTCTAGTCTTTACATAATAACCATATGTAGAGGGTCTCACCTGCCTCTAAGATCACAACCAGAGCACCCTCTACCCTCCTTTATTAATTTCTTTAAAATCCACTGCCCCTCTAGTGGACCTGTTCTCTTATTATTCTTATCATGTTATCCATCCTTCTGACCAATTTCCTTTCTTTTAGAAATTACTTTTAATGCAACATCCAGAAATTAGAAAATAACTGTCAAAACAAAACATTTCAAGAACCACAGCAAGCTTGACAGCCAACTTTACTTGCCTGACCAAGAGGTAGCAATCTCAATGATTGTCTGGGCAGTCTCTTCCCCTGGAACCAAATCCCCTCCTGCATTATTTTAAGATAGAAAATTCCCATTTTTAACTACTAATTATATATTTTCAAATAAAGCAATAACCCTTGTTGAATTCATGTTTAAGACTTTGGTCTTTTAAATCTTTAGGTTTTAATTTGTGAGTATTATTTACAGAGTATGCTTCGTTAACAATTTTCTTATACATTTTAAATTGGTATATGTATGTATTTTGCCTTGATATTTATTTATTTTCTTTACTATTTATTTCTCTTCTAAACTTCTTTTAAAATTTGTTTATTTAAATCTGGCCCACACGGCCTCCAGGCCCGAGTAGGCCTGCCTAGCCCAAGTCTGCCCAGTCGGCACCACGGTCGATATAACTCGGCCGATGAATCTCCTCCTCGCCCTTCCTTGCTCTCTCGGTTGTTTCCCAAATCTTCTCGTTTCCCTTCTATTGGCGACTTCGTCGGTCTCGGTCTCGCTGATCATGATGTCACCACCGACAGGCCTCTTCACGCCGCCCCTAGCTAGCCCTCGCCTCCCTTCGGCTTCCCTCTCTCTCGGTGCCGCCGGTGTTCTGGCTTTGCCCTAGATGTTCACCCCCTCTCGGTTTCTGCCGCTGATCTAAAATCGGCTGGTTCCCTTTGTTGATTTGCAGTGTTGGCCCCCATGGATCTGGCTTGGTGAGTGAGTTTTGGGTTATTGGATCTGGTCCCCCCTCTATCGTGTTCTTGTTGTGTATTGGTGGTGAACTGGAGCTTCATGGGGATCTCCGGTCGGTCGGCGCTATGTGCCTGGCCGGCATTACACGCCGAGCCGCCACCACCGGATCTACCATTTGGTGGTCATGCGCCTCAGCGAAGCTGAGGTTCCACCAATGCACCCTGGCTTTGCTGCCTCCCTTCTTTATGGCGGTGCGCCACGGCAACGACGTGCTGCTGGCGCACAGTTCTGCCTCGGTTCTTGCTGGCTTGCCTTCTGGCTGCCCTTCACCAGTCACCTGCGCGACAGTGGCCATGAACCACCGACGTAGTACATTACTTCCTCGGCTTTACCTTGTTTTCTTCTCCCCTACCTACTCCTACTCTTATGCACTCTTATTGGTTGTTAGTGTAGATTATGTGTAGTGCATGCCTTGACGATTACTCATAAGGGTGTTGGGGTTTTGGTGGGCAACTATGTGGGGGCTAGATATGGACATTACACCAGGGGAGTAATTGTCAATGTTCAAGTGCTCATGGACGGCCACTAAGGCCTCTATTTTGTGGGTGTTGTGGTAAGCAACCGTGGGTTGCTTGGGGCTTGGACATGCACGGGGTAATACCAATCCGTGGACTCAAGGGCACACTGGATGGCCACCACTAATATGCTATTCTAGTGTGTTGAATGGTTTGGCTTCCTTGTCTTAGGTCTACCGACTAGCTTAGTGTTAGCAACGTACTTACATAATGGATAAGGGTTTGCTCGAGCTTTACCTTACTTGTGCCGTCAGCTCAAAAGGGTGGGGATGTTTATGCTCACTCGGCTACTCTATCTTGCCCTTGGATTTGGTAGTATGGCTGGTTTCTGGGAGTACTTCCTGGCTAGGGTACTTGCTGCTCGTCCTCCTGTCTTGTGGTCTCCCGGCCTTCGTCTTCCAGCTATGGTGGTGCTAAGGAAATGCTAGGGTTTAAATGGGATTATGCAGCATCTTGGACATTATAATGGCTGCATGGGATTGAATGGCTATGTTGGTGGTTTGTGCGGTTTCTTGATGGTTTGCCATGTCTCTATGCGTTTCTCTTCCTTTGGGCAGTGAGTTAGGCAATGGGTTGAGTAGTGAGCTCGAGAGCTTACTGTGCTTGGGGGTGGTGAATGTAGTGTGCGGGAGGTTCTGGACAGTGAGCTCCTGACTATAAACTCTCTCTCTCTTGTTGGCACCATTGCATGGCATGGTTTTGCCTTGTGCTGCCTGGTGGCAATGGAGGTGAAACGTGCCTCTGTTCTTCTATTGGCTACCCATTAGAGTTGGACTCGTGGCCTTTACTGGCCATGCTGGTGACAAATGGGTTCTGCCTACTCTTAAAAGGAGTGACTCTGTTGGTATGGCTTTGACAGGTAAGGAGGTAAGTTTGAAATGTCGGATGATGAATACCTAAATATGCGAGATGGTGCCGATTTATCTCAAACAAATCCTGGTATCTCTATGCGCGTGTTGCCCAAGTGCATAAATTATAACCCAGATTTCTGACGGCAATTTTACTATCTAATTTCATTTTAGTTTCAATTGTCTTTTGGGCTAACTGTTTGATACAGGAATTTGGCGGCGGTGATGATATGGAGTTTTTGACGTAGTTTTGATGTATTTTCATGTTTGTATGTCTTTGTTGTATGAGACGAATCTCCAAAGTTTATAATATTGCGTTGTAATATTTATTCTTGTAAATTTTAGAATGGAAATTATGTATGAATTTATTTGTGAGGTTTATTGTGTAACTTAGTCTTTTTTGTAATTCAGATTTTTTATTCTAATATATTCTCATTTGATTGTGCAAATGGAAATTTAGTTTATTAATATTTCCTTTTTAAATGTTAATATTCTTATTGACATATTAATTATTTTCTTAATAGTGCGCTTTTGGTTAATTAATTTTGAGGGTTCTCACAGAAGATAACCAAACTTTCATTTCCATCAATGTATTTTTATCATGAGAAGCAACGAAAATATCATCAACATATAAAGATACTAAGATAAAATATTTACTCATAACTTTTGTATATATGTAATGATTATGTTTCAACATTGAAAAACCATATGACATGATACATTATCAAAAAGAATATACCATTCATGTGAAGCTTATTTAAGATCATAAATTGATCTATTCAATGTGCAAACTTTATTTTTATTTTGTAATGACCATTAAGAAAAGCAATTTTAACATCAGTTTAGTGGAGTTTAAGATCATAATAAGCTATCAAAGCACTAATAATATGAATTAAAGTAAATTTCACAACAGGAGAAAAAATTTTCACAAAGTCAATACTTTCCTTTTGTGTAAAACCTTTACCAACAAGCGTAGCCTTATGTTTTTCCACTAAACCTACTACATGCAATTTCCTTTTAAAAAACCATTTACAACTTGTGGGTTTACGGTTGTTTGGTATATCAATAAGTTTCCAAACTTTATTCCTTTCCATCATTTAATTCTTCATGCAGTGCTTCAACCCATAGTTTTGATCATGAACAGTTTATTTGTCGGAACCCGGACCAACAACTCCTGGATCCTCTGTGTAAATCACATTACTCCAAGATCAGCTAGTGCACACAGTGACAACAAAGATAAATACCAAGCACAAATGATTTCTTATATATTAAATAAAAGAGTACGGCCATATAGCCAAGTCTTACATCAACGCTCATTGGCAAAAGTAAATAAAGCAAATAACTGCGGAAGCAAATTAATAAGAAGCGAAGCCCAAGCCTGCCCACAGGCAAACGACAGTAAGACGCGGCCTACTCGTCCAAGTCTTCATCGTAGTCGACAACATCTTCCTCTATGTGGAGATAGCAAGGTGAGTACAAACTTGTACTCCGCAAACTTGTACTCCACAAGGTTTTCAAAAATCATTTTTGAAAAATAAAATCTAATCCATGAAAAACTTTTACTCAGCATGCCCATGACCGTGGGCACAGCTATCCAGGATAGATTATACACCCTGCAGAGGTTGTACAGCTTTACCCACAAGACACGATCATCCCTTTTTGCCACTAGATTACACACTTCCTTAGGTGTGCGGCGAGGAGTCGTGACAAGGCCTTTACAATGCAAAGCCTTCAACCTGGCCAAGCCAACTCTAAGGTTTCACCCCAGTAAGGAATCCACCAGACCGGGACCCCCTCTTGAGCCTGAGTGAGACATCAAATGGCCTAACCACGCTCGCCCAAGTGAGACTTCTCATGGCACCAACCATGCTCACTTTCAACCTACGACTTGACTCAAGTTGGGACTTCACAAATTATTCAGCCAGAGCTATCCCATACCAGCCATGTGGTAGTACAATAGGGCTTTGCAACAGTAGCTCACACACCGGTCCTTAATTTGACTTAGGCCCAACCCCATACCTGTGCACGACAATCAACCATCTGCGGCCGACCAACAGTGGCATACCCGCACCCACCAATCTAACCAATTGCCTAAGTCTAAATCAGTTTTTATATTGTGTTTTCAAAATATTTCATAAACCTCCTTAACTCACCGAAGTCAAGAGTACTTTTGAAAAGCTTATCATTTTATGTGAAAAGGTTCGTCATTTCATGTGAAAAGGTATCCTAAAACAAATATTATAACTAAGCAGGTCTAAGCATTTGATATAATATTCTCTAGCCACTACTAGTGCACTAACTAGAGTTTGATTTAGGGCGACAAGGTATAAGGAATTCAATATCAATGGAGAAATTAACAAGTAGGCATTAATTATATTTAAAACTGAATTGAAATACATTGAATAAAAATATGCATGCAGAATAATTTAAAACAACATAATTTTATTTTGAAATTCTCGCATCAACATGATCAAGGAGTGTGACTTGCCTTGCTCTCCAATTGGTGCAAATCTTCATCTTTGAATTCTCCCGAATCGTCGAAGTCTACACGTGAAAATAACCCACTAAATTCAAATAAATCCAAAATAAATTCAAATTGACTTCAAATATTTGAATTGAGGCCAGAAATGGATAGAGTGAATTTTTGATGAATTTAGAAATTCGAATGGGCTCAATCGGAGTTAGGATGGAGAAGAACGGGCTTCGAGAAGTTTAAATTCAGAGAAAAAGAAAAAGATTGATTTTCTGGATTTATTTTTCTAAAGGAAAATTGGTTTATGACATCAACATTGTGTCAGCCCTGGGAATTTCTTTTTCGGTCGAATTATTTTTGTACTGGCAATTAGGGGGGAGGGGCTGACAGTGGGCCCTGGTCCATGTGGACCAAGTCCACGGACCCGGGGAGGTGGTGAGGTGGCACTGACCGGGCAGAGGGGGCCGGGATGGCGCCGACGTGGCGCTGACGTGGCGCCACATGGCTGCCACACAGGCACCCGAGGCAGCGCTGGCCGGAGACGCACAGGGACGACGGCGACGCATCGGTGGCTGGCGGCGGACGGCGACGGCCTGAGGAGGGAGAGGAGACTGAGTGGAGCGCGGCTCACCTTGACACGGCGCTCAGCGGGCAACGGCGGTGGCTGGTGACGAGGGAGAAGCGGGGCTGTAATATCCCAAAAGCCTTTCGAAAATAATTGTTTAATTGGAGAGGGGGACCTTAAACGAAAGAATAAAATAATGTTTCGGGGGGTTTTCTGAATTTTTCGGGCAACCTGGGCCTGGGCCAAGGCCCAGGGGGAAACCAACCAAAGAGAGGGGAGAGGCGCCCACCCCCCTCCAACCCTAGCCGCCCCTCCCTGCCCCTTGTGCGCCCCCTCCAGCAGTTCCTCCCCCTCTCCCTCCCCTATTGAAGCTATTCTACCGGTGGGAAAAATCTTCCTTTGGCTGCCGGTCGAACGGAGAAGGGAGATCAAGCGCAGCGAGGCGATTGGATCCGGAGGAAGGGAAGAGGAAGGGAAAAAGGGGGAAAGGAGAAGAGGAGGAGTTCGTAGGGCGTTCATCATAATCTACAGCTGTTCGTCAAGGGTAATCCCCATTGTTCCCCAATTAGATGCATTTTCTACTAGTTGTTTCAATGTCGGTATTCTAGACTGCTAGGACCGATTTCATTGGACGGCTGTTTTGGGGTAGTTTTGTGGGAAATCAGATCTGGACTTCTCCTAGATAGTTGTAGAGGACGTCTTTATCTTTCCATGAAGTGCTAGAACGCATCGATCGGACCTTTGTACTAGAAGTTATGATTTTTCTTGTAAGACTGTTCTGCAGATCGGGAGATTTTCTGTCAGGTTTCGGTAGATTGGTTTGGGCGATTAGAAAACAGGAGAATAAGAGGATCTCCATATTATGAAAGTTGTAGATAATTTACGTATATTTCCAGAAAGGTCAATAAATCATGAATCGGACACTCGTGCTGAAAGTTATGATAGTTTTAGTGCACTGTCCAGAAGACTCGATAGGAAACTGCTGTTTTTTTAGAAAACTGGATGGTGCGGGTAGAAGATGGCCGAATCAGGGAGGCTCACCAACTAGGTTTAGTTAGATAATTTAATTATCTTTCCAGAAAGTCTGAGAACGACCTATTTAGACTTCTATACCAATAGATATGAATTTTTGAAGTTGACTGTCCGTAGAGGGGGACAGGATGGCCGAAAGGATTTGGGGTTTTGAATCAAGCTAAACATGTTGGGTTAGTTTGGGGGTGTTTTTATTTAATCTAAAAACTCGCTACTGTTGTCTTAGCAATCATTATAGTTATTATTCAGGAGGAGGACGGATCCCAGGGGCGCACCTTCTGCTCATCCCCCGTTTTCTTGTGGTTAAGGCAAGTATAATGATGGTTTAAACTTTATAGTGTTGATTGTTGATGATTGTTGGTTTGTAGATGTTTGATCTATATTATGAGTATATGTGATCTTGATTATGTTAATGATATGTTGATATTGTTTATGGTCGATTGCAATTGAAAGTGTTCAGGAGAATTTCTGATGCATAGATGTTGTGAATGCAAGTTTTATTTGTTGAGACATTCACGTTTGTGCATCATGCTGATTTATTGAAGTCTTGGTCATGAGATGACCAAGCGCCGAGGTCCCCGTCATGTTGATGACATGACGGGCTAAAGGTCCCCATACTTGTGGAGTATGGGCAATTGGTCCATGCACACTCCGCATTACCGGTAAAATGCGAAAGAGAAGAGATAAAGAGATTTTTGATCATATTGCATAGCATGGTTTATTTATATGATTGATGGATGAACTTGTGAAATGATGTTCACTTTTATTCTTGTTACTACTTATTATATTTGATGAGTTGTTGAACTCACTCTTGTTGTTGTTGTTGTGGTTGATGTTTGTTTTAGGTATCTACATGAGATCGGCATGCATAGGGATAAAGAAGGATTAGTTTTGTTGCACTTGCACGGTCTATTCACCATGGAAGAAAGAAAGAACATTAAACACTATTTGCTGAATAATTCCAGTGGTATTTGATTAATGTCTATCAGGTTCAAAATATAATAAAAGATTAGAACTCTTTTACATTGATTCCGTTCTTTATCTAAGTAGTGTTGTTATGAGTGCGATGATGAACATAATCCAGTTTTGCTTATAAATGAATATATTGCTTACTGTTATTCATATCATTTGATTATGCTTGTTGGAACCTCTGATTTACTCAATAAACAAAGGAGGTTCTGCCAAAATTTTGTAAGATGAATATTAGTTTTTCCTTATTATGTTATTAGTTTGGTAGCATTCCAGGTCATTGATTGGCTGGGGTGTTACAGGGGCGCGGCTCGGGTCTCCCGCCGCGGCGGCGGCTCGGTGGCGTTCGGGCCCGGGGAAGAGGCGCACGGGCACGGCGGCGAGGCGAGGAAGCCGAAGGTGGCGTCGACCGGGCGCGAGGATGATCGGAGCGGCCGGAATTCCTCACCGGAGGAAGGGGCGGCGGCGGCGGCAAGGGCGCACGGTGCAGAGGGCAAGGGGGAGCTCGGGAGAGGCGGCGAGGGTGGAGGGAAGTGAAGCGAGATGGGGTGGACCCAGTGGGGGTATTTGTAGGGTCGGGAGGGTAGGCCGCGCAATTGCGTCGCCGAGATGGCGCGGCGCGTGGCGATTCTGGCCGGGCGCGGAAATGGGGGCGCGGGGAGAGGGGAACGTGAGCGCGGGTCGTGCGGGAGATGAGAGGGAGGTGGGCGGCGCGTGTGGGAGAATGGGGAGGGCGGGAGGTGGAGGCGGCGTTTTCGGCGGCGGGTGCGGGAGGAAGGAGATGACCCGGGAAGAAGACGGGCCTGACAGTGGGCCGAGCTGTCAGTGGGAGAGGAAGGGGGAGGACGCGGGCGACCGGATGCGAATCGGACGGCCGAGGGGATGAGTGGAAGGGGCGGTCGGATGGGGATCGAGCGGTCGAGGCAAAGGGAAGGAGGGACGGTGGGGATGAGGGGATGAAGATCGGACGGCTCAGAGGGGTGGAAGGGTGGACGGGCGGATGGGCCGGCTGGCGGGGTGGCGTGGCGCGAATCAGGCCTGGCCACATGTCAGCCCGAGGGGAGGGGAAGGCAGGGTTGGTGGACGGCAGGGAGGGTGGCGATGTGGGTTGATCCCGGCCGTCCACGTGGCGGCTGGAGGAGAGTGGAGGGGAAATTATTTTTAAAAAATTTGCTTTTGATTTTCAGAAAAGCCTGAGAAAATAAATATAGCTCAGAAAAATATGAAATAACTTCCAAAATTTCCAGAAAAATTCAGAGAACCTCCTAGAGACATTTTAGACTTATTAAAAATATTTCCAACTAATGTTGGTACTATATCTTTCTACCCAAAATACTTTTTAATTTCAAAAATAGATTTTAAAACTCCAGAAATCCCAAATAAAATCCAAATAATTAATTTGAATTAGAATTTTTATAGAAAATCAAAATATCATTTTATTTAATAATAATTTTAGGTTTTACTTAAAATACTTTTCAAATCCAGCTTTTCAAAAACAGAAATTGAGGGCAAATCCAAAAATAAAATTTTGGCAACAAAAATACTGATTTAATTTAAATTTTTATTTTAATATTTTTATTTATTTATTTTTATAAAAACCTGGGCTGTTAGCCTGTTACATTACTGCTTCTTTCTAAGTCTTTGGTTCTTCCTCTAAATCTGAAATTTTAGAGTAAACATGCTCCAAGAACAAATAATAATCATTTAGGTATTGGGGTACACTTAAATTTCTCTCATTTCTCCTAAATATGTTAGTGTTAGAAATTTAATTTATGTTTTCTTCAGGAGCTGGACCTCCTTCGGTGTGAGAATTAATACCAAATATATCCATATGTGTTTCAGTAAAGTTGCCAATAATTTCAACCTCGCTCAATTAGCACGGCGAGGTGTGTTTTAATCTAAAAATATTGCACCCCTGCTTTCTACTAGTTTATCCTTTTCTAGATCATAAAACCTGTACCATTTTGATTCCAAAGAATAATCAATAAAAATTCTTCGCATACTTTTAGACTACAATTTTGTATGATTTTGATTTAGCACTCTAATTTGTGTATTACAACCCCAAACAGCTAGGTGATATAGTGAGGGTTTCCTTCCAATTCACAACTCATAAAGAGTGACTATTACAGCCTTAGATGATAAATGATTTAATAAATAAATAAATAGCAATATGCAAAGCTTTTCCCTAAAAAGACATTGGAAGATCTGAATAAGCCATCAAAGATCTAACTGTATCTATGAGTATTATATTCCTCCGCTCAGCAATACTATTTTATTGTGGAGTGTAAGGTATGTTTAATGATAAATAATTCCATTCTCTTTATAAAAATTATTTAATATTTTTGAAGTGTCTTTTCCTCCACAATCAGTTATTAAACTTTAATCTCTCTATTCAATTGATTTTTTTACTTCAGTTTTAAATGTCTTAAACATATCAAATTCTTTCGGCTTATGTTTAAGAAGATATGCATAACCAAATCTAGAATAATCATTAATGAATGTGATAAAATAATCTTTTGACCTTTAGTGGAGTGGACATCTCATCACAAATATCACAATAAATAATGGCAAGAGGCTCATTAGATCTTTTCGCTTTTGGAAAGGCGCATGAGTCATCTTACCCATTATACATGTCTTACAAATATCAAAATTCTCTCACTTAAAGTACAGAATTTTAGAACTAATAAGCCTCTTAATTTTATTTTTAGAAATACGACCAAGTCATAAATGTCATAAATAAAATTCTGAGCATGTATTCCTGTCATTAGTATTCCTCAACATGAAGTTATTTTCACCAACTAAACAATCAATATTGTCATCATTTGATAGTTCATCAAGAAAATAAAGACCTTTATGACATGTTCCAGTATGCACTGATTTTCCATCGAATAATATTTTAACTCTTCCTTTTTCAAATAGTATATCATAACCAATAGATTCCAACTGAGCAACAGAGAATAAATTTCTTCTCACGGTACGTGAATATAAAGTGTCATATAATAATAATTTTTCTCTATTGGAGAGTTTTAGAATATAATTTCCAATTACAAATACATCAGTTTTAACATTAGTGCCCATAAAGACATATATATTTCCCCTTCAAATTGTTCGCATAGAAAAAACCTCTATGATCTTTAGCAGCACTAGAAGCGATAACCCAATTATTTAAAAAAGTAGTAGTAAATAAGGATTCAGTGCATACAAAAAATATTAGATATACAGTCAACTGGTTGATTATTTTTATTCTTTTGCTCATTTTGCTTCTTCTTTTCCTGCAGTCAGCTCTAAAATGTCCATATTGACCATAGTTGTGATACTTAAAATTCTTGCACTTATCATTCGTATTAACTAAGTTACAATTTTCACGATCAACCTGATCACGTTTCTTGTTAAGGTTTTCTCTCAAATCATCTTTAGGCTTCCTCTTTTGCCAATTTCTTTCATTATTACATTTTCCTCATCAAGGTGTAACTCAAAATTGTGAGTAATTCCATCATTTCTCTGACAGAGTTTTCAATCTTCTTCCATAAACACATGTACCTCGGAATGCGTATATTGAGTATCCTCTTAGAATGACAGAAAGTAATATTAAAATATTCTCATGAATTTGGCAAAGAGTTTAGAACAACCATGACTTACACTTCTTCAGAAAAAGGATAGCCTGCATTTATTAATTCCTCTGCTAAAACACATAGTTTATTGAGATGCTCACTAATTAAAGTGCTATCATACATCTTAGTAGAGAGAAAACGATTAACAAGATTAAGCACTTTAATAAGAGATATTTCACCAAAATCTTGTTCGAGACTTTACATTATTTTTCACACATTCCGTTCAGCCTCATACTCAGTAGCTAAAGAATCAGTCATTGATCCCAACATAAAAATACGAGCCCTTTTTATTATCCTTAGTCCAATTTTTCATATTCTTCTACATAATTTTTCTTTTCCTCAACAATGACATTTTTTCTAGCTCTTCAAATTTATTTTTTGTTTATTATATAATCAATGTTTTTAGCAAAAAGCAAAAATATGATTTTTCTTTTTCAAATCGTGAAATTTGAACCATTCAATTTTTAAGATCTAATCAGTTTAAAAAATATTATTAGTTGCGTGAATTTGTAGTGCTTCAGATCAAAAAAAAAAATTTCTGTCTCTACCCGCTTGCGAGGGGAATGACAGCATGTGAGAGGAAACAATCCGAGAGGCTAGAGAATCAATCAATTAAGCTCGCTTCTTCTATTGTTCTGTTTTTTTCGTCGTGCCATTCACAAAACATATGAGGTTAAAGGGTAGGATCTATTTATAAACTCCACTTTTAGGTGTTACAAAGCGACTCACCTATTTTCGGTACATCGTGAGACTCTTGAACCACGTCACCAACTATGATCAGACATGTCAGTTTTATAAGTTTAAAATATATTAGTCTGTAGTATACATGTACGAGTTATGCGCCATGATCAGATTATTTATGAGATCAATTCCAATCTGATCATGTGGATCAATAGTTTGCAGAGTCGATCCTGTAAACTAAACCCAGCCATTCCTCTATGTGTTGCATCTGGGTTAAACATATACATGCATACTAAATTCTAGTAGACTCGATTCTAATA
This sequence comes from Dendrocalamus sinicus, assembly GCA_036346575.1. Lineage (NCBI taxonomy): Eukaryota > Viridiplantae > Streptophyta > Magnoliopsida > Poales > Poaceae > Dendrocalamus > Dendrocalamus sinicus. The sequence goes on along the minus strand of CM070656.1, from coordinate 16,168,063 downwards.
AATATGTCTACCATATTCCAGTACAACCGATCTTGACACTTCGAGTATTAATTCTTCAAGTTAAATTCCGCAACAAATTATTCTCTATCAAATACATCAATAATATGAACAATTCCACATTGTGTTAAGCAGATAATAGCCATAATAAATATTGAAAGCCATATAAAAAATCCAATATATTGGAGTTTTCAATGAAAATTTTATATGAAGCTGGAGCTCATATACGATTTCCTCCAAAATTTATAAGAAATAGTTTAATTCCCATAAGATTCTGAAAACTTTATAAACTTCTCCTATTCTAAACAGGTCTTATTATTTTTCCTCATCTTTCGAATTCTAATTGTAATTAAGATTTACTGGACCGAGGGCGAGATTTTTTTAAAAGAATTTTAATAGTTTATTTTTTTGTTAAGTATTTACATCACATGCCATCTATTGTATGACACCTTCCTATAAGTACTATTGTACCTTTTTTCAGACCTGTCCCTCAACACACAATTTTTCAAATTTAACCCCCTCCATGACCATGGGGGCAGTGGTATATGGTACGTGTCATCTGTCAAGCTCTCACATTGTGGCAGGTACCTATTGAGAGCTCGGCAGGTCTTCCTGCCAAGCTAGCCAACCGCGGTGGGATGCTTAATTAGTGTAAGCATGTGTTAATTAGTGTAAAATATGCTTAAGTAAGCAGGTAGGATGCTTAATTAGTGTAAAGTATGCTTAAGTTAAGCACTATGCATCCTGTGGATGCTCTTGCCGAGGTCTTCTAGCTTGGTAGGTGTACCTGTCAAGCTCTCCTAGCTCGATAGGCACTTTGCTCGGCAGATGCTCTGAATCTACTGTGATGCGGAAGCACGACAGGTGACACGTGTCGTATGTCGCTCTTTCCGCACTCATAGAGGTTGCTAAAATTGAAAATTCGTGTGTTGAGAGACCAAATTCAAAAAAAGAAAAGATGTTGCAATGCCATATATGCGGTGGATGTCTAACAGGTTTTCAGGTACTCTCTTTTGATTTTTATAAGGTATGCCCGCATTTCAACATTCAAACTTTACAATTTTACCTACAATTGGGAGTTTACTGACATTTTTTTTATACTTAGAGCATTACTTCCATTACTCAGCAGGATTACAGTCGTGCTGAATGCACGTTACAAGAAAATCCGAAACCTAATTAAGCCAAGTACAATCCGGAAGAGGCAGATGCTTGCTTAACGCAGATATGAGCGGCTAAATTAGCATCCCTGCAAGCAAACACGAGAAAACAAAACAAAAGCTCTTGGATCTTCGTCAAAATTGGTAGAATATCCACCCGATGGTTGTGCTGTCCCTCGAATTCTAAGGACCAACCAAGTTCTCAGACTCGGTTTCCGCAATAACGTGCGTGGTGTGTCAATCTAGGATGATATAAAAGTGGTACCATTAGTTCATATTTGAAGGTATGATCATGATTTTATAATTACTAACAATATATCATAGGAGAAATTAACACTTAAAGTTCAATTTTGAAGACCGAGTCAAAGTTAAACCGTACCTTATAAAAACGAACAGAGTGGGCACTATATTTGCTACGTGTTTAGGATATCTTAGCAATTTCTCTCCAAAGAAAAATATCTTCTTAACAATTACTCATTGGTTTTTGCCGGGGGCTTATATTCTGAAACATGGTCCGAGGCAAATGGGCCTTATATTATGAAACTGATGCGGTATCACCTTACTGAGGGTATATTTTTTAAAAAAAAATCATCTTAAGATACGTTGTTAGACTGTAAACTCAAAATCATTGTGTTACAGTATCAGAACTCCTGAAACACAGTATCAGAACTCCTGAAACATCACTGTAGAGCATAGAACCCAAGTATACAGAACTAGCTCTGATTGATCTACAATTCTGCATGGTAGCTACAAATTTCGTTGCATAGGACGACGGTCACCTGCCCCTTTTCTAGTTTCCTCGGTCACCGCACCTTTCTGCGTTCTTCCGGCCTCCATCGCTCTTTTCGCCCCCACTTTGTGGGAATTGGTGCCGGGCGGTCCAGGCCCACCGTACTTCGGGTCACTTCATGCCGTACCGGTTCGGCCCAGTCATCCCGTCGTGCCGTGTCGTGCCGGCCCGCCTCGTCTTCGACCAGGCCCAAGCACGGCCCAAAACCCACTGTGCCAGCGTTCGTGCCGTGCCAGCCCAAGCCCAGCCCAAAGTAACATACACGACAAAAGCAATAGCGACAATGGTAGCGGTGGCTGCTATCTTCCTTTCTCTTGTATCCGCCTTATTAAAAACCTACTTAAAATTCGATTCTATTGTATCATGTCATTTCACCTTCGAACTTGGTCATCTAGTCCAATGGAATGCATATCTTGGTGCAAATAGGCCTACCCAACTAGTCAAATAGAAAAGCTCAAGGAGAGTCATGAGTACAATTTACTATAGTTAAGAAATCAATTTTAAATAGTTTCGCCAACCGTGTTTCTTCGTGTTGCTTGGCACCGAGCGCGGCACCGATCGCCGCGTCGCGTCGCGTCGCCCACCGTGCCGGATTTTGAAGCCCAGCCCGGCCCGCCGTTCGTGCCGTGCCGGCCCGGCTCGACGGCACGGCCCGTCACATGTCGAGTCGGGCCGTGCTTGAACCGGGCCGTGCCGGCCGTGCTTCGGGCTGGCCCAAAGAAGCCCGGCCAAGTCCCACCTCTAGGCAGCTCCCTGCCAACGCCCACCCGCACCCAGCCCAGCCTCTCCTCTCCCCCTCTCTCTTCTCCCGTTGCCATCTCCTCCAACCAAATCTTCTCTTTTCTCGCTGGTCCGTCTGACAGATTCCTAAAGGGCTCGCTCGTTGGGGGAAAAGCTGTTCGTTTTGGTTGCCCAATCTCTTCCTGTTTGTTCCTTCCAGGTGAGGAAGAAGTCCCCTTTTCTCCTTGCAAGAATCCACTTCGTTGTTTAGAGATGAAGTTTGGTGCTTTGGGTTCTTGTTCTTGATTACGAGTCCTACAAGAACGCGTTTATCCGATTCTGATAGGTAGAGTATATCCTCTTTAGGGTGTGATTCTTGGTTTGCTGTTTAATAGAAATTGCAAATTCGTACCTGTTGGTTGTTGTGATGATGGAGTTGGTCTGAAAGGCGGCTCTCCATACTACCAAACTTGTTTGTTCTAGTTGCTGTAGCAGTGATTGTTTTCTTCTTTAGGAAAATTAATCTTATTTTGTGGAATTAGCCCTCAAGCATGCAACCTATTTTGGGCATTCCTTAGCTAGGTCCATCCGGTTCTGTATTGTGAGGTAACATTAGTGCAATTTGGTGCTGCTGAACAATTATTGGTGCCCAAATAGATTGGTTTTCCTTAGTTGTAAAATAATTGTTCTAGTGAAGAACAGATACAATGTTTCTGTTGCTATTGGTCAAATTTTCTTTGCTTCAGCAATTGGTAGTGCGCCTTCTCCACCTATTACTTGATTTTGGCTTCAAAGATGCAACCTTTATAAGAAACGTGTTGTTTGTATCCATTTTTGAAGTATTTATTAAGTCTGCTTCATGCTAATTCTGGTGCAGTTTGCAGCTACTTATGAAACCTTCGGGATAATCTTCTTATTCATTGTCAGTGTGGACACATTTCTGAGATTCCCCTTTGTTGGGTTCTCAGAAGCCCCCATTCTGTTAGGAAGTAGTCGTGTCTTTTGATATATCAAAGTTTTTAAGTTTTTAATAGAAGCTGTGGTCTTCTTAGCTCCCATTTTAACTCTTTGAGATGAAGCATTGTGGGCAAGCTTTTCCAAAATGAACAATTATTTTGTTATGTTTCATTGAGAAAACTATTGATGCTCTTCGACTTTTGTGGAGATGTAAGCTTTCTGTGTACAGTTTGTTCCTCTCTGTAGCGGAATGTAACCTTCAATTTACCAAACCACTCCATGCAGGAATTTGGGAAATTATGTCTCTTTAAAGGGAATCCGGGGTCTGGTCCTGGGCTGTCTGGGATCCATGTCTAAGTGGGAGCCAGTCACATTTGAGGAATCTCTTAGCTTTGTCAAGAAAGTTAAGGTGAGAAATTTTCTCAAAGGAACGTTCCATGCATGCTGAATGTCATTAGTCTTTGCAGTGTTGAGGGTCAACGTTCTATCTTCTCCCAATGTTGCCGATCCTAGCTGTTAGTTTACATATTGCATTATGTCATAACAATTACAACTTACAACAGTTCATCCTTAAGAGGGGTGTTACATATTCTACACGTTGGCAAAAAAAATTTGTTGTCTGATAGACAATGTCATCATCTAGAGTGTATAGCAAGAAACTTCCTTGTCCTCCTTTTCAATCATTAGGTGCACTGTTTATCTTGGTAAGTTGTCAGCAATTAATTGAAACTGGAGATGCTTCCCTTTCTTGAAAGAAAAAGTTGTCAACAATCATTTGATGGTTTGGATCTGAAGCAAATGGAAATATTTTATGTACACAAATTGAGCCCACCCTGCCAACCAAGGACAAAAGAAAAAAGGTGACTTATTTCCTCTGTCCATCACCTGCTTTGCAGCTAGTATTGGTTGGGGAAAAGGAGAGATTTTAACCAAACCATCTCTTTAACTCCATATATGATGTATTCCTGCATTTGTGTTTATGATTGATGTGTTGTTATGCTGTAGTGATGTAAACAGTGCACCTAATCTTGAGATCCAAGATACTTTCATATTATATATGGCCGTTTCTCAGGTTATAACTTTTTGCATGAAGTAATCTTGAGTCGAAGAGTATACGAGGGGCTGGGAGTCTCCGGCTATAACAAATCCTTATTTTCAGAGGAGGCTAGAACAAATCCTGATTAATTCAACTTACACATGGATGGGCGCCCATCCCAGCCCATCCAAACTAGGCCCGTCTGGTGTCCTGCCCGATTCCAGCCTCAATTCAAAATTTGTGTAAAGTAAAATAAATAAAATGTAACAATGTAAGGAATTCCATTGCTTTGGAAAAACCTTGATATTGAACTTCCTCTCATATGTGATAGAGCTCCACGGTTTAGGATGAGCGAAATTGTATGAAGCTTTAGTGTTTAAAATCTTTAACTGCTCACAGTATCTATGCCTTTGCTTAACGCAGCAGTCATACTTACTGCGACACAAGTTGACTATGAAGGGAAAAAAGTTTCCTTAAATCAAATTTCATTGCACTTTCACAATTTGGCTAAGTTATATTTTTAAAAAAACGAAACAATTTGGCGAAGTTACACCTGCAGTCAGTTTTTACTTGATACTTACTAGGACTTCTCGATGGTTTGTTCAACATAAACTTCAAAGATCACGACTGTTATATTGTGCTGTTGCGTCATATTTGAGCTAATTAAATCTGCCAAGCCTTTAACTTACTAAAGGGATATGCCATTTGATTACCTCTCTGCTTGAATTGATAGTTGGTGATTTCCTGATTGAATCATGGTCTTTGTACAGGCTCGTGACTACATGTTATACTTGTCACTGCTCGATGTCCTCAGCCGGAGTGATCGAATCCCTCTGGAAGCTTACGATGAGGTTCTACACTGTGATCCTACCCTTACTCTCATCCAACAGCAGTCTGTAGCTTATTCTTTCATCATAAATCATAATTACTTTGTTCCATCCTCTTCCAAATGCAGCTTTCACTTATTTTCCGGAATCACGAAGATCTGCTAGAGGAACTAGGGAAGTTCAGACCCCTCCCTTCTCCAAGCATTGTGTATAGCCACAGCTCAATCTGGATGCTTGTGTTCCTCATGCCCTTTCTGCTCCTAAGCCTTCTCCTTGCCTTTGAGAAGCCATTGAAATGCTTCCTTCTCCGACAACCTGTAGCAAGCTGAGAAATCTGCATTACGATACAAGTGATCAATTGCGTAGTCTGTGAATGGACTGCTGTCTTGTAATATCCCCGTTAAAGCCAGTGTCTTCTTGGTGTTTTGTGACTAAATTCATCTTTGTGATCTACTTATATACTGATGCACGGAAAGTACCTGTGATCAGTCTGGTAATGCGGCAGGACAGGCTAAATCGATTATTATTTTGACTTGTTCAAGACAAACTTCACTGTACCAACAAACTAAATGAATTGTGTAGCAAAGAATTTAGTCCTACATCTACATGCAAGTGGCCTAATGTGATTGTCCTAAGAAAGCAAAGTGAAACAAGGATATGAGAAATAGGGAAATTGTCTAATAAGTCATCTTTACATCAGAATCATACTAGGAAGTGAATTATGCAATGTTTACGTGCTAGGACATGGATACTGAGTTTTCCAGCCAAAGATGCACATGAAGCATGTAGGAGACTAACAAGTAAATTGTCACATTATGACAGAATCATGCTTTTGGAGTGGATGAATAACGATTCACACGAAGATTGTATTAGTAAGAAGGACGCGACAGTAGCGCGTTCCCCGCCTTAATATGAACAGATGTACTTGATTTGACCCAAAGTGGTTGTTTCCAAATTTCAAGTTTTCATGTGAATATAACACCCACTCTCAAAGCGCCATAATTGTTAACTCTCAGAGTTTAGCTCAATTAACAGATGCTTTCCTGCATGCACAACTTATACTTTATATTGAAAGAAAGCGCATTTCCCATTTTGAGTTAAATTCAAACCATTACAGATAAATTAGATAATTGAGTTCTTTTCTTGACTTCCATCATGGTAGACTACAGCATGGTAAATTACGAAAGCTGCTGCAGTCAATAGAAGAATAGACTGCAGTTAATCAGTTTAATTATCTTTTGGCTGTTTATAAATCTGTAGTAGTATAAAAGGAGAGTTTAGTCGTCATCCTACCCTTTTGCTGGCTTAAGCGCGTAGCGTGTCCCACGTCAAACGTTCCCATGAAAAACCAGCTCTCAAAAAGCATGCCGCCTGGATCCACGGACCCCCTCAAGCGGCGGCCGCGAAGTCTCCTTCCTCCGGAAAATTTAATCATTTGCCACTCTTATAAGTCCAGTGGCAACAGATTTGCCACCCTGGCCCATTGTCAGTGACTCAGGCGACCCCACATGTAAGTGACAGAGTGAATTAGTCAATCTTAAGAGTGGCAAAAAATTGAATCTCCCCCTTCCTCCACCACATTTCCCTTCTCGGCAAGATCGATTTGGCCCCCGATTCCCACCTCCTTCTCCATGGTTGACTTCAAATTCGGTGACTTGGGGATCCTTTGCTTTGGGCGGATGCGCGGTACCGGCACCGCTGGCGTCGTCCAGCTGGAAGAGAGGGGTTCGTCTTTCGCAACTTGCCCGAGTTGGCGCCAGCATTGGAGCCCTCGCCGGCGTCGGAGGTGCCGTCCTCGACGATCTCCGCTTGAGTGGGGTTGTAGACGGAGGAGCAGTGACGGATCCAAAATTTTCGGAATGGGTATTCGAAGTTACCTTTTTGCGTCGAGGTGAAAACAACCTTTTGCGTCTTTCCAGCTCTTTCCCATAAAGATTTTAAATTTGCAGATTTCTTCATTTTTCAAAGCTCAAAGATCTACAAAATCAAAAGTGCAATAACAACATCCCCCATTTAATGTTTCAAGGATCCTAGCAGATTGGAATTGGAATGAAATAGCAAGTTTCAAAAATCCGAGCAACTTGAAATTGGAATGGATTGACATGTTTCAACAATCTGAGCAGTAGTAGTGAACAAATGAACAAAAAGAGCAAGACATCTCAAGAACTGCTCCCAGCAAGACATCGCAACAATGACAAAATTCAGCCTAGCCCTAACATGTTATTCAATCAAGAACTGCTCCCAGGAACATAACATGCCTCGAACTTTTAAAGCAACTCTAAAATACCAATTGATTATATGCCGTAAACAATCCAGTAGCATCGAATTCCATTAAATCCAAGCATATTGGCAATTTGGCTGCATATTGTTTAAAAGTAAGTTTACCAAATTGAAATCTGAAGAACAGACTAGCTGACCAAAAACACCCTGCAAAACTACTTTAATTCAATTTGACAAAAAAAAAGAATCAACAGGCAACCGTTGACCAACACAAGATATATTTCTCTATGAGAGTGGAGATCAATTGCATAACCAAACGTCCATTACTCCATTTCCAAGTATTGCCATATTGTCATACTCATATACACCAAGTTACCAAGGTAACCATACCATCCACTGATCCACAGACCACAGTCTACACAGTCACACAGATGACAGGATAAAGGACCTAAGGAAGCACCTCGTGCAGATTCAGTAAGCACGGAGACGGAGCAGAGCGAAGCAAATCCGCAACTCCAACCATGGCTTCTCGACCACGCCACTTCGAGCGCTTCTACGACCTTGGCTTCTCGACCACGGTTGATACGGAACGGGGTCCGATCTTCTCAGTGAGGAACCGTGGATAGTTGATGCGAAGTAGACGATGTCGCTAGTTGAACACTCGCGCCAATGCACGAACCATCAACTCTTCAGAATACGCCCAAAACACACCGGATAATTGTTCGTCGCGAGACCACAAACGACGAACACCAAGTCCCCAATTCCCAGTGGAACGACGGCTTGACCTTGAATTGCAGAACGAACAATGGATCGCCAAATTCTCTCTCAAAGTCCTCGCATGAACTCTGGTGTTGAAAGAGCAAGCAATAGCTATGTTTCAATCTTATGCATAAAGTTGGTCTCCTTCTAAAGGCTGCCAATACAAGACTTATATAGCCCCTTAGGACATCCATATGATCCCCAAACCAATTACAACTTAACCCTATATGGTTTTGGACACGAACTCTTACAAAAAAAAAGAAAACTATATTTTTCACCCGTCATATTGTTTCGGTTATAACTTGTTATCCATGATGCGTTTGAAGGTGGGACTAGATCCATTGCGTAGCCCTTGAAATTATCTTTCCAATGAGTACAAGAACACCTGAATCGGACTCCGTTTGTGAAAGTTATGGCCTTTTTAGTAACTGCCTGTCAGACTGTCCCGAACCGAATCCGAATTGAATTCTGAGTTGAATCCGAGTTTGAATTGGGTTGAGCACGTGGGAAGTCCCAATTTGGTTTGAAAATCTTATCCAAAACTTGTAGTTTAAGTCCTTGGCCTTCTCCCCTTTTGCTCTCCCACTGCATGGGTTTCTTTCCTCCTTGATCAGCTGCATGGGTTGCTTGGTTTTCTTCTTTCCATTCCTATGGGCTTTGAGCTTTTTGTTCTTGGTAGCAAATATGATTAACCTTCTTGTGCTTCTCCATTGCTTTGGCCCCAGAATCATCATAATATTCAAATTAATCATGTGCGTATCCGCATCGTCCTCCCCTTCTTCAAGAAAAGTCCTCCTCGGCTTTTGATAGCCTGAAATTGTACTAAGCAAAGAATACAACGTATATGCATGGTATATATATTTGTCATCAACACTTCTTTTGCTTAGCATATCAAGAACATATGAAGGTGTAGTAGATAAAAAGAAAAACACATATGCATGGTATATGTGTGAATCAATTATTGTGTCATTCTCGTTGTTCCACACAAACCAGTTGATATAACAACAACCATAAGATGTATACATTGCAATATTGTCTTTCATACCATTCTCCCTCAGATGAGAAAAAGTCGTCCTCGACTTTGCTAAGCACATGGACAAGTCATTAATGGGGCAAACCAAATTAAGTTGTTCAAATATGGGGAAGAAAATTTTTAGTTCCTTCCATGCTTCAACTGCGCTACTCTGATTATTTGTACATGATTGTACATTAAAGGATGAATAAGTAGGATTAAGAAATCTTTTAAAACATGAAGCACTATTGTTGAAACTCATCTCATTGTGACCATGATATGGCACAAAAGTTTGTTTATCCAAAATATGCAATTTCAATTCAGCAAGCTTATCACATGTAATGCATATTCGGTAAACATAAAAATTATCATCTATACCATAATTTCCAATCAAATTGAACTTATAAGTATATGCGTAGGTACTAACTAGTGATTTTAAACATGAAATTTCAGTAACATTCTCAATCACACTAGATAGCTCTCTAGGATCATCAAACATGATATAGCACAAAGAATCACTAGGAGATATTCGGGTAAGAACTTCCTTATGAGTAATCAATTCCACATTATGTAAGTTGAGCAAAGAAATTTCAGAACATGGAATTTTCATTCGCACATATGAGTTCTCACAAGTACTCACCGTTTCAGAATTAATTTCAGCGCGAATATTGTTATCTTTATTGTTCTTGTCAGTTGATATAGGTGTTGTAGGTATTAAATCATCATGTAACAACAGGCCAGCAAGTACTTCATCTTCAACCGTGGTTATCTCCTCATCTTTGACTTCCAATGATGCCGGTCGTTGAATGTTTAACTCCTCATCTTCAATTTCAACCTGCACAATGTGAGAAACAACACTAGAAGTAGACATTAATGTGTTAGTGTCAAAATTATCCTCACTTTGTCCATCATCTACCTCTTTCTTCTCTTTTGGTGTTTCTCTCACACTCTCAATTGGGATGCTCTCAAATTCACATATGGTGGAATCACACAACTCACTCTTTTTAATACTCTCTTTCCCTTTGACTATGTGGCTCTCACTCTCACTTGGGTTTTGATGCATCTCAAGTGTTATTTGTAGTAATGGGGTAGCATGTGCACTTGTAGTAAAACTTCCAATAGATGGATTAGTTTTAAACGAATTGAAACGAGATGTGGTTTTACCTCCTGTAGGTGCTGTACGGGGAGTGTAGGAAGATGATTTTGAAACCCTCATGTCCTCCTCTGTCTCATTGTGCGGAACGACCGGAGGGCCGTGCACACTTGTGTGATCAGCTGGTGCACCCCCACGTAGATTGTGGTGTGCGAATATGGCACACAGCTCCTGAAAGTTATTGTTGATGGTCGTACGCAACTGTTTGACCTCCACCCCGAGGGTGTTCAGTCCAGTCTGAACTTCCCTAAGCTCATCGCGCACGCCATTGTCACCATTATGGCGTTGTTTTTGTCGCATCTCGCGCAACCGAGTGTACTCGGTCCACGTAACCGGCGCCTCCGGATTAGGTGGATCCTTCTCGTGATCTGACATGGGAACGACTCACAAACAAGAAACGAGGTTATATCCAGGTTAGTTAAACAAAAGCTCTTTCTATGCTTGCAACTCACTGTCCTGAAAACAAGACAAGCTTACCGTTCCAAAGTGAATCAAGGACGGCAAATCGACAATTGTGACAGCGAACGATATCAACCTGGTAATGTATGAGTGTAACCAAGAGCAAGGGAGTACACAAACAGGTGTCGGTGGAGCTTGGATAGTTATGTATTTTGTAACAAGGAAAAACAATCAATTAATTTCAGAAATTGCACAGAATTGAATTATAGTTCGTATCTAGCACTTAGCCTATGTTGCTGATCAACCAAGGATGGATGAATGCTAAAATAAGTGTATGGCAATGTATGGGAGTGGTAAATACAAGATAATTCAATTGAATGCAATCTGGAATTGAAGAACACAATGGTTGACCCAAAACATGAAAACTGAGGATTGCTGTCTACTAGACAGCACGTCGGTATTTCGGTCGTAACTTTTTGTCAGTTGACTTTTTTCAATGATTCTTTTTTTCTCAGTTTTCTGACGGATTTTTCTACAACTTTTGTTTTGGGGCCAAGTTATGGAAACCGACCGAAAAATTCGCACAAAATTCACAAGTGCCGACTGTTGCAGATCCAATTCAGAAATTTGGGTCAACTTTCACCGAATATATCTCTTAACTGCCTTGCTGGAATGACGTGAAATTTTACAGATAGATGGAAAATAAAGTTTTGAATCTAATGGCGGTAGTCTCACTCAAAAATAATCTCAGAATCAAAAGTTATGGCATTTTTGGTGGCGGCTGCAGAGAAAGGACAAATCAGCCGAATTGGAATTAGGGTTTGGGGTGGGGAATTTTTTTGTTTGAATTTTTAATGGAACAAAGATATGACCAGCAACTAGACAATGCTAAGACGGACACAAATTCAATTAGCAAACCAAAACTAACAGATTGAAAGGCACAACGGGGTTTGGACAGCGGAAATTAACTCTTTTTTGTGGGGCTATTTTTTTTCTGGACTATAGGAAAGAAAAACCAATCTACTAACTACGGGTAAAAAAGTTCTCACCGAGTAAACCTAGAATCTGATACCACATGATACGGGGAGGGGGACCGATCTTCTCAGTGAGGAACCGTGGATAGTTGATGCGAAGTAGACGATGTCGCTAGTTGAACACTCGCGCCAATGCACGAACCCTCAACTCTTCAAAATACGCCCAAAACACACCGGATAATTGTTCGTCGCGAGACCACAAACGATGAACACCAAGTCCCCAATTTCCAATGGAACGACGGCTTGATCTTGAATTGCAGAACGAACAATGGATCGCCAAATTCTCTCTCAAAGTCCTCGCATGAACTCTGGTGTTGAAAGAACAAGCAATAGCTATGTTTCAATCTTATGCATAAAGTTGGTTTCCTTCTAAAGGCTGCCAATACGAGACTTATATAGCCCCTTGGGACGTCCATATGGTCCCCAAACCAATTACAACTCAACCCTATATGGTTTTGGACACGAACTCTTACAAAAAAGAAAACTATATTTTTTCACCTGTCATATTGTTTCGGTTATAACTTGTTATCCGTGATGAGTTTGAAGGTGAGACCAGATCCATTGCGTAGCCCTTGAAATCATCTTTCCAATGAGTATGAGAACACCTGAATCGGACTCCGTTTGTGAAAGTTATGGCCTTTTTAGTAACTGCCTATCAGGCTGTCCCGAACCGAATCCGAATTGAATTCTGAGTTGAATCCGAGTTTGAATTGGGTTGAGCACGTGGGAAGTCCGAATTTGGCTTGAAAATCTTATCCAAAACTTGTAGTTTAAGTCCTTGGCCTTCTCCCCTTTTGCTCTCCCACTGCATGGGCTTCTTTCCTCCTTGATCAGCTGCATAGGTTGCTTGGCTTTCTTCTTTCCATTCCTATGGGCTTTGAGCTTTTTGTTCTTGGTAGCAAATATGATTAACCTTCTTGTGCTTCTCCATTGTTTTGGCCCCGGAATCATCATAATATTCAAATTAATCATGTGCGTATCCGCATCAACGGTACTTCGACCGCGTCTCCGACCATGACTTCTCGACCACGGCACTTCGACTGCTTCTTCGACCATGGCTTCTCAACCATGGTACTTCGATCGCTTCTTTGACCACGACAGAACGACCGCTCGGTACTGTTGCTTACGACTGTGGACCACAGCTCTTATCGCAAACTTCGGTCGTACTGCTCGCACAACACCGATACTACCGGGTTGACCATGCAGGTCTTCCGAGCACCAACTAGGTACTATATCTTATGACTACCGATCAGTTACTGTAGCTTATGACTATTGACCGATTACTATAGCTACGACGATCGAATCGATGATGGGAAGAAGATCTCGGCATGGGGAGCAAATCTTAGCAAGTCTCGATACATTTAGTATGGTCTTTCCATTCTGTACACTCCTTTTCCATAAGATTATTTCCATTTAGGAGGCATGGAAAGCAAATCTCGCCATGGAAAGCAAATCTCGATATGGGAAGCAAACCTCGGCTTGTTTCCATACGGAACATTTAGCATTTAGCATGTCCTGTTTCCATACAAAATAGCTGGCGTGGAATGGAATGTTTAGTAACATAATGAATGGTGAGATTATACAATGGAATGTTCCCATATGCAATGTTAATTTCATTATGTTTCTATACACTAAACATTTAGTATTTCTATACGAAATGTTAATTTCCTTATAGTGCCTTGACCTACATAAGGATAGAATGTTAGTATTGTTTTGCACGACCCGGCCAACTCATTGATTCAGTCGTTACTTGGACAACCATGGCTTCTCGACCACGGTGCCTCACCACTTCACTTTGACCACGGCTGCTCGACCACTCCATTTCGACCATGGCTTCTGGACCACGACACTTCTACCACTTCTCTGGTAGTACCACTTACACAGAGCGGTACTACCGGTCTTCGAGCATCGATCGGGTACTGTAGCTTACGAGTATTGAGTGTCTATTATAGCTTACGAGTATCGACTGCTACGACTGGTTCACGGTAGCCACAACCGGTTCACGGTAGCTACGACTCCTACGCAGCTCAACTCACGACTATGACCGGTTCACTGTAACTACGACCGGTTTATTGACTCTGAGGTCTTCGACTACACCGTACTTGAACACACGAGTACTCAACACACAATTATATAGTACTTCGACCATGATGCTTTGACCATGACGCTTCGACCACGGCTTCTATCAAGGCACTTCGACCGTGGCAAAGGGGGAATTTCTCTGCCACGGGGGGTCAAAAATGACCACACATCACCAGGGGGCTAGTTCCTCGACCGCCAGACTAGCATAGCTATCTTATTCATTCAAGAATGTGACATAATTTTTTGGATGTCTATTATAAGGTGCGCTTAACTACGTGTTGGACCGAAATGGCGACAGAGGGGGGTGAATGTCGCTTGCTTCAAAATCGCCCCCGAGAAATCGAACACTGATTTTTCAAAAAGATGCAAAACAAAGCAACTCACAGAAAATTAAAATTAATTTCGCTGAAATCTGGAACGAATGCGATACTAAAAAATTCAGCATAAATCAGAGATTAACCAGTAAAAATTTCAGCTGAAAATAATGTCGTTTGATCTGCATGCAAAATGGTTGAAAATCAGCAAAAGAAAAAAAGAAAAGGCACTAAAGAGCTAAGACTAAAGTTCTTGCCGAGAGAAACTTTTGCTGCCTACTACTGAAGCCGAAAGTCCCAACTAGTGCCCTGTAGTAGCAACCGAAGGCCTTTTTTTTCTTTTTGAAACAGCAAAACCAATCAAGCTATTCGGCAGTAATTTCTAGCAAACAGCATGTGCTGCCGTAGCTGAAATGAGCCATAATGAAGTAAGGATTTAAGGGGCCAAATAGAGCAAAAAGACATGCAGTTTTTGTACCATGCCGAGAGCAGTTTTGTTGCCCAAAACCTGAAACTGCAGAACTGAAATCCTGAGAGAGAGCTGCAAGTAGAGACTTGACAAAAAGAGACAAACAATACACAGATCTTGGGAGAACAGGGAAAAGGATGAAATCTCTCCAATATTTTCAGAACACAAGCTCAAGATCTAAACTAAATAGGATTGAAGCAAGAGAGACTGAGAGAAATCATTAAAACCCCAAGAAATTCAGATTTGAGCCCAAACCCGAAAAATACAGGGAGCTGAATCAAAATTCAAATTCCTCCTCCATTGATGAACATTGGACATGAGACTTTGCAGATGTATTAGTAATAACAAAGGTAGTCTCCAGACCCAAATTCATGTCATCACACAAAGGGAATCTAGAAATACTCCAAACCCTAGAAATAGAGAATGAAGAACAGGGACAACTCCAAAATCCAAAATACTCAATAATCCCAAGTCCTTTGGCCTTGAAACTCTAGGGATAGGTACTTAATAGCCACAAGAGCCTAGATATCAATTTTCAAGCCATCATATGAGAGGAAACAAGAACAGCTCCAAAAACCCTAGAGAGCAAAATATGAACAGAGGAGGCTAGGAAATGAAATCTGAGATTTAAACCAAGTTTGCTCTTCGGGAAATCGATCAAATGATCTTGTGGCACTAACCCATCATAGAGCAACCCATTTTGGCACTCCCAAGCAGCAAACAACAAGAAATCAAGAAAACAAGAAATCACCAGAAAGGGGCATCGATGAACAGAAATAACAGAGAGCTCAAATATGAAACAAACACCATCTCATATTGATATTGAGGATCAAAGAGACGTCCCCATACATGATTACAACCAGAGGAATGATTACAAACTCTCATGTCATCCTCTCCCACTCCATCTCAAGAGAACATACCCATACAAGCTTGAGAAGGAGGAGACACACACTGTCTCTCAAGAAACCATCGAAGGGGACACAGAGGGAACACACTCTGTCTCCACCACCAAACCTCAACCACTAAAGTCTAAAGCCAAAACAACCTCTAAAGCCTATTTTGACTAAAGGAAACCCTAAAATTCCTTCAAGTGTTCAAGTGGGCATGCAGCCCCTCACATGTATTTATAGCCTACGGCTAACGGGTCTCCGCCCCGTTACGCCCGCTAAGTCCAACGGAGCCCGCTCCCGCTTGTGCAGCCACGTGAATTTCCCGATTCACCCCTCGTGCACCTTCCGGGAAGTTTCTGCGCTCCTTGCCTCGCACGCCTCGCAACCACCTCGAGTCCACGTCGTCTTCGACACATCCCGACCGTTCTGACCTCAGCGCCACCTGCGCCTAGTCCGGTCCACCGTGTCTCGCCACGACTTCGCCTCGACGTCCTGCAGCCACACAGACAAGAAACACGTCAAATAGCACCGCTCGATACATGAAAGCGTAAATAACATCACTTACCACGCCGAAGTCCAAACCTGTCGAAAATATTAGAATATGCATCCTAATCCCATACGACTAAGTTTGACCAAGTCCGACCGAGTCCGATTGCGCCATGCAACGACTCGACTCCGAACTACGCAAACCAAACTCGACTCACATAAACCAATGTCAATTACTCATCATACACATGTGGTCACCTCCACATGGTTCATCACTACGTGACTCATGAGAAATCCAGTCATGAGGCATGGAGCAAAATTTGCATTTCATTTCTAGACATATATCAATGCTTTTGACGTGAATTCTACGTGCACCCTTACTAATTATTGTAATAAAGTGTTGTTTAGTTATGCAATCATTACTGTTTGACTGTATGCACTAACTTTGATCTGAGACTAGTCGCTATATGGCAAGACTCCGGCTAGTAAAAAAGTATTCTCTTATACATAGTATAAGGAGAACGCTCAATGTACAAATTAATATCTTTGAATTCCATTATAGATATCTAGTATATGATGTGTAAAATAAAATTTTAATGCTTTTACTAAAATATACTCACCATGTAATGTCCTTGTAAAACATTGTTGCCCAAATACCTTCTTGCAAATTTCCATTTCATATATAATCTCCCAAGAGAACTAAGCTCTGCTTATTTCCAGTAGGGCAAAATATATTAAAATATTTATCAATCTCTCCTGTGCCGTGTGATAGGAGACAACCTCTATCTTGTATGCATCCAAATACGAAGTTCTTCAACAAGTCTTTGTCGTCAGTCTTTACCATTACCGTTATAGACTCTGGCTAGAAATCTTGGCTGTTCAATAGTCGCAACTGAGGGAATGGTCTTAAAAAAAACGCCATCTTCCCTGAAGTCCCGAACAGAGAGAAAAAAACAGAAGAACAGCCTTCGTCGGGGTCAAGGGAAGTCAGACCCAACAACTGCCAGCCGGCCAAGCTAGTCAGCAAACCCAGAGCCCAAGTTTGACAAACGTCGCTGCGCGTCTCTTCGCCCCCACCCCTCCACGGTTACACGCGCTCCCTCTCGCGCTCTCTAGCCTCGCTCTCGCTTCCTCGCACAGGGGGAGGAAGCCAAGGCCCCTGGGCAGCGGAGCTAGGGTTCCGCCATCTCGCGGGCGGCCTCCCGAGGTAACCGATCGTCGCCCCCCCACCTCCTCCTGTTTCGCGGCTTACTGTTCTAGGGTTTGCGTGCTCGGGCGGATTCGGGGCCGGTTCTGGTTGGTGTTTCCTGGATCTGGTGCGACTCGGGTGGAGTTCAGGGCGTTCCTGGTTGGGGTTTTTTTCGCGCGCGGCGTGTGGGGGCGCTGCATTGCGGGGATCGGTGGGACTGGAGGGGAGCCTGCCTGCCCTCTCCGGGGCTGGTGTTTCGGGAGGGTTTGGTGGCGGCGGCACCGGTGCTCGGCGGTGGCGCGATTGCCGCGGTTTTGTTTGGTGGGTGGGGCATGGCCGCATGGGTGGGCGGTTGACGGGTTGGAGGAATTTAAGCGCTCCTCGTTTTTGGTGGTTTTTGTCAGGGTTTTCCCGGAAAAAAAATGGTGGGATTGGGAGGGTGATAGGAGACGCCGGGTTCGTGTGGCTGGTGGAGTTGGGGAGTGTCTGTGTCATGAACTGGGGTAAATACCACCAAGAGGATGGCCGGATGGCGTCGGCGTACAAGGAGGGAGGGAGACTAGATGAGAAAGACTATAATATTTCTCTGATTAATTGCAATAGCATGCGGTAGTCCTCTTATATAGGGCCTGTTTGGGACTGCTTTGCTCTAAGTTTTCCAGCTCCGCTCCCAACTTCACTAACCAAACAGGTCTAACTCCAAAAACTTCGCTCCAAGAAAAAGGTGGAGTTAGAGGCCAACTCCACGTTTTTTATGGAGCTCCTCAAGGGGTACTCCACAAACAAAGATTTCCAAACTCCTCGTGGAGTTGATGAAAAATTACCCACCACTGCCATTACACAGCTCCTCTCCTCCATACCGATTGGATTTCTTTTCACCGACGCTCCTTCTCCGACTTTTCTCCGCCGAAAAGCTGCCTCGGATTCACATCCATCCCACCGTGCTCACCGCCCCTTTATCTCGCCGCCATCGATCGGTTCCTTGCCGTCGCCGTCGGCCTCGCGCGCGCCACCGACGACCCCCTCCTCTCCGGCGGTAAGCTCGAGCTACCTACTACCGTACTCAAACTGAGCTCCAAACACTAACGCTGCAGCTTCGTCCCCCCCCCCCCCCGGCAACGCCGGCGGACCACAGCTACAACATCGATTGCGTCGACTTCACCTCGGCCTTCGGCCGCCGCTGGCTCGCCGACCGCTTCTTCTCGCCGGCGGCGCCGGCGGCATGGTCGCCGAGCCGCACCGCTTCGCAGGCGCAGGAGCGCGACGCCCGCTTCTTCCCGGACTCCTCCGCGGCAAGTCCTCCCGCTACTCCTCCCCGCCCCGCCGCTACTACCTCCGCCTCTTCTCCGTCACGACAACTACGACTCCAAGCTCCGCCTCCGTCGCCGACGTCTCGCGCCGCCACGATCGCCCTATCCTTCCGCTCTCTCGGCACGAGGCCGCGCCCGTCTGGCGCCTACTCCGACCTCATCTTCCTCCGCCACCTCCCCGACCTCCGGCGTCGCTTTACTCGCTCTCCACCGACGCCCGTCGTCGCCTCCATTGAGGTCGCCCCGCCCACCCGCCGCCTACGACGGCGCCACCACCGGCGTGGACTTCATTCTCGTCAACTACGGCGCATCACTGCGGAACGAGCTCTTCGGCCGGGCCACTAACGACCCGACGCCTTCTCCCGGGTGTGGCGATCGGATGTCGATTTCTGGCGAGAGGTGTTCGATGTTATGTTGGCGGGAAGAATGTCACGAGGATCGACATTTTTAAGCGAGTTGGAGGTTCACGGCGTTCAAGTGGACCTACATTGTGGAGAATCGACGAGCTCGACCATGGCGTGAAGCTTGTGCCGATGAGTGGGACGGCCGATCTGTCGCGGGCTTGAGAATTATGCAATGGTGCCACTTGAGGTGAGGGCGGTGCCAAACCAAGGTAATGGTTTGAAGATTGTGGTGCAGGTTGAGCTATTTGGAGACCGATAAAAATTCCCCCTGCGCATTCTCTAAGCATGTTGCATTGGTTTTGGCAGTCGCTGCAATGAAGGCGTTGAAGGATTCGCTAAAAATTCCAGCTAGAATGGGGTGGAACGGAGACCCTTGCGCGCCGAGGATGTGGGATGCATGGGAGGGAGTCACTTGCCATCGAATAAATTAATTACGATTATAATATTTTACATCATATTTCAATTGGTAACAAAAAAAATTTCAGTTACATATGCTCCGCAGACATCAAAACATACACCAAATATCATTCAGGGGCACATTGGACCTTTCTTAGGGAAACCTCACATTCCTGGAGCTAGAGCTAGCTGCGTGCCAAACAGGACCACCTGTTGATGATCCGTACAGGGACAGAGGAGCATGATGAGGCTACTATGGCACGTTTCTTTAATGGGTTGAATGAGGATGTGCAAGATAGGGTGGAGATGGTCCATTACTACAACATTCAAGACTTGGTGCATCAAGTGAACGTCTTTGAACAACAATTGAAGCGCAAACAAGCCAAGGGTGGACATGCTAACACTCAAACAAAGTCATGGAGGCGTTCATTACAGCAAGACGATGATGTGGGTTCACACTCCAAAGTGGCGGCATCAAGCCGTTCAAATGGTGCTCTTTTAAGAGAGGCAAGCAATAGAGGTAAAGAAGCAACTAAAACTGATTCTAGTTTGCCTTCTAATGCTCGTGCTAGAGAAATTGAGTGTTTCAAGTGCAAGGGAAGAGGTCATATGATGCGTGATTGTCCAAATCAACGAAGAGTGCTTCTCAATAAAGACGGCTATGCTTCAACAAGTTCTAGTAGTGATTCTGAAAGTGAAAAATCCGATGATTCCAAAGAAGATGTTGCCTATTGTTATCCAGAGTTGAATGGTGTTAATCTTTTGGTCCAAAAGGTGCAAAGTAAAGAAACTGAAATAAAAGGACAGCGGTGGAGTGTTTTTCAAGCGGAGTGCAAAATCAAAGATAAAGCATGCAAGTTGATCATAGATGGTGGAAGTTATACCAATGTGATTAGCAATGATTTGGTGTACGCTTTAGGGCTGTCCACGTGGAGGCATCCTCAACCACATCATGTGGAGTGGCTACACAACTCCGGAAGGCTAAAGATAACTCACAAGATGCGTGTTCCGTTTGTTGTTGGTGACTATGTTGACAAGGTGGATTGCGACGTAGTTCCAATGGATGCATGTGGGTTATTGTTGGGAAGACCATGGCAATATGATCGCAATGCTACGCATGAGGGCCGGTCCAACACATATACATTTGTACATGAGGGAAAGAAGCATGTGTTGAAACCAAAATTGGAGAGTGCTATTCATGTTGATGAAATTACAGCCAAGAAGAAGCAAGCTCCCAAGATTACCCCAAAGCCGAGGACGGCTTTGCTTCAAGGAGGGGAGGATGATGTGGCACCAAGTAGCACTACAACTTTGGTTAGTGCTTGCAGTTCTGTGCACAATATTCAAGAAGCTTTGAAGACCAATTCTGAGGTTTCTAACGTGCACAAAAGACATATTTGGAAAGCTGATGAAGTCTATTTTCCAACGAATCAAACGGCACTTGATTTGGAGCTTCCTACACAAAGTTATGGCAATTTCATTGGATGCTGCACGAGCTGTCCGGAGAGACGCGCGAGACTTGCAAAACATAAAGAGTTCGAGTATTGCAATGCAAGTAAGGGTAAAATCCGACCACACCATGACTTTCTAAAGATTGAGAAGGATTCCTTTTCAGGTTCCAAACGGATTTGGAAGCCCTTGAACCGAAAACAAAACATATAAAGATTTGAAACCGATTCGGACTCGGATTGGGACAGTGGCGAGACCGATACTAAAGCGTCCATAACTTTCACAAACGGAGTCCGATTTGGGCGTTCTTGGACTCGTTGGAAAGCTATTTTGAAGCCCCACATAATGGACAAGGTGCGGCCAGAAATTCTCATAGTCGGATCGCAAATTAGGAGAGAATCCAGAGGTAGCAGTTTAGGTATTTCCTTTTAGTTCGTATTGGAGTTTGTTTCGCCTTAGGCCAAGTAGTGCGTGAGTTGTAATCAAGGCCGTGCATTGTGCACCAATATAAGGCCGGGCCTTAGCCCCATTGTAACTTAGACTTTGATTTGAGAAATAGAAACGAGAAAATCACCATGGTTTGGTGGACATTGTTGGCGTGTTCTTGAGATTTCCATCGAGGAATTGCTCTTGGTGTGTTGAATCCAATTGTGGTGTTGGATTCTACTCGCTGAAACTTCGGTTTCTCTACCCTTCGTTCACGTGCTGCGGTGTGCGTGGGAGAAAGCTTATCTTGGAGAGGGCATCCAACAAGGCGTAGCGTGAAAGATCAGGGCCAAAGCAACGGGGTTCAGCTTGCTTGCTAGTGGATCCGCATCACGACCCTTATGACTGACAGTTCTAGTGCTATCAGCATTGCCTGTGATCCAGTGAAGTATGAGCTCACCAAGCACATTAGTTTGGGTGCTTCATACATTCGCTCACAAGTGTAGGAGGGAGTACTTTACAGTTTATGCCCCCAGAGTTACAGCTTGCTGACTTCTTTACGAAGTCACAGACTAGGGCACAACATTTGTATTTTCTCTCCAAACTCAGTGTGTGTGATTCACCATGAGTTTTGAGGGGAGTGGGGTGTTAAGGATAGAATGAGATTGTGTTATTTGTTTCTTCATATGCCTTAGTTTCCTTATCTGTTTATGGCATATTCCTCTGTATTTCCTCCTTGTACTCTATATATATTGCCCTTTGGGCCTCATGAATATATACACAATATTCATAACATCTACCAAGTTGATTTTCATGTCGTCTACGCTGACACTCATCTTGTTGAGGGTGGCCCTCATGGCTTTGAAATTCTTAGTAGCAGAAGCCATGATGTTGGCTCTGATACCAAATGTAATGAACCTTAGTTTATTGGGGTAAATATCGTACAGAAGGTGATCGGGACGGCACAGCTAAAGGGATGGGCTTTAGGAGAAAGGGGAGATCATGGACTGGGGAGAAGAATTTGAGGGAGAGGCTAGAATAACTTTCTTCTTATTGCTTAATAAAAATAAGATACACTCCCATCTTTATATAGATTGGATGGCTTGATTATTAAGGAACTTTATCTCTACTATTATGAAAATAGATTATCCTAACAAATCTAATCTTATCTATAAGAAAACTAATCTAATAAAATCGGAAAACTAATCAAACCAAATCGGTGGTGTGTGTGAATAGGAGCCGTCCACTATTCATATGAACAGTAACCGCACCCATGACAGATGTAGAATACAACTTGCAAAAGTAATTAAGTTGTGATATATACACTAAACAAGTACTATGATTGGACCACGTGTGTTGCTGTGGAATTTTTACTTCTCTTTGTAATTTACCATTATCAATAGTTGAAAGATATTGTTTACTACTGTAATATGGTGGTGATGGGAAAGAAATGAAAAACATCAGGAGATTCAGAACACGAGGTAGAGATGGGCCTTGGTAGAGCATGTATGATATTATAACCTTTTAAGCAGAATATGAACTTGGTTTGATCCATAGTGGTGGTTTTCAAATTTCAAGTTTTCATGTGAATATAACACCCACTCTTAAAGCGCCACAATTGTTAACTCTCAAGAGTCTAGCTCAATTAATAGATGCTTTTCCTGCATGCACAACTTGTACTTTATATTGAAAGAAAATATATTTCTCATTTTGAGTTAAGTTCAAACCATTACAGATAAATTAGAAAATTGAGTTCTTTTCTTGACTTCCATTGTGGTAGACTACAACATGGTAAAATTACAAAAGCTGCTGCAGTCAACAGAAGAATAGACTGCAGTTAAACAGTTTAATTATCTTTTTTCTGTTTATAAATAGGGATAAATATAGAGTACTCAAATTAGTTGTCTTCATCTCAACAGTAGAATGTGTACATTTGTTTTCCATATTCATGTAAACTTCATTTATTTTTCTCACTAGGGTGAGTGGGTGCCTGTGGTTGTTGACGACTGGATTCCCTGCGAGTCTCCTGGAATACCGGCATTTGCTACCAGCAAAAAACAAAATGAGCTTTGGGTATCAGTTCTCGAGAAAGCGTATGCAAAACTTCATGGTTCTTATGAGGCTTTGGAAGGTGGGCTTGTGCAAGATGCTCTAGTGGATCTCACAGGAGGAGCTGGTGAAGAGATAGATATGCGGAGCCCCCAAGCACAGATTGATCTTGCTAGTGGTAGGCTGTGGTCTCAGTTGTTGCATTTTAACCAGGAAGGTTTTCTTCTTGGTGCTGGAAGTCCATCAGGCTCTGATGCTCATATTTCGTCCAGTGGTATTGTTCAGGGACATGCTTACTCAATTTTGCAGGTTTGCCTTCATTCTTTTGTATAGACATGGGTTGTGACTTGTGAGATCTCTTTCATTTCTTCTCATATTTGCATTGTCTTTGCAGGTAAGAGAGGTTGATGGCCACAAGCTTGTCCAAATTAGAAATCCATGGGCCAATGAAGTTGAATGGAATGGACCTTGGTCGGACTCATCACCAGAGTGGACTGAACGGATGAGACACAAGCTCAAGCATGTTCCACAGGTACTTGTTCTCTACTTGAATGCAATTGGTTTGCTACCTCAGATTGCCCTAGTTTGGCTCCCCACTAAGGGAGAGAATAAATAACTGTTTTGAGTCAAGCAAAAGGACTACTACAAGGCTAATGCACACAATTTTCTGTCTTCAAGGCCATAGTGACTTAAAACTTGGGCAGTTGGGAGTCCTAGAAAGAGATAAGTATATGTGAAAATAAATAAATTATACTATACGCACGAGTTTACCCCAATAAACTAATAACTACTTTTGCTTTGAGATTCACAAACTTTTATAAAATGTACCGAAAGCAAACCCCCTTGTTCTTTTGCCTGGAATTTCAAGTAAACACTTTGTAGTTCAGTTGATAATGGGACATGGATATTCTGTTCTACAGTACTAGCATAATTACCTTCACAATTGTCGGTAGTTTTGTACAACTTTTATTTCAAATTACTGCAACAACCAACATGGACTCTAGTGCATGTAGGTTCAGTATGCTGGATTATTTTTTCCATTCCATTTGACGGCTCTCTCTCTCTGGCAGTCAAAGGATGGGATATTCTGGATGTCTTGGCAAGACTTCCAGATCCACTTTTGGTCGATATATGTTTGCCGTGTCTATCCACCAGAGATGCGCTATTCTGTTCATGGGCAATGGCGAGGTTATAGTGCAGGTGGTTGCCAAGATTATGATTCATGGCATCAAAATCCTCAATATCGGCTTCGAGTAACTGGGCGTGATGCATTATACCCTGTTCATGTCTTTATTACTCTTACACAGGTATGTGCTAACCTGAACGTGCATGGACCATCTTGATGTGGAAAATGAAATGTTGATACTGAATACACCTCTTGTTTGTCAGGGTGTTGGCTTTTCTAGGAAGACAAACGGTTTCCGTAATTACCAGTCTAGTCATGATTCTTCCATGTTTTACATTGGAATGAGGATACTCAAGACACAGGGCTGTCGTGCTGCTTACAATATCTACATGCATGAATCAGTCGGTGGAACGGATTATGTGAACTCAAGAGAAATATCTTGTGAACTAGTTTTGGAACCTTATCCAAAGGGATATACAATTGTGCCGACAACCATCCATCCTGGAGAGGAAGCACCTTTTGTTTTGTCAGTTTTTACGAAAGCACCAATCAAGCTAGAAGCAGTTTAGTGCAAGGTTGATACTCCATATGCTTGCCTCTAGTACATCTGCATCATGGCTGCTGACTGGGGCTTGAGATGCAGTCCCATGGTCAGTTCAGAGAGCATCAAGGTAAGTTCTTCGATTTGCTTACCAGTTGATCTTGTAATTGTTGCTGTCCTTTTGTTATTATGTGCGTGCAGACTATATTGCAGTGTGAATGAACCAATGTAATTGATATTACTGCCAATGTCACTATTTCAGGGTGTTGCAGCAGCACAGTTCTTCATCATGGCCCTGGAATTCATCAGATATTCCCGCTGCAAGTAGTGATGCTCTATCGATTATTTGTAAAGCTGGTAGAAAAGGTAGACATTTCCAGTCAGTAGGTAGCATGGCGTGATGCGATGATTCTAGTCAGTATGGGTGCACCTAATAGAACTTGGGCAGTTTTGCCGGCCATGCTTGTAGATAGTGGTGGCAGCTGACATTTAGACCGAGTAGCCCCCTCCAGTGTATAGCCTTTCTTTTGTTCCTTGTAAATATTATAGAATTGAACCAGAGAAACCGGTGGTTAACCTTTGTTAATCGATCTTGTTAGCGCCGTGGAGGTGTTGTGCAGCTTGACCAAAATAAACCTTTTTTAAGCCAGCTGCAGTTTTGCGGATCAAAGTGCCAAGTTGAGTAGTTTTTCAAATTTATTTTGCATTGATCCTCCTGTATGTAATGGAAGCCTGGTCATTCAATGAAAGCTATTTTTTGCACTGTCTTGGGAACTGTTTCAACTTTTTTTGTGGAAAAATGGGATATACACCACAGTTTATTTGCCCACTTTAGAAATATACTACGGATGTTGAGAGGCTTAGAAATATACCAAAAATTGTTGCCAAAACTTTTAGAGATTATCCCTTAAAAAGTTGATCCCTAAGGATTTGGTAAACATCCGTGGCATATTTCTTAAGCACGAAACATCTGTAGTATATTTCGAAAGTGGCCAGATAGCTGTGATATATGTCCAACCTATCCGTTTTTTACTGATTTGTTACGCTATTGCTGGCTGGTTGCATATGCAGTTTGCACTAGGCAGTACAGTCCGATTTGCTTTAATTTCCTATTAACTTGTATGGTCGAATTATTCTTCATCGATTTGTTTCCGAAAAGGCGTTTTTAGGTGGGGTTTGGTTTGGTGGATAAGTGCGACTGGATGATACATTTCAGGCTTTCAGGGTTATTGTTGGGAAAACTGGCCTGCATGCGTTAGCCTATGTTGAGCACTCTATTCTTTAGTCTATAAATAGGAGTCTCAATGATTGCATTATGTACTTTTAGAGAAGGAAAATAATAAAGAAAGAGTTCCTTCTAATCTATGTGTCAATTTTGTTCCGTACTTCTTGGTGTACGATTCTTCCATCTATAAGGTGATCGATCAGACTGGATTCGTCAGCGACGGTTTCTCAACATATTATCAGCACGAATTGCTATGGTGGATCGAAAGGTAATCGTCGAAGCACGATACTTTGTTAGACTATATGGATGGTTGTAAATAAAGTGATGAATAATTAATATTTGGATTTTTTTGATTTTGCGTTCGTGAATGTTTTGGTCGATCACGATCGAAGTTTCAAGTTCAAATGGTTTTAATCTGCTCCGAGTGGTTTTTGTCTTCTCCGAGTATTTTTGGTTGCTATGAATAGATTTAGACCAATCGATTGTGTTTGAGTGGCATCGGACGGTGTTCGAGTAGCAATAGAATATTAGACGATATTAGAGTAGCTCTGGAATATTGGACTGCACTCGAGTAGCATCAGAAGACTACGATGGCTTTCAATCACGGGAGACTTCGATCACGTCAGACTCGGACTACGTTGGTTATGATTCAGAGTCGTTTACGATCACGTTTGACTACGACCATGCTCTACTTCGACCACGTCCAACATCGGCCACGGAATATCGACGACAGTTCGACCACGACAGAATGATCACTGAAGGTAATCGTAGCTACAATACCTGGTCGGTACTTGATAGTCGTAGATTTTATTGGTCGATAGTCGAAAGGTTTGCAGTCTATGGTCGTAGACTTTGCAGACAGCTGTTATAATCGCAGACTTCGCAGTCTTATTTTCATAGTTGTAGACTTTGCAGTCTATTGTTGTTGTCTTCAGTAGTTGAAGGATTTGTGATCGGTTGCTGTAGGTTTCGTGGTTGGTACTCGTAGACTTCATAGTCGGTACGAGTGCTTTAATTCTTGTGATCTTCGAGTACCTCAAGTACTCGTGCTAGGTCAGTGGTTGACTGATCTGGTCAGAGTTGTTGTTGGTGATAGTTGGTGCTTGATGATCGATGGTGCAGTGATTTGTTGATGACCGGCAGTCATAGACTTGGCGCTCGGTACTCGATGGTTTTGGTTGGTAGCGATGCATGGTATCCCTGAGTGTTTGGAGTAAAGCGATAGTATTTCTCAAGTACTTGTGGTTTTCGAGTACTCGTTGAGCTAGTGGTCGTAAGAAGTTGTCTGGAGCTAATTTATGGTAAGTGATGGAATGTGTCGTCATAGAGGACCTGGTTGATGGTCGTGGATAGTTTTGTTCTTGTCTATGGATGGACAAGGGTGGTGTGGGTGTGTGTGCTGATGACGGTCAAGTTGTGGAGAACTTGTGCCGGAAAACGTTTCTTTGATTTTTGCATGTGCAGGATGGCGTGGAGACGATCATGGTCGGTGACGAGGAGGACCGGGACTAGGATGGGGAGATCTGAGATCTAGACGGTTGAGGATATCGTGTGAGATGGTCGGGCTAACGCTGGAGTACATGGAGATCAAAAATGGTGATGCGTGAAGAAGCTACAGGTGGTACGGTCCTGGAGGCTTCTACACGGAGGTTGATGATGCGAGATTGTACTATGGGAGGTGCGTTCCTAGAGGCTTCATCACATGGTGAGTTGGAAACATTATGGAAGGAGTCTGTAACGAGAGGGATTAGAGATTTGGTAGAACTCATGTTAGGAAGGGTTTCAGGTCCCTTGATTTGAGGAAGAGATAGGATTTCATATTTGTGTTTGAGTCGAACACGGTTTAGGGCTTTAGCATATAAGAATAGAGATAGGCCAAGTATTTTGGTAGTGGCTTTACGAGGCTTTTTGTGCAAGAGTTTTTAGGGATGCCGTAAGGGCGTTTGTAGCTACAAATATGATAAGGAAATAATAGATTAGATCTATTCCAAGGAAAGTTTATCGATGGTGTGTTTTCCTGAGCTTTGCTTTCTGTGTTCTCACCGGCATGCTAACGCATCGTGACTTCGTGTGCTACGAGCACGGTGTTGTCTTCGGCTTGTACTTGTTTGAGCGGTCGAAATGTTCGAGCGGTCGAAGCTTTTCAAGTGAAGGGGGATTTTGACTATGTGCAAGGCGATCATAGTGAGCGGTTGAGCGAGTGGTCGAACGGCTTGCGGTCAAAATCTACATTTGATAATTTAGATTGCTTTTATTTTGGTTTGACATTTGTTTTCAGGTATCAAAAAGCAGAGGTAATCATTCATCCCCTCTGATTACGCCATACAATCCTACGCACTCGTAGATCGAACCGATTTCTAGATTGCTTTATTTTGTACAATTTTGCATTCTAGATTGGATTGTTTTTCACGATGCAAATTTCCTCTAAATCTCTGCAAGCTGACTTGTAGTCGCTGGTACAATGTCGATCGGATGATTAGAAAGAGAGGGATTGTTGCTTGCATTGTGGAAAGAAAAAAAAGAGAAAAAAGAGGTTGGGGAGCCGCTACAGCTCATATGCAGCACCATCTAGTGTCCCGTATGGCGCACATGGCACGCTGCCACGCCCCTCGCCCCCTGCATGCAGTCGCTTCCCCATGCACGTCGACGCGCCGCCCGTATGAGGCCGTGCCCTCGCGTGCGGCCGAACTGCCACCGCTGCTCGACTCTCGGGCGATGCGCTCCTCCTACACGAGCCGTCACCACCACTCGGCTCCCTAACGAGGTACACCGCCATCGCCGCTCAGCTCTCACATGATGTGCACCGCCACTCGCCTCCTATACGAGGTGTGCCGCTGTCACCCCTGCATGAGGTGCACACACCCAAGCCGCCGACACCAAAGAAATGGGGTAGGGTTTCACCCCTGCCCACCCATGCTTTTGACTTAGGTCGAAATGGAGGGGGGGTACGACGCCCCAATTTGCAAATAAGCCCTCCAATTTTTGGAAATCACAAGAAGGTCCTTTGAACTTTATGGAAAGGCTTCAGTTTCTCAACATTGACATTTAGCGGATTGACCCTCAAAAATTGCAAGAATTCACTGGAAATTCATATCCTAGCATAAAAAGGTCCTCGGGAATTGAAATTTTGAATTGTTTTTAGTATCTGTAGCATGTTTAGCAGTATTGTTGTTATTTTCTATGTTTTTTGTATTCATTTACTGTTTTGATTAATTGTAATTGCTTAAATTGCCTTTAATAACTGAAATTAGCAGTACATATTATAGAAAATGCATTGAAAAATTCTGAAACATTTTGAGTGTCTTGGTACCATTATCCAACTTATTTCATGCAATTTTACCAGCAGTAAATTTATGTATTTCTTTCGTGCAAATGTGGATGACAGGCATTACGAACTGGGAGTTCAAGAAGCTGGTCCAGCACGGCCAAAACTACTTGACTTAGGCTTCCGATGTCGAGATTGTACTTGGAGCCAAGAAGCTCCGCGCTGCCATTGGGATTGGTGCATCGAAAGATGCCAAACCCACCCCCTGAGGAAAATGATCAGGTACTTCACTTCCTTAGGCACCATCTCTGCCTCACACTCAAGAATGAGTACATGGTAGAAAAGAGTGTGCTAACCTTGTGGACTACATTGAAGAAGTGGCTCGAGAAGCTAAAGTACATCATTCTTCTTGAAGCAGAGTAAGAATGGGTTCAACTGAGATTGCTGACTTCAACACAGTTGGGGGGGGGGTATAATTCTGCTCTGTACAGAATTTGTACCAATTTTCAACTCTGTGGTAGGCATGTCATAGATGTGTAGAAGAATGAGAAGACCCTCTCCACCTTTCACCTTAGTGCAGCGCAGTCTGCGCGCAACTATCGTCAAGATGACTATAAGGAGTATGCTAAATTGATTGATATTATGCAGGTTGCAAAGGCTTAGGATGAATTTCTTCACAAGAATTTTGTCACACAACCACCTGGGAGTTCCATTGGCCATGAGGCCAACACTAGGAGCTTCAAGGTGCGGAAACCTATAATGAAGAAAAGGGGAAGGAAGAGTAAGGCCGCAGCTTAGAAAGGTAAGCCAAATGCTTCATAGAAAAATAAGGACAGCAAACCAAAACGGGACGACAAGCCCTATGATCATCAAGACCAAACCAGCTACAAGTGTGGCAAGTGGGGGCACTGGTCACAGATCTATAAAGAACCGCAGTACATCGTGGATGCTTTCCAGGCCAAAAAGAAGAAGGGCAGCAAAGGGCATCATGAAACTCACTTTGCCTTTGTTGAGGGGGCGAACTTATAGTAGCTGTCTACACCGATGGGGGTTGACTCCACTCCCACAGCGGCACCCCCTTGAAATTGCAGTTGCTATCGCTATGGTTTTCCTGGAAAGCATCTCACCCCTGAGAAGATAGCAGCCGAAATATCTGATTTCTTAGCAGATTTAGTCTAATGCACATAATACATCTAGACTTTAAATGCCATTTATTTTATGTGTGAAAGGAATAAGTTAGATTTGCATTGATGATGCTCAAACAATTTATTTTCTTGTGATGGTTGGATGATTAATTAATTCATTTATTCAGTTAATAATAGCATGATATATCCTGCTATTTCAAGTATTTTGTTTATGTGCTGATTGTCTCCTACTACATATTAATAAAGTACTTTATATTAGAACACGTGTGGCGCCCTATGGAGTAAGTGTGCTTAGCTGATAGCGGCACAACGAATTCCATCTTGAGAGAGATAAAATTCTTTCATTCATTAGCAAGAATGATAGTAGTCTTACAACAATTATCGGTAGCGATGCTTGCATAATAGGCTTAGAAAGAGCAACAATTATACCCCCAATGGGCCCAACTTTGGTCATTAAAGAAGTCTTGTTGTACCCAGAGTTGACTAAAGCTCTAGTAAGTTTCAAGGATATTCACACTAACGGTTTCCACGTTGAAACTGAAGAAGAGTATGGTAAGGAAGATCTACTCATTACAAAGCGTGAAGCAAGTGAAAAAAGGGTATTAGAAAGACTATTCATTTGGGACTTTGTTATACTACACTAATATTACGGCACCCACAGCCTATACTGTCTTGAAAATCATATTTAAAAGCTCCGGACATTTTTGTCTCTAGCAAGATAGATTAGGCCACCCAAGACTTACGATGATGAGAAATATAATTAAAAATTTACAGGGACATAATATCAATGTAAAGAATTTTCTAAATTAAGAAGATTTTGTGTGCTCCACATATGCTACCGGGAAATTAATTACTAAACCTTCTGCTCTGAGAGTGAAGGATGAAGTCCCTGCATTCTCGGAACACATATAAGGAGACATTGTGGTCCTATACAGCCACTGTCAGAACCATTTAAATATTTTATGGTGCTTATCGATGCTTTCTTGAAATTGTCACATGCATGTTTATTATCTATAGGAAACCATGCTTTTGCAAAGCTGACCTTGTAGACAATTGAAATTAAAAATAATTTCCCTGATCATCATATAAAGTCCATTAGAATGGATAACACTGGTGAATTTACTTTGAAGGCATTTAATAATTATTGCATGGCAATTGGAATTAAAGTTGAGCATTCCGTACTGTATGCCCACACCAAGAATGGAATAGCAGAGACCTCTGTAGCACAGACACGTGTCAAAACCACCGTATCCGTGTCCGACACGTGCCGGACACGGACATGTCTCGGCGACGTATCGGCCGATATCGGAATTAATTTTAATTATTAAAATTCTTGACACGTGTCAGACACAGTAAATATACGAGTCAGACACGGCCTGGACATAACCGGCCCAGGAATGGCTCAGGACACAGCTAGCCCAGGCCGGTCCATCCCTAACCCTAACCATAAGCGCTGATTCCCGAACGCATCATTCCCATCGTTCGCTCGCGCTTCTCCGCATCGGCCGCTCGCGCCGCTGCCCACTCCCGCCGGCTCTCGCATCTCGCCGCCGCCCGTCGGCTCCCGTACCTCGCCGTCGCCTCCATCTCCTCAATCGTATGTCCTCTGCCCGCTGGCTCATGCATCTCGCCGCCGCCGACATCTCTCGCATCTCGCCGCCGACTACATCTCCCATGCGTCGCCGGCTCCTGCATCTCCTCCCGTGTAGTTTTGCCGATCTGATCATGTTACTTTTTCCCAGGTTAATGGAGTTCTTATTTCTAGAAATGGTATTTACATCAACAATTTTCATCAGGACTAACAAAACAATTCATGAGGTATATATTCCGAGTGTACACTTTACAAATTACAAGTTTACAATTTACATTATTTCAGATAATAAGCATGTGGAAACATAGAAAATAATACATATATATATATATAATTTATTTATTTATTATTTAAATATATATAGCCGTGTCGGCGTATCGGTATTTTTGGAAAAACGGCGAATTCCCGTGTCGGTGTCGTGTCGTGTCGACGTATCCGTGTCCGTGCATCATAGGCAGAGACATTAATTAAGAGGATTAAAATTATTGCCTAACCGCTTTTGCAGAATTGTAATTTATCAAATACATGTTGGGGACACGCAGTCCTGCATGCAGCAACTCTCATCAACTTTAGACTATCGGTATATAACTTCTATTCACCTATACAACTAGTGCAAGGGTTAGTACCGAAAATTTCTCATTTTGCAGATTTGGTTGCAAAGTTTATGTACCTATACCCCCATTACAATGTACGACAATGGGCCTTCACCGAAAGTCTGGGATGTACGTTGGTTATGAGACATTATTTATAATCAGGTGTTTGGACCCCATGATAGGAGATTTGCATACCGCCTATTTTGTTGATAGTATATTTGATGAGGATGGTTCTCGACATTAAGGGGGAGGAAATCAACCCTTAGATGAAACATATCAGAAAATTATGTGGCAAGCCATGCGAATCTATGCATATGACCTACACACTAGTGAAGCAAATAGAGGAGATCATTGATTGCAGGCATTAGCAAATCAACTGTCTATCCACTTTAGTGATTTAAAGAGCGTGACCAAGTCGCATGTGCCTAAATGCAATGCACCAGAGAGGGTTGAAATACCAAAGAAAATTAAAAGTATCCCTAGCCCCAACTAGTGGCCTCATAATAAAAGGACGAGAACTTCGGCCCCTTGAATCCCAAGTAGCTGGGGGCGCATGGTGAAAAAGGATAAGAAGGACTTGACACAGCCAATCACTGAAGTTTCTCAGAACCAGTAGGGGATCCAGTTGAGACCTGTCACGAGTATGGCACCTTCAAGAAGAGGCATACTAGATTTAAACATTCCCATGGAGGGAAAAACCAACATGGATGCGTCTGCACACATCGGAGCTGAAAAACTAAAGAGACTTACTCCCGCAATTGTAACAAGCGGTGAGCAAGTAGAAACACCTGAAGAATCAACTCATGGTGAAATAGCTACAAACTATGTGACCATGGAAGAATCCATGAATAGGACAACAGCCAATATTGATATTTATTTTGCAAAAAAAATTGCTGCAATCATTTATCTTGATCCACAGCTTGCATTGCTCGCTGAATACAAGAAAAGATTAGATTGGGAGGATTGGAAGAAGGTAATAGAAACTGAATTATTATCTCTAAATAAAAGAGATGTTTGAGCCTGTAAGCCCATGCCTCTCCATGTGCTCCCTGTAGGGTATAAGTGAGTATTTGTTTGGAAGAGAAATAAGAAAAATAAAGTTGTGAGATACAAAGTAAGACTTGTTGTACAAGATTTCACTCAACGCTTAGGGGTTGATTATGAAGAAACCTATTCCCTAGTCATAAGTGATATTACCTTTAGATATTTAATCTCGATGGCAATGAACTTGAATTTAGAAATGAAATTAATGGATGTGCTAACTGCATAGCTTTATAAAAATTTGGATTTGGTCATTTATATGAAGGTACCTGAATGTATCTCTGTTTCGAACCAAGATAGAGAAAATAGAGTCCTATATAGTGTGAAGCTCAGAAAATCACTGTATGGACTTAAGCAATCAAGCAGGATGTGGTATAATCGCTTAAGCGATTTTCTATGTAAAAAAGACTACACGAACAATGAGGATTATTCCTGTGTATTTATACGACGATCCCAGAATGGATTTTGTATAATCTTAGTATATGTAGATAATCTAAATATCATCAGAACCCTGGAAGATATAAAGAAAGTGAGCTTTTACCTGGAGTCAGAGTTCGAAATAAAAGATTAGGGTAAAAACCAAATATTGCTTAGACTTGCAGCTTGAGTATGTCCCTAAGAGAATATTAGTGCATCAATCAGCATACACTCAAAAAGTGTTGGAGAGGTTCGGTTTTGAAAAGGCATACCCATCAAAAGTATCGATGATCGGGAGATCTTTGCAGTAAGACAAGGATCCGTACAGACTTAGAGAAGTGGGGGACGAAGTCCTGAGACCGGAATTCCTATACTTAAGTGCAATAAGAGCATTTATGTATTTAGCAAACTACACTAGACCGGATATTGTATTTGCCGTAATTCTATTAGCAATGTATAGTGCAGAACCTATCAAAAGGTATTGGCAGAGAATAAAAGACATCTTCCGATAACTCCAAGAAGTAAAGACTTTGGATTGTTCTATAGAAAGAACAATGACCTAAATATGACTGGTTATGCAGATGCTAGTACCTATCAAACCCGCATACAACTAGATCACAAGTAGGCTATATATTTCTGTGTGACGGAACTGCAATTTCATGGAAATCTTCTAAGCAAAGTCTTGTATCGACTTGGACAAATCACTCAAAAATCATAACACTGTACGAAACCGCATGAGAATGTGCTTGACTTTGATGGTTGATTCACCACATCCAGTAGTCATGTAGTCATGTAGATTGAATATCGTGCAAGTTCCCACAATTATCTATGAAGATAATACGGTTTGTGTTGCACAAGTACAGATGGGTCATATGAAGTCATATCACAAAGCATATCAATCCCAATTTTTTCTATGCTCATGAGTTACAAAAGCTAGATGAAATTAAGATACTGCATACTAAGTCGTGTGAAAATCTTACAGATTTATTCACTAAATCATTTCTAGCATTTAATTTTGAAAGATGTATACGTGGAATTAGAATGGTAAGACTTAGAGAAGCGCATATCTTAAGGGGATATTCTTCTCGAGCTCACTATTAAAACTTAGTCACGAAGATCGAGTACTCAAAGATAAATCCTGTAGATTAAATGAAATTAGGTGGATTGTACTTTTTTCCCTTGAGTTTTTCGATTTTCAATAAGGTAATTTGTGCAACACAACATAACATATATCATGTACTCTTTCTCCAAAAATTTTCCATTTGATTTTTATGAAGTTTTGATGAAGTATGAACGTATCAGATGAGTGCCCAAGGAGAAGTATTGGGAAACCTGGACCTATGCCTGCAGGTCTTGACCTATGATGGGCACCATATCCTTTAGTCTATAAATATGTGGTCCTAATAATTATATCATGTGCTTGTGGAGAAGAAAAGTAATAAAGAAAGAAAGTTCTTCTAACCTCGGTGTCAATTTTGTTCTGTATTTCTTAATGTGCGATTCTTCTTCTATTTATAAGGTGAATAATCAGACCAAGCTCCTCAGCGATGACTTCTCAATAATTATCTCTGGACCGTTTCATCCGGGACGAACTCATCAACTTGGAGGAATATTTCGCGTAGATTTCGTACGTGTCGTACCACAAATTTCGTCCGACGAGCTCATCCAGGCGGGCGTGTCGCGCCCCTCACGTGACCCCGCTGTGGGGTATGCGGCCCCCAAACCTCTCCCATTCTCCTCTCTTCTATACCCAGGCGAGAGGTCGCTCCATTCGCCATCGCCGGTTTGGAAAGATCTTTATATGCGACTCTATCATCCAAAGGAGAATTCACCTTATGATATCTCTAGCAACATTTAAAAGGATCTTAACTCATCACAAAACAGTCATTTTGGGGAGGGGAGTTCTGTGACGTAGTACCATTTATGTACCGTAAAGGAGCAAACATTTCCAATTCGGCCCAGCTAACTAATACGGAGAAACTACCACCTCAAATAATCAACATATGTACACGAGTATGAAGAAATACCACCAAACCAATGGAGCCTACCCCAAAACTGAACATCATCAACCTAACTTAACAGCAACAAGTGCAATGTGGAGCATCACAACATTCACGTCATCTGGGACCAGAGAGCCGTACATCTGAAAGCAGAGCATCGCTGTTGTAATCTGACATCCCCGACGACGTGCCCTCTTCGCTGCTCGATTTGAAGGTGTTGTGGTTACAGATCAAACACAGAGAGAGATATGGTAGCGGAGAGTTAGGTGAGCAATGCTTAGGGTTCCTCCCATGGTCTATATCACGTGTGTTATATATATATATATATATATATATATATATATATATATATATATATATATATATATATATATATATATATATATATCCACATAGGAGTGTTTTAGAATATTACCTTTACACTGAGTATCCTCTCAAGGGTGTTTATGTCATTACATACATCCCATATTGGGCTATACAACCTTCTATGGGTCGGCTGGGCTTAGGTGGGGGCCACCCCTACAACAGGAGCCTCTCATGGTGAAAGGCTTCACAGGCTGAAGCCATGCTGCCGAGCCATTTGGCCCCCTCCGTCCCTGCGGCCTGTGACTTTCCGCGACCTTAGGATGAAATTGTTTTGCCAATGTGTGTGCGCCCGCGCATTGGACGCGGAGTCAACTGCTCTGTCACAATCGTCCATCAGGCACGGGATGTGAGTAGCCGGCGGGGCCAGTGTGCGTAGTCGAAGTGGTACGGGGACTAGGGTCCGTCCTTCGCCTGTTGGGTGGAACCAGAAGCTTGAGTTGTTCTACAGGCATGAAGTCGCTTCGCGGAGGCGGGTTCGGTGCCGAAGTCAGGGCCTGGGTAGCTAGCCAGCGGTGCACCGGCAATGCATTAACGGCTCTGGGAATGACGCCGGGCACTGGTGCGTGATGGGAGGTGGACCGTGTACGCTGGTTGGGCTTCTGTCAATTGCGTTTCCCGTCGGTTGCAGCCCCGCTGGTTGCACTTCTGCCTTTAGGACTTCCGCCGGTTGTGTTTCCCGTCAGCTCGGGGCGCCGCGGGTATATATATGTGTCGTCCTCCAGCGCCATCCTTCATGGTGCCGCGGTCGGGTACGGCTGAAATGATCTTGGTCTCGAAAATAGGCTGCCTCTATTCATCTGCGTTCTTTGAAAGGACTGTTTTATAGCAGGGTTAGCGCTGATGGACACGGTCATAGAATGTTGATGAACAGAAGGATGCCTATTTTTGAGTTTCGAAAAAACTTATCTTCGACCCGGCGCCAGGCGCTTTGGTCCGCCGGTTTCGCTGTGCTGCTGCTTGTGACGCGCGTTCCGGGGACACCTAGGATGATCTTGCCCTCATAAATAGGTCTTTCTCAGTTTATGTGCACTCTCTGATGGCAAAGGGCGGTGATGAACTGATGGAGGCCTATTTATGAGAGTTCGGTCAAAGCCTACTGAAGATGACCGGTCACGCTCCCTGATTGAGCACGTGGTTAGTTGGGTCTCCGGCGTCTGGGGGCTGCGAGTTTGCTGCCCGAACTTCTAGGCCAAGGTGGCCGTCGGTGCTGCTCCCTGGTCCGGTCGGGGCTGACTCTGGAGTCTTCGTGCGGGCCGGAGATCGGAGGGTCACCTTGGCCGGTGTTGGCACGTCTCTGGACTCCGCCTACCAGGGGCGGCTCGTGAAGACGAAGCCAGACCTGGACGAATATGGACCGGAGTAGGTGCCATAGTCGACCCGCGCGAGCGAAGTCGAGGTGGTCCTGGAGCCCGCCGTGTAGACTTGTGATAGTGTAGCGAGGTGCCTTTTCGTGGGGACGGAGCCAAAGTCAGAGCCGGAATCGCCCTGCGGAGGTGGGAACCACGCCGAAGTTGCAGTCGAGGTTGACTGGTCAATGGCCTGCCGATGTTGCATTGATATCTCCAAGAATCGTGCTGACACGCCGCAGAGGGTACGCCACGTCATGCGACCTGCATTCATTCCCGAGGGAGCAGACGCGCGGCGGAACGCGATTGGTACGTTGTGCGCTGTCAGGCCATCGCATGATTGCGGTCGTGCGTCTGTTTCTGATAGGGCACGACGCGCGTGGGTGGCTGTGCCGTTTCGGCTTCAATCGTGGGGAGGCGAGCGGTTTGTTTCCTGCCGGTTACACTTACCGGCGGTGCGAGAGATGAAGGAGCTTTAAATACCCCCTGCGACACCACGTCTGTGCTCTCCTCCGCACGCCTACTGGTCCCTTTTCCTGTGCCCTGCTCTCTTGCCTTCTTTGCCGCCGCGCTGCTCCCGCCGCCGCCTAGCTCTCGGGGAACAATGGCTCGCGGCGAAGAACATGCTCTCGGCGGTAGCGCCTTCTCCCGGCGGTCGTCGCTGCTCAAGGTGGAGTACACGCTCGAGGGGCGCGATTCATCGCTAGTAGACAAATGGTGGGTGGCGACGGAGAAGAAGGAAGGTCCGTGCTCTTGTGTCTTGGGCCCGACGCTTGCGACGGAGGAGACGATCTGCACCCTGCTGCGCGAAGGGAAGCTGTCGGACTGCTGGGAGGTGCGACTGCCCGCCAGCGAGGAGACAGAACCGCACCCCGAGAAGTCGGAGGCGATCGTCTTCGTCGTTTACTTCGAAGCCGGGCTTCGCATCCCGGCTGCCATGATTGTCGGTGACGTCTTGCAGACCTTCGGGCTTGAGCTGGCGCAGATGACTCCGAACGCGATAGCCCGCCTTGCTGTGTACAGCTGGGCCTTGTGTACGGAGGCATGCTGGCC
The DNA here is from genome assembly GCA_036346575.1 of Dendrocalamus sinicus. Lineage (NCBI taxonomy): Eukaryota > Viridiplantae > Streptophyta > Magnoliopsida > Poales > Poaceae > Dendrocalamus > Dendrocalamus sinicus. The sequence goes on along the minus strand of CM070656.1, from coordinate 16,128,829 downwards.
CAGCGTGTCGTTGTTCGCGTTTCCCCATGACACACAGTGCCAGCCAAAGAAGCCGAGAGACGGGACGTTTTCCAACTTCGGCTGCGTTAACTTCATCCTGCGGTCGTCGTGCGGGGAGATCTTCCCTGCTAACTCGACTCGGGCGAAGTGAGAGCCGAACTGGATGAGATGGTGGTTTTACCATCGTGTGGCGAGTGGTAGCGACCTCGAGTGCTCGGGCCGGCCAGTGGCATCCAATACCACACCTGGCACACCGATCGATGACGAGGATAGGCGGAGGGCGTGGAGGCTCATCGGAATCGCCGCCCGCTTCAACATGCGCGACCTCGCCGAGGAGTTCGTAATGTATGGCGTGGCACCACTTGCCGATGGATGGCACATCACATCTGGAAGCCTTCGGCGCGACAATGTCCACCCGTCCGTGTCCTCGTTGCCGAGACCCTCCGACTCCCGTAAATGTTGGTGGAGCCTTGCTTTTCGCCTCCTTCCTATTGGGCTCTAACTTCGTCTCTTGACGCCTATAGGGACCCTCTTGGAGGACGCGGAGCGTGCGGTGGGCGTGTTCCTCGGACCGTATACGGCCAAGGAGCACGGCCTGCGCGCAGCTGCGACCGCGGAGGCAGAGCTGGGGCGGATAAACCGTGTGTGCGAGGCCTTTAGCATTCACGTGCCGGAGCGCGCCACTCCGGCCCCGAGCCAACCTTGCCGCCGAGATGGCAATGCCAAGGGGAAAGGAGTGGCGCCTTGTCGGGGGGCTCGTTCCTCCGCGACCGCACCCGGTGCGTTGGCTGCCGCTCCTGTCGGCTTTGTCGTTGCCGATAGTCCGGCAGACTCCGACTCTGATTTGGCCAAGTACGCCGATTCGGAGCTGGAAGTAGATGCGGAGGACAAAGGCGAGGGATCCTTGGGCGGTACCAAGGACCAAGAGTGCAGTGCGGACAACCGGGAGGGGGAAGCTTCTTTCCCTATGGCGGTCGCAGGGGCAGGGCCGTCACCTGTGGATGATGTGGAGCGGAGTCCTCGCCCGTGGCGAAGCCGTCACTCGTGAAGGTTGCTGGAGCGGAGCCCTCGCCTACGGCAGTTACTGGGGCGGAGTCTTCGCCTTGCTCCCCAAAGGCAAAGCGGCCGCGCACGCGATCACCCCCCCGTCCGAAGAGGGGGTTCGCTGTGGCGACCAAGGTCAGTGGCCTGTGGGATTCCGACTCCGACACTGAGGCCCCCCTGGCCCAACGTCCCCGCGGCACCTTCCAAGGCTGCGGCAACTGTGGCCCGGAGCCTGCTGGTATTAGACTCCGGCACGGAGGGCCGGCTTCATCAGGGAGCGCTAGCATCCGTGATTCCCCCTGAGGTTGAGGGGACACTCCGGTAGAGCCCACCACCTGATGCCGAAGGTAAGTTCACTTTTCTTGTCGTAATCCTGTGGTGCGTTCGTAGGGCTCTAACCGCTACGACCCCTCACAGTGGCACGTCTCCCTGAGCACAGGCACTCTTCGGGGGCGCGGGGACATTCCTTTGGGAGGGACACCGGGCGCTCTCGGAACTGTCGTCGTGGAGGCGCATGCCCAAGCTTGGCGGATTTCATCCCTCGACCGGAGGTGTTGGGAGCGTGGTGGGGGTCGTGGATAATGCGGCCACGAACTTGGATTGCCAGGCGCTGCTGACATGCGGGTTGGAGTTCCTTGGAGGCGCGCTGGAGGCCTTGGAAATGAGGGTGTGTACTTGACCTTTAGCGAGGCGTGGTCCTTTGGAAGTTCATTGATCGCTTTGTCGAACAGACCCTCGCCCTTGGCCGGGCGTTGCAGGTGGCTCACGCCTGCGAACGGGGGGCGTTAGAGCACCCGTTGCGCGCTGCCGAAGAAGCTCTTCGCGCAGCCGGGGAGGCGCACTCCGCCAAGGACGACCGCATCCAACGCTTGGAGGCGGAGCATGCGGAGGCGATTTCGTACACCGAGGCATTCGTGGCGGCGGCACGGTTAGCAGCCACCGAGGCAGCGCGGCGAGCGGCCGCGGAGGAGCGGGACGGACTGCTCCAGCAGATCGCTGTGCTGGAGGAGGAGAAAGGCCACCTTACTTCGTCTCTTGGGGAGCGGGAACGTGCTCTCGGTGATGCCTTGGTGGCGGCGTGGGACGCCATGCTGGCACTAGAAGGCTCCCTCGAAGATCTTGTCACCGAGGTGCCACCACATTCCTTCGGCCCTGAGGAGCTGTCGCGGACACTCCGTCGAATCGTGGAGGCGTCCAACCTTGTTCTTAGGCCGCCAAATCATTCAGCAACTACTGCTCCTTCGTAAAATCACGCCTGACCTTTGTGCTGTTACATCATCGGGGCTGCCGGCATGTTGACGAGCTGGTTGACCCCGAGCTAGAGACGCCTGCTGGAGCCGGGGTGATGTCAGGCGCCGTACACTCTATTTGTCGGGCCGCTCAAGCCTTCCATGAACGAATCTGGGACTACATCGAGGAGGCCGCGGCGAAGCTAGAGCTGCGACGGACCATGGGCGGCGAGGAGAACTTCAGCCAATGGATTGACGAAGTACCACGACGCGACGGAGGCGGTGCCGCTGCCGCAGGGTAGGGCGCGGACCCACATGTGTGATGCCAGGGTTCCGGTGTGTAGGTGTGTGTTACCATGTATGCACCCCTTTTTTATGAATAAAGTGTAAGCTGTCCGGGTGTTCTGACCACGCGTGTCGCTATGCTCTGGGCAGCTACTTGATAGGGACCGGCCACTTATTTCTGACCTTGTGACCCGACGACGCCTTCGACGTTGGCGGTGGGCCGAAGAGTCGCTGGACTTCTAGGCGGCCCGGGCCTTCTCGGGCGAGGCTTCAGCGCGGGCGTATGTTAAGGAGGAGCCGGCCGAGTAGTGGCTCTGAGCATCCGAGGACGCTTGTACATTTGATTTTTACCGCACCCCCTTGTAAACATTCTCTGACGAATGCAGAAAGGGCTTCGGTTGAAGTATGTGTCTCCGTCACTTCTTACGACCGCGCTTGCCTTCAGTAGACTCGTAGGACTTTACTTCGTGCACGCCTATACGCTAGGTTAGACCATCGTGTGCTCCGTCCTCTCCCCTTCGAAGTGGTGGCAGCGGAGCTGGCGCCTAACCGGAGTAGGCGGGCAGGACGACGCCAGCTGTTGTGGTTACAGACCAAACAGAGAGAGAGGATGATAGTGGAGAGTTAGGTGAGCAATGCTTAGGGTTCCCTCCATGGCCTGTATCGTATATATATATCCACATGGGGAGTGTTTTTACAACCTTGCCCTTACACATGAGTATCCCCCTTAAGGGTGTTTATGTCATTACATATGTCTTATATTGGGCTTTACAATCTTCTATGGGCCGGCTGGGCTTAGGTGAGGGCTACCCCTATAACAGAAGGCTGCATAGAGCCTGTGTTCAATTTGCATAGACGCCTTCAAGCATCTGGAAAACCTGACATGTATGGTCTCTGAGAGATCCTCCTGAATACACCACAGAGCAACCTTGACTGTGATCTCCACTCAGCCATCCTTGTCATTGTACTTCAGCTTGGCATCAAAGATGTCTCGAAGATCACCTTCCTCCAGCTTCTTAAAAGCGAAGGTTGGGAAATGGGCTTTCTCTGAGCCTTCCACATGATCGAAGCTCTTCCTCCCGCTGATTATCTCAAGCATAACCATCCCGTAGCTGTACACATCGCACTTCTCCGAGATAGCATAGTTGGTGATCCACTCAGGCGCAAGGTAGCCCCTCGTGCCTCTTGAGTGTCGTGAAAACATGGCTATGCTCCCTGGTCATCAGTTTGGCAAGGCCAAAGTCAGATACCTTTGCAAGGAAGTTGTCATCAAGTAGAACATTCTCAGGCTTGATGTCGCAGTACATGATCTTCGATGCGCAGTCCTGATGGAGGTACGCCAATCCCTTTGCCATTCCAAGTGCAATGTTAAACCTTGTATCCCAGTCTATATGGGGATCATCCTCGTTAGTATGGAAAATCCACCTATTCAGCGACCCCTTTGCCATGTACTCGTATGCAAGAAGCTTGTGTGACACCTTGGCAGAAAAGCCTTGGAGTTTGACAAGATGGATGTGGTGAATGCTGCCAATGATTTTCACCTCAGAGCGGAATTCTTTCTTTCCTTGGCCTATGCGACTGCCATCTTGGAGCGTACCAAGATACACGGATCCAAACCCTCCCTGCCCAAGCTTGTTTGAGAAATTGTTTGTCGCATCCTGAAGATCCCTGTAAGTGAACCGCATTGGCGCTCCAGATATCGTTTGCAGAAATCCATCATCTTCCGATGAACCAGACTCATCTTGTGAGGGTGGATGATGCCTCTCTCCGATAAATGCAGAAACCAACACAAACAAGGAACCCTATGACAGCCAAAGTTCCAACTACAAGTCTACAATGACAACAATAATGATGGCGAGCCTACCACTGCCACTACCACTCCCACCTTGCCCTGAGCCACGGTTACTGCTTGATACCTTATGAAAGATGAGAAAATTGGATTTTTGCCATCCGAAACATTGGGTTTCGCAGTTTTACCATCCTAAATACTGGTTTCGCAAATATGCCACTCAAAACATGTGCTTCTTGATTTCTTTACTATTTTCTCTATTTCTCTCCTTTTTTCTCTTTTTCTCCTGAACTCAGCCACCGAAAAGGACAGTATTGCCCCTAAGCAATTGCACGCGTACGTGCATGCTCTCTGACCGCTGGGAGCTTGCCGCCTGCATGCCCCTAGGATCCTGATGTGCACAACTTTGTTCTTCAAGGTGCAGTCAACAATAGTAAGCCGTGCGCTCCTAGTTCTAGACTCGAGTCAACAATAGTAAGGTGCAGGCAATCTTAACTCGAGTTGTGAACGGAATCTGAATTTTTGGGCCTGCACGTGCAGTACCTGAAGGAAGGGCTGTCGCGGATCGACGAGGGATGGGCGGCGGCGCGGTTTGACTCGCTGCCGCACGTCGTGCACATCCTCACCTCCAAGGACCGCGAGGGCGAGATCCAGTTCCTCAAGGAGCAGAGCGACCTCATCGAGGACGTCGTCGACGAGGTCGTCCACGCCTATCACAACGGCTTTAACAAGGCCATCCAGAACTACTCCCAGGTTTGGTCGGTTCACCAGGGCATTTGTTTTCCCAGGCGGATGCTTCATCCTTGTCCATTTGTGGAGTGGAGCTGTTGTTGAGTTTAATATTATCTTTGCGCGGTGTGGTGGCAGATCCTGCGGCTGTTCAGCGAGTCTGCGGAGAGCATCACTGGGCTCAAGGGGGAGATGGCGGAGGCCAAGAAGTTGCTTGGCAGGAAGAACAAGCACCTCATGCGCAGACTCGAGTCTAGAACCAGGAGCGCACGGTTTAATATTGTTGACTGCACCTTGAAGAACAAAGTTGTGCACATCAGGATCCTAGGGGCATGCAGGCGGCAAGCTCCCAGCGGCCAGAGAGCATGCACGTACGCGTGCAATTGCTTAGGGGCAATACTGTCCTTTCCGGTGGCTGAGTCCAGGAGAAAAAGAGAAAAAGGAGAGAAATAAGCAATACTGTCCTTTCCGGTGGCTGAGTCCAGGAGAAAAAGAGAAAAAGGAGAGAAATAGAGAAAATGGCAAAGAAATCAAGAAGCACATGTTTTGAGTGGCATATTTGCGAAACCAGTGTTTGGGATGGCAAAACTGCGAAGCCCAATGTTTCGGATGGCAAAAATCCAATTTTGAGATGCAAGACCTGTTGTACTTCGACCTTTCTGTTGCAGGCTACCAATCTGGTTGAAAAGGAAGCAATTGCCTGAAGTTTGGTAAAAGAAAACAGCAATGCATGAGCAGTTGCCAATGCAAGCATTCTTGCATCCTGTGAGATTTGTCTTAGCCACCGGCGAGGTGAAGCTAGTCCCGATATACCCAACACCACTTTCCAATTGAGCTAGCTGAAACACCTCTTTTGAGTTTCATGGTGATGTGACACCGGAGCTGCAGTTTGCGAAAGAACAAAGGGCTGAAGGACACTGGCATCCTGTACCACTATTGCAAATGGAGTATGGCTTGCAGTGGGCTGGCATGTCACATGCGTCCTGTGGAACCGTGATTGGGAGAGTATTCCTACCATTCCCACTCTGCAGCGTATAGAAGACTATCAACCCATCAATACCGAGGACAGCAGCAAACGTGGTGTTGGCATCACCCTGTTTTGCAATGACGAGCTGTGATAGAAGGAACCCAGATTGACCAAGAAATTGAACTGAGGTTTGCAGAGTAGATGTTATTGCCATTCTTGTTAATGATTATCCTGCTATCCTGCTGCACAGACCAGTAAGGTTGGGGTGTCTGGAAACCTGCATACAGCATCATGTTCCCGGATTTTATCTGAAGTGTATAGGTCATGTTCTGTCTGTTGGACTGGCTCACTAGTGTCAATGAAACTCTGGCTTGACAGAAGTGTGTTTGTCGGATAGTTGAAACTTTGTCACAGAGGAGAAGAGCTGTCTTTGCCAAGCACTACTAGATTGCCGGAATAGAGTAGTTGCATAGAGGTGCCCCTCTTGCCAGAGATATTGGCAGTCCATACATTGGATCCAGCAGACTCAAGGTAGGCATTACCATCCTTATCGAACACAAAGCTATCTGAATGTGAAACAGGTGAGTTAGCATTGGCAGTCCAAACAATAGAACTACTGGCCTGGTGAATCACCACAAGAAGGTAGGATGTGCTGTCTGACACACGGCCGGTGACAAAACCAAAGCCAAAGACACAGCCATTGGAGAGCACAAAGATTCCATTGATATCAATGTATTCCATTTCCGAGCCATTGAACCCTGGCAGCAGAACTTGTTTCTGAATACTGCCGCTGCACATTATCCAGAGGGTGGCTATCGCAAGCATCCACAGCATAATGAGGCATATCGAACAGCTGTGGTGTTTGCTGCATGCTTCCATGAGTAAAAAAGATAAGCACTTCCAGTTCGCAACCTTCAGAGACCATCCAGTCATTAACGTCATCTGAAGTGTTCACAATGAGGATAATTAGAAGCTCACTTGGAAGAGGAAATATTGGAGTCTGTAGACTGAATGATATAGTTTTGCACGCTGCATACTGCAGCATTTGTTTTGACAGGATTTCTCAATAACTTGCATGCAAATGCAGTAGCAAGCATGCAAAATGCTATGAGGTGTCTCAAACAGGTTGTTCATGCTCGCTGCAAACATAGGATATTTGAAATGTACTGTTAAGTAGCTGATTTTTTATGCAAGACAGTAACAATAGGTATTCAATTGATGGTGGTAGACTCCATGTCGTAGCAGATGCAGGTGTACTATTGGATTAACAACAGTTGTAATACAGTTGACGAAATGTCTCGCAAAGAAAACTATTTGATTGACAACGATTATGTTATTCCGAGAATTCCTCAGGGGGTATGACGCAAAGTAATGCAGCTATTTGATGTTGGTGCTTGAGAAGTTGTGTCGTCAGCTAGCTTTCCGAGCAGTGGAAAGCATGATAACGCCTTCTCTTCTGTTCATGCAAAAGGAATCAATCTACATTGTTTTCAAGAACTTCAACATGAACTAGTCAATTCTTTGAGCATCATGGCTTGTGCAAGAAAGAGGCCAACACTCAACACCTTGAGATGACACACTTAGTTCAGAGTAAAGACACACTCGGACAGATCTTTTAAGAAACTACAACAAGATATCATGACACTGTTAGAAAGAACTGTTGGGAAGAGAACTGTACTTCAGCTCCTCTACAAACATTTGACAATTTGGCGCGGTCCTAGCCTGGCTACCTTTAGAAACATATAAAAAATGAACAAAACAACATAAACATAAATATAGGATCGATGACGGCAATCAGAGGGGGGTGAATGATTGCAATGCCTAGCGGAAGCTTTTCTCAAATTTTCTGTCTTTTTATTTTCCAACCTGCCACACAGAAAAAATAGGAAAACAAAAAAAAACAGCAATATATATATACCTTTTTGGTGGCCACAAAACACTTCTATAGATCGGTACTCTCGGTAGGGAATCAATAAAATAGATCAGTTCCTCAATATATTAGCGCACAAAATCTAACTCTCGGCTAAAACAAAAACCATGCATCCGATCTTTCCATACGGCCATGCAATAAAGAAAACTAATTAGCAATAGCTTAATTACCTCTCCTAATCCCCTTTTCTTCTCTCCTCAAGAGTTGCATACGGCTGGTGTGTTGATGTGCAAAACTACTCTAGTCTTCATGTAATGGGGCATGCATGACTTTGACGTGATGGATTCTTCTTAGCTTGGCGTTGATTCAGCTTCAAGTTGACGTGTTCTCTCGGTCATCTCTTTCTCTTTCCTTGGTGTGTCACCGTGTGAGTGTTGTTGCTTCGCTTTTCAGCTGTTTGTGCCTGCACTTGGATAAAGCACTGCAGCGACTAACAAGCCACGCCGTGAATCGAGGCGCGCGGGATAACTCGAGGATGACGAGACCGAGGAGCCAGACGTCGTCGAAATAAAATATAGAACCCGCTGTCGCAACTCTTCTCTGAAAGCCAAAAAGGTATTTGGTCCAAAAAGCCGTGCGATGTCTCGCCAGCCCCGCTTTATTTACGGATGGAATCCGTATTTGTTACATACTCGGTCTGCGATTCCAAAACAACAAGACCTCCGAACTAAAAACAAATATCAGCTTTTAATCCTAATAACTAGGCCTAATTTTTTTTTATCTCAACTAGGCTTTTGACCCACTAATTTTTAAGGGACCCGAAACCCTTCCTAACACGGGTTTTCACACTTCCGATTTTTTCAACTAATCGCACGTCGAAACCTCCAGGACCGCACCTCCTGTATCTTCTCCACGCATCATCCACCTTTGATCTCCATGTGCTCCAGCGTAAGCCCGACCACCTCGTGACATCCTCGACCGCCCGGACCTCAGATTTCCCCCTCCTAGTCCCGGTCTTCCTCGTCACCGACCATGACCGTCTCCACGCCCAACCTGCACATGCAAAGACCAAAGAATATTTTACCCGGCACAAGTTCTCACCAACTTGACTGATATTAGTCCACGCATACACGCACACGCCTCAAATAACAATATTAAGCAATGTTGTCAATTATTCATCATCATAAAAATTCTAAACCTAGCCACATGGTCTTACAATCTCCCTCTTGATGAATACATTGACAACACCTCAAGATTGTATGATGAAAATAGCTTCAAAGAGATATAAGTGAAGAACTGAAGCCGAAATCTCTCCCCCTCAACACAAGAGATGAATTTTAGCAAATTTCTCCAAAATCTCACAAAGCACACCAAATCTCTCCCCCTTTGGCAATGTAATCATCAAGAACTTTCAAAGAAGAACTATTCTAAAGAAGCAATGAGAATAAAAATCTAGAACCTTTGTAGATTATCCAAGTCACTTTGAATTGATTTAGTAATTTAACCAAGCCATATTTTTGAGTAGAGCTATCTAGATCATATAAAGCCACATATCACATAGCAATGTCAAAACAAATTTCTAATATGATTAAGCAATTTATGTCAATGACAGGCATCTCAAAAATGACCAAACCAATTATAGAGAGCACAATGAGATATCACAACGAAAAGTCAAAACCTAAAAGTGAAGCAAATTTTAACTCTAGACGGGCTAGCAGTCTCATGTAACAACTTATTACTCCACACTCAATTTTTAGGCATGTGGCATGCTTGTAGCATACTTCTTTTCATAATGACATATTTTTCTTCTTCTTCTTCTTCTTTTGATGGTGGCATGCTTGAAGCATACTTCTTTTCATTTTGCGCACTTTTGTGCCTTTGTTTTTGTTCACCATGGCATGCTTGAAGCATACATCTTTTTAATTTTATATATATATATATATTTTAATAACATGCCAAATTGAGTGATCATAAAAAATTGGAACATGAAACATGCGAGCCTCATAGCCAAGAGTTAAAATAAGACTCACAATCAAGCTAATCCTTTTCGATGGACATCGCAAAGTAATAAATATAATTAATCTAGTCAAAGTATTCCGCCATGTCATACTTTTAATTCAAATGTAGCAATTTAATTATAAACAGTCATGATCAAAACTACACAACATATGAATAGATATGATAAAAATAGCCCCACAACTCATTTAAATTTGATGGCTTGGACTTGTTAATTTAATTGACAAGTATAATAAACAAAGCTTCCTAAATTCTTAAACATCAAGCTCCCCCTCAGAATAATCCCATAGGATACCACACGCCCAACTCACTTCGCAAAAGAGCAAAATAAGAGGAATCAAGTGGTTTTGAAAGAATATCATCAACATGAGAATCCAACTCAATAGGGTGTAAGACTACATCACCTTTTCCACATGGTCTCTCAAAAAGTGAAATCTCTTGCAAGTCATCAAACGAGTGAAGAACCATCAAGTGTTCCAATCAAACGATGATGAAAAAGATCAGAACCCAATCGAGCTCATGTTCTCCATCCTTATTAGTTGTTCTTACATCACAGGAAATATCGGTCTCACAGCATTGAGGTTAGTGAAATAAGATTTAGGAATCCAATATTGAGACACACGATGAACAGGAGCAACAAAACTAGAACCAAAATCAAGTGCATGTGGATGATCAGAATGCCGAAAAGAACGTGTATTATTTGAATTAAATCTCAATCTAGCATGTGAAGTAGATTTAAAGCCATCATAAAAGTTCTCTAAAAATATAGCTTTCGCATTTGATCTAGGAGCAAAAGACAATGCACGTTTTTGTCTCAAAGCATTCAACCTTTCCTTCTTTTCTTTCTTAGCCCGTCTAAAACAAAATTCATGTAAGTGCCCATCTCTTCCACAGTAGGTGCAATGGAATTTAACATAACCAGAATTCTTTTGAGATGATGAGCTAGTACCTACATTATTATTCGATGAAGTTTGCACAAAGCCAGCAGATTTAAACACAGTTTGTTTTGGTTCAGATTTTACTTCAATCATTCCAGGTTCAAGAACCTTAACAACCTTAGGTGGATTATTTTTGGCATGCTCAACAAAATTAAATCCTAGACCACGATTTTTCACACTTGTTTTTGACTTGTCTATAATCATATTCAGGTTTTTCTTGCCAAAAGAAAATCTCTCTAAAGTGTCCTTAAGATACTCATTTTCCTTAGCCAAAGTGGAACAAGCAGTGCATTTAACAGGTTTATTCACAAAATTCTTGGAAGCACTAGATTGAGCAAATCTTTCTTTTCAATAAATCATTCAATTGCCTAGTCAAAGCATCAATTTCAATATTTAACTTAGGACAATTTGAGCAAGACATGTTCTCATGATAAAGTATTTGTTGAATAGATTCCTAAGATGAATTAAGTCTAGCTTCTAGCAATTCACAATTAGAGCAAGTTTTAGATTGAACATTTGAAATACTTGACTCTAAACATGTAGAAGAACTAGATTTGAGCTTTTCAATTTCATCATTTGCATGTTTTAATTTTTCATCACAAGAGTCATGTGTCAATTTTAATTCATCAAATTTATCAGTTACATCTCTAAGTTGAACCAGGTTTGATGCACTAATAGATCTAACAGCCTCTAACTCAGAATGTAAAACTTGGCAAGACTCACATGATTCATCATCAGGAATTAAAGCTCTAAGTCTATTAATTTCAGAATTTAGACTTTCAACAACACAATTATTTTCTTTCAATTTCTGTTTTGTCTTTTTTAATTCAATAGCAAGTTTAATCAAACCATCTTCAAGCTCATCATATGAAGGTCTTACCTCATCGGGATCACTATTGCCATCATCACTGTTGTTGCCTGCCATGAATCACATGCCTGTGAAGTCATCGTTCTTCTTCTTCTTGCCTTTAGCATCATCATTGTCGTGATCATCGTCGTTGCAGCTCTCATATTCCACATCGCTCAAATCAAGACGCTCAATGGCCGATATGATCTTTTCAGCGAGCTTGCGACGAAAATTGCCACCCTTGGTGTTGTTGTTCTTGGATGGCGGACGACGGTAATTCTTCTCTTCCTTCACCACCTTTCCCTTGAGCTTGGGACAATCCATCTTAATGTGGCCTGGCTCGCCACACTCAAAGCATCTGATCGGACCTGACACGCCACCTCGCTTCCTCATCCTCACATTGTTGAGTGCCTTGTATGCTCGTGAGGAGATCAAAATCAAGTCCTCTTCAGGAAGCTCCTCGAACTGCTCCTCTGAAAAAGAAGACAAGGCTGACAAAGAAACACAAGACAAAGCACTCGACGAAGTCGCCTGCACGGGGTTAGTCACAAGTGCTAAAGATGAAGATTTATCGATCTTAGATGGCAAAGCTTCCATCTCATAGGTTTTTAATCTAGAATAAAGATCATCCATGGTTAAAGTATCTAAATCAACAGTTTGATTAATAGTTGTAACAACCATCAACCACTCAGAACCTAAAGATCTCAAAATTTTAGTTGCATTATCTTCATCAGCAGGAATAACACCAACACCACGCAGATCACTCAATATTTTCTCAAACCGAGCAAAGAGATCATCAATGGATTCATTAGGTTTCATAGCAAAATCAGAATATTCTTTTTGATAAAGATTTTTACGCACTTTCTTGATTTTAGTGGTTCCTTCATGATAATCGCAAAGAGTTTTCCAAATTAAATGGGCAGAATTAATATGAGCTACACGATCAAATTCTTTACGAGAAATTCCTTGAAACAGCAAATTACGAGCTTGAGCATTTAAATTAACATCCGCTTTATTTAAATCAAGAATAACAAATAGAACCTCATATGGAGTAGAAACTTTATTCCAAACATCACTACCTTGAGCCTCAATATAAGCTTGCATCCGACACTTCCAAAAAGCAAAATCAGTATCGTCTAGCATGGGGGGACGATTCACATACCTCTCTGACGCCATAGCAACCCGCTCTGATACCACTTGTAGGATCGATGACGGCAATCAGAGGGGGGGTGAATGATTGCAATGCCTAGCGGAAGCTTTTCTCAAATTTTCTGTCTTTTTATTTTCCAACCTGCCACACAGAAAAAATAGGAAAACAAAAAAAACAGCAATATATATATACCTTTTTGGTGACCACAAAACACTTCTATAGATCGGTACTCTCGGTAGGGAATCAATAAAATAGATCAGTTCCTCAGTATATTAGCGCACAAAATCTAACTCTCGGCTAAAACAAAAACCATGCATCCGATCTTTCCATACGGCCATGCAATAAAGAAAACTAATTAGCAATAGCTTAATTACCTCTCCTAATCCCCTTTTCTTCTCTCCTCAAGAGTTGCATACGGCTGGTGTGTTGATGTGCAAAACTACTCTAGTCTTCATGTAATGGCCAATGGGGCATGCATGACTTTGACGTGATGGATTCTTCTTAGCTTGGCGTTGATTCAGCTTCAAGTTGACGTGTTCTCTCGGTCATCTCTTTCTCTTTCCTTGGTGTGTCACCGTGTGAGTGTTGTTGCTTCGCTTTTCAGCTATTTGTGCCTGCACTTGGATAAAGCACTGCAGCGACTAACAAGCCACGCCGTGAATCGAGGCGCGCGGGATAACTCGAGGATGACGAGACCGAGGAGCCAGACGTCGTCGAAATAAAATATAGAACCCGCTGTCGCAACTCTTCTCTGAAAGCCAAAAAGGTATTTGGTCCAAAAAGCCGTGCCGATGTCTCGGCCAGCCCCCGCCTTATTTACCAGATGGAATCCGTATTTGTTACATACTCGGTCTGCGATTCCAAAACAACAAGACCTCCGAACTAAAAACAAATATCAGCTTTTAATCCTAATAACTAGGCCTAATTTTTTTTATCTCAACTAGGCTTTTGACCCACTAATTTTTAAGGGACCCGAAACCCTTCCTAACACGGGTTTTCACACTTCCGATTTTTTCAACTAATCGCACGTCGAAACCTCCAGGACCGCACCTCCTGTATCTTCTCCACGCATCATCCACCTTTGATCTCCATGTGCTCCAGCGTAAGCCCGACCACCTCGTGACATCCTCGACCGCCCGGATCTCAGATTTCCCCCTCCTAGTCCCGGTCTTCCTCGTCACCGACCATGACCGTCTCCACGCCCAACCTGCACATGCAAAGACCAAAGAATATTTTACCCGGCACAAGTTCTCACCAACTTGACTGATATTAGTCCACGCACACACGCACACGCCTCAAATAACAATATTAAGCAATGTTGTCAATTATTCATCATCATAAAAATTCTAAACCTAGTCACATGGTCTTACAATAAAGAATGACCACAAATGAATTTTTCACCCCATCTACAATCAAATTCCCGCTAGAAAGTATCAAAACAGTAAATTAGGATGTAGTGGTACCAGTTCCTTTTGAGTAACAGCAAAGTGTAGCATAGCTTGCAGAGCAAAAATATCCCCCTTATGACCAAAACTGTTGTGACTATCAGAGTATTAGCCATGGCCAAATGAACAAGCTTCATTTATATAAACGCAGACACACCTAACATCCAACCAAGGTCAATTCTTCCATTCCCTTAATACTCCTCTTTTCGAGAACAGGGTTTCATAGTTCAAACTGATTTCATTGTTTCTTTCCTTTTCCATTTTTCTTTCCTTTTACTCCAAATTACGAATTAATCTGAAAGTGAAGCGTGGAGTTACTCTCCCAGAAGAGAATTAAGGTCATATGAACATAAGTAAGGCCGTGGCACAAGCATTTACATAAAAGAATTCGACCCAGCAAAACCATAACAACTTGGACAACCTAGCAATTAACTAAAACCCTCGTTCTCTTTCTTGCTTCATTCGAGCTTAAATTTACAGAATTCCGCTGCAACGCACACTCAAAACTCAATTCTGTCGAACAAGAGAAGAATCACCTGAGCAAGAACCAACACACAGCGTGTTAAACCAGCAAGAAGGATCCAAGAAAAGAAAAGAAAAGGAAAAAAAAGAACAAACGGGTAGGGTGGAAACGGAACGGATATGATCGAATAGTTTCAAATACGAATATGAATTCATATTTTTAAAACGAATATAAATTTAAATATTCTCAAATACGAATACGGATTTTCTCGGATACAAATATCGGATAAAATGGATTCCTAGCAATTTTGCCGGTTTTTCACAGGGTTTTTACTGGTTACTGGTTTTAAACCGTCCAAATTCAAATTTTAAATCACAAAATTCGTACAGATTTTTCATGGGTTCTAGAAACAGATCGAATACGAATTGAACAGTGTCGAATACGAATACGGATACAAATATTCTTGAAGACGAATGCGAATACGAATATTCTCAAATACAGATACGAATATTCTCGAATACGAATTTTGCTTACCATATTCACGTTTTCTCGAATACAAATATCAGATAAAACGAATTATCCGTTACCGTTTATCACCCCTACAATCGGGGACGACAAGAACCCAGGGCCTGAACAAGAGGGAAGCTGTCACCTCGCCTGGGAGAAGAAAAGCAGATGAGGCGGCTGGCGAGGGCTGAGAAAAAGATTTGATGGAATTTGGTGGGAAAGGAGGAGGAGGTGATGGTGGCGGCGTAGGAAGTGAGTAGTTGGTGGGCGGAAGCAGTAGGAATAACAAGCAGCGGAGCGGTGGACGGATGGATGAAATGCAAGTGGCGTTGCTAGTTTAATCCCCTAAACTAGCATAGCAGTAGGAGTATTTGTTTAGCCTGTACGGTCACAGATAGTAGAAGGATACGGCCACGCTACGCATGTGATGTATGAATTATTTACGAGATAAAATATTCATGATTTGTTCGAGAATTAAATTTTCTAGATCTTGGGATCCCAGGCTAAGGCCACGTCCGGATTCTCTTTCAAACCGGCGATTATAGCATCCTACTAATGAAACTTTACATATCAATCAAAACATTTTTATGGGATAATGAGATTCGATTTGGAACCGAGAAATTTGAAATGGAACCGAGCAGTTCTGCACAAATCATAAAAAACTCTCTCCGATTTACTGATTTAAACCGGTGGGCGACACATTAACAAGTCGCGCACCAGTTCACTGATTTAAAATAATAATAATATTTCTTGATTGATTCGATGGAAATAATTCTGAGGGAATAAAGAACAATTTTTTTTACGTAATATATCTAACAAATCTTATTTGTAGGTTGTTATTTTTTGAAATGAAAGTACAGACAAGATAGGTTGATCCGTTTGTGATTTTTGTAGATTCTGACGGGTACGTAATTTGTTAAACTCGCAATAACATTTTGTGTGGACGATTGAGATGGCAATATTTTGTAAGTACAAAGGTAAGTGATATTGCGATGTAACATGGAATTCACACACAGGAAATTTGGATAAATAGCGTAACGATAACAAAACACAGTTCATTCGACAAAGGGGTTATATGGCACACAGGCTAACGAACAAAGGATGGTACATGCATGCCCATAGAGGTAAGGGTTGGGGTTGGAGGTACAAGGGGCTTCGTTTCGGTGAGGTGGCCTCCTAGCATGCCCCTGTAATATCGAGGAGGCCGACTAGAGGGGCTAAATAGGTGGTTTTAAAATTCTATTTGGTTAAAACCAAGCTTATAATGCGGAAGCATAAATCAATTTGGTTTAACACAAATAAGGTCTAAATCAACTAGGTTCATCTAAATGCACTAACAACCTAAATCTATGTCAAAGATTTGCAATCCCATGGTGATAACCAATCAATTTAATTTCATGAATATAAATTACTTGAATGTAACAGTATTATAAAAAGGGTCATCATAGACGGTTCAGAACTGTCATCACAAATGGTTTGCTGAACCGTCTGAATTTATGTGTCAGTGATAATCGGAGGTTATCACAGACGGTTTGTAAGCTATCTGTGATAATCACAATACAGATGATTTGTAACTAGAATCGTCTGTGAATAACACTATCACAGATGCTCAAAACTAAAAACCATCTGTGATACACATCACAGATGGTTGTAGCTACGGACCATCTGTGATGGACGAGTATCACCGGTTGGTATATAGAACCGTCTGTGATACTTTTTCATTATAAACGGTTGGTAGATAGAACCGCATATGATGTGCGAGTATCACAGACAGTTTTTGGTTCGAGCTGTCTCTAATAATTCTTCATAGAAGATTTATACCATAAAACTGTCCGTGATAGTTCATTCTATACAAATTTTTTTCTATTTTTCGGATAGCCTCAGGAAATATTAACTATGCCATCTAAAAATAAGCAAATACAACAACACATTTTATTTCCATTAAAATTGGAATCTACCATTTCAACATCACAAGATAACAAATAGGTTACTCATTTAGCTAACATAGTAAGAATATAAAAAGTACACATCTCCTAATCCTACGAACCTAACTCTTAAACATGGCAAGAACAGAGAAAAAGCAGAGGTTCTAGTAGACAGTAGAAGATCAACCACGCCAACGAGGCCTCATGCCTAGGACCTCTTGCCCCTGATGCAGCTCGCGAGCTAGATGTCCTTGACACCCACCATCGATGATGCTGACTTGAGCGTCGCCTTGGTAGCTAGCTGCGGTAGCATCACCTTTGTGTTAGATCCAAACATCAAGGAAGAGAGGGGAGGGGATCAGATGGCGAATATCACCGGCAATAAAGGAGAGGTGACGGTAGCATCACTTTTGTGTCACAACGGTAACACTATAGAAGATACTCTTACGACACTTACAACAAGAGTGTCTTCTGCAGTGAACCGTGGTGTCACAACAGAGGAGCTAGCTCACAATGTAGTCGATCGGTATCATGGAGGGGAGGATGCAGGAATAAGCTAGCTAGGAGTGGATGAACTAGGAGCTAGTAGCCAATGGAACTCACGTGCGTGTGCCCCTACCAGTGGAAAGGGATCGAGAGGGGGAGTACTAATAAGGGGCGAGAGACAGGAGGAATCAGTGCCTGCCGTTTGTTGTGGAGAGAATTGATGGGTGAGATCAAAATCCTAGGGGATATGCCACGGATCGGTATCATGGCATTATCACAGATGGTTTGTTATACGAACCGTCTGTGATAATGCACATATCAAAGACAATTTTTTATATGAACCATTTGTGATAATGTAAATATCAGAGACGGTTTGTTATTTGAACCGTCTGTGATAATCATCTACCCGCGATGAAGGTGTCTTGTTGCCACTCAAGAAAGGGAAACCGCCCTCAGTCTCATTCTTCTCTTCATGTGCGCAAAGCGGAAGAAGCTCTTGCGGCAATGGAGAGACACATGGATAACCTTTTCGATCAAGCAGAAGCGGCCGATTCTAAGGAAGCTTATCATGGTATCCTTTTTGAGATTATGGGCCATGGTAATGATTTGCCTAGGCTAGAGGAGAAAGTGGAGATGGCAAGGACAATCTTCATGGCATTCAAGAATGTAACTGCTGATCCTCCAACTCCAAAAGTAAAAGAGGAAGCATATGAAGCACAGAAGACCAAGATCTGAGAATCTTTTTTTTGGACTTTGGTAATTAATTTGACTTGAATTTGTCGTTTGTAAAAGTGACTGATCACACTTATCTGTTCTAGCGTAGTAGCTTCTATAGTTCATATAATAAAGACAAAACACAGACAGTTGTAAATAAAAACCGTTTGTGATATTTCATAGGTGGTTCTAATTAAAAGCTGTTTGTGATAATGGACAAAACACATATGGTTGTAAATAAAAACTGTCTATGATATTTCATAGATGGTTCTAATTAAAAGCCGTATGTGATAATGGGAGATATCACAGACGACTTTTAAACCTAACCGTCTATGTTAGTTTTAGAGACGGTTTTCACCATGGACTATCTGTGATAATTAACACACATACGATTTCACATGAACTGTTTGTGATGAGGCGTCTAATATAGCTTGTTTTGTAGTAGTGTAAAGTGAGCACAAGGAAATAAACTACAATGATATGGCTCCTTTTTACCATGGTGTTTGCAGATTTGCCGGTCTCTCCTAATCTACATTGAGGTAAGCCCAAACGAGTTGGATGGGCTCTACGAATTAAGCAAAATACCTCAATTCCACTAGTGGTGTCCTTTCCACTCCGGATAGGTGAGCTCCAACCTTCATAACACGATGGGTCTTTTCACAAGCTTGTTTTAGAAGATCACAATGCACGATGCCTCCAATACTGTCTAGGGGTCAGCAACCTCTAAGAGTAACAAGTCAAGCCCTTTTCTTAACTCTCACCATGTGCAACAAATGCACAAGCTCAAGTGGATATGAAATCCACCTTTAGATGCAACACATGCAATCTAGAGTCTTTCTCCTTACTCATAAGATGCAACACATGAACAATTGAGAGAAGAACCTCACACTAGCTCAAAGCAATGAAATGGAGTTGAGCAACGTTTTCTCCAACCAGCCATAAGGGGGTATTTATACCCTACACAATGAAACTAGCCGTTGGGGACAAAAACTATGAAATCTGGTAATACTGCTGGCAAACAACCGGTACTACCGCTTCCCTTGTAATGGTTAGAAACTACCGATTTCTTTAGGAGAGAAAACCTCCCAAAAATATACCTCTCTAGAAAAAACACACCACGGATAAATTGGTCAAAAAGCCACTTCGGTCGTACTGCAGCACACAGGTTGGTAGTATTGTAGGATGGTCTAGTCAGTCACACAGAGTCGGTACTACCAATTTTTGACCATACAGGTCTTCGACCACGTCGGTCTTCGACCATATCAATCTTGGACCACACAGGCCTTCGACCATGTTAGTTTTTGACCACGTCAATCTTTGACTATATAGGTCTTCGACCACATTAGTCTTTGACCACACAGGTCTTCGATCACGTCTACGTCAGTCTTCGACCACCGATGCAGTAGTACCATGTGTTACATGTCGGTAGTTTCGCCCAGCGGTAGTTTTAATTTTTCTGAGAAGTGAATATACTCCAATAAATTTTGTGAAATACATTTGCAAATTATAAAATCATGTATGCAAGGATCAAACCATGATTTCCAACAAGTTGTAAAATATATTTGCATAATTTCAAAATCATGACACAAGGAATAGGTACATGGACCTAACAGTTTGCAAAACACAGTCGTAAACCTAAGCCACATGCTACAAGAATTGTACATGAGATTCAACCATTTACAAAACACATTCACAAATGTAAGCCTTATGTCACAAGGAATAGAAAACATGGACTTCAAACACTTGCAAAACATATCCACAATGTATAGTCTCATGCTACAAGGATTTAACACATGAGCCTCAACTATTTGCAAAATACATTCGCAAATATAAGTATCATGCCATGGAGAGCTAGAGTAAATGAGATATGAGCTATAAACATATGATGAGACTCAAGCTACTAGACATGACCCCTCTTAGTAGTACGACAATCTATACGACCAATCCGGCCTTCCAACCAAACACAAGATCGGTAAAAGAGTAGGAACACATCCTTGGCCCTAACTAATCATACCTTTACCTTGAGCATCCTCTTGAAGCTTGATGACGCACATCTTCTCTTCAAATTCAGGTCTTTGTCTTAATATGCATCAACCCATGATGTATCCTATACTTGAACTCCATCAACATATGATGAGCCTTCACTTGATTTGATGATCAACACATGATCAACTTCTCTTTTAGAATCTTGATGTGCGTTAACACATGATACATATCTTTATTGGGATCTTGATCAACTCATGATCATCTCCTCTTTGACATGTATCAACTCATGATGCATCCTCTTCTTGATGGTCTTTAACTCATGAAGCCATCTTCCATCTCATATCTTAACTTGATGATCTTCAACACATGAAGTCATCCCAGTCATCTTCATTTGTGGAACTTAACCTATTCATCCAACTCGTGAAAAATATTAGTTCACAAATTAATTACCAAAATTTCACCATTAACTCATAATGGAGGGACTAAATTCTGCAATCTTTTCTTTTTGTAATTCATGACAATATCAACAAATGATGAGATAGAAAATAATTTACTAGTATACGTCATGCACACAATAATTGTATAATCTAGGATAAACTTCTTAAGCAATTAACTCATTTGAATATGATTGTTTATCTTTGAGATTAATTGCTAATAAAGCTATACATCCAGTTGTCATTTATCATCCTATCATTAACACATAATGAAGAAGACAAACACATTGTGACAACCCGATTGAAAGTGAATGAATTTAAATCAATCATGAGTATATATAAACTACACAAGCTATATATACTCAAGGGATATGTTTCAAAGTGAAGATCTTAATATGTGTTGAAAAGGAAACATGGATCAATACTAATGAAACCACAAAATGTAGAGTGAACTCCCCCAAAACATGTGCATACAATAATGTATAATAAAGCATATGCACACATTCACGTTAGACCATTGATGGAGTTCAACCTATATTTTGGATCTGAGAAATGAAATAAGATATAAGAATATGATGTCGAATGCAATCCTCTATGATTTTCATCTTTTCATCCAAGTGAGACTAAGCAATATCACAATCAATAAATAAGTTAGTCTCAAAATTGCATTTGTCATTAATCACATCGAAATGAGACTAGGTAATATCATAGTTAGTAAACAAGTTATTCTCACAATTGCATTTGTCATTATCATCAAAACCAACTTAATAGAGCTTGAACTTACAATGTCTTCCATTTTGGTGATTGATATGAAATCCATTAACAATAATAGCACTTGGATGAAAATGAACATGTGAAAGAAAATTAAACTATTTAAGCATGACACAAAGCAAACGCATAAGAGAAGGTGAAAACACAATTATCTAAATGTGTTAAATTTAATTTTCTCTTTGAAAAATTATTCTCCCGTAACCAATTAATCATAGTTCATAAAAAAATTCTCTCTTTTTGTTAAATTTAAATTTAACAAGGCTATTATACACTATTCTCTTCCTCTTAGCATTGATCACCAAAAAGCAAGAAAAAGGATTAATCCAACTTACTTGG
Organism: Dendrocalamus sinicus; assembly: GCA_036346575.1. NCBI lineage: Eukaryota > Viridiplantae > Streptophyta > Magnoliopsida > Poales > Poaceae > Dendrocalamus > Dendrocalamus sinicus. The sequence goes on along the minus strand of CM070656.1, from coordinate 16,106,898 downwards.
TCACAAAGAATATGAAATAGACACATATGACCAATTTGGGGAGTTTTATTTTAATAAATACCAATAAATTTTTAATAAAGCCGAGAATTTTACAACCTTCACTTTTATGGCCGAAAGAAGCAAAACAACTTGAAACCTTGCCGTAGTTGCCAATCAATTTGAATTTTTTTTTGGAGTTTATCAGTTTCTTAGCTTTGAATGAGTTAGAAATACTATTTTAAGCCAAGAAATACAAATAAAACTGGCTCAAATAGGCAAACTTACTATATGCAAGAATATGTCATTTTAGGTCAATACTAGTTTTTGGATGAGACTCAAATGAATATAGCTTTTCAACAGTTGGTCTTTTGCAAAAATCTTGAACTAGTGAAATATTAAAAATGACCAACCCTTTGAGTTTTGTGTTGACCATTTTTCAAATACTCAATAGTTTTTGATTTATGAAGATATGTCTTTTTATTCAAAATCAAGATCACATAAGATCATTTTGGTGCCAAATTATCCTTTTGATTTCTAAAATAGAAATTTTTTACTCAACCAGTTTTGAAAATATTTGAAATACATATTTGAGTACTTTCATCTTGTTTTCATAAATTTTAGCCTTTTAAACAATATATTTGAATTTTGATCAAAATGGCTCTTTTTGAAAAGCTAATCATGCATATCATTAGATTTTCACTTTGAGAATACCAAATGAAGCAAATTAGAATGAAACGCATGCACTCTTAAGATCCATAAAATATTTTTGGGTAAATAGTTAATAGTTTTCGCACTATTAATATTTTACCCCTTTTGTTAAAGTATGCCCAAAATACTATGTAAGTTTTTCACAAAGATAAACTCCCCCTTATACAAATGTTCCTCTTGGTATTTTTTTTCTTCTCATTTGACACACAAATGATTCTCCTTTATCATATTTTTTTCTCTCTTTTGACAGCTCTTTCTTTTTTATGTAAACTTTCTCTCCTCATGTCGTGTACCACCAAGAATCAAAGATTTCTTTTTTCTCCATAATAGGTGTTGTTAACCTTTTTATGGTTCTTTTGTCTTATCATGAAAAGCACACATCACTTTGATATTTATACCACTTATGATGATATTACATACCACTTGTGAAGATAAATGATACAAATTATAATTAATTCCAATTGTAGAAACTTGATATCACTTATGAGCTTAAATGATATCAAGTATGATTAAATCTATTTGTAAAAAACTTGATACCACTCGTGAGCATACATGACACCAAGTGTGATCGTTTTGGTTTGTAAAAATTTGATACCATTTGTATAATTAACTAGTATGCCACAAGGTCCATTTAGGCACTTGATTTTCTCTGGAAAGATTAAAATCCACTTGTGAATACTAATTTTAAATCCATCTTGAATAAATGAGGTATCACTTGTAGTTCACTTATAAACCACTTGAAATAACCTTAAGATATCTTCAATGATTTCCATTTGATATTATTTGAAAGGGATACCACTTGTAGAAAAAAGATGATATCATTTCAGGTGATACCACATAGGAGAGATATCATATAGGAGAGAGCTCAGTTAAGAAAAGATTTTGCTCAGCAAGAAGGGAAATTAGATATCACTTTGAATGGAAAAAGATGATATCACTTATAAAAACAAGAATGAAACTCATGCCGAGGTCAAGATAATCAAAAGTAAGAGCAAAATGATTGAGTTAAGAAATGATTGAGGGTAGCATCAAACTAAGAGCAAAATGGCATATAGAGTAATTCGATAGTACTGCCAAAAAATGTGCGGTCATACCGTTCAGCAGTAGTACCACTTAGAAACTTGCGATAGTACCGGATTTCAACTGAATGTATGCTAAGGATTGAAATTTAGAGAGAAAAATACAATGTTGTAACTGCTCCAAAGCTTTTCACAAAGAATCATAAACCACTTGTGGAGCATTTCCAACTATATATCAAGATTACAACTCTTTTGAATATAGTTTTTATAATTTAAGCTTTCATTTTTCAAAAATAAACTCATTTTCGATGAAATCTCTTCACGATAGTCAAAATGAGCATGTGATGGTAATTTTAGCATCGATTTGTATGTATGAGTTCGTAATACCCTTATGAGCGAACATATATCAATAATTTCGGCTCAAACGGCAAAACTCAATTAAGTGCTAGATTATGACCACTTATATCAACTTAAGATTTTGGATGAATTTTAAAACCAAATAACTTTTGATTGGTTAGCTTTTTGGAAAACTTTTGAATGCCAATAATGTTTGATATAACCAACTTTAGGTTTTTGGCGTTGAACACTTTTCAAATATTTTTCATAATTAGTTTTGGCCAATTTTTGAGTTTAAAGCCAAAACAAGATACTGGGTTGCTAGTTTTAGGTTAGAAATTTAATTTGACTTAAAATATGTTTTTTTAAAAGCCAAACCATTCAAAAGCCTTTGAAATGCATTTGTATACATTTTTCAACTGGTTTTTCAAACATATACTAATAGTTTCAAACTTTTTGACTTTTTGGCTAAATGGTTCAAATTGGAAAATCAATACTAGCACTTAATCAATTTGGTCACACTTAGAATGTGATATACATGATTATGATTTAGCACTCCCCCTCAATGTACCACAACCATCTTGGTCATGATTAAAATAATGAACTTTTAGGACAAAAATAATAGCACCCCTTTTAAAGATTTTTATATAATTCAACCTACACAAGGCTAGAGGTTAAATATTTCAATGTAAGTACTTGTTACCGAGATGGTATTGGTTCATGATGTGGCAAGATCATCCTCAAACTTGACTCCCATTTTGTACATAGTAGAATCCACCTCTTCATGAGTGAGCCAAGCCTCTAATGCCTCTCAAGTACCTATTAAGCGTTTATGCATATTTTGGTACCAAAAACTTGGTTGGCTCTATAAATGTTAGTCACAATAAATTTGGACACCCAAATAGCCCTAAAAATATTTTTTTGTAAACTAACATTCCTAGCAAACACATTGTCATTTTTATCCTTCCTAAGCAAATAATGTTTATTATAAAGAGATGGCTTAGGAATGATACCTTTGGGATAATCCTTACTAAAATGTCCCTTCTCTTGGCAATTGTAGCAAGTTTGGTATTTGCTACCCCTTCTTATCTTCTTATCTTGCTCATTGCCAGTGTGCCTCTTCTTTGAAGATATTTGCTTGTTATTCATCTTGTTTGGGCACACCGAGGCAAGGTGACCCTTTTTGTTGCAATAATGCACTTGATATTCTTCGTGTGTCTTGCATTATGCCTTGTTGTGCTATTCTCCTCCTTCTCGGAGATGAAGCCAATACATCTCTTGTCATTTGACTTTCTTTGATTGTTCAAAAGTTTGTCAAGAGAGCCCTTCCCTTTTTAGCTTCTTTTCAAGTTATTTTTCAATTTTGTGACTTAGGCCTTAAGCTCTTTTTTCCTTTACAAGGTTAGTGTCTCTAGACATAGAGAAAATAGAACCATCTACTTTTGAGCAACATGGCATATCAAGTAAATCATCACAAGAGGTGGATCTGCTAACCTTAGATGAAATGTAAGAGCTAGGAGCTACACATGGCATATCATCTAGTAAGTTACATGTAATGCCTATATCCACCTTAGACTTAAAATATTCCTTGAGAAGGAGGATCTCATGTTTTCCTTTTAGCACATTATAATCATTTTGAAGAAAGTCATGTTCTTTCTTTAAAATTTTATACTTAGCCTTTTCCTTCCCAAGATATTCATTAAGCTCTTCTAGAATATCAATCAACTCATCATATCAAGGTTCATCATTATCATTTACCTTCTTATTACGTTTTTCCATCAAGTATTGAGTTGATGTGGAGGGATTTGTGGATTCTTCATTGTCGAAGCTAGAGGTTGAACATTCTTCTCCTGACATCCACTCTTCTATGCAATCCTCATCAGTTGAGATGGATATTTCATAATCATCTTGAATTTTAGTCGACATCTCATGAGCGCTCTTGAGATTGCATATGGTATTGAACACCTCTACACTCAAAGCACTAAATAAGGCATTAGTTGCTTGAGCATCGAGATGTGAGCATTCCTTTTCCTCAATTGTTAGAGCAAGAGGGTCTAACGGAGGAGAAAAGCCCACATCTATAATCCGCCAAATTTTAGGGCTCACGGCCTTAAAATAACATGTCATGCGGATTTTCCAATTAGCATAATTTGTGCTATCAAATGGAGGTGCTTCATTTAGGTGCACTATACTACTAGTTATCATTCTTTAACTCTTTAGGTGGTAAAACCTAACAAATGCGAGACCAAGCTCTGATACCACTTGTAAGATCGAGGAAGCCGATTAGAGAGGGAGGGGGTGAATATGTGGTTTTAAAATTCTATTGGGCTAAATCCAATTTTATAATGCAGAAGCGTAAATCAATTTGATTTAGCATAAATAAGTTCTAAATCAACTAGGCTCACCTAAGTGCACCAACAACCTAAATGTTTGTCAAAGGTTTGCAATCTTATGGTGACAAGCAATCAATTTAATTCTATGAATATAAATTGTTTGAATATAAATTTAACACAAGAAAATAAACTACAATGATACTATTCCTTTTTACTGTGGTGTTTGGAGACTTGCCGGTCTCCCTAGCCCACGTTGAGGTAAGCCCAAATGAATTGGACCGGCTACATGAATTAAACCAAACACCTTAATTCCACTAGTGTTATCACTTTTCTGCTCTGAATAGGTTAACATACCCTATCTTCTCATAATTGTCGGATCCCGGAGCAACAACTCCAAAACTCTCTGTGTAAATCGCACTAGTCCAGGATCAGCTACTGCACATAGTGATAACAGGGATACATATCAAGTATAATGACAAACTTTATTTAAATGAATATGAGCCTGATGGCTAAGGTTTACATCAATGGTTCATAAACCAAAATTAAATAAAAGCAGCGGAAGGAAAAACCGAAGCGGAAGAAGCCCACTGAGCCTACCCACAGGCAAACGACAATAAGACGCAGCCTATACATTCGCAAACGACAATAAGACGCGGCCTATACATTCTGATCCTCACCGAAGTTGAAGCTGTCCTCTAAAAAAAGATGAATTGAGCAACGTGAGCACTAAAGTACTCCACAAGTTACACCAGTGGGTTTAAGAGAGTTAATGCATGCATATGGACTGACAAAGGAAGGCATAATAAGGTTAGTTGAGCATAAAGCGAAATTGAAGTAAATACTATAAATAGATTCAAAAGCTGAATTTGATAAAATAAATAGGAACAAGATTTTAACAAAATAATATCGTTAGTGCAGGCTCCAACGAAATACTAACCTAACCACGGGCATCCCACCCGGACTATCTTTTCCAAAAAGATCTCATATGGATTACATCCATCCATAAGCAGTTTGTAAAATCATTCTGAAAAACAAAGTCTAATCCGTGAAAAACTTTACTCAGCTTGCCCATGACCGTGGGCACGGCTATCCAGGATAGATTATACACTCTGCAGAGGTTGTACAGCTTTACCTCCAAGAGATAAATTATCTTAATAGTCAACATGCTTCCTTTGGCATGAGACCCAAATAAAATATCACAAAGCTTTTACCTCACTCTAGTCTAGCTAGACACCACCCGCTGAGGTTTCACCGCTGAAGGGTTAAATCCACCACCACCCCCCTCTTGCGCCATATGAGTACAGTAAATCGCTGTCCCTCACTGTGAATAACCAGTAAATCTCTGGCACCCACTTTCCACTGGTGGTACCTAAACTAGACTATCGTAAGTTAATCGGTAAGGTTGTACCCATATAGACTTGGGGTTGTACGATAGGGCTTTGCAATAGTAGCTCACAGACCGGTCCTTAACTTGACTTAGGTACCAATCACACACCCTTGTTCCTGGCAGTCAACATTGTGTCACCAAACAACAATGCATGCCAGCAAGCACCAACCATTTGCCTAAGTCTAAACCAAGTTTTTATATTTTGTTTGGAAACATTTCATAATCATTCTAGCTTGACTCACCAAAGTCAAGAATACATCTGAAAAACTTATCATTTTATGTGAAACAAATCTTCCCACCCAAATTATTCTATGCATGGCAAAGCTTTGCTATAAAATGTCCAGTTAATACTAGCGTATCAACTAGGTTTTTCTCTATGGTGACAAGGCATAGGAAGTTCAATGTTAAATTTGGCCATATACAAAGGAATTTGGGTATAACTAGAATTTAAATCGAATTTAAACTAGATTTCAATAAAAGTACGCATGCATAATAATTTTAAAAAAACAACATAAATAATTTGAATTATGGGGAGCAATATGATCAAAGGTGTAACTTGCCTTACTCGAAGACTTGATGCTACGAATCGTCAAAATCGAACTCTCCGGAATAGTCGTAGTCTATACGCGAAGAACCAAACAAAATAAATTCAAATAAAATCCAAAAATTATAAAATATACACTGGCAGATAGATTATGATTGTAGATGAATTTAGGAGAAAGAATCAATGGATTCGGAGTTTGTGTGAGGGAGAACGAATATCTAAAAGTTTGGACATCACATGAAATGATAACAACATCCGAGAATTACTTTTTGAATAGTACAGTGTCGGTAGGCTGCGAGGTGGCTGGCGAACGGGCAAAATAGAATCCTGGTGATGAGGTGAAGGTAGTGACACGGGTACGGCGATGAGGAACGGCGACAATCACCAGCGGTGAGAGAAAAACAGCACCGGGTATGGAACATGGAGATGTAGGGTGAGCACAGGGTAGAACACAGTATGGTGAAGCTAGGAAAATTATCGGCTAAGCTGAAAGTTGAACGGAGACGATAGAGAAAAAAGAAAAACTTGATATCTTGGTGCTCGGTGAAGCGAATCTAAAACCATTTAGAAGATAGCTACCTGGGATGGTTTGGCAGATATGACGCGAACGGATTGGGGAAAACACCAACAGATAGATGGGGACACGAGATGCCATTGGCGGCCATGGCGAGGTGTAGGATCGTCGATGGCAATCAGAGGGGGTATGATTGCAGCATCTAGCAAAAGCTCTTCTTAAGATTTATATTTTTTTTAACCTGCAATCATAATAAGGGCACACAAAAAAACAGACATAAAAAATAAAAATAAAAAACTCACTCATGTATCAGTAGAAGAAGCTCATGCATGCATACAAAAACTTAGGATCAAGTATCAATGCATGCAAGCCACCCACGCTGCTTGTTTTTTTTAATCAATACGGCCTGGCCGTCGCCTCGCGTCTCTGCTGGCACGCACAAAGCAAGACGAGACACGTCGCCTTAACGTGAAAAATCAAGGAGTCTCAGCCAAATCAATTATCCATCAGCACCTTTGTTTTTTATCAACTCAATCTTGCATACGTGCATGCACACGAGAACTTCCATCAACTATCCATCCAGCCATGCATGTACACAACTTCTGTTTTGCTTTTCAGTCGCTGGTGCCTGCGCTCGAGTTAAGTGCAGAAGCGACGTACCACGCGAGATGCTGGTGCCTACACTCAAAGCGAAATTGCGCGACTGTGGCAAGCGAACAATTGAGACCGGCGATGCACGCACACGAGAAGCAAGACGTCGTCGGCGCATGGAAAGATCAGCTGCCTGCTGCAATTTTTTTCTTCAAAATAGATCTATTATTTCTGAATCATGATGGCTACAAAGTGCTCTCTCCTAACACCCCTAAACCCTAGTACGAAAATAACATCTCAAAAAGCCACAGGGTTAGCCTTCAGCCCCACCTCTATTTATAGTCTAGGCCTCTAGGGCCTAAAACCTAGGCTTATCCCAAGCCCACAAGTTCTAATCCAATTCCAACAAATAAGGGACCCGAAACCCTTCCTAACCCGGGTTTTCCAAAATTCCAACTACAACTTCTCCAACTCATCACGTGTCGAAGCCTATAGGACCGCACCTCCTGTATCTTCTCCACGCATTATCCACCTTTGATCTCCATGTGCTCCAGCATGAGCCCGACCACCTCGTGACATCCTCGACCGCCTGGACCTTAGATTTCCCCCTCCTAGTCCCGGTCTTCCTCGTCACCGACCATGGCCGCCTCCACGCCCAACCTGCACATGCAAAGACCAAATAACGTTTTTCCCGACACAAGTTCTCACCAACTTGACCGATATTAGTCTACGCACACACGCACACACCTCGAATAACAATAGTAAGCAATGTTGTCAATTATTCATCGTCATAAAAATTCTAGACCATGGTCTAACACGAGGTGTCGGAGGCAAAAATTTGTGGAGGCTTTTTGGGGAAAAGGAAGGGAGCATGGCGTAGAACGCAGTGAGGTAAGTCTAAGAAAAATTACGGCATGGGCTAAAGCTTACCGGAGGCGATGAATCGACATCGGGAGTCAAAAACGGCCGTTTTCGCGGAAAGCTCAATTCCTGACAATTGGCTCCACGAAAAATTAAACAAAATAGCAGAAAAATTTCTTAGAGGCTAGGACACGATATGACATGAACAAAAATCAAAGCGCTCACCGAAAAAGACGTGTACGCGCGAAGGCACAGTTTCAGTGTCTAGCTCGACAAGGTCGACGAGGACTCGGGGATCTTCAAATGCTGGTGATGGAAGCACGACGTAGAACGCGTCGAGGCAAACTCAACGGTGCAATCAGCTCAGCCAAATGACATCGGATAGTGACGGAACACGGCGGAGAAGACCTTTTGCGACCGTCAGGTTGACATCGACGTTCCGGGCAAACAAAGAGGAGTTAGCAGGTGGGGTTTGCGGCAAAATGAAGAGGAGAATGCGGGGAACACAATGCTCACCTCGGTTATGGTGGAACATGCACGGTCGGCTCGCAGTGAGGAGAGAAGCGATGACGCGGTTTGGCCACGGTGGTCCAACGATGCTCCGACGAAGCTCTGGCGAAGGCGGGAGAAGCACCGCGTAGAACGCGCAAAGGCGAAGCCGGTGGTGTGGTCAAAAGTGGCGGAACTCTACTGTATGAGGCGCAAACAGTTGATGAACGCCGTTCTTTTGATAAAAGAAAAATGACGATTGCGGAGAGAAGAAAGGGAGAGAGGACGTGAAACTTTTGAGGATGACTAAAGATGAGGAGGGGCACCTGGTGCTCCCTTTTATAGGTGTGGAGGTGGACGGGAGAGGGAGATCAAACGACGATGTCCTTTAGAGCAACGATTTCATTTTCGTGTAAATGCACATGAAGGAGGAGAGAAATAGTTGGGAATGGAGGAGTCTTGAGGAGAGAAAGTGAATGCACTTGATTGCACGAAAAATCATGAAGAAAAACGGAAGATTGAAGAGCTCCAAATCATGTTCATGGCGGCGGCCATTGCACTGGAGAAACGCACGCTTCGAGAAGAAGATGAATTGAGGAGAGAGAAAACAGAAATAAAATAATATATTTTTTCCCAAAAAATAATAAAATAAATTAAATTAAATTCAAAAAATTCAAGACAATTCTACAAAAATCCTTGGAAAACGAAAATATCAAATAAAATAATTTCAGATTTATTTGAAATATGTTTTAGCCAATTAAAATATGTTTATTTTCTCAGATTTAATTTAATCTAATTAAATTAAAAAATCCAAAAACTTGAAAAGAGGACAAAAATGGATATATTGAAATTTTTAAAGAATTTAGAAATTTGAATGGGCTCAATCGGAGTTAAAATGAAGAAATACAGGCTTTTGGAAGTTTGAAAGGAGAGAAAAAGAATAAACTGATTTCTTGAAATTATTTTTAACTGAAAAATCAGATTATGACATCATCAAGGGAAATGATTTTCAGAGCAATTATTTTTCTATGGGTAAAAGGGATTTATACGTCAGGGTGACGTCAGCAAAGATTTCGAATTTCTGGCCGAATTATTTTTCAACAGAACAAGGGTTTTTTTCACTGACAGGTGGGACCGGCTTTTGTGGACTAGGTCCATGGACAGGGGAGAAGATTGAGGTGGCACGCAGTTGGCATAGCGCTTGCATGGCTCATGGCTGCTGAGGTGGCGCTTGGGGACTAAGGGCATCGGCGGACGACGGCGCTGCTTGGATCGGCGAGGGGTGCGCAAAAGGGAGGAGGACACGAGGAGTTAAGTGCACCTTGGCACGACACTCGGGAATGCTCGGTGGTAGCCGACGACGAGGATGTAGGGGTAGCGAAGTGAGGGCGTTGGCGGCGGGGCTCTTCAGCTGTGGATTCGCTCAGCGGAGGGGCGGGGGATGCGCTCACGGGCCTGGCGAAGGTGGAGGCGACGAACAGCTATCGGTTACACCAAAGTTAAGGTTGGCGCAAAGACGAGTAAAGGGGGAGGTAAGCGGGGTTTAAAGTGGGGAAATGGTGGAGGTTGAATGCGGGAGTGATTAGGCTTTCAATTGTAGTAAATGCTCAGGCTAACAGAAGAAACAGCTAAATTTAAGAGCTCGGGCTGGGCATCAATGGCGGCGGTGGAAGGTTGAAGAGGGCAAGGAGAAAGAAGAAGCTGATAGGCGGGGTCGGGCTGTCGGCGAGAGAGAAGAGAGAGGAGATAGCACGGACGGTCGGATGAGCGACGCGGCGCATAGAGAAGATCAGGGCCATCGGATTGAAACGAAGGGGTAAGTGAACCCGGGTGGCTGAGATTAAACCAGGCGAGGATGGATTGAATCAAGGAGCAACACGTGTTGGCCGAGGAGAGACGTTGAGGATTAAATTTGATTTATATTTTTAGGAACATTGAGAAGGTTTAAAAATACTTAGAAAATAGGAAATAAAGTCTAAAATTCTAGAAAAATTCACAGAAATTTCTGAGAATGTTTTAGACTTAGGAAAAATATTTTCAACTGAAAGTTGGTCTTTTAATTTTTATAAAAATACTTTTTAGCTTTGAAATTGATTTTTTTTAAAAGCCAGAAAAGCACAGAAAATCTAGATAAAAGCCAAATGCTTTTAAAATAGTAAAGTTTAAATAGGCTTTTTATATAAATCCAAAATATCTTTTACTTAATAATATTTTTAAGTTTTCGATTAAATTACTTTTAAGAAAATTTTTTTTAAAGCTAGAAACTGGCAAAATAAAATCTCAAAAATTCAAGGAACTAAAAAACACTTGATATTATTTTAACTTTTTTTACTGAAAATTTTGAAATAAACAGCTGGGATGTTACAATAATCTCTTTTGAGGAGTTCACCGCGTACGACTCCTCCAATATCGTCTAGGAGTCAGCAATCTCTAAGAGTAACAAGTCAAATCCCTTACTTGACTCTCATCATGTGCAATGAATGCACAAGCTCAAGTGGATACAAAATTCACCTCTAGATGCAATACATGCAATCTAGAGCATTTTTCCTTGCTCACAAGGTGCAACATATGCACAATTAAGAGGAGAAACTCACACTAGCTCTAGTGTTGAGCAACCTTTTCTCCAACTACTCACAAGGGGGTATTTATACCCTACACAATGAAACTAGCCGTTGGAGACAATGCCAGAAAATCCAGTAGTACCACTGACAAATGGTCGATACTACACTCCCCTTGTAATGGTTAGAAAACTAGCCGTTACAGTCTGCTGTTGGTAGTACCGCTGATAGAGCTCGGTACTACCTCAGTACTGCCCCACACATGTGGAACTACCGATTTCCTTGGGAGAAAACCTCCCAAAAAATATATCTCTCTAGAAAAAACGTACTGCGGATAAATCGACCATACCACAACTTCGGTTGTACCGCACCACATAGGTCAGTAGTACCGCAGGCCAGTCTAACCACTCACACAAAGCCGGTACTACTGGTCTTCAACCACGCCGGTCTTCGACCATGTTGATCTTCGATCACGTCGGTCTTTGAGCACCTTGATCTTCGACCACTAACACAGTTGTACCGTGCGTTACACGCTGGTAGTTCTGCCTAGTGGTAGTTCTGATTTTTTTTAGAAGTTATATACTTCAATAAATATTGCAAAACATTTGCAAATTATAGTATCATGCACACCAGGATCAAACCGTGATTCTCAACAAGTTGCAAAGCACATTTGTACACTTTCAGGATCATGACACAAGGAATGGGTACATGGACTTAATATGTTTGCAAAATACATTCGCAAACCTAAGTCACATGCTACAAGGATTGTACATGAGCTTTAACCATTTGAAAAATACATTCGCAAATATAAGCCTCATGTCACAAGGGGTAGGAAACATGGACTTCAAACACTTGCAAAATATATTTGCAATGTATAGTCTTATGGTACAAAGATTTAATGCATGAGCCTCAACTATTTGCAAAGCATGTCCGCAAATATAAGCATCATGCAATGGAGAGCTAGACCAAGTGAAATTTGAGCTTTCAACACATGATGAGATTCAAGCTACTAGACATGACCCCTCTTAACAGTACGGTAACCTATAGTATCAATCCGGCCTTCCAACCAAACTCCAAGACCGATAAAAGATTAGAAACACATCCTTAGCTCTAGCTAGTCATACCTTCGCCTTGAACATCCTCTTAAAGCTTGATGACGCACATATTCTCTTCAAATTTGGGTCTTTGTCTTGATATACAACAACCCATGATGCATCCTTCACTTGAACGCCATCAACACATGATGAGTGATTTGATGATTGATGCATGATGATCTCCTTTTTCGAAATCTTGATGTGCATCAACACATGATGCATCTCTTCATTAGAATCTTAATCAACAGATGATTATCTCCTCTTGGACACACATCAACTTATGATGTATTCTTTTCTTGATGGCGTTCAATTCATGAAGTCATCTTCCATCTCGTATCTTGACTTGATGAACTTCAACACATTAACTCATAATGGAGGGATTAGACTCTACAATCTTTCTTTTTTGGTAATTCATGATAATCTGAATAAATAATGAGATAGAAAATGATTTGCAAGTATACATTATGTATACAACAATTGCATACTCTATCCTAGCATTATTCCACATGATGAAATGAGGTCAGGCCGTTGTAAGTTTAAGCTCCATTAAATTAGTTTTGGTGATATTGTCAAACAATTGTGAGACTAATATGTTTATTGATTATGATATTGTTTAGTCTCATTTGGATGAAAAGATGAAAAATATAAAAGGTATGTATTCAATATCACATTCTTATCTTATTGCATTCCACAGGTCCAAAATATAGATTGAACTTCACCAATAAGTCAAACTTGAATATGTGTATATGCTTTCACAATACATACTTGTATGCACATAATTAGGGGGAGCTCACTCTATATTTTGTGATTTCATTAGTATTGATCCATGTTTTATTCACATATTAAGGATCTTTACTTTGAAACATATCCCTTGAGTATATATAGTTTGTGTAGTTCATATATACTCATAATCGGGTTATCATCTTGTTCTTCCATTATGTGTTAATAGTTGGATGATTAATGATAGTCAGATATATAAACTTTGCTTTAAAAGTTTGTCTTAGAGTATACAAGTATGGTGTACATGATGTATACTCGCAAACAAATATTTATCTCATTATTTATTAAGATTGTCATGAATTACTAAAAAGAGAAGCTTGTAGAATCTAATCCCTCCATCATATGTTAATGGTAAAGTATGGTAATTGATTTGTGGACTAACATTTTCCATGAGTTAGTTGAATAGGTTAGGTTCCACAAATGAGAAAGACTTGGGATGACTTCATGTGTTGAAAATCATGAAGTCAAGTGGTGGATGCATCATGAGTTGATGCATGTCCAAGAGAAGATGATCATGTGTTAATCATCAAGTCAAGTAAAGACCTATCATGTGTTGATAGAGGTTAAGTGAATGATGTATTATGTGTTGATGCATGTAAAGACGATGACCCAGACTTGAAGTGTAGATATGAGTCATCAAGCTTCAAGGGGATGTGCAAGGCAAATATATGACTAACTAGGGTTAAGGATGTGTCCTAGTCTTTTACCGGTCTTGCTGTTTTGCTGGAAGACAGGATTGCAAGTATAGGTTGCCGTACTATTAAGAGGGGTCATGTCTAGTAACTTGATTATCATCATGTGTTAATAGCGCAACATCACTTGCTAGTTCTTCTCGGCATGAGACTTGTATTTGCGAATGTGTTTTACAAATAGTTATGACTCATGTGTTGAATCCTTGTAATATGGGACTATACATTGAAAATATGTTTTACAAATAGTTATGACTTATGTGTTGAATCCTTGTAATATGGGACTATACATTGAAAATGTGTTTTACAAGTGTTTGAAGTCCATGTTTGCAAATGTGTTTTGTAAATAGTTGAAACTCATATATATAATTCTTGTGTCATTATTTTAAAAGTGTGCAAACATGGTTTGCAACTTGTTAAGAATCACGGATAATCCTTGTGTGCATGATACTATAGTTTACAAATGTGTTTTGCAAAATCTGTTGAAGTATATGTATTTCTTAGGGACATCAAAACTACCGCAGTGTATTCTGAGGTACTACCAGTAGCAGAAGCTATTAGCATTATAATCACGAAACTACCGTGACTATTGGTGGTTGGAAGACCTGTGGTCGAGAACCATTGTGGTCGAAGACCTTTGTGATTTAAGATCAATGTGGTCGGGAACTAGCATGGTCAAGCCAATGTAGTCGAACCAACGAGGTCAAATATCGACGTGGTCGATGACCTATGTGGTCGAAGATCGAAGTGGTTAAAACCAACGTGGTCAAAACCGATGTGATCGAGATCTATGTGATCAAAACTAGTGTGGTAGAAATCGATGTGGTCAAGATCTGTGTGATCGAAACTAGTGTGGTCAAAACTGGCGTGGTCAAACCAGCATGGTCGGAACCAACGTGATCGAGACATATGTGATCAAAACCAATATGGTCGAAACCAGCGTGGTCGAACTGACTGTTCGAGACCTATGTGGTCAAAACTGACATGGTCGTGACCTGTGTGGTTGAAATCGACGTGGTTGAACTGATGTGATTGATACAACATGGTCAAAGATCGACGTGCTGGTGGCGATCTGTGTGATCGAAGATCGATATGGTCGAAAACCACCATGATTGACGTGGTCGAGATTTGAGTGGTCAAAACCAATGTGGTCGGTGACCAGCGTAGTCAAACTCCTATGTTGTCGATCCGGACAACGTGGTCGAAGACCAGCATGGCTGGAGACCAGTGTAGTCGGAGACCTGTGTGGTCAAACCGGACAACGTGGTTGAAGATCAATATGCTTGGAGACCTGAGCGGTCGAACCATCCGACATGGGTGTAGTCGACGATCGGTACTTTCAACCAGCTCTGTGTAAGCATTCCGATCAGCTCTGTGTGAGCAGTCCGATCAGCGAGCGATGGTATATGCTCTGTGTGAGCGGTACTACCGAGTTTTGAAATGATCGGCTTGTGTAGCGGTACAGTTTTTCCAAAGAGACACCTGTATAGAGTCTTCTCGTCTTTGAAGAAATCGGTAGTTCCGCTTGGGTGCTATGGTACTTCCTATGATTGGTAGTAACGGTCTTTGCAAGTTGGAACTACCTAATTTGCCTGCAATGACTAGTTTTCTGACCATTATAGAGGCGAGCAAAAGTATCAGTCGTAAGCCGGTGGTACTTTCGAAAATCCTGTTTTTCTGTCCCAATGGCTAGTTTTGAGGTCTGGGGTATATATACCACCTTGTGGTCGGTTGGAGATAGGAATGCTTTACTCTATTTTACTCTCTTGAGCTAGTGTGAGGTCATCCTCTCAATTATGCACGTGTTGCACCTTGTGAGTAAGAAGGCTCTAGATTGCATGTGATACATTTAAAGGTGGATTGTGTATCCACTTGAGCAGTGTGCATTCATTGCACATGGTCAAAGTCAAGACAGGGGTTTGATTTATTACTCTTGGAGTTTGCTAACTCCTAGACAGCGTTGGAGGCGTCGTGCACAGTGATATTCTCAAAGAAATTTGTGAGAAGACCCAACAAAGTTGTGAAGGTTCGAGCTCACCTACCCGGAGCAGGAAAGAGCTACCACTAGTGTATTGAAGTGTTTCGGCTTAATTCATGGAGCCGGTCCAATTCGTTTGGGCTAACCTCAATGTGGACTAGAGGAGACCTGTAAGTCTCTTATCATCACAGTAAATAGCAACCGTGTCAATTATGATTTGTTTTCTTGTGCTCAATTTATATTCAAATAATTTACATTCATAGAATTAAATTGATTGTTTGTCATCATCGGATTACAAATCTTGATATAGCCTAATCTTATTGGTGCACTTAGGTGAATCCAGTTGTTTTAGGCGTTATTTGTGTTAGAACTTTTTGAGTTAAGTTTCCACATTATTTGCTTGGTTTAGCCAAAGAGAAATTGATAATTAATTAGAGAATAATTTTTTAGACCGCCTATTCAACCCTCTAGTCGGCCTCGCCGATCTAACAGCCGTGCTAAATCTTCACATGCGGGTACAAAGTGAAAAGTAAAGGTAATGACAAGAAAGTATAATGTAAAAACATGTGGTACGGTAAACTAATTACAAGCAGGCACACATGAAGCATTCTGCAAGAGATTACATAGTGGATGTGGACAAATTTAAGGCATTGGAATGAAACACACGAAAACAAACAAGCAACAACACAACAGCAGAATGATATCTTCATTGCTACGATGCGTTACTTGAGCTAGGCCTATTTGGACAGTTGCTGAGGGAGTATCCAACCATCTTGCAGAGTCTACATCTCGGTCGCCTAACTCGTTGCCCACATTGGCTTTCATCCATATCGTTATGGGTGTGGTTGGACTGTCATCTTCCACAGCCGGCACGGCATGCTTGAGCATGTTGTTTGGCACACACTGCACCTCCTCTGGCCAGATGTCCCTGTAGTGCACATCTAGCCCGTATGAGTTGAACTCCACACTCGAAGTGCCATACAGGTGGTGCATGTCATAGTACTCTAAGATGTATGGCACCGAGGCCTGCCCCCATACCACACAGGCTATGTACCCATGTCCGAATCCTATATCTCCAACTACTTCGACCTTGGTCGAAGCAGATTGATCTAGAATGAATTAGTTGGGTCTTCATCTCCAACTTGACGTGAGTTATTGTTCCGCACCGCCGTAGCGAGGTGCGGCAAGGGAGGCCATGATCGTCTTTGTCCCCGTCCTCGCCTTCTTGTCTTTCCTCCTCTCATTTCAAGTAAGCATAGGAGGGAATTGTTGTCCGATCCACCCAGGCACTTAAACCCAATGGCCACACTAGAATGCCTCATATCTGACGTGGAGCGCCACAGAGTCCATGTTAACTAGAACCGTTCGAGCCAATGAGAGAAGAGTTGCCTGCCGGGGATATCAAACAATTCAGCGTCTTGGGGGGGCATTCCTCATAAATATACTTATGGGGGTTAAATCAAACCTAGGTTGACTTTTAGGGGGTATCCACAATTTTCCCTAAGTACACATTATAGGTCGGTATGTAAGTACAAACTATGGTAACATTGAGATCAATAATTTCAGCTTTCATAAAACTCAAAAGAGCTCAAATATAAGAAATCACTATCAGATATTTTTACTACATACGCACATGTAGGCTTAGGATACGAAGTCTTAGATGCGGGGAGTGTATCCGACCGTGTTTTACTACCAGTCGAACTCTTCGAACTTGTGTTTGCCGGGTGAAGAAATAAAACCGACTTGGTCTTTTGTTTGGGTACACAAAAATAGTGTCAGACATGGAAAAAGAATCATGATCCAAATCTTTCAGTCTTTTGTTTGCAAATGGCATGCTTGTTATTTAACATTAATTGATCTTGGTGCATAGAACTAGAGACTGTAGCAATCCAGATTTGGCAATCTAAATATTCTGTGTATTCTAAGCTAATTCCTAGATCAGTAAGTATATCACACAATATGCCATAGACAGTCATAATTAGATCTTATAGTCAAATTTTACGAAAGGAACCGATAGGCCAAATAAGTTCAGCCATAGATATAGCAGCGGAT
Organism: Dendrocalamus sinicus; assembly: GCA_036346575.1. Taxonomy (NCBI): domain Eukaryota; kingdom Viridiplantae; phylum Streptophyta; class Magnoliopsida; order Poales; family Poaceae; genus Dendrocalamus; species Dendrocalamus sinicus. The sequence continues at coordinate 16,088,986 of CM070656.1, read as the reverse complement.
AGATAAATAAACCAAAAGAGTCCTCCGTGATCTGCCACATGTAATCGACTGGGGCTAAACCTAATTCTGGCCATCGTCTTCAATATCGTAGCTGGAGGCATGGAGTATCCCATACATCGGGTCATCACTTTTGTCATCTAAATCTACATATTAAGCAACCATAAGTATAAAGGTACTCAACAAGTCCCTATATTAGAATGCAAGTATATTTGTATATTTGCACAAGCAAGGCTTGACCAAGAGAGAGTCTTATGTTCCTTTTAGCATAAAACTAGTTTGTCGAATATTATACTATAGGCAGTGTCTAAACCTATGACTTAATCATTTTTTTTGAACTAAAGCCAAAATATCCAATTTAAATCAAGTTCATCATGAGAGTGAAATCCTTTCACTTTCGTTATCCATTTCCAGTACCAAGGTATCATGTCCATCCCATGATCACCATTAAGCAATAACCATTATCTACCACCAACCATTAGTTTGTGAAAACTACGCAAGTTATTTCTACACTTTACTGATGATTAGGGGAACGACTAATTGAATTAATTTTTAAATACTCTACAGATATTGTACAACTTTACCTGTAAGATATAATTAACTCATAATGTTGGCCACTACACACTTTCGAATGTTTGTGACTGAGAAAATTATAACAAGCCTCGTACAATGTTTAATCTCGATACTTCCTCTCAAGGTAAAATTCCTCAAAACTAGTGACAGTGACCGCTCCCTTTCTAGGTTACACCTCACTCCAGAATGTTCCCATCATTGGCAATGTTTTCAATGAGAGAACCCGTTGTTAGGGAGTGTACAACCCATCTCGACAAAAGAAGTCTGTAAGGAGCAGTGACTGTTACGGGTCACTGTCAACACAATTACACAATCACAATCCATAAATCCACTTATCAATCTTTGTGTGGGAGTCACATCAAAGTTAATCAAATTAGTTGGCCATGTCCATCCTATGTTGGACTTATGGTTGCACAATTTAGGTGTAGAAGCACAAGAATCGGTGTAAGACAGACCAACAAATTCAGAGCTCATGTAATCCCTGCACGACTATTTTATTCAATACATGCAATCCCTACATGACCACTTTATTCAATATGTGTAATTCTTGTTCCAGTTTCATACCAACCACTCACCCGAGTATCCACTATTTTATAAAGTATTTTCTTGTTTCCAGTGGTAACCCACGAATTTGTGTTTAATATGGTTATTTGCACGTTTATAGAGTTTGAAGCTTTGGATGCTCCCGTCGCTACCGATCAAGATCCAACATTATCCATTGTTGAGCAAGGCAAATCTTTATAATTGATCGTGTTGAACCTAGTTTTCAAGTACAAATATTTGGCTTTCAAGTACAAATTGTATGCTTATTATTGTTATTTAATTAAATGCCATGTTAAATGTTGATTCTCAGCTACATCATGCAATTGATATTTATTATTCCCCTCCCATGATTGTTTATATTATCTTGATCTTGTCACCCTGTAATACTTACAATAGTAATACTCCACCATTGGTTAAACTTCACTAGATTATGATTGTATTGAGAAATATTATAATGGTGAAATTGAATACAACACAAAAAAAATTTCAACTAAAAATTGAGACATGATAATGGGAGCACCGTGCTGTCGCTGACCTCTATGCCCTTTCTCTTTGCTCGGGCGAGTTCCGACCATTGCCATCACGCCAGTCTTGCTTGTTTTGACTCCCTTATGCTAACATGCCCCTTGGATGGCCTTGTTGTGCCCTAGAGCCATAGGGACATGTCCATCTTCTACGACACTGGCCAAGCTCTTCAATGCTGCTGTTCTCATGCCTCGACCAAAATCCCGGTAAGCCCTTCTACCTCTTTGCAATTCAGCTCAAGGCCAATCTTATAGGCTAGCCATCGGACTTTAGAATTGGTTGTAGCCCTCCAGCCATGTTCACCTATTCTCGCCACCATCAGCCACCTTGGATAGCATGACACATCACACGATAAACCATGAGCAATGCTCCATTAGCTTCACCCTAGCCTGTAGATCATGAAATCGCCGTCAATTTGAGGAAGTTTTGTAGGAAATCCAAGGTTCGCCATCGCCGACCTTGTCACCACTACTTTGCACGTTGCCGAACTCACCCCAATGATCCTAGGACCCAAAGCCACACCTAAAACACTATTAGCAACCCACTAAACCTATTGCACCCTTAACCTTGGCCTAAGCATGTCTCTATGCCCTTGCCATTGCACAGCTGCCTAGTTGTAGCATCTCACATACCAATATAAGATACTACTATGGAACATCATCGCCAACGGGAAGAATAAGTAAGAGCAATAATAGAAACCACAAAGAAATTATAATTTTATTGGCACTTTATTAGAGAACCAGTAGAAGCTGAAATAAATGTTTGAAAAATGGGACTGGTCCACTTCTAACCAAATAAAGTAACAAAAGTATACGGCCCCCCATACATTACTAAGTGGGTGAAAATATCCCCTATATATGGGTAACCCCAAGCTAGGTAACTGTTATATGGTAAGAAGTTAAGGTAACTAAGGGAAAGCTAGATAGGGTTATGATAAGTGGAAGGATTTGCTAAGATTGGAAATAGACAAGCATAATAAAGTGTACCCCATGAGCTGCCTACCTCAGCCACGCCCAGCCTACACACCGCCTGCCGCCACCGCGCTGTGAGAAGCAGCCAACGCTGAAGAGGATAGTGGAACGCCAGCTGTGCCTGTAGTAGGACCTGCAGGTGGAGGTGACAGTGATGCATCAGAATCTGAGTTCATTGGTGATGAAACTTGACCCTAGCTATCTGGATCGTTAGTTTGTCCACAAAGCCGGTCCACATAATCCTGCACCCGAGCACTATCATGCCTAGCTGGAGGCATACTATTGCATGCAAACATAGTATTGGAACAGGGTCATAGGATAGCAATAGGATAAAGGAAATGGTAATTAGATATATAACATGGTAATATGTCAGTGACTAGATATGCATGCATGAATGAATTAAACTGAAGCCCCATGTACATGCAAAAATTTTTCCCCAGAAACTACAACCTGAACTCTGATACCAACTATAGCACCTCATATATCAATATGAGATATTACTATGGAGTATCATCACCAACGGAAAGAATAAGTAAGAGCAACAATAGACACCACAAAGAAATTAAAACCTCATTGGCACTTTATTAGAGAGCCAGCGGAAGCTGAAATAAATATATGAAACATAGGTTGGTCCACTTCTAACCAAATAAAGAGTAAATAAAGTAACATATATAGTGGCAAGCCACAGTGCTGAAAACTCAAATGCTCCCATCCATGCATGTTGCTATCACTCCATTGACCTTTTACCTGAGAATAAAAAGAGCAAACGTGAGATTTGGAAATCTCAGCAAGTACCCAACAACGGTCACAAGCAAATATGTGTAAGGGACAAGTAATTGACACAGGTTAAGTGCAATGTAACTAGGTTACTGGGAACACTGATAAGGATGGGAGATAGAGGTAGCAGAAATATTGGAATTAAAGATAATTATTATTTAGCAAGTTATGGCATTGGCATCGATGATTAATTTCCACACACCCGATTATATGAGAGTAGTCAAGCACGTCACTATCCTCGACTGTATAACCGCAAACGGGGTGTAATATCCTGAGTAACAAAAGTGTACGGCCCCTCATACGTTACTAGGTGGGTGGAAATCTCCCCTATATATGGGTAACCCCAGGCGAGGTAACTATTATATTATAGTAGATTATATGGTAAGAAGTTAAGGTAACTAAGGAAAGACTAGATGGGGTTATGATAAGTGGAAGGATGTGCCAAGGTTGGTAACAAAAAAGCATAATTTCCAATATGGAGTAATATGAAATGATAATATGGAGATAGTGATCTAGGGATTATTCTAAAAAGGGTACTATAACATAGCTCACATAAGGGTTGTCAACCATTCAAGTTTTATTACGTGATGAGTGATTATTAGTCTGATTAATAGGTATTAAATATATCAGTCATGACCTTGTAGCTCCCGTGGAGTATCTGACTTGCCTTTCTGAGCTATGGCCTTACCCTTCCTTCCCCTTTTCTTCATTATGGGTTTTCACACCTTGTAGCTCCCGGCGTTGGTCTTACGGCCAACGGAGCTCCCAGGTGGCTGTGCGACAAAATTCTTGTGGAGAACTTCATCCTGAGCCTCTGCAACCTACATCATGTCAATCAATTCAGCATACTCCTTGTAGCCGTCTTGACGACAGTTACGTGCAGACTGCACTGCATTGGGGGGAAGGTGGATAGGGTCTTCTCAATCTTTTGCGCATCTGTGATTTGCTTGCCAGAAAGTTGAAGATTGGTATAAATTCTGTGTAGAGCAGAATTGTACTCCTCGACCGTTTTGAAATCAGCAAATCTGAGTCGGATCCATTCTTGCTCTGCCTGAGGAAGAATGGTGTACTTTAGCTTCTCGAACTACTTCTTGAGTGTAGTCCACAAAGCTATCGCGCTCTTCTCTGCCATGTACTCATTCTTGAGAGTGAGACAGAGTGGGCCTGAGGAAATGAGGTGCTTGATCATTTTCCTCAGAGGTGGGTTTGGCATCTTATGGTACACCAATCCCAATGGCAGTGTGGAGCTTCTTGGCTCCAAGTACTATCTCGACATCGAAAACCCAAGTCAAGTAATTTTGGCCATGCTAGGCCAGCTCCTCAAACTCCCGGTTCGTGATACCTGTCATCTACATGTGTATGAAAGGAATATATAAGTTTATTGCTGGTAAACATGCATAGATTTACTACAGGTAAATAAATTGGACAAAGGTACAAAAGATTCTTGTAATGTTCCAGAATTTTCTATGAATTTTCTATAAATTTTATTGTTAATTTTGGTGATTGAAGGCGATTTAAATAATTATGATTAATCAAGACAGTAAATAAATACAGAAAACATAGAAAAATAATAATGATAGTGCTAAACATGCTTCAAATGCTAAAAATAATTCAAAATTTGAATTTCCGATGCCTTTTTATGCCGGAATATGAATTTTCAATGGCTTATACGCAAATTTTCAATTTAGAGAAAATTGTCATGTAATTTTTCGATTCTTCGAGGGCCTTTTTGCAAAATCTCCAGCGCCACCCCCCTGGCCGAATTTTTTCGCTTTGGGCCGAAAATTGGTCCATTTGACCAATGTGGGCTGCTTGTCCATTTGAGACTGGTGGCTAGGGTCCCTAACCACCATGTGCCATTTGGCAATTGGATCGCAAGAGGCAGCGGCGAAAACCACGAGTGCGGCCCGTGGGGTTTGAGAAGTGGCGGCCATGGCATGCGAGGTGGCAACTGGGTGGGACGTTCGCGGGTGCCGCCGGTGTGGGCGGCTGGTGCGGTGCTGTTGGCTTCGGGCCAACGGGATCTAGTGCTAGATCACGGAGGCGGCCGTGAGTTGTCCAAACTTAGCGGTGGGTTCTGTCTCCAAGTGGCAATAGGCGCAAGGGAGCCGAGCGTCGGCGATTAACGCAAGGGGGCCGAGCGGCTACGGGCACAAGGTGGCCGGGCGTCAGCGACTTCGGGCACATGGTCTGTCAAAAAAATGGAATCTCTTGGAAGCTATCAAAGGAGCGAAGAACTATCAAGCATTCCAATCAAGCAATGATGTAAAAGACTGGAACCCAATCTAATTCATGTTCTCCATCCTTATCAACTGTTCTTACATCACAGTAAACATCGGTCTCACGGTACTGGGGTTAGTAAAATAAGATGTATGAATTCAGTACTGAGACACATGATGAACAGGAGCAACAAAGCTAGAACCAAAATCACGTGCATATGGGTGATCAGAATGCCGAAAAGAACGTGAATTATTTGAATTAAATCCCAATCTAGCATGTGAAGCAGATTTAAAGCCATCGTAAAAGTTCTCTAAAAACATATCCTTTGCACTTCATCTATGAACAAAAGACAATGCACGTTTTTGTTTTCAAATATTCAATCTTTCATTCTTTTCTTTCTTAGCACGCCTAAAGCAAGATTCATGTAAATGCTCATCTCTTCCACAGTAGGTGCAATGGAATTTAACATAATCAGAATTCTTTTGAGATAATAAGCTAGCGCCTACATTATTATTCGATGAACTTTGCACAAAGCCAGCAGATTTAAACACAATTTATTTTGTTTCAAATTTTACTTCAATTTTTCCAGATTCAAGAAGCTTAATAACCTTAGGAGGATTATTCTTGGTATGCTCAACAAAATTAAATACTAGACCACAATTTTTTACACTTGTTTTTGACATGTTTAGAATCATATTCAAATTTTTCTTACCAAAGGAAAATCTTTCTAAAGTGTCTTTCAGGTACCAATTCTCTTTAGTTAGAGTGGAACAAGTTGTACATTTAACAAGTTCATCCACAAGATTCTTAGAAGCACTAGACTGAGCCAATCTCTCTTTTTCAGCAAAATCATTAAGTTGTCTAGTCAAAGCTTCTATTTCTATGTTAAGCTTAGGACAGTTGGAACAAGAAGATACCTCATGATAAAGCATCTTTTGAATTGTTTATTGTGATGAATTAAGTCTAGCTTTTAGCAATTCATAATTAGAGCAAGTTTTAGATTGAGCATTTGAAGTACTTGACTCTAAACATATAGAAGAGCTAAACTTGAGTTTTTCAATTTCATCATTTGCAAGTTTTAACTGTTTATCACAAGAGTCATGTGTCAATCTTAATTCATCAAGTTTAGCAGTCACATCACTAAGTTGAACCAGGTTTGATGCATTAATTGTTCTAGCAGACTCCAACTTAATGTATAAAACTTGACAAGACTCACAAGATTCATCATCAGGAATAGAAGCTTTAAATCTATTGATTTCAGAATTTAAGCTCTCAACAACGAAATCATGGTTTTTAATTTTATTTTTATACTTTTTGAGCTCCTCTGTTAATCTAAGCACAACACGAAATAAATCAGTGTAAGAAGATTTTACCTCATCAGGATCACTGTAAAGATCATCATCATTGAGCTCCTCATTGTTGGCCATAAAATGCATCCCTGTGAAGTCCACCTCTTTTGCCTTCTTACCATTGTTCTCATCGTCACTTTTAGAATCATCATCACTCAAAATAATCTCATCAAGTGCTGAAATTATATTGTTGATTACCCTGTGATAATTGCGCTTCTTGTTTGGATCAATCTTGATTTGAGAGCGACGAGTTGGAGCCTTGTCATTCTTAACCTCTTTGCTTCTCAGTTTGGGGCAATTCATCTTAATGTGGTTTAGCTCACCATATTCATAGCATCTGATTGGAGCTGCTCTCCGTCTTGATCTGATGTTGTTAAGTTCCTTGGTCACCCTGTTGGAGAGAAGTACAAGCTGCTCTTCTGAAATTTCCTCTAATTGTTCATCTGAAATAGAGCACAATGTAAACAAAGAAACAATAAAAAACTAGAAGAATTGTCGGAATGATTAGTCACTAAGCCCAAAGAATTAGCTTTGTTTATCCTGGCCAAGACATCAATCTCATGTGTTTTCATCTTGGAATAAAGATCATTCAAAGTGAGTGTTTCCATGTTAACAGAATGATTAATAGTAATGATTAACACATTCCAAACAGACATGTCAAAAGCATTTAAAATTTGACGAGGATTGTCAGAATCAGAATATGTGACATCTACAGATTGAAATCAATAACAATTTTATTGAAGCTATCAAAAAGAGCATCTACTGATTCTCCAGGTTTCATCTTAAATTTAGAATACTCCTTTTTGAATTGATTCTGACGCACACCTTTAACAGACTTAGATCCTTCATCATAATCCGCTAGAGTGGTCTAAATTTTATTTGCAGATTTAAGGTGAGCAATTCTGACAAACTCGTTTATATTTAAACCTTGCAACAAGATATTTCTAGCTTTATCATTAGCTTCAATATCAGAGGAATTTTCAGTTGTAACAACAGAAGGCACTTCATATGTATTTTTCAACTTTTTGCAAGATAGAATTACCTTGTGTTTGAAGAAAAACCTCCATGCGTATTTTTCAATAAAGATAATCTGATCCATAAAAAAACAGTGGCTTACCTAAAAAACGATAACAATCTGATGCCATTGAAACATGTTTTGATACCACTTGTAGGATTGTCGATGGTAATCAGAGGGCGGTGAATGATTGTAACGCCTAGCGGAAGCTTTTTCTCAAAAACACAAAAAAACAGTAAAAAAAAAATTTCCTCAGGTTATTGTAGTAACCTCACAGAATAGCAGGATCGTCGATGGCAATCAGAGTCGTCGCTCATTTCCATCAACGAGTCTTATGCAAAATCACGGCCCCTGCTCTATAATTTTTTAATCAATACGACGTGGCACCGCTCAATACTTCGATCCCGCAGAGAAGAAAAAATTGCAGACACTCACAACCATCAGCAAACCTCCACCATGGCTCAATACTATTTTTTTGTTCAATGCAACACCACGGTGCTCGCAAGTTTCGGCCGTATATATATGCAACCGAGATATCTCCTATTCAATCTCTACTCAAAACCCTAAAACAACTCATCCAACTAGGCCTAGACCTTTTTACATCAACTAGGCTTTTGGCTCACTAATTTTCAAGGGACTAAAAACCCTTCCTAACACGGGTTTTTACACTTTTGACTTTTCAATTCATCACGTGTCGAAGCCTTCAGGACCACACCTCCCGTAGCTTCTTTACACATCCATCACGTGTCGTTGCCTCCGGACCGCACATCCGTAACTCCAACCCGTATCATCCATCTCTAATCTCTATGCGCCCAACATGAGCCCGACCATCTCGAGTAACCTCCTTGAATGTCTAAACCTCAGATCTCCCATTCTAGTCCCAGTCCACCTCATCATCAATCATGATCGCCTTCATACTCAACCTGCACATACAAAGACCAAAGAACATTTTTCTGGCACAAGTTCGTCTCAACTTGACCAAGATCAGTTCACACACGTCACACGTCTCACAACACATCGATAAATAATATTATTAAATATTCATCATCATAAATTAACCATTATCAATTATTCATCACCAAAATATCTTAGACCTAATCACATGGTCTAACACTTTATTGCTTTCTCTTTCACGTGTCTATAAAATAGCCAATGAGACTCCTTATTTATAGCCTAGTGATGAAATGCCTATCATGTGCCAAGGTTTCAAGCTCAGGCCCAGGTTTTCCAATAGTTACAGCTAATGAGTTTAGTCATAATACAACGATGTGTGAATGAATCGAATACGATAAATTAATATAACGCTTTGAAAAAAACCATTACGATAAATTATTTTGAAAAGATAATGAAGGAATGATCTTAATTATTTATTTTGAGATAGACGTAAATCATAAGTTATAGGTTAAAATGACGCTCCGTGCGTGCGTGCGGTCCCGTCGTTGCAAGCGGTCCTGGCGCAGCGGACGGCCAGCTGTGGAGGCCCATCCGCCGATCCGCGCGGCGCGGCCTGCGCGAGCTGGTTTCCGATCCGGTCAGAATCTTGTTCGTCCGATCGACAAGCTTGCGGCCCAACGCGCGCGCGGTCAAAACCTACGGAAAGAGCAGAGCGTGGCACCGACGAGCGCGCACACCCAGAGTGCCAGAGGATCCAAGGAAAGCTACCATCAAGCGTGCGCGACAGCTAATGCACATCCTGATGCAGGAAGGATCTAAGAAAAGTCTACGCCGTGGCAGAGTTAGAAACATATGATAAGCATATCTATTTGGAAATATATATTCGCCCTAGGGAATGGATCGATTCTCTTTTCGTTGCAGCTGTCGCCTAGCTATCTTGGACACTGCACCATTGGAAACACATCGCACGGTATACATGATAATTGGAGCGGGGATGCCTCGCCATTCGATCGAGAGCCTAGCTATACACCATAGTTTGATTCGTAGCAGCTCACCAAAGTCAAGTTGCTGACATACACTACGTACTGTTTTCCTTAAAAGAAAATGTTTTCCTTAAAGAAAATTGAGTCATATTTTTTTTTGTCTTTTAGTTTGTTTTTCTTTATTTTATCCCGGTTAGTCAACCCTTGAACACTCGCTGTGTACCGGTGCCTACGTATACTGAACATCGATTCTTCCGACTACACACACCCACCCTCCCTTTTTCTCTCGTCAAGAGTGTCACAGGAGGAGGGGAAGCCGCTCAACAGATATGGTGAAGGAAAGCGTCGAGGAAGCACTCCTGCTCCCAAGCTCAACAGATGACAACGAAGAGGGCTTGGGAGTGCGTGAAGAGGTGAAGAAGCAGCTATGGCTGGCGGGGCCGCTGATCGCCGGCGCGCTGCTGCAGAACGTGATCCAGATGATCTCCGTCATGTACGTCGGCCACCTCGGCGAGCTACCCCTCGCCGGCGCCTCCATGGCCAGCTCCTTTGCCACCGTCACCGGCTTCAGCCTCCTGGTACGTACGCACGCAAGTTCACAGCTCACATGCGCAGTTTTTGGTTGCTCGGACTTCGATCGCTTTGTTGCGCTTAAAACGGGATTTCATTGGGTTTCGATCCGTGTTGAGATTTTTCTCTGATAGCTTGGCCAATCTACATATCTTGCTCTAGCCTGCTCAAATCAATTTTGGGGCCTCGAGGGACATTATTTCAGAGAGGCTATTCTTCTTTTAGAGGAGATTAGTTTTATAAAGAAAATGTCAAGACTATCACTACTATGGGTCCATGAGTTGCTTTCCATTTAAGACTTCCTCTGCTCGGATGACGACAAAGATCAGGGGTTCTCCAATATTAGTTCATTTATTAGTTGCCATCTCAATGTTTTCCTGCTTGAGTCTTAGAGCCGTTTCGTACTGAAGTACTTAACCTCTAATATTACGTATGTCTGATTTTAAAGAAAGTAGAGACTTGAACACATAACTTCAACCACCACAATCTTATTTTTACCACTAGAATACATGGGTGTCCAAAAATCTGTAAAAACAAAAACAACAAACATGTACTACTTAAATTTTCTTGAGGCCACGTGTGGATTCTTTATAGGACTTTCGTATTCTATCATTACTCAGAAATTTCACGAAATCTGACCAGTTCCACTAGTGACGTGTATATCAGAAAATACCATCACTTTTTGACTAAGAGCATGTCCAATGCAGGTGCTTAGAAAGATGCTTAGTAATAAAAAACTGATTTTTCTTGCCACATAGGATAGATAATGTGCTTATTTTGAAGCATCGATGCTTAAATAAGCACCGGTGCTTAGTAGGTGCTTATGTGTATAACTATATCTATTAATAGATAATATAGCATCTAAGCACCTATGGAAGAGATGCTTGCATTGGAGGAAATAACTTTTGCATGGATGCTTGATGATGTGGCTATATTCTCTCTCTTTAAGCACTCATATATAAGCATCTTGCATTGTACATGCTCTAATAAGTTTCAATTTTTCATCATATATATGGCGTTTTGACAAAATCAAAACCCTTTGATCAAGACAAAATGTTTTACCTTCAAATAATAGGGAATTTTTAGCCCAACGCCATCGTATCTTCAGGTAGCTCTAATTCATCTCATCTAACTCCAATGACGTCCCTTGCACCCTAGCTTTCTTGCAGCATGATAGTTGTCACTATAAGATATGTAGAGAAGAATTGATCCGGCGTAATCACAGGCGGGTAGCTGTAGTCTTATATTATACTATTGTCAGATGGTGAACAGAGTACACCGAAAGCCAACAGAAAATAACAGAGTAGAGCGAGTTCTCAGGGAGCAGTTCACACACGTCGCAGCGTGGGATACATGCTCTGGACTCGTTCAACAACGACTACAACTAAGCACTAGAACTAGAATCCTCTCAGTACCTGTACAGACTCATTTTAACAGCCACTGCCCCTAGAGCTGGGCCGCATCGACTAGGGTTGATCGGATAGTTGGGGAATTTTTTAATTAATTAATTTTTTATTCTAAATTACAATATTATACCTATGTTTTTTTAGATTTGACCATATGTCAGATGTCACCGTATGGTTGGACGACTTAGCCTAGTCGCCCAACCGTTAGGTGACACATGGCCAAGTTGTTCAACCATTAGGCGACTAGCTCAAGTCGTCTAACTGTTGGGCAACAAGACCCTAGTCGTCCAATCTAGTCGATTGGACGATTTAAAATAATACTATAATTATTTTTGTTAATCCGATGAAAATAATTATGAGGGAGTAAATGGTGATTTTTTTAATATTATATTTAACAAATCTTATTTGTATGTTGTTTTTATTTGAAATAAAAGGGCAGATAATATCGGTCGATCCGTAACCGTCGTGACCGCTCTAGGCCGGCCTTGACCTCCCCAGCCTCCTCGACCAGAGCACTGTCCTTGTCGGTGGCCTCCACCATCCGCGCGAGAGGTAGAAGGCCAGCATCGCTCATCTTGCAAAACATGAAGAAGTCAGTACATAGTTCCAGACAAATCTGTTTCTCCAACGTGGGTCCAGTCTCTAAGCCCGTCGGGGTGTCCGTGTACAGACGACCCCCAACTGGTCGCCTCATCCCTACCCTCAGGATGTGGGACACTACGGCTCACGCGGTGCTGCGCGTCGACGTGCTAGTCCAACAGTTCGAAAGGCCAGTCCGAACCACCAAGGTCGTAAGCCATATTTGTAAATCAATTTGAAGTTAGTAATTATGCCACAATTACTGGTTTACTTATTAATAGCGTAGCTCTGAAAATTCTTCAAATCATTCCTAGCCGATTTCACATATGCTATTATGCCTATTTAATTCTCATTGGTGCATACGCATTTATCTACCTCTATAAATAATTTTACGTCTTAGGGTCACTCGACTAAATTCTTCTCTCTTGGTACCGATTCTTTTCCAGTAATTAATACACGCATGACGATTTACTTACAGATATAATAGAAAGTAAATTGTAAATAATAATTAAATGATTTATACTAAGTCATCGCTGTGAGATCCCTAAATTCTATTTTAGTCATTTGTGGATTTTTATGACTCAAATGCTATTTAAATTGTCGCGTACAATTTTAATCGCTACGCGTAATCTTAAATCGTTGTGTACTATTTTAAATCGGAATGTGCTATTCTAATCGTCACGAGTAGTTTTAAATCTTTTAATGGCTATTCATTATACTAATAATTACGAATACTTATTGATTATTCTAAATGGCAATACAACAATTACCAACTAAATTGGCGTTAGTTTCTAAACTACACATCTAATGATTTCAGTTGCTATCCTACCATGTTTTCAAAATAAATGTACAAAGAAATACAGAGAACTCACCATTATCGATACGCAGATCTCTCCTCCTCTCTTCTGCTCTCTCTTCTCTCCGCCTCCTCTCCTCTTCCTCTCCTCTCCTCTCCTCTTCCTCCGCCTCTCCTCTCTTCTCCTCCTTTTCTTTCCTCCTCTCCTTCTCTCTGTTAGAGTTTAATCTTGTCATTAGTGCATATCCATGCTTTTAATTATGTGCATGCATGTAGCGATCATCAGGTATATAGGATTTTGCTTTTCATAGTAGTGTGTGGTGCCTGAAGAAGCTTGTGGCAGCACGTGAGATGCGTACGCAAGAATGGCAGAGGAGCCGTGCGATGCGGCCGGATGGAAGGCATCATTATCTTGCATGTGTTAGGATTATGTGCATCAGTAGTTAGTAGATGCATGCAGGTGATGTGCGCTAAGCCGGGTCCAAGGGAAAAGCCACGATGTGAAGTAGTGATTGGTGGAGGTCGTGGCTTGCATGCATGGTCTTTGCATGTTGCATTAGTTTAGGAATATGGCATTAGTGTCACGGCTAAGTGGATGGCCAGGTTCTTATCTCTTGCCTGTACTTAGTCTATAAATTAATGGATAAAGGCGAGAGCCAAATGGTGTCTGCGTCAACAAAATCAGCTCTCTGTGTGTGTGTTGTCCAGCCCCTGTTCTTGTGTCCAGTAGAGAAAAGAATCAGGCTAGTGAGTGTTTGTGAAAAACACCAAGAGTGAGGAAGTGATTTCCAACAAGAGATGGAGTGATTCCCAACATTTGGTATCAGAGCAAGGTGATGATGAAGACGATGCCGCGTGGTGACGACTCACCGAGCGGAGCTATTGTGAGTAGTGGCTTGGGCAACTCGACGACGACTACGATGGCGGGGAGGCTTCCATTCCCGATGCTGACAAGGACGAACTACGCGGCGTGGGCGATGAGGATGAAGTACCTCCTACGAACCAATGGCGTGTGGGGTGCTATTGATCCTGAGAAGGCGTCCGGGGCTGTTGATGAGAGCAAGGACCAGCTGGCCTTGACGATCATCTCGCAGTCGATCGACGACGAGACGCTGCTGCGAGTTGCTGAGAAGGAGACCGCCTCTGATGTGTGGGCGGCGTTGCGCTCTATGCATGTGGGCAGCGGCGTGTCCGGAGGCAGAATTCAGTCCTTGCGGTCTGATTTTGATAACCTCAAGATGGGTGATGCAGAGTCCGTGGATGATTTCGCGGCGAAGTTTACGGTGCTAGTTGGGCGCATTCGTGAACTTGGAGAAGCGATGGACGAGAAGTACGTCGTGAAGAAGCTGCTGCGAGCCGTCTCCACCAAGTTTGTCAATGTCGCTTCATCGTTGATGTTGTTTAGTGACATCAACAAAATGGCCATGCAGGAGGCCATTGGGTCACTGAAGGCCCATGAAGAGCTGCTCAAAGGACGAGAGGTCCAAACAGATGAGCAACTTCTCATGATAAGAGGACTTGACTCGTCGCGAGGACGAGGCCGCGGCCGTGGACGTGGTGAATGGCGCAAAGATAAAAGTAAGGTACAATGCTACAACTGCGAAGAGTTTGGACATTTTGCTTGGGAATGTCCTGAGAAGAAGAAGAATGAAACTGCACTCCTTGCCGCAGCATCAAGCAATTATGAGCCAGCTCTCTTGTGAGTGGAGACATGATGCCAAGATTAGGGGGATAATTGTTAGAGTTTAATCTTGTCATTAGTGCATATCCATGCTTTTAATTATGTGCATGCATGTAGCGATCATCAGGTATATAGGATTTTGCTTTTCATAGTAGTGTGTGGTGCCTGAAGAAGCTTGTGGCAGTACGTGAGATGCGTACGCAAGAATGGCAGAGGAGCCGTGCGATGCGGCCGGATGGAAGGCATCATTATCTTGCATGTGTTAGGATTATGTGCATCAGTAGTTAGTAGATGCATGCATGCAGGTGATGTGCGCTAAGCCGGGTCCAAGGGAAAAGCCACGATGTGAAGTAGTGATTGGTGGAGGTCGTGGCTTGCATGCATGGTCTTTGCATGTTGCATTAGTTTAGGAATATGGCATTAGTGTCACAGCTAAGTGGATGGCCAGGTTCTTATCTCTTGCCTGTACTTAGTCTATAAATTAATGGATAAAGGCGAGAGCCAAATGATGTTTGCGTCAACAAAAATCAGCTTTCTGTGTGTGTGTTGTCCAGCCCCTGTTCTTGTGTCCAGTAGAGAAAAGAATCAGGCTAGTGAGTGTTTGTGAAAAACACCAAGAGTGAGGAAGTGATTTCCAACAAGAGAGGGAGTGATTCCCAACACTCTCCTCTCTTCTTCTCCTCCTTTTCTTTCCTCCTCTCCTCCTCCTCTCTTTCTCTTCTCTCTTTCTCCCCCTTCCTTTCTTTCTCTCGGGCAAAATGAGAGCACAGCCGAGCTGGCCGCGTGGCGTTTCAGGTAATACTTGGGTGAGTAGCCCAAGTCGCCTAACCGTGGAGCGATATATGGTCAAAACTACAAAAACGCATATATAATATTGTAATTTCATTAAAAAATGATTATTTAAAAAAATCGATAGTTGGGAGAACCCAATGGAGAGAGGGGGTGCCCTTTGTATTGGCATCTAAAAGTGGGCCTGGGTTGTTAAGGAGGTGGCAATGCGATGGAGTTGTTGTTTTGCGAGAACTTTTACTCTTAAAAATGTAGTTATGTGAACTTCATACTTAATTGTGTAATTGTGTGATTGTTTTGACACAAAAGTTGTAGTTTTGCCAAATTTACTCAACTATTTTTGATATAAAAGTCCAAAAAGTAACATATAGAAAATTCATGTGAACAAAACAAGAACCAAAAACATGATTTCCTACTAGTACTATAAAAACTGTTTTTATATAAACAATTTTTTAAAACACTGCATCCAAACAACTCCTAGGCAGTTGTTGTGTACACAAATTACTCATGGTTTTAGTGTCAATGCTATCTATTGACCTGCAAATGCACAAGAACTTATAGCATTTTTGAATGAGAAGAGTTATTGTATCCATGAATAATAACCCACACGTACTGGCGACTCCATGGCTAGCACAACAAATTTAAGGGAAATTCCCAGGTACTTGTTTTAAGCAATTAGGTCTCCTCTAATCTACCATAAATGATTCTGAAGGTAGCTAGGGATACTTATCTTGTCAGCGGTCATAGAAATTTTCGAATGAGTGTACAGGATCCATTAGGGCTTGTACAATAGTTTCTCTTAAAGTTGTGTATAAGATTTTCACCTTACCCTAAAAACAACACTAGAGATAACCTCTCTAATAACATGTCTATTGAGTTGTCTTTAAGGAAGAATACAAGCTTTTAATTCTTGCATATACATGTGAAATGTGGTGATCAACACTAGCCTGCATCTTGTGGCTCTTTATGATATACTTTTGGCCTCAATGCTCTTTGTGCAAAGAAATAACTCCACCGATGTACCAAGAAATCTACACAAGATTGTAATATTGTATATTCTATCTTGCTCTACAAATCTCAACTACTCCAGGCTTGACCAGTCACCATTCACTAGTCCATACTTCCAATCCATGTCCATGAGCAAACCAAAGTTTGCACAGCATAGTTCACTTTTCCCAAATCATGTTACTACATCTTCCTAGTACACAAGATGTTTAGTTTGGGGCCTCAACATGGGTAATGACATATCAAATTACCAATGCTATTGCAACAATTCATCTACTTAAAGAGATAAACATTAGTCCTTCTCTCGACATGGTCTCAGCAAACACCATAAGCAAAAGCAGAAGTGCAAAACTATGAAATTTTTTTAAGATGTTCCATACCCTGTACATCATGAAACAAAGTTCATGCACAGCCAACCAATAAAAGGATGTTACAAGTGGAACAGTTTAACAATAATATTGCTTATATTTCTGGAGTTAAATAACACCACCGTTCATGCCAAAACTAAAAGGTCACCCCACCAATCCACCATCTTAGCGTGGTTCTCCACGTATAGTACCATAACTTATGTTTAACTACTGCAGAAGATAACTTTCTAGTTATATCCAATTGTCCATCTTTCTACAAATTCCTTTTAGGTGGTGATCGGTTCGGCTGAAAAGCTCGTGGCTTATGGCTGAAAACACTGTAGCTGGCTGAAAAAAGCACTGTAGCTGACAGAGGCTTATTTAGCATAATTAAATTTTAAAAAATTTTAAAAATAAAAAAATATGTTAGCCCATTACGTATAATACAAACAAATACGGGAAAAAAAAGAACCGGCAAAAAAGCTCAACAAAAAGCCAAAAGTTCAGAAAAAAACGAAACTTATGAATAGTGAAAAATAAGCCAGAAGCCGAAGCCGAGTTGATCAGGGCATAGTCAGTTGATTGTTGATATTGAGTAAGCCTGGTGTCTACAGCTACTCTAGGGAGAGCAGGAGTTGCTGAATAGGACTGCAAAAAACTGATAATTTACCTCCAGATATGAATAAGCAATGTTAGCAAATTTGAACAAGAACTATGCAAGATCAAACCACATTTTAAAGAAACACCCAGAACTACATAATCGATTATGTAATTGGTGTTCCAATCCAATGGAGAACATGAAAAACCAGTAGATGAAATCATGGTGTATTGTGTTCAATGAAGTAAAACAAATTGAAATTAGTATGTGTGAATTGGTGATATGGCATGGATTGTTCTAGTAAAAATCGTCCTTTCCACTATATTTACCACAAATCTACACATCCCCGCTTGATCTTTCCCTCCCTTTCAAACATTCTTTGAAGCAATGAAGACAAGCTTGCCTCATAAAAAAATGAAGTGAAACAATATCCTCAAAGCTACCTCAAAGGGGAAAAAAAAGAAGTCATAAACACACCCTTAAATTCTAATTTTTAGTTTGAAGATGCACATGCAAGAAACTAACAAGTTATACCTAAAAACCTAAATGAGAGAGCAGATAACAAGCTGGTATCAGTGACATTCTTAACTTAGTGACTGCAATTGAATGATAGACAAACCATGCCTAATTATTGTGCTAGTTGCCAAACTATTGCCAAATGTGCTCAACTAAGTCCCTCGAGTTGGACATGTGTTGGTCGAGCACAAATGGCAATGTTTCTTCTTAGCATGTCGGCAAAGCATGGTTTAGGGCCGTTGTTGATTTTTGGAGGTAGAAATCGATGTTTCTGAAGTCTCATTCAAGTCAAGAGGACTGGTAACCATTTTCTTCTCATCTTCTAGTATTGTGCTTGTGAGGAATGATGCATGCTTTCATGATATTCCCAATAGTGACTCGTGACCATGATCTTGCTGGATGATGCACAATGGTGAAATGAGATTGCAAGACATCAAATGCCCGTTCAACATCCTTCCTTGCCCCTTCTTGATATTGTGCAAACAATTTGTCCTTCACTGTTTGGGGGAGCGGGACTGCCTTTTCGTGCAATCTGCCCTATGTTAGCTACAAAGTCTAACACCATGGTATATCAGACATGCATGTAGTAAAAAAGCTAGCAACATGGCATACATTATTGTAGAAACAGAGGCTGAAGTCTGTATGGTACAAGCCTTCTAAATCGCAAAAAACAAATGAAATTACTTGAAAATATCTTAAACACATGCTAGCCGTATGTTGGATTAGTAAAGCTGAGCTTGACATGAAAGGCCATAAAAACTCATGATCTATTTATTAGTTATAAGCAAGGAGACTAATTTGCAATATGAGCACCCTGTAGAATTCAAATCAGGTGGCGATGGATGACAATCATAAGCAAGTTTTTAAAGACTAAAAATCATCATCACAATACTATCCATGCAATTAAGAAGGATCACTTGAAAATGTGGACAAATTAGTGAATTCCTTATATTGGACCATTAACAATTAATGCTGAAAATAGATAGATGGTAGACGAATGGCCCCTGTCTTCTACGCACAACCTATTCTTACAAGTTTCAGTACATGAAATGTTCCTATTTGTGAAGACCACTTTTTTTTAGATTTGAAAAAATCTTTCTCCCTCCCATATGTTATTGCTGTTCTTTTTCTGCCTTAAAACCAATAATGTTCACAATTAAAAATTAATGGTGGTGTACCTAGAGGAACTACTAGATTTCCAAAATAGTTCCTGAAGGTCAGACTCAATTCAAACCATCCACTTTTAGAAATTAATAGTAGATACCCAAGCAGTAAGATCATACTTCATACATACATACGTACGTGCGTGCGTGCGTGCGTGCGTGTCATTATCGATATTAAAGACTACAGATAACAACATCCAACCCATAAATAGCCTCAACATTTTCTGTAAGAAAGCTGATAAACTTTGCATGTCATCATAAAATCCTATGTCAAAGCTTCCCGAACGGATGATATACTAAGAAGACTAATCAAATTTCTTTCTCCTTTCTCAATTAGCCAATCTAGCCTGTCAAAGCTTTAATCGTCCGTTAGAGACATTCCAGTCCTTAACCATTCCAAGCCAACTAGTAACAATCTTTTCCATCTATGTTTATTAGGAGGAACTTTTCAAATATGCATTTGTTCCTTTGGGTCCAGATATTCCAACATCACAAAGTGAATCACTCATTCGAGAATATATTTTTTTTGCCAGCAGCCTGTGATTTTGCTAACACAACATATTAAAAAAAAACTCAATAGTAGTGTCCCAGAAAATCTGAATTGTCCTCCAGCAGTCCTTGCTGAACTGACATTCAAAGAAAAGATGCACCCACTCATATCATCCACATTTGCTTGACAAAGAACACACTGTATTAGATCCACTTTGAAATTCTTTTCTGAATATTAGACCTTTGTGTTGATTTTACCATGTAGACGAACCCATAAGAATACTCTTCGTGTTAGCATACACCCATTATTCCAGATCCACCCATGAATAGGAGATGTTTCAATATTGCATGTTAAAGACAGATAAACCTTCTTTGCGCTAAACAAATTACTTTCCCACATAAAACACCAAACATCTCGATATTGAGGAATATGCAGCAGAGAAATCCTACTTCCGAAGTTCCTGAAGGAGAACATAGATCCCTGCCACAACAACACCGGACCTCTAGCGGCCATCTTACAAAGGCCACGACACCATCCTCCGCGTCCGCGGCACGGCCATCTTACATGTAAAGGATGAACTGTGGACACAGCTTCAAAGGACAACAAGGATTGAAACGAACTAACTGAAAACACAAAATTAACTCATGCCACTCCCTTAGCAAACTCAAAACTCCCAGAAGGACCAACAATGTCGGTTTAGAGAATGGATGCAAGAGGACGTGCATTCGATGGCGGCGCTAGTCAGAGGCGGAGCTGGGCCTCGGGCCGCTGGGGTAATGGCTCGAGGCCCAGCTGATAATTTCCTTTCTGTTTTATTGTAGGCTCAGTTTACAATTTCCTTTTGTCTTTTTTTAGTGGGCTGGACCCGAGGTCTAGCTTTAGGCTGGCTACGCCCCTGGCGCTAGTGATGGTGCGAGGTGGTGGCATGGCGATGGTAGGACACCCTCAGGCCTAGTTTCCTCCATGTGTCGAATTGGCGTTTGATTTGGGGTTTTTTTGGTAGAAAGTTGCGTTTGACAGATGGTGGGAGCATCCCGCCTCGATCGAAGCCCTAAACCCATGATCCAAATGCCCTACATTGCAATTTTTCAGATTTTCACCGAATAAGCATTTTTCACCTGATACATTGCCTATTTATCTTACCTTTTATTTTCAAAATGTTCATAAAACTTACCTCGTAGTGTATCCAGACTATGTTTATTTTAAATATATACATATTATTGTTCACTTACTTATTTTCAATCTATCTTGTTTTGTATATTTTTTATTTTTTATTTTATTGCTCTCAGTTCACTATTGAGATCATACACTGTAGAGCATCTTGATTTGATAGATTATGTATTATATGGCGAAACAACCTTGTTCTAAGAGTGGGCCCTCGTGATTTTTGCA
Organism: Dendrocalamus sinicus; assembly: GCA_036346575.1. Classification (NCBI taxonomy): domain Eukaryota; kingdom Viridiplantae; phylum Streptophyta; class Magnoliopsida; order Poales; family Poaceae; genus Dendrocalamus; species Dendrocalamus sinicus. The sequence goes on along the minus strand of CM070656.1, from coordinate 16,067,807 downwards.
AGATCAATGTAACACAAAACAATCACATTAGGCACTAGGCTCACTTAAATCTATGTTACTAAGCCACAAATGCCACTAATCAAGGGATCAGTACGGTAGGAAAATCAACATTCTAATATTCTATTATATGTATTCTCTAAGTTGTTCTCTTGTGCAAATCAAGATATTTCGAATCAATTTGTTAATGATAGAATTAACAAATGCCCCAAATATGTATGTTTTCATTCTAATAGCCTTCTCATTTTCCTACCTCCTCAATCAGCTTGGAATGGCAAGTGCATTGGACACCTTGTGCGGCCAAGCGTTCGGAGCCAGGCAATACCATCTCCTCGGCATCTACAAACAACGGGCAATGCTTCTGCTCACTGCCGTAAGCATCCCTCTCGCAGTCGTCTGGTTCTACACTGGCCAGATCCTCATCCTGTTCGGCCAGAACCATGACATCGCCATGGAGGCCGGCACCTACGCCCGGTGGATGATCCCGGCGATCTTCGCCTACGGTTTACTCCAGTGCCACGTCCGGTTCCTGCAGACGCAGAACATCGTCCTCCCTATGATGGTGAGCGCTGGCGCGGCTGCGCTGTGCCATCTCGTCGTGTGCTGGCTGCTCGTGTATGGTGTTGGGATGGGCAGCAAGGGCGCAGCTCTTAGCAACGCCATCTCCTATTGGATCAATGTGATCCTATTGGCTGTGTATGTGAGGGTGTCAAGTGCCTGCAAGAGGACATGGACTGGGTTCTCTACGGAGGCCTTCCATGATGTACTCAGCTTCTTCAGGCTCGCAGTCCCGTCCGCTCTGATGGTCTGGTGAGTGCGCTTTACACTTCCTGATGATGTTCTTGTGTGGTTCTTGATCCAGCTTGTGTTGTATACTTTTATTACACAATGTTGACAATGACAATGTGATTGCAGCTTGGAAATGTGGTCGTTTGAGCTCATTGTGCTCCTTTCAGGCCTTCTTCCTAATCCAAAGCTGGAGACATCCGTGCTATCGATCAGGTAATGGTAGATTGCAGTCAGTAGTCACCACATTTGTACTGAATTTGTAGGTTTATGCATGCCTCCTTGCTGAATGCTATATACTAGTGCATTCTTGACAGCCTCAACACTGCTGCCTTCGTGTGGATGATCCCCTTTGGCCTTGGCTCTGCCGTAAGGTAAACTTCTGAATCAAAGCTACCCTACCTCATAGTACCACTTGTGCAGTCATGCTCATTTTCTGTATCTCGATTAATTATGTAGTACTCGTGTCTCAAACGAGCTTGGTGCGGGGCGGCCCCAGGCCGCTCGCCTCGCTGTGCGTGTCGTCGTGTTCATGGCCGTCTCCGAGGGATTGGTGGTAGGGTTAGTACTGGTTTGTGTGCGCTACATCTGGGGGCATGCTTACAGCGACGAGGAAGAAGTTGTCAGATACGTAGCCCGGATGCTGCTGGTTATTTCAGTATCCAACTTCTTTGATGGAATCCAATGTGTCCTTTCAGGTACGGATTGTCTATATTTGGCCACATAACTAGTACAAATTTCCTTACTGGATATTACACAACTTTTTTTGTCACTGCAATTCCAATGCATCGGTCCTTACTAAATACTATTCAGCTAGAGATAAGAATAAAAAAACAAGGTATTACTGATTACTGAATTACAATCAGAGACAAGAATGTTCTCTTCTGAACTTTCTGATATATATGTAGGAGTGGCTAGAGGCTGCGGATGGCAGAAGATTGGTGCTTGTGTCAACCTTGGTGCCTACTACATCGTCGGCATCCCTTCGGCTTACCTCATAGCTTTCGTCTTGCGTGTCGGTGGAATGGTGCGCGCTTTTTTGGTTTCTCTCAAATACTGAAAAAAAGTTTTGCTCCCCTTAATTTTTGATAAGTTCCTATTTGTCAGTAGTTTTTGACTGATGTTGTGAGTTGTAACCATGAACGAACAGGGCCTTTGGTTCGGCATCATCTGTGGCCTGATGGTACAAGTCCTGCTACTCATGGCCATCACGCTATGTACAAACTGGGAAAAAGAGGTATGCATGCAAAGATCAATTCTAGCTAGGCCATTCTTGTTTGTCCGCTTAATTTGATCATTCTACAATTTAATTCATGGGTCATATTAAGACTGAAACTTCGAATTTACAGGCAACGAAGGCGAAGGACAGGGTCTTCAGTTCTTCTCTTCCTTCGGATTTCGCGACATAAAGATGCATTCTAGTGCTAGTGAAGTAAACAAACTGAATACGTGTGCCTCTCAACTTTTAACCCTCAATTCGCACGCCTTTGAAAATTTAACACTATCACTACGAATTCTTTTGATTCAAGGGATTCTCCTCATTTTTGCAGTGACAAGTGTCAAAATAGAAAAGGAGAGAAAATGAGGAGAATCCCTTGAATCAAAAGAATTCGCAGTGACAGGGTTAAATTTCTAAAGGCGTACGAATTGGAGGTTAAAAGTTGAGAGGCGCACGTATTCAGTGTCAAATATCGAAATTTCTCACGACGAGAAATTTCGATATTTGACACTGAATACGTGTGCCTCTCAACTTTTAACCCTCAATTCGCACGCCTTTGAAAATTTAACACTATCACTACGAATTCTTTTGATTCAAGGGATTCTCCTCATTTTTGCAGTGACAAGTGTCAAAATAGAAAAGGAGAGAAAATGAGGAGAATCCCTTGAATCAAAAGAATTCGCAGTGACAGGGTTAAATTTCTAAAGGCGTACGAATTGGAGGTTAAAAGTTGAGAGGCGCACGTATTCAGTGTCAAATATCGAAATTTCTCCCACACGACACGCTATGTACTGGTACTAATAAACATTAGCTCCTCGTCATTTGAAGTTAGAGCTGCATGGGTATAGCTTCTCCTTGGTAGATGCCACATTGCAGCATGCAGGGGATTAAGAAAAGAGGTGTATATTGGTACTTTCATATATACGCTGCCCTGAGAAGGTTGTCATACAGTGGATCGACGGAAATTTTGGTGAACAGAGCCTCGAAGGAAATGAATGACAGAACGGTTAACAGTGGCATGGTTTGAGTGTCAGAACGGCGTTTTGGGCTGTCAGTTCAATCCACAATCATGCGATAGACGTTTAGATTGGCACTTAGCTCACACGCTCAATGATTTTTCCACTGTGGTTAATCCGGAGCATCGATCATTTTGACATTATTGTATAGATTAGCAGACCCTAACTTAAATTGGTCCCTAGCTATCTGTACAGTTTGCTAGGTCCACAGTCCACTGTAGGGATAAATTACGGACTTTTAGCCTTAGCAGACTCTAATCTAAAACGGTCCCTAGCTATTAGAGAGAATCTTCCTCTGAAATTAGTACCACTGTTGTTGCAAGCCCAACATTAAGCACCCGGCAAATTGACATACACTAGTACTACTGAGTAGTAGAACTAGTACATTCAAAACAACCAAGATTCCAAGGCAAGTTACCATCAAATGTGACGGCTAATTTAATACTACTTGGTGTTAATTAACGAGAAACGTTTCATGACAAGCATATCTTTTTGGGATTAAAAAAACCAGTGATCGAACAGGGTAAGCACCGTCTGAAACTGGGTAGCATGGGAAATTTTCCACTTTGTTCCATTCCGATCCCATGGCTGCGATATCACTGCAAGGCGATTCGACAGCATGTTAACGCAGATTTGTAGGTGGGGAACTTGTTGGGCTAGGACATGTTAATAGAGATACAGTGGGTCTTGGGGGAAAATTGGAGACACATTTTTATCTTTGCTTAGATTTATAAACAATGATTTACTTATTAAATTAAGTATTCGCGAAAAGTTATAATAAAGCAGATTATGTACGAAAAAAGATGTCTAATAAGTGAACGGGAATGTTATCTTTACATACCCGACTGGAATAAACTATGTTAATATAAGAAACTATACAAAAGTGAGTTAAAAAAAGAAAAAAAGGAAAACAAACTCAGACCAAATGGAGATCTTCACCCTGAATAGAATTGACTCTCGCTTCTTTTTGGAGACGGAATTAACTCACACTTTCAACAACTCTGAATCAGCGAAGAGCATTCTTCTCCATCTATTCTATGATCTGAACCCCACCGAACCATCCAAGACACTGCAAGTCCTTCAAAGCCGAATAGGCCAATCGATTCCTTGAACGAGAGAACCTTCAGGCCACAGCACTATTCATTGCTGCAGGCCCTGTGTAACACACTACAACCCAAAATTCGCTCGTAACCCAGCCCATATGTGAGTCGGCACACATGCGTACCACTTTGTTTGGGCTTTCGTCCTTGTTACAACTAGAAAGGTTAACCCGAAAGTGATAAATATAAACTAGCAATGTGGTAACTAAAGGGCATAGTGTTATACTTTCCCCCCTTCAAATGATTGTCACCATTTGCAACGGTAAATGTCCAGAAACTCCTCTCATACACGACTTAGAGCATCTCCAACAAATCTTCTAAAGTACTCATATCCCCTATATTTTAGAAGAAAAGGTAAAAAAAGGGCTCCAACAGATCCCCTAAGTGGTACCCAAAAATATAGAGGACTCCATCCCTGATTTTTTGTCCCCCATATATGGAGGACGCACACCATCCTCTAAATCGGTCCCAACACTCCTGCGCCATCCGACCCCCTAAATTCTTTGGTTAGTAGTTTTTGTGGACCCAGATTTTAATTTAAGGGACCATATTTAGAGGACTTGTTGGAGGTTACATATTTTTAGTCTTCTATATTCTAAATTGTGTCCTCTAAAAAGTGATTTAGGGGATGAGATTTAGAGGATATTGTTGGAGATGCTCTTATGCCATGTGCCGCTATAGAGCCACATGCACACGTGGTGGCCTGTGCAGCAAGGGTTGTTGTGATATTATCTGTAACACCCTGTGGCCCAAAATTCACTCATAGCCTAGCCTCCAAGTGGGGCAGGCACGAATGCTGAACAACTCATTTGGGCTTTTGTTCTTGCTTCACCCGAGAGAATTAACTCGAAAGTACTATAATATGGGCTAACATGTATTATATGCTAGTAGAAGTCAATGTAAACTAGCAATATGATAACTAAAGGCAAAATTTCTAAATAAACCATATTTTAATGAATTTGCACAAATAAACCAACATTATTTTTTACAAAAATAAACCCTCAACGCATGGGCAACACGTGACTGAGGTCCGATTACGTAGTGCCCATGTGACCGAGGCCTAGTCATGGTCTGGCCATGTGACCGAGGCCCAATTGCGCTCTGGGTTGGTGACTGAGGCCCAATCGTCTATTGGGATAGCGATTTGAGGCTTGCACCTAACACCGCAAAAGCTAGAAAGGCTGAAAAGCTAGGTCGAATCTACAGTCTTCTAAATAACAACACTATTGGTCCAGTTTGTTAGGGCGAAGTGACCGTATTGTGCTACCTTTCTAGACTAAATTGGCAACTCGTTGACCTATTCTGCAGCCAATGATACCTTCTTGCAGACATGAGGGCACTTGCATTCACCAAAATTTACTTCGTACCACTACACCCAAACCACCTATAAAATTGGGTCACACCCTACCTCTACAGGCGACACTCCACTCTTCTACCTTCGAGCTAACACCCAAACCATATCAATGGCAGCTGCTGGATCCTCATCCAAGAAGGGAAGAGGGAAGGAAGAAGAAACCGATGAACCCTAGATGGCCAAAGTGTCATTGCAATGTTCCAACTATCTACAGCAAAGCCCATGGCACCGGTCCCTTTGCTTAATTTGCATGCTAGTGTGGGAATAGTAATGTTAGTATTCCATCTGGATATTCATCATACTTCCTCGAAATGTGACTAACTTGTTCTATGGTAGGGAAAATGAAGGTGCAATTTGAACTAGATGACAATTAATGGTGACCATGATCTTATCTTCTTTGGGCATGAACTTGTTGCTGCGTTGAACAAAAATGAAGGGGAATACCATGAGAGGAAACGAAAAGAGAAGGAGAAGCTTGGCAAGTTTCAGGAGGAGGCACGCAAGGCCGAGGAGACTAACATATGACCAAGGGACCTTATAGACAAGTACTGAGATGAGGTCACTGCGAGGAAGGAGCACACTCGTATGGGGGAGTAGGACGTATGTCCACAAACCTGACTTTCTTTCCAGTTTGCTAGTATTTTCAACTCCAAAGGGCTTACACGTATCTTCCCTGTAGTTTACATTGATGGTTCGTTCATGTTGGCATATGTGCTGTAACACCCCTGTTTTTAAGGGACGGGAATGTCGATACTTTCCGTAACAGCTCAGGAGTTCAGTTACGGACAAAACAAGTATCATGCCTGCTCACGTACATTTAAAAGAGTTAGTTTAATTAAAGTAAGACTTAACAGTCATTTAATAATTCTAAGGGCATCCAAGCCCAAAATATAGCTTACAATCAGAAGATCTTCAAGAAAACTCCACAGGAACGCTTGAGTGCGGTCGCAACCCTAATGCGTAAACTTGTAATATCCTGTCCTCTTCTGATCTCTGTGGGGGAAAATAGAGCAAGTTTGAGTACAACCAACCGTACTCAACAAGTCACACGGAGGCTACCATTAATTACATGCAGGGTACATCAAGTGATGGGGAAAAGTTTATTATTTTATGTGGATGCAGTTTTAGTTGGAAACCAGTTGAAAACTGAAAAAGGGTACTTCATTAATAAAAGGGGGTTTAAAACTTGATTACCAACTTTCAACGTTACCAAACCATTCTCAAATCTACTTATGCTTTGTTGATGGATTCACCCCGTAAACACAGCTTCATTTACCGGAAGCACGGCGTATTCGAATACCATTATTCAGACTCTGCAGAGCTGCCCTGCTTTACCCACAAGATTCCTCAACCCTCATGACTGAGTTGAGAAAACAAGGCTGTTCACTGCTCAATTCTTTATATAGCCTCCACCTAGTAGACTTCCTCAACAAGTCCATGCCACAACCTCTGACTTATCTCAGCCTACTATTATGTGGACATCTGATAATCAAATCAAGAATAAAAACAACAGCGCCAACTTCCATACGGCCCTTCTCTGCTCCCCTTCCGTATGGACTTCACACTTTGCCTTCACCTTGCGTTTGTAGAGGTTCAATCAAGTTTTGAGCAGTTACTAGACCAGATTTGACGTATCAACGCTTGTGGTTGGGCGATCACTATATTCTTTACTCAGCATAAGGGTCTAGTCCTTGTATTTTCACCGGTGGCAAATTCCCTTCTACAAATCTGTCCAGTGCTTTAACACTCCCATTGATTTGTAACATTTTTCTTCACCCTAGGTCACAGGATCCAGCGATCCTCGCTTATCCTAGAATCACTTCCCAAATAAAATACCAAATCTTATAGTAACAATAGATGTTGATTCTCTAATCTACCATAATTACATATTATTGTACTTAATATTACTATGTCTTGTCAAGGTGAATATGGCTATCAAATTAGACTGGGCTTTTTCGAGTGGTAGGACATAACTAGTATCATGTCATTCTAAACATTTATTGTACATAAAAAACAGTGCGCAAATAGCATAATGAAAATATAAGTAAATAAATAACTTGGGAAATGTATGATCAACATGCTCAAAAATATGTGTGACTTGCCTTGCGGGCCTACGATTTTGATAACTTCGGATTCTTCGGTTTCTTGAACTTGAGCTTGACCTTCTCCTTCTTGCTCCGAATGGTCTTCGATATCGAGAACTAACGCGAAATAAAATAAATTAGTCCCCCGCTCGAAGGATTGAGCTAGGAACAAAGAAACAAAATGAAAAAGAAAATTCGATAAATCCAAATAATAGGGTTTTGGGTTTATAGGAGGGCTATTTGGGAAAATGGGCTTGAGATTTGGGTTGGCGGGCTCAAAAAGGTTCTAGGGAGTATAAACAAACATTTTTGGGTTTGGGTCAATACTGTTCATCGGGCTCGGTACTGTTCATTGGGTTCGGACCAGACTCGGTGAAGTGACTCGGTGCAACCGCTTCGGTTTGGGTTCGGTCGGGTGCAACCGATGCGGGCGAATGGACTCGGTTTAGCCGGGTCGAAGCGGTGCGGTCGGAGGAACAGTGCGTGTGCACTGTGCTTCTTCCTCCTTCAGCCCGCATGCACGCAGCGAGACAGGGGAGAGAGGCGGCAACTGGCGGTGGGGCTAGGGGATTTTGCAACGCACTTTGAAGGTATGGGCGGGTTCCTAGGAGTGAGGGGGTTCCATTTTTGGTGGTTGGAGGGCCGGCGGATGCGGCGTTCGCCGGCGGCGAGCTTCTCTTCTTTTGCGGTTATTTTGAAAATTGGGGCAGCTGGGAGGCTCTTAGGGCAATTGGGCTGGTGCTTGGGCACCACTGGGGTTCGGGGAAGCTTGGAGAAGGGTTGGCCGAAGCTCGGGAGGCTTGAGTTGGGCCGATCACGGTGGTGGTTTTTGGTAGTAGGGGGTGATCGGCACCGGGGAAGGAGAGGGACCGGGGAGCTAGGGCAGCACTTGGGGAAGGTTTTGGGGAGCCTGAGGGTGCTACTGGAGAAAGGAATTGGATAGTGGATGGCCGGAGGTGGGACATTGAGCTAGGGCATGGAATTGGGGATTTCCTCAATTACCTGCAATGGGAGGGGGGAAGGGAGCTCTAGGGCTTTCAGTGAGCTTCAGGGAGGTGTGAGGTTTATTGTGGAGGGGCGGGGTTGCTTAAATAGGTGGCTATGGCGGTTCGCATCGAAGAGGAGGAGGAAGGGGTATTTCGGCGGCAGTGGCTTAGGAATTAAGGTTTGCAAGGTGGACAGGGCTAGCTTGGACGTTAAGTTGCGGCGGTCAAGAAGTTGTCAGGGGCTGCAGGTCGGCCGTGAGAGGAAGGGGCGCGAAATGGCAGAGGGGGTGCACGAACGGCCGGTGACGCTGCCACGCAGTGTGGCCGTGTCAGGGCACGCCAGAGCGGGGCAAGCGAGGCGTACGGTGCCATGATGGGCGGGGTAGGCTGGTAGTGGCGTGCAGATGCGAGAAGGTGCGAGGAGGCGCGAAGAGGTCAGCGACAGCAAGAAATATCGGGCGGCGGCGAGATTTTTGCCGGACGCGAACAGTGTCGCGAAAAATCCACCCGTTCATGGCGTGATGACATGGATTAGTGAGGGGTTTGCATCAAGATTAGTGCGGATTAGAGCTAGGAGGCAAGACTGCAAGAGGGACTCAAATTCAACTCAAACTCAAAATCAATTTGATTTTTCAAATTTTCGGTTTGTTTCATGTGCCATAGGAGTAGCCACGCAAATAGATGCATCTAACCACACCCTGTGCGCTATGTAATTCCCATATTACTATCAAATTATGTAGGGCTTTTAATCTTACCTAGCCATGCTAGAGATTTGCCTTGTCCAAGCTTCAGTGCATGTTGATAGCATCCCCCTATGTCGCGATGCTAAATAGGGGAGGATGTGTAGTTGTAATAGCTTGCCCCTCATGTCGTGCTGCCAACAAGGGGATGTAATATAAGAATAGGGTATAAACAACAACAAAGAAGATCATAACATCAGGAAAATCATATCACGTGGTACTAAATGAGACCTGCGGACTACATGGATAGACTACAAAAGTGGTACTTCTAATCTCCCTGTACACGGTCTTGTGGCCTGCCCTATACCCTTCTTGGGCCAACAGTCCATCAGCGATCGTTGCTTAGGGCATATTCGATGGTCCTCACCTCAAGTGCTGCAGCAGGAGTAGGTGTGGCATATGGATCCACTGGGTACGCGGACTATGTGGGGGTGGCACGCTAAATAGCTACAAACCTCCAAGCATGTCGGGGGTCTAGTGATGTCGATGACAAACTTGTCCCACTGGATGTCCTGCGGGGATGTGCCCACATGTGCTACTCCTTGTGTCATGGACTGATACACACCTAGATGGCAAAACAAGATAACGATTAGCTAGCTGCATATGTTAGTCTGAATGTGGCAAAACCAAAAGTGATGGTGCCATGTATCTGGGTGGGTATCATGAAGTGTTGGGGCCATGAGAAAGAGATCGGTGCACGTATGCAAGTTTTGTTAGTTGTGAGAATAGAAAGCTAAATACACATTTTTCAATACACCTCTCTATCTAAACTGAATTTCATCTCTAATTAAATAAATAAACAGTGTGAAAAAATAGATCATTACTCACGAGACGAAATCCGAGATCACAGCCCCCTTTTTTTCCTCTACTCTTTTCTCCCTTCTAAACTTTTCCCCTGCCTGCCTTCGGAATTCATCTCGGCTAACAGGTGCACGAGGAAAGGCGTCACGCTGGAGCGCGTGGCATTCAGGCGGGAGGCGCTGGCAATGGCACTACCGCACTAGCACATGGTGTGGACTTGCTAGCGCGTGGTGAGGACGCTAGCGATGAAACATCAGACCTGGCGTGTGGCAGAGCTACCGAAAAAGAAGAGAAAGATGAATAGGGTTTCTGGTGATCAAAAGAGCTTTAACTTCTGGCTTCCGATTTATTTTTCACTATTCATAAATTTCATCTTTTTGTGAACTTTTGGTTTTTTGTTGAGCTTTTTTGCCGGTTCTTTTTTTCCCGTATTTGTTTGTATTATACGTAATGGGCTAACATATTTTTTTTAATTTTTTTAAATTTAATTATGCTAAATAAGCCTATGTCACTCTGATATTTTTCAAATGACTCTGATACTTTTCAGCCATAAGCCACCAAAAAAAGCCCAAATGATCACCTTGGTTGCGGGCTTATCTCTTCTCCACAGTCACTTTTAGAGCAACTCCAAAAGATTAGCCAAAAGAAGTATCTAAATTTAGTGATTTAGCTATTCTCTAAAGTGAATCTCACCCAAAAAAATAAGACTACTCCAACAGGCTATCTAAACTAGAGGGCACGCGGTGGGTCGCGTACGCGCGGGAATGGGGCGCAGCGTGCGGGAAGGAAACGCCGACCGCGCCAAGAGGCTGGATGGTGAGCGAGGTAGGCTATCCAAAAATAGAGAGCGAAGGAGGAGGGATGGAGAGCTACTAAATTTGGAGAGTCATTTACAGAGTCTATTGGAGATGTTTTTTCTCCAAAAATAGCCAAATTTATCTTTAGAAAATGATTTAGCTCTTCTCTTGGAGTTGCTCTTAGCAAGGTATATTCTAGTTTGACTCCATTCTATTTTGAGCCCAGCTCTTTTGCACGACTTATTTCTGGAAACCAATCTCTTCTCTAATAATTCTAAACATTTTCTTTTCACGTATTCTCTTTTTTCTACTTATGCACAAGTCATCAAGAGAGATATTTTTAAAATATTACAGAGTAGACTTGATTGCTTAGATACTTCTCAATGATCACCTTATGATTTATATAGTCTCTTCTAGTCCTTCTCCAATTTATAGTAGAAATCCTAATATAAATAGAAGTAGAAGTTCTAATTCTAGTAGTATTCATCCAATACTCTTTATAACACATCTTTTTAAATTCTAAAAAACTAGAACAACAAATATAATCTACTAATAACCTTTGTCCGCTATATACAGTTTTTTTTTTGCATCTTGCAAAACTTTTCTCCGTACCATTCTCCTTATATTATTATATTTTGAAGTATGGAAGGAACATAGGAGCTACTATACATTATTAAAGATTAGCTAGTTTTGAGTTTGGCATATCTGGCCCTCCGTAGCATAGCAACGGCACTTTTGGCCCTCTTTCGTGTGGAATTCTAGTTATGGTCCACTCGCGCCGCCCCCACCACGCCAGCAGCTTTTTTTGGTATTGAAAATTTAAGCTTTCCTCCTTTTTATTTTTAGTAGTAATTTCAATTAGAAATTTAATTGAGAAAAATAGTAATAATATTTTTTGATTGATCTGATGAAAATAATTATGGAGAAATAAAGAGCAATTTTTGTAGGTAATACATGTAGCAAATCTTGTTTGTAAACTATTATTTTTCGAAATAAAAACGACACAACAACATCGCTCCTCCATCCTCTCGCGTACATGTAGCTAGGGGTGAAATCGGGTCGGATACGGTCGGATCTCACCTTTCCCATATCCTAACCCACATTTTCTAATCGGATTCGGGTCGAATACGGATAGTATCGAATACGAATATAAAAACGGATAATGTCGGGCACAAATATGGAACAAATACGTACCAAAACGGATACGGACACTATCGGTCACGAATATTTATTCGGATATCAAGTCGATGCAACAACCATTTTATACCACATAGACAATAGCAATGCAATCATTCCATACATCCATAATGCAACAATACATCGGTACTAAAGTCGTAGCATCACTCACAGAAAATATTCACCTAACATGTAACATGTATTGGTACAATCGAACATGTAACATGAGCAAATATACACTCACGAAAATATTCACCTAACATGTAAATTGATCGAAGCTATATGTGTTCACGGGCATATGTTTTTGCTTAAGAAATGTGGAGTTCATCGATCTGTTCCATGCAACTTGCGGCAGCAGTGCAGGAGTAGCAGGAGTTCACTGATCTGTTCTACAATGCAAGCTTCTGGAGAGGCGGCAGTGCAGAACGGTGAACCGGTGAAGTGACTACTTACTCCATCACAATATACACATATGAATCATCCTCAAATGCATTGTAGAATTGAACATCTGGTTTATTGCTAAGCAAATCCCCTCTAGGCTCTAGGCAAATCCCCTTAAGCAAAGTGCTAAGCAAATCCCCTCTAGGTAGATCTGGCGTACCTCCCCAACACCAAGAACAATGAACCACTTAACCGCTTGAAGATCTTCTAAAAGAAATAAATAACCTAACCTTTTAACACCAATGAATTGTCAAATGGTAGACAAGTCACACAGCAACCACACAGGGCACCACATAGATTAATCATTAATTCCTACATCACATAAGAGAATTTCCCATGCCTGAAAAATGCAATAAGAAAGCAAAGGGTATGACTGTATGGCATCAAGCTTACTATTTCATATACTTGGTATTGACAAAGAATGGTGGGTAACCAAAATATGGCGGGCACACGTAGGGCTATAATTCACCTCAATACTCGAAACTCCAAAGTCTTGATATCTAGTGAAACAGATTCTATGACCAGCTCATTCTCTTTGAGCGTATGAATTCATAGGCATTCACAATACACCGCAGAAATATGCATCCCTTGGCTGTACCAACAACGAAACACACACAATTCAAGGGAGACGGAATCATCTTCTCCCACCGACCGCACTCTCGCTCTCATTTTGTCTAATGGTATGATACAAGTGAGACTTCCAATTTCAGTGTCACTGCAGAGAAACAGATATCACAGCCCGCCTACCCGGCATCCACAACGCAAATCGCTACATATTGTTGCGGGCGGAAAGTCGACAATGGAGAACTCCATCCTGCCTGCGTCAAGCACAAGCAACTTCTTCCTCCCAGTCAACTTCCAGTAGAAGCAGCCACATGCATAGTCACACGAAGAGAAGCACCCGAGTACGGATGGCTCACCGATCAAAGCACTCCAACCTTGAAATGGGACGGCAGATCAACAGATCGGAGAAATAGAAGCCCTTATCGGGTAGTCCGCCATGAGGACGCGGCCATCGGAGACGTCGAGGTGTGTCCAGCTGTCTACCCATGCGGTTGCGGGAGGGAGGGTCAAAGGCGAAGGAGAAGTCTGCAGCCTAAGCCATGGCGGCGGCGGCAGGAGCGGAGCGGTGGGGCGGCTCTGCGGAGTAGAATTCGTCGTACCTGAGAAGCCGAGGAGGAATGGCGGGTGGAGGCGGCGGAAGCGGCGGACGAACTCGTCGGTGATGATGCGGAGGAAGGATGTGCAGGCGGCGGATGCGCGGACGAGGTCGGCCGGGTCAGGGACACGGACGAAGATCTTCGCGAGGAGATCGTCCGGCAGGGCCGGCAGTAGCGGCGGTGGCGGAGCCTCGAGGGACGATTGGGGAATCGGCCGAGGAAAGAATGGTCGCGGGTCGCCGAAGCCCCGAACGGCCGAACCGAATGGTTGGAGCGCTGTGGAGCCGGTGAGTTCGGATGATTCGAAAGTTTGGACTGGCAAAGTAATCCGGGTAATACCCGAATAGTTAAGCGGGTAATATCCGAATTTTATACCGGATAATTCGTATCCGTCGGATACCGACCTCCCAAACCCGATATCAGTATCCGTCAAAAATACCGTATTCGGATCCGATACCCGTATAAGTTTCCGGGTACCCGAATTTACGACCCGAATTTGACCCGCTTTAATACGGGCGGGCGGGCGGGCGGGAAATACCCGGCCCGTTTTCACCCCTACATGTAGCAAATCTTGTTTGTAGACTGTTATTACTGTAGTACGCTCGCTTTGTTCTTCGCTGCAGCGCCGCTCCTCCATCCTCTCGCGTACTATCTGGACATCCCACTCCTTCCAGTCTAGAGTCCCTAGTTGTGCAAGTGGATCTCACGGTCCATCCATTTGCGGTAGACGCATAGTGGATCTAGCGACTACGAAAAGATTGGAGAATTTGTTAGGATGTGCCATACAAAAAAGCTGGTAAGGGAATGTATTGTAACCCATTCTTACCAGCTGCCGGTAACGGGCTGTGTCCCAATGCCGGTTGGGATACTCCCAGGCATAGTTACAGCAATCTTAGTAATGCATGCTGAAACTCAACCGCTCCTTGAACTTGAAGAATTTGCTGCATCCCTGTAGCAGCAAAGAGGGGGCGTCTCCTCCATGGGTAGGTCTTATGACAAACGCTCGGTGAAAACGTTGAGGAGGTTGGGGTTGGAGATACGGAGCTTCGTTTCAGGGAAGTGGCCTCTTGCCACAACACTATGATATTGGCATCCTCTGCCACGAAAACTTCCTGACCTTTCTCATCTTTTTTGCCGATGAACCAACTCCTTCGTGCCTCCCGTTCTTTTTTACTTAATATTTTTAACTTTCGTGGTATTTCATATACGACTTTAACGTATATTTTTTTATAACTTTACGCTAAGATATACAAATAAAATTGTAATATTATAAAAGTATTTTATAACTTTTCGCTTTATTCTTCGCTGCGGCGCCGCTCCTCCATCCTCTTGCGTATCGTCTGGGCATCCCACTCCTCCCAGTCTAGAGTCCTTGGTTGTGCGGGTGGATCTCACGGTCGATCCATTTGTGGTAGACGCATAGTGGATCCGAAGACTATGGCAAGATCGGAGAGCTTGTTAGTATGTGCCATACAAAAGAGCTGATAAGGGAATGTATTGAACCCATTCTTACCGGCTGCCGATAACGGGCTGTGTCCCAATGTTGGTTGGGATACTCCTAGGTATAGTTACGACAACCTTAGTAATGCATGCCCAAGCTCAACCGTAACTTGAACTTGAAGAACTTGCATACGTCCCTACAGCAGCAGTGAGGGGACGTCTCCCCCATGGGTAGGTCTTATAGCGAACACTAGGTGGAAATATTGAGGTATGAGTTGGGGTTAGAGGTATAGAGGCTTGGTTTCAAGGAAGTGGCCTCCTGCCACAACACTATTCTATTGGCATCCTCTGCCATGAACACTTCCCGACCTTTCTCATCTTTTATGCTGGTGAACCAACACCTTCATACCCTCTGTTTTTTACTTAATATTTTTAACTTTTCACGGTATTTAAGATGCGGCTTAGACGGCTATTTTTTATAACTTTACGCTAAGATATACAAATAAAATTATAATATTGTGAAAGTATTTTTAACATAAATCTAATAATTTAATTTTTGTATAACCACTCTAGATAATTTTAAATTTGTTAGTGGTCAAGTTTGAGACACAGATTCTAAAAACAAGTAAAAAAAAGAACGGAGGACGTCATTATGCAAACTAATTTCTTTTGAACAGTTCTCATAAATTTTGGTACTGCATAGTCCATCGTAGCAACAGTTTTTTTCTCTCTCATGAACCCCAAAGACTCGGCGGGCCCGGAGTGGCACATTCGGCGAGTCGACGCACCTTTCGTCACATGAATCCGCCCACCATTACGCGAACTGATGCCCTTTTCGGCCCACTGTGGCACAACATCTCCGGATCTGGCCCCTGCATTACCTTTTGCCGCTTTCGGCCCCCTGGCCACACGACCCCCCGGCGTGGCGCCAGAGGCCCCCGGCCGAAGGCATCTCTTTTGGTACTTTCAATTGCTAGGTCAGCCCTGCAACTACAGGAAACAATATACCACTACACTATATATTACCCATACTACTCTCTCTCTCTCTCTCTCTCATGACAATTATACTACTAACCATCCCACACTCATTTGAAATAAATATTGCTAAACGAATCGATGAGCGCTCTTCTCGTACAAGTCACAACCCAGATTGGGCCGTGAGGAAATAATGAACCTGAGAGGAGGAGGTGTAGTGGTATGTATATTGTTTCGTGTAGTTGCTGGGCTGGTTAGCAATTAAAAATGCCAAAAGAGATGCATTCGGTTTGAACACACAGTTTCTCTGTTCTTTTCTCCGTATCCCTTCGTATTTTCGTTGATGTGATAAAGATCTAAAGTATTCTATCTATCTCTTTCATGTTTTTTAGATGTTCTAGATTTTTACCACGTTTATGGAAATACGAGGAGGTCAGGGGGTAAAAAGAAAGGAACAGGGAAGCTGCCTCCATCCGGCTTGGGGCCCGCGCGAGCAAGGCCACGCTTCCGAGGAGCGCGCCAGGGGGAGGCCGCGCCAGGAGGGCCGGAAGCGGCCAATGGTTCGAGAATGTTGTGCCACAGGCGCAAAAAAAGGGCACATCTATCCATAGGACCTGCCGTACCTGGACCGCCAGTACCAATAGTCAATAATCCGTCGCTGCCACATGGGCCCCGGAGACTTTATCATCCGGGGGACCCACCTGCAATTGAGACCAAAGCAGTATAAGCATCAGTCCCAGGGGGATCAAAACCCTAGGCCAGGTCGGCGGCGATGGCGGCGGCGGCGGCGCCGGAGTCGTACATCGGGAGCGTGATAAGCCTGACGTCGAAGAGCGAGATCCGGTACGAGGGCGTCCTCTACACCATCAACACCGAGGAGTCCAGCATCGGGCTCAGGAACGGTGGGTTGGCTCCATCCCTCTCCCTTCTCCCCCCTTCTTCTCTCCCCGATTGGTTGGCGATTTGTGGGGAGAGGCATGCGACGATGCCGTGGAATTACGGATTTTAGCTTTCTTTTCTTGTTTAGCTTCGTGTTGCCGATGGTACATAATTTCGATTCTTTTTCTTGAAGATTCATGCTAGAGTTGGGTTTTAAGCCTGATTTTTTTTACAATTTTGTAACTCTTAAACAACAGGGAGTTCTTAATTGTTTTTGGTGGATTATTAGTTGGTGTTCGGCGATGCGAGTTGGAATCTATAAAGCTGGTGCTTAGTTAAAGATCTGTTACTAGAGCAGTTCCCGTCTTGTTTTCTTGTGCTTAGTTAAAGTTAGTTTTCTTCCCTATAGTAACACAATAAGGGCTTAGAGGTGTGTGGGGAATTGCTTGTATCCTAATGACTTAACGAGCTAGTGATGCACATTAATTGTGGGAAGTCCTTTTGTTTCTGCCCATCCATAGTAATCAAATTGCAACTATTATAAGTTACATCAACTGCTTTTCGCCAAATTGTCGGGGAGCTTATAATGGGGATGTTGCTGTACAGCTTAAGGAGCGTGTAGTTACACTCAAAGGGAGAATGATTCATGCTGAAGGGCCCCATTGCGTCTGTTGCTTTGCCAAACTGTCAATTGGCACACGTGTCTGTTAAGTATCGACAAAAAAGCATAGCTTGGGGCGGTTCCTATTGGGCTGCGGTAGATGACTTTTGGCTGAAAATGAATAGTAGTGTCCGAAAGAAGTGACTTTTATAATGAGAGCGCGAACGGTAGGAGAGTTGGGAGAGATGAGTGTGCCAGATAGGAGCAAGAGGAGTGAGGTGCGTGATGCGTCTGTAACTCTCTGCCTTATCCCCGGAGCGAGACAGGAACGGAATGAGTCAGGAAGTCGCTTCGAGAAGCTGGGTATTCATATATTGGTTTTTGGCTTCTCCAACCAAAAACCAGAAGCAGAAACCAATACTAACACCTCCTTTAATTTTAGGCAAGCATTTTTCTCTTCCAAAATTTTTTCCTTATTGGTCGATGGTGCTGCCATCTTAAACTGTCTAACAAACTGTAAATGCCATGCATCTGTTAAGTAGTGCTGAACAAGCGCAAGCTTCTCTTACAGCATTGGTTTGACCTTCCAGATTAATTTTCCCATACTGAGGGTAGGGGCATAATAGGAGCTAATAATATCTGACCAGCTAATAAGTGGAATCCAATAGGATATTCACTAAGAAACTTTGATGTCTGAAATTTTTTTTCCTATTTGATTAATATTTGAATCCAAACGTAATATTCATATCAGAATTCAAATATGACAAACAATACTTTTAAAATTTTATGGCCAGTCTAAATGTGACCAAATTCATTAAGAAATAAACAATACATAATTGCATGTACCTTACCAGAACAGTGTCACCTGCAAATAGCAATTGTATAAATTTGTCATTGTATTTAATAGATACTTAAATTCTATTCCTAACTGTATCCAGAAGTTCTATCTGATCTTCGTTTGAATTTGAGTGATATTCTGGCTATATTTGCACGTGGCTAAAAATTTTTTTATATGAAAATTGGTATGACCATTATTTGATCCGATTACACGCCTGATTTGTTCTCTTTCTTGTACACTGATCTAGTGTAGAACTGTAGAACCTTGTCGTACGTGGCCATTTCCTGTTGTGTTTTTTTTATTTTATCTGTAAAGAGGAGATTAACTTTGATGTTAATTTTAATCATCTGTACTTTGCTTTGGAGTTTGGATTTTCCTGTACAAAATTAACTAGATCGTCTACTCAAAGTGTGGCTCCACAGCAACTTAGGTTGTAAGGAGCATACGCATGCACGGTCATGTTTTTGTGTTTTCGAAGCCTCAAAGAGTTTATCTTCAAGTGAGACCTTATCGTTGGCCTTCCCTATTCCCAAGTCCTAAATCTTTTGATAAAATTTATCTGAAGCTTAACTTAGAGTTGCATAGTTGTTTAGCACAAAAGGTTGAGCTTTGTATTTTTTTTCATTCTTCTGATTGGACTAGGCATGGATTGTTAGTTTTATGCAAGTAATGTTCCTCTTGCTCCCATGTTGCACATTCACTTATTCTTTCTGGGTTACACATTGGTGTATCATTCTGCAGTTTGTTCATTTGGAACTGAAGGTCGTAAGAAGCATGGCCAACAGATTCCTGCCAGCGACAAGATATATGAATACATACTCTTTCGAGGAAGTGATATAAAGGTAATAATGGTAAATCAGAAAGAATAATACAAATCCTTGACATATCTGTTGTGATTATTGAACTGTTGATCAGATTATTTTTGGCACTGATATAGTTTGGGGCTATTTGTGTAAGTTGTTATTGATATGGCATATCTAATTCTTTCTGCTGTTTGGCATGGGTTATTTTAGATATATCTATTTTCTACCATCTGGCTAATTAACACGTACATGCTTTCCTTAAATCACTTTAAAAAATGTATGGGAAATGCTAGAAAACAAGTTACCTATTTCACTCTCCCAAGTTAGCCACAACCCAATTGTGAAGTGGATTAGGGAGGGTTTGGAATTTGGCAGTGTGTTAGTTTATCTGATTGAGTATAGATAGAAAATTTGGGCTGATAGAGTTATGCTCATAAGCAAGGTTGTTAGGATTGTTATCCTAGGCAGGTTCTTTTTTGTGTTGATAGGATTGGGATTGTAGAATTGTGGTAGGATAGTACCTTAAAAATTGTCATTTCTAAATATTATCATATCTTGACCTCTATTCTATACGAATTTATTGAATTTAGATCCTACATAGGATCAAGAGCAGAATGGTTCCACAGGATCATAAGATCCAAAAAATCTAAGATACTGGATCTAGATCCTGACAATCTTGTTCATAAGCTTTTCAATAACCAAAATGGTGGATTTTTAAGGAAATGACAGAAGCCTGTAATACAATCCCTTTTTACTGATTTATTGTGTTCATCATAACTCTACTCTGTACCGTCTGTTAGTCCTGTTGTAATATTCTCCTTAGCTATGTCTTAGCTTTAATTGCTTCACTGCAGGTTTTGCAAGTGAAATCCTCTCCACCAGCTCAGCCTGCTTCTTTACACAATGATCCAGCGATTATTCAGGTAAATGTTTTTAATCCTGGTAAATCTTTGTAAAATGTTTGGTACCTTTGATAGTTCTTTCTTTTGGAAGACTTGTTAGATTTCTTAGATATTGCATTCACTGTTATTATTCTGTTTGTGTAGTCACATTATCCTCGTCCTGCCTCAACACCTACAAGCTTGCCTTCTGCTGCAAGCACAACGGCAGCTGATCCTACCTTGCACAATGCTCAGTCAGGAATTCAGATGCCACCACAATTTCAAGGGAATTTGCCCCCATATCAATCTGGGGCCAGCTTACCTTTGTGGAACTCATCACCTATGCCATCATCTGTAAATGGAACTGGCCTTACAATGCCACCGATTTACTGGCCGGGATATTACGCACCACCAAGTGGGTTTCCTGCTCATTTGCAACCACCGCCCTTTCTTCGGCCACCACACGGTTTGACAGTTCCACAGGCCCTGCAGCAGCCTATACAATATCCTGGACTTAATGCATCTTTGCCAGCTGGGTTTCCAAGCATGCCAGAGTTTCCTTCTTTACTGCAACCTAGTAATAATTTAAGTCAAACTTCAGGTATGTCCGCGTCAATGTCAGCCCCTGCTTCATCAAGTGCATCAGCAACTGAATCATCAGTGAGCCAGCTGCCAAATAAGCTGTCATCCGTTTCTGCTTCCATGTTCTCTGTGGGTTTAACTCCTCCGTCAGTTAGTCCTTCAACTTCTATAATTGAACCTAGCATGTGCCTGTCCCAATGCATGCCTTCTCTAGCAAACAATAAGCCTGTCGTTCTACCTGACTCCAGCGTGGCTTCTCTCAGCAGTGATAAGCCTGTGAATGCACCTGCTTCTATGCCAACTTATCAACCTCCCTCTCAGCCACCATCTGCTAATTTCACACCTAGTGCAGTCACTGTTGCGGAATCAATTACATTGGTGACTCCTGGACAACTTCTGCCAACTATGTCCTCGACAGTCCTTTCATCGCAGGCCTTTCAAACTGCTGCTATGGCTCCATCCTCTAAGCTTCCCACTCTGGTTTCATCCTCACAGGCTGCCTCCTCTATGGTTCCATCCTCACAGGCTGCCTCCTCTTCTGTAGTTTCACGCTCGCAGGTTGCTTCCCCTACTGTTCTATCATCGCAACAGCTGGTGCTAAGCAATGAAGATAAAGAAGTCAAGCAGCCTGAACTGAAGTCTAAACAACCTGTGGTTGCTCCATCTAAAAATCTGGAGCCTCTATTGCCAGCACCAAAACCCATTCTGCAGAAGGTAGTGTAGAGTATTTAATTATTATTAGTAAACAAGTGAAGATCACTTTCTGTACTTATCCCCATCCCTACCTCTGTGCTTCAATTGTTATATCCTAATATTGTATACACTGTGATCAGTCCTTTTGTGTTTAATCCTTTTGGTTTCAGCCTGCTGGAGCTTCCTCATTTGCTCAGTACAACAATGGAGGCCGAGGCCGAGGAAGAGGCCGAGGAAGAGGAAATGCGGTATGTCCATCTAAAACATGCTCTTGTTATCTTACAACTGTTCAAATCTGGAGATGATTGGTTCTTGATATGGAGTTATTGTATTTATTTGGTAATAGTAGTAGTACTGGCAATATTTGGAAAGATCAGCTGTTTTTATGATGGTGTTACAACCTTTGCTTTTCTTGAAACTTTTAACCATTAAGGGCTCAGCTTAAATATTTCTGAGACAGTATTTGTGCAATATTTTTTCTCCTCTTATTTACATTATTGGTATTCAATTATTAGACCATTGCTAATTTCATCAACATGCTCAAGAAAGCAATATTAACAACTGAGGCACTCCTCATAATTTGGTGAAATGTACCTACAAGTAGTTAAATATTGCTACAACCTACTCTGTGAAAGCCTGGTAATATTGCTATTATTGTCATGACAGCAGAATTGGATCAGTACTCTGTTCTCTCCAGTATACGAGCCATGAAAAAGTTATGAATAACTTTGGTTGGTTTGAGCATACTGTTAAATGGATTTGCAGTGTAACTAACCCAGTGTCTTTGCCATAATCTATGTTAGCATATAAAAGGTGTTAGCATATAAAAGGTAGATTGTACTTTTCCAATCGACCATTATATTAGTCAAATCAGTACAATTAACTAAGCTGTGTGTCTCGTCACTTGGTGGCACCAAATAGCCTACTCGACTGTCAATTGCACATGCATCTACCAGCATAAGAATTATGGCATTATTGAATGATATGATCTCAACTCTTCTAAGTAGTGGTAGATTTGTAGTCTTACTGTTTTCCTGTCTCCAGCAATCACGTCCCATAACCAAGTTTACAGAGGACTTTGATTTCACGGCAATGAATGAGAAGTTCAACAAAGATGAAGTATGGGGCCATCTTGGTAAAAGTAAAGGACAGTTCAGCGATCATCCAAATGAGTATGAAGATGATGTTCTAGAAGACGATGTGATGCCTCCTGGAAAGCCGGAAGTTAAGGTAACAGTTTTGCTGGATTGCTTCTTGTGATTTAGCAATATCTTTTCTGATGCTGATTAGCCTCTTTTCTTGTGCCTTTGTCATCTTTGTGAAGCCTGTGTATGTCAAAGATGATTTCTTTGATTCACTCTCATGCAATACAATTGATAATGGAGGGAGGAATGGAAGAATTAAATTCTCCGAGCAGAGAAAAATAGACACAGAGGTATGGTGTTGCATCTTTCACCTTACCACATTGCTTTACACACAGTGCTTCTGATAACAAATTTTGTCCCTAGACCTTTGGTGATTCCGCAAGGCATCCTCCAATGGGCATGCGAGGTGGAGGGAGGGGTCCCCGTGGCAGTGGTCCTCGTGGTCGTGGCTACTATGGAAGAGGGTATGGATATACTGTCAGGGGACGTGGCTACTCTTACCCGAACCACCAGTTTTGATAAGAAAAGGTGGATTTGCTCTCAGCACCTGTAAGCAGATAAGTGATGATGGGGGGAAGAAAGGGGCTATATGTGTACTGTAATCCCTATTCGGCTGTTCGAGGACAGCAAACATGGAGATACTTATCTTCCAGTTTGGCTGAAAAAGACAATAATCTAGTAGCAGCCGATGCAATAAATTAAGAATCGATGTCACATCGATCTGACTGCAGATTGGAGCACTCGCAATTACAAAATCTGTATCTGCTTCCCTGATGGTGTTGATGCCCATTTCTCTCCGTATGTCGGTATGAACTTAATTATTTTAAGATGGAGTGGGCGATTCTGTGCAATCTTAGTGTGACTTTGGGATTAGTCGTATCAGCATTGTGTTGCTCCCTACCATGTTAATGTATGCTAGTCAACCTGCCCTCAACGTGGGGTTTGTGATGCTATTTGAAGAAATTTGAATCGATCACCGTTTGGATATGAATTAGTTTACTGTACAACCTGATATTGTAAGTTCTGAAGTTTGGCTGTGAGGATTTTATCGAAGCTTCAGATTTGCTCGGCTTCTAGTTCTTTTCATAATGCTTGAATGAAGGTTACTTAGAACTATTGTTAACTTGCGTGGATGAGTGTTATTGCTGTGCGAACATTTCTTAGGAGATTCATCCACGGATGTTCAATTTTATATTGGGGGACTACTACCTGAAGGTGTCCCGTTGGGATTCAGTCCAACGGGATAGCAGGTCTCAAGTTGGAAAATGCAACATTTCAAGGCCTCTTTGGTTTGTAAGATTTTTGTAGGAATTTTGGAGCATTCTACTCAGGTTTTTCCCCCTATGAGGGTTGTTTGGAACATGGGAATGGGGTTGTTAAATTCCTTTGGAATACATCCCTACGCCCTCAATTCTATATGAAAAATAAACATTAAGCTTAAACCTTATTATTTTTCCTTCAAGAAGTCCAATGCACCTTCTCTCTTCACTCTCTCTAATCAAGTAACAACTAATCTTAAAATTCCTGCATGTTTCTTGTGAGGCACCCTAATACCTCTTTTAGTGTAATTCACAACTCATGTGGTTTTGTTTCTTGTGGGATTTATCAAGTTATGACATTAATCCTGTGTTTTTTTATATTCCTGTGTTTTAAGGAGTTCTAGACTCCCGTGTGATCCAGAGAGAGGCCCTCAAAGATTCAACGGTAGGTTTCATGTCTGAAGAAGTTTCAGTGCAAGTTTCGCAGGTTTCGGCATGTTTAGTCAATGTTTCAGAATATTTCGTAGATGCCGTTGCCGCGTTGGTTCTTATTCAGTTGGAAAGAAACGGAAGAATGCCCTGATAGGGTTTGTCTCCCTAGTCAAAACGTCTCTATAGTTACAAAGGGAGGTCGTGGGTCATGTAATCTTAGATTATAGGCTACGTTTGATTAATCAAATTTCTCCCTTTTTTTTGCGTAATCAGTATGGCTTGATACGAAGGGACAAATCAACCTTATCATTTTCCGTTATTGTGTGACGAGTATTTGATTTTGTCGTATAAATGTTGTCGAAGTTTAAGATACATTTGAGGAGTTTGTAAAGTTTCAAAGTTGCTGTCAGTGCAATCGGTTTGACCAGCCGATGTAGCTGTCTAACAGCCGATACGGTTTGACTCGTTTCTAGTTGGCAGTTGCTTTTTTCAGAAAGTGTATTTTGGAGTTGAGTTTGTACAGTCCGACCGGTCGTTGGTTGGCGGTCAAACCAGAATTGCGTTAGACGGTGTGACAAACATTGGAGATGCGATCACACCAGTGGGCTGGTCAGACCAGCCGTTAGTTGGCGGTTAGCCTGGAGTTGAGTTGGGCGATGTGACCGACATTGAAGATACGGTTACATCGGTGGGCTGGCCAGACCAGCCATTGGTTGGCAGTCTGACTGTTATCGGGATAGCAGTCAGATAATAGTGAGAGGTGTTTTTAAGTGGTTTGAGTGTGTGCAAAGTATGGGTGCCATTGTTTGTCTGTGTTGAGTTGCAAGACATAATGAATTGGCTAATGTGAGTAAAGTGTATAGAACTTGTGCTCATAATCAGATTGTTTTGTCTTTGGATGTGCAAGTTGTTTGGAGAGTGGTGGCGGTTAATGACAAGACTGGGACTAGGCAGAAAGCTAAGGTCCATACGGTCATATAATTCCGGGGTGAGGCTGTGTGTCTCAAGTGTGAAGCATAGAAGAGACGAGAATCGTGATGAGGCGAGGTTATGCATGTGGTGCACCATGTGACAAGACCGGTGCACATAGAGATGGTTCGAAGAGTTCGAATGCATGAAGATATAATGGCTAGTCATTGGACACTATAGACTACGTGTCAAAGCATGCAGAGATAGTTTGATGAATTGAATTGGTGTTTCGGGCTATCCGAGCCCTTTGGATGAGTTGCTTTCAAAAGCGTGTGTGTGTAAAACCTATTATATTGTTGGGTTAACAGGTTAGCTTATATAAATGGATAAAACCCAACTGTGGGGCTGGTTAGGATTTTGTGGTGTGAGCCTCCATATATAAGGAGGGAGAGGAGTTGGCTTGAGAGAAGCTTTTGGAGAGAGTTAGGTTAGGGTTTCCATTAGAAAAACTTTCTGTGTATTCTATAGAGAGGGAGTGATGTTCTTCACGAATAGAGTTAATGTAAACATTCATTTCCAAGTGAAATAAAAATCCAAATTTCGTCCAAGTAAGTTTTGCCTTGAATTTCTTATTGTACTTTTGATTTGGTTAGTTGTCTTGTTTGGATTTCCTCCCTCTTGGTTTTGTTGTGATCCATGATCAGTATGAGGTAGAAAATGAGTCTAATTGATCAATCTTCACCCATCTAGATCACTCATATAACAAGATTTGAGATCAAGTCCGGTTTTACTTGGCCTTAGCTCAAATTTGG
This sequence comes from Dendrocalamus sinicus, assembly GCA_036346575.1. Classification (NCBI taxonomy): domain Eukaryota; kingdom Viridiplantae; phylum Streptophyta; class Magnoliopsida; order Poales; family Poaceae; genus Dendrocalamus; species Dendrocalamus sinicus. The sequence continues at coordinate 16,041,901 of CM070656.1, read as the reverse complement.
GTTTTTATGATCTGGATAGTTTTAGCCCCAATCCATGTCTAAATCAGCATGCTATACATGTAGGAGTAGATCTACCGGTATAGGAAAAATCAATTCAAGTTATTTTGATTTATTGCGATAACCAAACTGTATTGGTTAAGGTGTAGAGTAGGAATGATAACATGAAGTCCTCAAAACACATAAAGAGATAACTTAAGTCAATTTGACATGCCAAAGAGACGGGCATAATCAATACGGAACATATCCAATCTAAAAGGAATTTAGCAGATTCTTTCACTAAAGGAATGTAAAAGGGAATGGGAGCTCATACCCATTTGATGGTCTTGAACGGTAGTAACCTATCCTAAAAGAGCGGAGATCTCGTAAACTAGGCTCTACGAAAATAAACTATGAAAGACTAGGAGTACACCTATGGGTCCTATTAGTTGTAGTACTCTATCTGTATGGTAGGTTGAGCAATAATTCCTAATGAATTCATGCCTCATACGTCAATAGAAACTATTCTACAGAGTTCTCTAGAGAATTTATCTAAGTGAGTATGAGCATGAGGTTGCGATCAAAGAAAGTTTGGGTATGCTTTCTTAAATGCTTATGAGAAATATACGGAGACATGACTGTAATGTCCCAACATGAGAGGGAAAGGGCAAGCCACTCTGTACAAAGTGTGACTTGGATGAAAACTCTCACACCAATACATTGGTTTAAGGCGAAGTCCTCCTTTTGTCTATGTAGAGTTGTAATTCTTGTTGCTAGATTCTAGGTTCAAATCGAAAGGTACTCAGAATTAAAGAACTGTATATTAAACAGGATTTTATGAGCATCTAATACCAAAATCGGTAAATGGTGGGGATTGTTGGAGCTAAGGGGCCTCTATGTAATTTTTGGATTTTGGTTGGCTTTAAACCAAATTGAGTCCGATGGGACTACCTATCATAAACAGGGAGAGAGATAGGAAGGGCCTGGCTTATCCATTTGCTGGAGGGGCGATCCCTTCAGTTGGATTGACTTGAAGACCAATTCCTTGGCCTCTCTCTCACTGGTAGCTGCGGCACTGCCGCCATGCTCCTCTCCTCTATAAATTGGTGGATTTTCTCACTGGAAAGGGCATATCGAAGGCTTACCTCTCGCTCACCATTCCATTCTTGTACCACCCGAGAGATTCCTCTGTTTGTGTTTGTCGTTGGCCTAGCGATGGCAGTAGCAACGACTAGGCGTCAGCTTGCTTCTCTCCTGCAACCTGTGACCCTAGTTGGGATCTCGATCGAAGGTGGAGGTGAGGGAATCAGTAGAGGTAGAGGACTGTTTGAGTCTTGACTAACCCATGTAGTCCTCTTCTTCTCCGTTGCGATCTGGTGGAGTTCTTTTATGACAATCAAGCTTGGCTATGATTTGGTTGGAATATTGCTTTGCTGTGTACCTGACCCTTGCACACTCCATTATTGTCTTGTGCAGTGATTCCTGGATCTTGATTCCACTTTGGTGTCCTTTGCTTGTGGATTTAGGCATTGTATCTCCATAAACCACGTCGACCTCACTGTGAGATTGCGGTGGTGATAGATTTTTTGGGATAGCGTCTTCCACGACGTATCTTGCCATGTTCATCAACACGGTAGCTTCGAGTGGTATCGATGTACGTGAGATTTTCTGTCCTCAGTATTTTCTTGGTTGTCTATTTGAGCACTAGTTTCTGCCGTAATGTATCTTTTACTAGTGTTGACTGAAAGCAAAATATATTTATTTAGTACTGCTCGTGTGATTATTTTGGCCTAATTGTAAGTGGTAGTGCACTACTGGACAACAAATTACAAATTGATTAGAGCTTTTGTCCCCTGCATTTAATTCTGAAATTTGTTAGCTTCTGCATTTGAACATAGAAACGTTCAGATAGCAGTTGGAACTTCGTTCTGATCAGAGGGCTCAATTATTTCTATTTTGCTTGTAAACTTGAGTAGTTCAATATCTTAATAGTACTCAAGTTAGTGCATTAGTTTGACACTGCAGTTGGCCATTTGAGAGCTGGTACTTTTATTATTCTCTGGAAAGAATTTGTCAAGCACTAGGCTCATTATCTCTTGTCACTGATTAGTGTTGTTACTTCTTAGTATAATGACAATGAGTTCCTGTGTGCAAAATCAAGTGATACTTGCCCTGTGCTTTATGTTGAATATCCATGCATGTGTTTAAATGTTTAACACTCACATAAATGAAGTTCTTATGAACATGTTATTCATTGATTCCTATTCACATACATGCTGGAATTCTATTTTATTGTTCATAATTATTTTCACGATTAATTTGAAATATATGCTAAAACTGCTAAGTATACAACACAAGTCACTTTTGATTTAAGAAGGAATCATGTAGACTTTTAACACGGTGATGGCTTTCGAAAACACTTTTATTTTACTAGTAGCTGAATGACCATGTTTTGTTATGGATAAAAAAAATTATATAACCTTAGCACATCGAGTTAACATCGAAGGGATTGGTTTGCCTGACCCATGCCGTCAACTCCGCCTCCACGCTCACCGCATCGTGCCTCTGCGCCTTCTGCTCCGTCGTGCGCTTGGTAGATCTTTGCTGTTTTTTCTTTTTTTTTTGTTAGAAAATTTTTAAGGATGATGCATTTGTTTGTTTATAGATTGCCCTTTTTTGAGACTTTTTAGAGAGGTGGATGGTGGAGTTAGAATAGAACCACATGTCAGCGCGCCAAGATTAGGAGGGAGGGGCGGATAGAAGGGCAGGAGGTGAGGTTGGAGTGAATGAACCACCATCACCAATAGGTTTTTTAAGTAGTAGTACAAAATTTATACATTAACTAACTAATGATGTTTATTTTAGATTTACAACAAAAAATTACCAAAATTGGTATTCCCTCTGTCCAAGTTTATAAGACATATTTTTGAATAGTTTTATTCATAAATATAGGATGTATTTTATTTTTCAATGCAAAATTAGTGTGATATTCTCTTTATACACCTAATAAATATACAACTTTATTTGCTATTCTCTATATGCATTGAATATAATGTTTAGATATGATAATTAGGGGTAATTTAGCTATTTTTAATTTTTCTTAGTTTATATGATAAGAGAAAATACCTTTTATAAATTTGGACGGAGGGAGTAACTTTGTTTTTTTGGTATAACAAAAAATCTTGGTATAGTGTGTTGTAGCAAACAGCAACAAAGCCTGTTTGGAAGCAGGAAATTTTTTGATACCTACGAAAATAATCACAAGAAGATTGGTTGATCACAATTTTTTGATAGTGCACTACTGGTTACAAAGCCTAATTGTTGATTGGTTACAAGTTTTGAAGATTGGCCCTATTTTTTGATATCCTCCCACAAGAAGATTCCATCGTAATAAGTGAGTCGCTTTTTTTTCATTTTCCAAAGTTCATCAACTAGCCAACTAGGAGCAGTTCTCTTCCCTCCGTCGAAAAAAACTGAGGCTTCGTTTTGACCGCACGAACTGAAGAACGCTGCAATAGGAAAACTGTACAAATTGAGGTGTCATGTCCTCTGAATTCCTACAGGAGCTGCAAACACGCGAAAACATGAAAAGTGTCGTTTGGATGTCACACAGGAATTCAAGATACAAAGAGAAGAAACGAGGAGGTCAAACTTCATGTTTGTTTTCCTCCAAAATTTCTATGGAATATTCCATTCCATAGGAATTTCAAAGGAATTATCAGAAGCCATTCCTTTGTTCCAAACGACTTCGTAGGAGTTTTTTTTTCCGATAGGATCCAAATGCTCTAAACTTCTTCGCTTTTTCTTTGTTCCAAAGAGGGCCTAAGTCTCTCTTTTCTAAAACTATATCAATTTAGAAATCATTTAATGAGGTAGTTTCGAACTTTTGATTTGCAAATACCTTTTGTTTTAGTATTTGTAGGTATTTATTTCTCCAAAGACCCCTAACAATTGTTGACGGTTTTGGGGCCTAGAAACTCGCCGGTTTCCAGGCAAAAACCAGAATTTTGGGGAACCTAGTTGTCAGTGACTCGTTTTCTTACCAAATTTTGCCACAGCTGCGTCGGTCGTTTCGTCCGTTTAAAGTCTTGCCACAAAAAAGTGTGCAAAGGCGTGGAAGTGATCCAAACAGAACCTAAGCGGCTAAGTGTGCATAGTAATTTTAGGCAAAAGGTAGTTTAACTAGAATATATAAGTTTTGGTTGTGAGATATCTAAAAATGAACTAATCAAACTATAGTAACTAAAATAGCTTTAGGCATATAGAATAATGAATTAATGAGTTAGTATATTTCATAGGGATATTTAGTGAAAAGTGTTGTTAGAACGGTGCATTGATTAATTAATTAGTAACAGGTGGGAGATCTTCTTCGAATCAACCGCATTAATGGCCGGAGTAGAGCTGGCCTCTAGACAAGTGCATTATTTAGCTGTCCGGTTCTTTTTTTTTTCTTTTTTTGGCATCTCACAGAGCTAAAATACATGGGACGACTTCTCCAAATAACTTATATTTAAAATCATGTGCATCTTCTATGTCGGTGTCCCCACTATCTGTCGTTGTCTCGAAAACACAGACAAAAGACACCAGCCATAGTCCAAAATGTAATGTCCTGTTTTTCAGGGTATTCTTGAAGCTTTTAACATAAAATATACCATTTGGATTTTTTTGCAATTAATTAAAGCTTAAATTAAAATTTTGTAAATTAGAAAGATTTAATGTGACTAACTTAAACTTCAATTATTGTTGAAAATATTTTATTTGGATTTCTTATGCTTCAAGGAATTTTTTTACATTTTTTGGAATTTTTTCGGGTTTATTTGTTATTTAATAGAGCTTAATGAAATTTCTCCTAAATTCTGAAATTAGAAAATCCTTGGAAAACCTTCAAAGCCAAATGGGCCCAAAGCCATTTCCTCCGGCCCAGTTCACCCCACCATGACACATGTCGGCGCACTCCTCCCTCGGCCCGTTTCGCATCGGCCGACCGACCCCCCTCATCTGCCATGTGTCATCCATCCGAGCTGCCGCTCGTCCGACCGTCGGATCAGGTTGCCCTGCCACATGTTGTCCATCCAGCCGGCCGTGCACTATTCATTGTCTTCCTCCCAATCTTCTTGCGCGTGTTTGAGACGGCGTCCACCTCGCTTCCGCTCTTCGTCGCCATGTTTGCCCGCCATGCACATCTTGGACGTCTCGACATCTGTGTATAAAAGCCGTCTAAGCCCTTGTGGTTTCGCATCCCGAGCTGTCTCGAAGTCACGCCATCCTTGCCGAGTTACGTTGCCACTTCGCCATTGTTCTTTTCATCATCTTCTCTGACACCAATCAGAGTCGTCGTCTTCGTCCTCGCCGCCCGTCCGCGCATCACCTCAGGTAAGCTAGCCACCGCGCATAGTCCGCTGCCTTGGTCCGTCGTTCCGCCTCGTCGCCCTCGGTTTGAGTGTGCCACGGATGCGTATTATATTCAGCGAGCGGTCCCGGGCGGAGACCTTGTATCACTGCGTTGACGATGGTTGCCTCGTTAACGTCCCTAACTTGGCAGCGTACCTTGGCGAAGCATTTGAAGTAAGTCCGGAGCCCCTCCTCGGGTTTCTGCTTGATTGCGAAGAGCTAGTCCGCATCGACACGCTCAACGTAGTTTCTGATGAGGACATCACTAGTAATACCAAAACTAGTAATGAGACTTCAATAACAGGACCAATAACAAGAGCACGAGCCAAGAAACTACAATCTCGGTGAACTCGCTCCTTAATGAATATGTCATTAATTTTAATGAGAATTTCATACTACCTAAAAACAATATTTTACTTGTGCTCAGTTTGAAGAGTCGATGGATGGAGATCAAGGATATGAGCTACGAATTCAGCCCATGAATGGACCATGAACAATCTGAGTGAGCCGTGAGTGAAAGACAAGGCCCATGAACGATGGCAGTGCTACGGTGCGCGTGAATAGTACCACATGGGAAGTTTAGTGTTGAATAGCCTTGGGTGAGACTATATATTGAGGGTAGACCCCATTGTAAAGGGAACCACTTTTGATATTAAAAATACTCTTGTTCTTTTGTTGGCGAACAACATTGAAGGAATTGGGAGTTAGTCAAAAATCAAGATCGTTCAACCTTTCCGCTGGAATTGGGAGCGCGATAGAACTTCATCCGTGGTCGTGAAGTTCAACACGTGTGATTGGGCGAATTATAGAGTGCTAACTCTTGCATTGGCAACGGGGATCACTACGATTCATCAATTCCACGTGAGTATCTTGATCCTACGTCGAGAAGATCGGCGACCCGTATCATCTTGGTATCGAGCGCGGTTTACTCGGTAGGATTATTTACCCTTACTTTTAGATTGATTTATTTTTGTCCTATAGTTCATTAAACTGAAAATTGCAACAAAAATTAACCAAACCCTAGTTTTTGCATCTGTTAATTTTGTGAGTTTTGTTAGGTTTTGATCCATTAGAATTTTTGTTTAGGTGCTGATCGTTCGTGTTTATTTGCGTAGCCTAATCGTTGTGTCCAATCCAAAAATCCAAAAAAAAATCTTGCTGATATTCTTTTCATCAATTGAGACTAGCTGTTAAATATTGCATCTAGGGCTGCTCTTGAGTACTTTACACCTTGCTGAATATTTGTGACCTGTGCAAAACCAAAAGAACAATTCAACCTAGTTTGGCCTTTGAAAGAAAAAAAAGGAAGTTGAGCAAAAAAAACAGTGGAGGAAAGAAAGAAAGAAAGAAAAAGCATTGGCCGAATTTGGGTGAGTTCTTAATCCATAAATTCAGGTTGTGTAATTTAATCTCTTGAGCAATCTCGTGCCCTTACATTCATATCATTGCATTTGGCTAGCGTCTCTCCTAGTACTTGGTGCAAAACGAGCTATCGAATCTTTAATTTCAGATTGCCTCTAGTTAGCTCATTCCTTTATTTGCATCAAGTCACATTAATCTTTGCGTGTGCGTTCATATACTACACTTAAATCTTTTGGATCAGCACTTAGGCAAAGTATTCTAGCTTGGATTATTACTTAACTTTACAACATCAAGAATTTCAGATTGGTAGGATATACACTCTCATGCCAAGCTCCACCATATAACCGTTGTTGTGCAAGTAGTGAACACTCTTAAATTCGCTTGATCATCACTGTGCTGTTGTCACTTCCACCAGGTGTAAGTTTTTATTGGCTTTAATTAATTTCGGAAGGGTAAGAACTTTACTTGGGAGAGAAAACAGTGAGATTGAGTGATTTCCATAAAGGATTATTCCACATAGCTATTGGTTTCTTGCATAGCTAACCATGTCAGGTGGAGGAGAACACCATGATGAGAGTGGTGAGACAAATGAAACTCAAGCATTCGTCAAGCAATATCAATTTGGAGCACTCCGTGAACACTTCCAACGTGAGCTACGCCAAGGGCTCGATCAACTCCATGAGAAACATGATGCTTTTGCTGATCAAATTGCAAAGGATATGCAAAATATGGAGATACAAGCTGATGAAAATGTGCGCCAATTGCGGGAGGACATTGGAGCCCTCACTAGGCTCATACAAACTCGCAATGGTGGCGATGAAGCAAGTGTTCAAGGAGGAGAAGCTGCTGCACATGTACCTCCTGCACCGCAACACCGAGTGGCGGCAAACGTGGTGCGTCCACCACAGCTAGGAGGACGAGGAGGAGCCCATGGAGGGCGTGGCCAGGGTCTAGGTGGAGGCCGTGGCGGGCGTGGTGGTGCTGCACATGCGATGGAAGAGGATGGTGATTTTGCTTTGCATTACAATGACCATTATCGTCGTCCACGCAATGAAGATGATGGTTTGGGCAAGCTCAAGTTTTCCATGCCCAAGTTTACAGGTGGGACTGATCCCGAGGAGTATCTCACTTGGGAATTGAAGGTTGACAAAATATTCCGTATGCATCACTATACGGATGAGAGAAAGATACAGTTGGCATCACTTGAGTTTGAAGTTATGCTTTGGATTGGTGGGAACAAGTCATTACTCAAAGAGCTGAGAATGAAGAAAACCCTGTTGCAACCTGGCAAGAGATGAAGCGGGAAATGAGAGCCCGTTTTGTTCCTCGTCATTATAAGCGTGATCTATTTGATAAATTGCAGAATATGAAACAGAGAGCACATTCTGTGGAGGAGTACTACAAGGAGATGGAGCTATCCATGATTCGAGCCAAGGTTCAAGAACAAGAAGAGCAAACCATGGCACACTTCCTCTCAGGTTTGAACCATCAAGTCAAAAGAATTGTCAATTTTCAGCCTTATAACAATCTTTATGAGTTAGTGCATCAAGCTACAAAGGCAGAACGACAATTGCAAGAGGATGCTAAGTTTGCAAGATCAACCTCCTTTGCTGCCCGTACACCGTCCAGCGGAGGAAGGTATGGTTCCAAATCACAAATAAGTCAAAGAACAGCTCCAAGTGGTGGTTCAAGCTTTTGCCCATCATCTAGCAAGAAGGAAGAAGCCACTGCAAGTGCAAGGAAGCCATCAAATCCAGCAGCTAGTAGTTCCTCGTCTGTGGGTTCTACAGCGAAGAGTAGCGGTATACAATGCTTCAAATGCCTTGGTCATGGTCATATGCAAAAGGATTGCCCAAATAACAAGACGATGTTGATATTAGAGAATGGGGAATATGATTCTGCAAGTGAAGAAGAGAATGATCACCATGCTGATTTGGGGACATATGATGATGCACATGAGGAGGAGCAAGACATAGAGTATTGTGATCCCGGTGTTGGTCCTATACTTGTGTGTGCGCCGACAGTGTTGAGTGTGCAACCAAAACCTTCCCATGAACAGCGCTGCAATTTATTCCATACAAGAGCTCAAGTTAGCAAGGATGGCAAATTCTGCAAGGTAATCATTGATGGTGGGAGTTGTCATAATTTGGCTAGCAAGGAGCTTTGCAATAAACTTGGTTTAAAGTACAAGAAATATCCACATCCATATCAGATCCAGTGGTTGCATGAGAAAGGCTCGTTGAATGTGGGATACACCGTGGATGTTGAATTTGAAATTGGCACCTATCGTGATACGGTGGAGTGTGATGTTGTGCCTATGGATGTATGTCACTTAATGCTAGGACGGCCATGGCAATATGATCGTGCTGTGCTTCATGATGGAAGAACTAGTCAATACAAGTTTTGGTGGAACAACAAACAAGTGGTGCTGCGACCGTTGACTCCTTGTCAAATTGTACATGATACTGTACAAAAGATTGAAGTGCATGTTGAGAGTGAGAAAGGGAGAGAACAAAAGAGTGTGATTCCACAAAAAGTGAGTGAGAGCCACAAACCAAACCCGAGAGGTAAGGCAAGAGTGAGGGAGAGAAAAACTTAGTCATGGTAGCCACCAAATCTGATCTGAGAGAGATGAAAGATGACCCCACTTTGATGCACCTTGTATTGTTGTACAAGGATGCATTGCTTTCTACTAATGACTTAACATCTCTTCCTAGTGCTGTTTCTCAAGTTTTGCAAGCTTATGACGATGTGTTTCCGGAGGAGGTACCCGCTGGTCTACCACCTATTCGAGGTATTGAGCATCAAATTGACTTAGTCCCGGGAGCCCCTCTGCCCAACTAGCCGCCGTACCGCACAAATCCAAAAGAAACAAAGGAGATTCAGCGTCAAGTGCAAGCACTTTTGGACAAAGGGTACGTACGTGAGAGCCTTAGTCCTTGTGCTGTTCCAGTTATTCTTGTTCCTAAGAAAGATGGTACTTGGAGAATGTGCATAGACTGTAGAGCTATTAACAACATAACTGTTCGCTATCGTCATCCTATTCCTAGGTTAGATGATATGCTTGATGAGTTAAGTGGTTCTACTATCTTTTCTAAGATTGACTTGCGTAGTGGCTACCATCAAATAAGAATGAAACATGGTGATGAATGGAAAACTGCTTTTAAAACAAAATTTGGCTTGTATGAATGGTTAGTGATGCCTTTTGGATTGTCCAATGCTCCTAGTACATTAATGCGCTTAATGAACCATGTTTTGAGACACTTCATTGGAAAATTTGTGGTAGTTTACTTTGATGATATTCTGATATATAGCCGTTGTTTGGAAGATCATATTGCACACATCAAACAAGTGCTAGAAGTGCTTAGGAAAGAATGCTTGTATGCCAATCTTGAGAAGTGTACTTTTTGCACTAGTAAGATTGTGTTTCTAGGCTATGTTGTTTCAGCTCATGGCATTGAAGTGGATGAATCTAAAATTGAAGCTATTAGAAATTGGCCAATTCCTGTGAATGTTAGTCAAATTCGTAGCTTCCATGGGCTTGCTAGTTTCTATCGGCGATTTGTGAAAGATTTCAGCACCATTGCTGCCCCATTAAATGAGTTAACTAAAAAGGGAGTGATTTTTGAGTGGGGAGAAAAACAAGACAAAGCTTTTGTTGAATTGAAGAAGTGTTTGACTGAAGCACCATTGCTTGCTTTACCTGATTTCACAAAAACTTTTGAGATTGAATGTGATGCTAGTGGAATAGGTATTGGTGGTGTTTTGATGCAAGAAAGAAAACTGTTGCATATTTGTTGAGAAACTTCATGGAGCACAATTGAATTATCCTGTTTATGATAAAGAACTATATGCTCTTGTGTGTGTGTTGGAAACTTGGCAACATTATCTTTGGCCTAAGGAATTCATAATACATTCTGATCATGAATCTTTGAAATATTTAAAGGGCCAAGCGAAATTGAATCGTAGACATGCTAAGTGGGTAGAATTCATTGAGACCTTTCCATACATTATCAAATATAAGAAAGGCAAAGAGAATGTAGTAGCTGATGCTTTGTCTAGAAAACATGTGCTGTTGACTCAGTTGGAAGTAAAGGTACCAGGATTGGAAAGTTTGAGAGATTTATATGCTTCCGATCATGAATTTGCAGCTCCATATTCTAATTGCAAAGATGGGAAAGGGTGGGATAAATTTCATATTCATGATGGTTTTCTCTTTCGCATGAATAAGCTATGTGTTCCGGATTCCTCTATGTGTTTGTTATTGTTGCAGGAATCTCATGCAGGAGGATTGATGGGGCATTTTGGGAGGGAGAAGACTTACATGATGTTGGCTGATAACTTCTATTGGCCAAAGATGAGGCGAGACGTCGAGAGGTTTGTTCAAAGATGCATCACATGCCATAAGGCGAAGTCAAAACTCAATCCACATGGTTTGTACACTCCACTTCCTGTTCCTAGTGCTCCTTGGGAAGATATTAGCATGGATTTTGTGTTAGGACTACCTAGGACCAAGAGGGGAAGGGATTCAATCCTTGTTGTTGTAGATAGGTTCTCTAAAATAGCACATTTTATTCCCTGTCATAAGAGCGACGATGTGTCGCATGTAGCTGATTTGTTTTTCAGGGAGATTGTGAGATTGCATGGAATGCCAAGAACCATTGTTTCAGATCGCGACGTCATGTTCATGAGCTACTTTTGGAAGACTTTGTGGGCCAAGCTTGGGACAAAGTTGTTGTTTTCAACGACTTGTCACCCACAAACAGATGGGCAAACGGAGGTGGTGAACCGCACACTTTCAACGTTGCTACGTGCCATGATAAAGAAGAATTTGAAAGAGTGGGAAGATTGTCTACCGCATGTGGAGTTTGCATATAACAGGGCGGTACATTCTACAACTCAATTGAGTCCATTCGAGGTGGTGTACGGCTTCAAACCAATCACGCCCCTTGATTTACTTCCTCTCCCACTACAAGAACGTGCACATATGGAGGCTTCTAAACGTGTTGATTTTGTGAAAAAACTCCATGCCACAACCAAAGAGGTAATTGAAAAGAAGGTACGTGCTTATGCTTCCAAAGCTAACAAATCTAGAAAGAAAATGCTTTTTGAACCAGGTGATTTAGTGTGGGTACACCTTCGCAAAGATCGCTTTCCGCAGAAGCGTAGATCCAAATTGATGCCCCGTGGTGATGGACCTTTTAAAGTTCTTGCCAAGATCAATGAAAATGCATACAAGATTGAGCTTCCCGGAGATGACTATGGGGTAAGTTCTACATTTAATGTTGCTAATCTATCACCCTTCTTTGGACAAGATTGTACAGAGTCGAGGTCGACTCATTTTCAAGAAGGGGAGGATGATGAGGACATCACTAGTAATACCAAAACTAGTAATGAGACTTCAATAACAGGACCAATAACAAGAGCACGAGCCAAGAAACTACAATCTCAGGTGAACCTGCTCCTTAATGAATATGCCATTAATTTTAATGAGAATTTCATACTACCTAAAAACAATATTTTACTTGTGCTCAGGTTTGAAGAGTCAGCGATGGATGGAGATCAAGGATATGAGTTATAGAATTTAGCCCATGAACAGACCATGAACAGTACCGTGAACAGGCCGTGAACAGTACCGTGAACAGTACAAGGCCCATGAACAGTAACCGTGCTACAGTGCGCGTGAATAGTACCACATGGGAGGTTTAGTATTGAATAGCCTTGGGCTGAGACTATATATTGAGGGGTAGACCCCCATTGTAAAGGGAACCACTTTTGATATTAAAAATACTCTTGTTCTTTCTATTGGCCGAACAACATTGAAGGAATTGGGAGTTAGTCAAAAATCAAGATCGTTCAACCTTTCTGCATTGGAATTGGGAGCGATAGAACTTCATCCGGTGGTCGTGAAGTTCAACACGTGTGATTGGGCGAATTATAGAGTGCTAACTCTTGCATTGGCAACGGGGGATCACTACGATTCATCAATTCCACGTGAGTATCTTGATCCTACGTCGAGAAGATCGGGCGACCCCGTATCAGTTTCCCTGGAAGTTGTTGTAGAGTCGATCGCGGATCTATTCCCACGCGTAGATGGACTGTGGTTCGATGGTGAAGAACCAGGATAGCGCCACCCCTTGTAGTGCGAGAGGGAGTCCCTTTGCCTTCGTGGTGTCGTCTCAGCCAGCGGCTTCGATAGCGGTCTCATACACGCGCACGAATTCTCGAGGGTCGGAGTCACCCTTGTACGCCTCGATGACGCTCGGGAACTTGAAGTCCTCAGGCCATGCCGTCTGCTGCAGGCCCGCGGAGAGCGGGGACTCCGGGTCTACGCGCCGTAATGGGGCGCGACTAGACGTAGGGGCGTCGCGGCTATCCGCCCTCTCCGGAGCGGGTTCCGATGCCACCGCCGGGGGGGTGTTGGCTCCGGGCCTCTTGCATGTCTCGCACAGCTCCGCGGAGGTCTGTCAGCTCCCGCTGAAACGCGCTGAGGGCCGCCAACAGGGCGGTCTCCACCGCGGACGTGGCTGGGGCCGTCGGTGCGCCCGGCGGCGCGATCGGCACGGCGGTGACCACGGCCTGCGCGCCCAGGCTGCCCGGCGCGTTGTCCTGGAGGACCCTGGAGCTGGTGACGAGACCCACGTCGTCACCGGGACCGCTCACCGCTCCTGCGCCGGGTGGGAAAGCGGACGTGCCGGGGTTGCCACCGTTGGGGTTGGTCGTCGGGGCAGTGGTGGCGGGGTCTGGCGGCGCGGCGACAGTGGCGGGGTCGGGCGTTATGCCGCTAGTGGCGGGGTTGTTCATCGCGGCGGTGGCGGGGTCGGGCGTTATGCCGCCGGTGGCGGGGTTGGGCGTCGCGGCGGTGGCGGGGTCGAGCGTTGTGCCGCCAGTGGCAGGGTTGGGCATCGCGTCGTGAACGCCGGTGCTCACAGTCGTCACCCCTGCATTGCCACCTGTACCTGCAGCTGCTAAAGCCGAAGCCCTGGTATTGACGTGAGACTTCACCGCTTCCGCCTTCTTTTTCTTCGCCGCCGATGGTGAAGCTTTCTTTGGTGCCATCCTCCTTCGGATCTGGAGGCTTGCTCTTGTCCTCCCCACGGACGGCGTCAAATGTTGTAGTTACAGAGCAAACAGAGAGAGAGTATGGTAGTGGAGAGTTAGGTGAGTAATGGCTTAGAGTTTCTCCTATGGCTCTGTATATATATATATATATATATATATATATATATATATATATATATATATATATATATATATATATATATATATATATATATATATATATATATATATATATATATATATATATATATACACACACACACACACATACTAGTAAGGTGTCCGTATGCTGTAAACGAAAACATAAAAGACAACATATGAATGTATTTAACATCAATGATGATTCACGATTGGATACAACATACATCATTTAGATAGAGAATTAAACATAGGCAATTAAAAGGGTTTGATTGTACACCGCCGCTATAGTATATAAGTTGCATGCGGTTTTAGGAGAGTAGCTCATGGAGACGGGACAACCTATGCCATCATTTTGTGGAAGCTATCTCTACATCTTCCTCAATTAGTTCAATCCACAACACAAATATGATAGGAATGATTGCTGCTCTGTAAAAATCAAATGATTATTCCTAAATTGGAGTGCAAAACAATATCAACAAAACGTAACACGATCCAAGAGCAAAAGCATTAAAACAAATGGAATGAGCACAAAGTAAACAGAACTTTATTTTTCTAAGAGCAAAGGACAAATACCTATTGCTACCTTGAAGACATATCAACATTTTTTAAGCAAGAAACATACTAAATTCCAAAAACAAAGAACTATAGATTGACATGTGAGCAAAGTACAAGATTTTTCAGTTTTGCTTGGCTTCATTTCTTATGCAAATTGACAACTTAATCTTAATTCCTTAAATTATACGAAAGAGAATAAATAGATCTACATGTGATAACATTTTTCTTGATCTTCTCATTAGGTAAATCCATCATAAACCCTGAAACTAATTCTTTTGTGAGAAAGGAGAACATGCAGTGCCTCCTAATAATTGAATAATTAGCTGGAAGTAGGTGGGTGCAATAAGGAAGAAAAAGACACCAACCAAAAAATTAAAGCACCGCCTTAAGATTTTTTTGAGAAACAAATCCATCTGTATCAGTGACACCGAGTCCACCCTAATGCCAAGATATTAATTAAGTGAGCACAACCTAGTTGGAGCTTTGGCTAGAATGCGCCATGTATAGAACAACTCAAATGGTACTGCAGACAACGAAGAAGGAGACAGAAATAGAACATAGCATTCACCCAAAGATGGTATGTCCGAATCGAACATCACAAATACTTGTATGTATCACAACTCCACAAGATGATCTAATAGATGATATGATGCGAGATCGACATAAGACATCAACTAATTACATCACAGAACATATTTAAGAGGAAAACCAACTTGCAACAATCCTTGAGAAATTCAACATGGACTGCCTGAATTAGCTTAAACAAAAGTATTAAATTGTTAATATAGGCTCCTTATGATTACACAGCAGTGAATAAGGCATTCGGTAAAAAGATGAAATACGATGTGACACATAGGAAAGTACATCAGTTATATTTGTTCAAAAAACACAAACAGTACTGACGAGAGAATATTTGTTTACATCTACACACAGTGCATTAGAAGTACTGCATCATAGTGCTTGCAATAGCCTCTTGCCATGAAGCAGCTCTCACTTTGCTAAACTCTCCTACACACATGCCATTTGGTTACAGCTAGCCTGCTACCCATCATGAGCTGCACCACTTGACTGATCATAAACATCGCATATTGCCATTACCCAGTTAAACCAATAAGACCAATAAACACTTTCGAGATTAATCAATTCAACGAATAAAAAAATGCGGCATGCTAACCTTGGGTGTTCTACTCAGAAAATTTCACATCACTGCATGCTGCATTGTCTCAATGATTCGGTATCACAAGATGACACCTGCACAGTTAATGATCATATCATTTCACTAAGACTAAATAACTAAATTTAGTGAAAAGTTCAAGACTTGAATTGTATACCTGCAGAGGACGCTCATAGCAGGATCAAGACTTGAATTGTATACCTGCAGAGGACACTCATAGCAGGATCAAAGTGTTCCTATCCAATTTTACATGGACCAGTTATAAAGTGAGAGACACAATCAAAGAATCAACATAGTATTCAGCTCCTCATGTAGTTGCCAAGCTGCAAACACATATGAAACGAAAGGAAAAGAATCCTAATTGCATAACCATGGAAATCACAAATTAAGTAAAGAACACAGGGAGTCCACGAGAAGGTGATTTTGCAGCCTACCAAACCAATGACCGCACAAGAGGCAGAGCGCGCTATGCCCAGAATGGTGGCAAGGTCACATAATTACCTCTCCGCAATGGTAGAATCAATGCAGAACATGGATTGCAGCCCTTGACAGCCCAACCAAATCCAGTAATAAACTAATCAATATATGAGATCAAATATGTCGACAACAACGAATTTTCCAAGTGATATCACAACAAATAAACTGTGGTTCAGAAGTGCAGATTGCTAGTGGTTTTTACATGGTATGGACTCCACATAAGGTAAAACAAAACACCAAATGCAGTACTTATAGAAAAAGAATATGTTCTTTAATACCAAATTTGTTCTTGGTTTTATCAATTTTGGAATGCTGTGACAGGAAAAACTATATTATTTTTGGATTTAATTAGAAGTCGGTGCCAATCTAATTTCATGGGCAATTAGCGGCGACTGAACATTGAATATCTGAAGGCCGTTGCAACGATGAAAGTCTATAGCACAGTGAGTCATAGGACGACGAGAGCCTTACCCGTAATGGAGGAGCAAGCCATGGAACTTTCCCCTTCACCTTTGACATTGTTGTTACATCCTGGTGAGGTGAAGCGTGGAGGGAGGCCCAATCCGGTGACGTTGTGGCGGGAGAGGCCCGATCCGGTGGTGTTGCGGCCGAGGGAGGCCGGATGCGGCGATGGTGGTGGTGGTGACCGGGGATGGGGCTCCACTCTCCCTCTTGCTCTTCTCCACCGATGATGCCTGGCGGAATGTGGGGGCACAACATCGTGGATGTGGCGAGGGAGGTAGGGAGGGAGGGAGACTTACGCGGCCGCCGGAGAGGGTGGATGCGATGGAGAGTGCGATGTTGGGCTTCTCCGCGACCTGCAACAGTGGCGATCCAAGAGTGAGAAGATTTAGACGTAGAAGGAGGAGAAGTGGAAGTTGTACCTCTTTTATGGTAGGAGGAGGAACCGTTTTCTGAGCACGATCGTGCTTGCAACCGCAACCTAACCTGAGCGAGTGGGGGGAGGAGGAGGCGGCGGCGCGGGGTGGGGAGGAAGAGGCGGCGGCGACGCGGAGGAGCGGGGGAGGAGGCGAGGGCGGAGCGGAGGAGGGGAGGAGGAGGCGAGGGCGGAGGGGAGGAGTGGGGGGAGGAGGAGGCGGCGGAGCGGAGGAGTGGGGGGAGGAGGAGACAGCGGCGGTGCGGGGTGGGAGCAGGGGAGGAGGCGGCGGAGCGGAGGAGGCAGCGGCGGCGCGGGGTGGGAGGGAGGGGAGGAGGCGTCGGCGCGGGATGGGGAGGAGGAGGTGGCGGTGGCGCGGAGGAGCTGGGGAGGAGGCGGCGGCGGCGCGGGGTGGGAGGGAGGGGAGGAGGCGTCGGCGCGGGAGCGACGGAGGAGCGGGGGAGGAGGCGAGGGCAGAAGAATCGGTGGGGAGGCAGCGCACAGGAGGCAGGTGAGGGCTCTTCGTGAGGAGGGTGGGGCCACATGTCAGTCAGTTTTTTCTGAGAAGGGGTGGGAGAGGCCGCACCAACCACCAACTCCTTCTTTTATAATAGTAAATATATATATATATATATATATATATATATATATATATATATATATATATATATATATATATATATATATATATATATATATATATATATCCAAATGAGGAGCGCTTTTACAATTATACCCTTACACGTGAGTATTCCCCTCAGGGGTACCCATGTCATTACACATGTCCCATTTTGGGCCTTACATCCTTCTAACAGGCCTACTGGGCTTAGGTGGGGGCCACCCCTACAACAGTTTCATTTTCAAAACTTCATATTATTTTCAACAGCTACATAACTCATGTTTCTTAATCTATTTGCAAGATATTGATAATTTGAGATGGCTACTGCAAATACAAATGTGAGCATTTGTGCAAACACAGGAACATCCCCTGCTGGTACTGCCACAGTAGTTGGTATGGGCCACTCGGCACCAACGTCACCGCCACGGAATGTCGATGCATTGACAACCACAGCCACGGGAGGTGAGGGACATGTGGTTGTTGATGTGGATGAAGCGACTTACACTGGAGAAGTTGAGCAAGCTGAGAAGAAGCAGAAGAAGTGTACCTCGTAGGTTTGGGAATACTATACTAAATACACGGTGACTGTTGACACAAAAAATGGTGGGAAGGAGAAAACTTTGGGCGCAATGCAATAAATGTCCTCACAAAGCTCGATGTGAGACCTCAAGGGGCACAAAGGCCTTGTGGAATCATTTGGAAAAGCGTGCCGTAAAGCAAGACCAGCGACAACTCCAATTTGAGAAGTGTGAAGATAGTATAACTGTTCAAACTCTCAGGTATGATGCCGAAGCTAGCCTAAAGAAATTCTATGTGGCAATGATTATACACGAATATCCACTAGGAAGGAGGTATTAGAAATGTATGGAGATAAAAAGAAAAAGTTATATGAACAACTAAAATCACTTTGTTGTCGGTTTTCTAGCACTATGGATATATGGACATCTAATCAAAAACAAATGTGTGCATCACTGTGCATTGGATTGGTGATAATTGGCAAATGCAAAAAAGAATAGTTAAATTCATTCATGTCAAAAAGGAACCATACAGAAAGTAATCTAGCAACTGAGTTTTTCAAGGGTGTCATGTCTTGGAACATTGAGAAGAAGTTATTTGCTCACTCTAGACAATGCATCATCCAATGATATATGTTTTAGAAAAGTTGTGACAGAGCTGCATAAGCATTCTCCCTTGATCTATGGTGGTGCCTTTTTTCATGTGAGATGTTTATGTCACATACTAAACTTTGTTGCCCAAGATGGCTTGAAAGTAATTGCATCTTCAGTCCAGAATATTAGAGCTATTGTTGTTATTGCGAAGAATTTCTCCATTGCAGCAGGAGGAATTGTAGAATTGTGCAATGGAATGTGACTTAGATAATACATCTGATCTTCCATTGGATGTGCCGACGAGATGGAACTCAACATATGAAATATTATCACAAGCTATTTACTACAGGAAAGCTTTTGATAGGCTATTGTACTTGAATAAGGGTAAATACGATAAGTGTGCTCTGACAAATGAAGAATGGGATATGGCAATATGCAAGTGTTTGCAAAAATTTCATGATGCTACTAAGCTATTTTCTGGAAATCAATATCCAACAGCAAACTTGTTTTGGTGCAAATTTTGTGAAATTAAGTTAGCATCTGCAGATTGGTATGAAAGTGTTAATGTTACTATTTGTTCTATAGAAGAGGCTATGAAAGCCAAATATGATAAGTATTAGGACAAATCAAACATAACTCTCGTAGTAGCATATTTTCTTGATCCTAGATACAAGAAAAAGGTTGTGGAATATTTCATGGGGAGGATTTATCATGAGAGAGCTGCCCATGAAGTTAATCATTTCATAGATTTTGTGAACAAATTGTTCCAAGCTTACATGTCTAACATAGCTGAAGCTTCGAAGTCTGACCCTCAAGGATCTTCTCAGCCACTTGGTGATCCTAACTTGGATCTTGATGACATTGAACAGTTCTTGTATGAGGATGCCACTACAACACATAATGGTATAGATGAACTTGAGGTATACATGCAAGAAAAACCAATTCGGTGGGTTGATCCTAAGGGTAAGAGTGCACAGTTTGACGTATTGTCACGGTGGAACACACACCATGAGAAGTTTCCGTTCTTCACGACTAGCTCGTGATGTGCTAGCTATTTAACTATCAACTGTTGCTTCAGAGTAGGACATGGTGCAGTTTGTCCTGGAGCAGTCCCACCAAATTTAATTTCAATAAATTTCTTGAAACTTTTTTGCCACTCATCTGTCGTAAAATGCATGCGCATCCAACTCCTACCATCAACAGGCATGTTCTTCCAGTCCAAATGAACACAAATAACTAGTTCAGCCACTGCAACACAAACAAAGACAAAAGTAAACATATATATTTCAAATCATAATTACTGTATAGTACCCCCTCAGTTATATTCAAACAACTTACTTTTAGTCGATACTGGACATGAAACGATTAAAAATTTTCTTATCAAATAGATCAACTCTATTTTAGATGAATTCAAATAAAATTTAAATAAACTATAAAAGCTGAAAAATCAGAACCAAAAGATCTCAATTTTATATGAATTTAGGAAAAAGAATTGGGTCAATCGGAGTTCGGACGAGGGAGAACGGGCCTCTGGAAAATCTGATTTGGAGAAAAAGGCTGAAATTCGGAAATCGCACTGTGCTGTGGACCCGGCGCCCGGATTAACCGGTTTACCGTGAACCCGGCGTATGGAATAGTGGGGGCGAACCGCTGCTGGCGAGCAGCTAGGGTTGAGGTGGCGGCCACGTGGCGACACGTGTGCATGGCACGTCGGCCTAGGGCTAACTGTCCTCGCTTGCGTGGTTGCGCAGTCTACGGCTCACAGCTGTGGGTGGGTCCCATTTGGCGGTGGCGCGGCGCACGGCGGACTGGGTCTACGGAAAGGCGGAGAGTCGCGGGTGCACGGGTGCGGTCCAGCTGGCGGCGGGCGGTGTGAGGCGTCGCGGCGCGGCGGGACGAGGCGGTCGGCGGCAGGTGAGGCGACGGGCGGCGGGCTCACCGGTGGCGGCAACGACGGCGCAACGGTGGCGACGATGGCGGACGGCGGCGACGACGACGGCGGCGGCGGCGGGCGGCGATGGGGACGGCGGACGACGACGGACAGCGTCGAAGACGAAGCTGGCCGATGGGGTGACCGGCGGCGACGGACTTGCCCGCGGCGACTGAGGTGGCGGCGGAGCTCACCGGCGGCGGTAGACGATGGCGGTGAAGTTCACCGGCGGCGGCAGACGACGGCGGGGAGGACGACGGCGGCGAGGGCGACGACGCTGGCGGTGGCGCTGGCGGCGGCTTGGGACGGAGAGGAGACCCCGGGGGTCGGCCCCTTTTTATACCCGGGTCCCGAGGCTGACTCCATGGCAAGTGCGGAGTCCGGCGACCATGGCCGAGGTGGCGGCGGAGGCGGAGTCCCGTCGGAGACGGAGACGGCACCGGGTAGGAGACGAATAGTGCACGGGCACTCCGATGGATGACGCGTGGCACGGGGAGGATCGGGTGGCTACGGCCGGAGGCGGGGCGAGCGGTTGGATGCGGGCGGCGCGTGTCCGATGGCCGACACGTGGAACAAAAAATGCAGAAAACTCAACCCAGCAGCGCTGCGGAGCCGGAGGCTCGAATGCGCGCGGCCAGGGAGTTTGGGTGGGGGGTGAGAAGAGGACTTGCGCTGCTAGCCAGGAGAACCGACGCGTGCGTCTTACCCATATAGGGGATATTATCCTCCTATACTGATCTTCGGAAGGGGTCTGGCAGAGGAAGTTTCAGGGGTCTGATCTTTTCCCTGCAGCTCCTCCCCTCCGCCGCCCGATCCTTCGCCACTGTCCGGACGGCTCCGCCCCCATAAGAAGAAAGCCGCACCCCCAATCACCTCACCGCAACCGTCTCAACTCCCCACCACGGTGAATCGCCCCAAAAGCCGTGCTAGCCGGAGCGATTTCTATTTTTCCCGAAAGCACCCGCCGCCGCCATTAACGCCGCCCTCCCCGCACCGGTGGACTCCCCTTCGATTCCTTCCGGGAGGAGTACCCTCGCAGGCTTCCCGAGCTTTCCCGACGGTTTCCGGCGCTCCTCCCCCACTCCAAACCACCGGCGCCGTGCGCTACCGCCGCCCAACTCCGCCTCACACCGCCGGCACGCTCCGGAGGGCCCCGGCCCCCGCAACCGCCTCCACCGGCCTCACCTCGGTGCGCGCGACGCGTTTTAGCCCTCATCAGCCACCCCACGCCGGCGACACCGCCAACCTCACCGCTGCCCCGAGCTTCCTCTGCTCCAACGGCCACCCGGTCGGTTCAAGTAAATTCGTTCGCCCCACCCCATCGGGTAACACCGTGTAACCGAGTGGCTAGCACCGTGCGATTCCACCGTCCTGGCCTGAGTTCGAGTCCCATGACCGCGGTAAAATGTGGATTTTTTAAGCTTTTTGCTAAGTTGCAGTAAAGAGGCAATTAAGAGAGTAATTACTATGCAAAAAATGGTTAGAGTAGAGATAAGTATAATTAATGTCCAGACATGGTTAGTTAATGTAAATGACAAGTAATTAGGGATTACATGCATATTAATACTTGAGTGCTTAAAGAAAATTTTAAAACTTTTAATTCATGATAGCTAGCAAAAACTGGAATAGGATATAACTGCGATCATTTAAGAGTTCCTATAGGATTACTCAATCATAAACATGGCTTGAATATTCATTTAAAAGCTAGTTAATAATTAAAGGCACTAATAACCAATGACTTTAGTTAGGAGCTCAGATGTCAATTAAAAATATATATTCTGGACAAAGAATTCACCTGATAATCTTTTTAGCTCGTGCTCGCGTAATCGGACCAATCTAGATGTCCTGATCATCATCTTCTAAACGCATTTTTACTTTAGGCTTGTACAGATCGAGTATGGGCCTGTATATAATTAAATAAAATAGTGGTAGCTCTGTATCTCCAAGTATAATCATTAAATACCCAATTACATTAGAGTTCACCTGATAATATTTAATACGGCTCAATAATTCCTTCCAGTTAAATAATATATTTAACTGAGAAGTGCAAGACATGAGCGTATCCGCGTCAATGAGATTGATTTCGAGGGTTACTCACGTGTCCTTTCCCATAACGCAAATAATGTAAAAGAATAAGTGCACAAATATTTGAACAAAACACATGCCTAGCCTAGTGGTAAGAAAAAGGTTTATGACCGTGAAGATCCCGGGTTCAAGACCTAGGACATGCTCTTTTTCTATTTTCGCTAAATAAATTGTGGCAACACAATTACTTTTTGCCACCCAACAAGTTTTTCTTCCAACAAATTTAAATCGTGGCAAACCTTTATTGATGCAACGCTTTACAATTTCGTTGCAACATACACAAACCTTTTACAACACTAGTTAAAGATTATGACAACGCAATCAATTCGTGGCAATAAAACATTTATTGATGCAACGCTTTACAATTTCGTTGCAATACATAGCAACTTTTTGCAACGTAATTTATAGATTATGGCAACGTAATAAATTCGTTGCAATATTGTCAACTCATCGCAACCACTTAGAATTTCGTTGCAATAACAGCAACATATTGCAACGAAATTCAACATTATCACAACGCAGGAAATTGCGTGGCAATATTGTCAGCTAATCGCAACGATTTTGAAAGTGGTGGCAATAACACCTACCTCTTGCCACGAAAGTCAAGATTTTTGCAACGCAATAAATTAGTGGCAATATTGACCACATATCGCAACATTTTTTCCAAACTGTGGCAATAAGGCCTACCTATTGCAACAAATTTTGTGCCGTTGCAATGTGTTTCGTGGCATTAGGGGGATTTTCTAGTAGTGGTTTCGATAAATTTACTTAGCCAAGTTGTACTTTACAGACTTGTGATTGTACTGTTTTACATGGGAGGTCATGACAAGATTCGGTCCTTAGGACTACCTGGGTGACCCAGGTATTTAAGCAATATTGGGGGTTTTCAGGATCATAAAATAACATACCAACATACTCCAATCATTCCCACCATGACTGCCCAAATTATTTTATCATTGCAAGTGATGATTTTAGGGCATTTACGTACCCCCGATTATCTAGCCATACTAAGCAACGCAATATTTATATGGACTTATTTTGCAAAAGCTACATCATTATAATTTTGCTACGGCGACAAGGTTCACATGTCCAAAATTTCAACGGAGTATTATTAACAAGCATAATATTAGGTGCATAACTAACATCTTTAAAAAGCAAAGGTAATTTACCACATAAAATAACAGCATTGATGAGGACATCCTTTCATGGATACAACCGTGCCAACTCCAAAACAAGCTCAACAAACTGAAACTATGATACAAAGACCCATGAATCGAGCGCGAGCACGTCAACTTAACCGTCAGGTGAATGCGTTCCTAAGTTTGCATACAAATGTTTCAAAGAATGGAATACTACTTAATTCTTGTGTTGATTTAATTGTCCTTAGGAACCATGGGGAAGAACCACGTGAGCTCAAGTATAGAAGTGAAACCGTCAAACGCAACCCAAGTCCTATTCGCGAGTTTGACTCGGATTCGGCCTTCCTAACAGCGTCTACTTCAAACTGCCATAACTTTTGATCCAGAAGGTTTCTCGGGGCCCGTGAGTACTCGTTGGAAAGCTCTTGAATTCTACTTTCAGATGGATCTAGCCTCACCTCCAAATTCCATCCGAGCCGGTCAGAAACTGCCAAACAAGTCACATCACTTTTCTAGTCCGAGTCAAAGTGGGCTTGGGCCTTGTAATTGAGTCCTATTCGGCTTCCATGTGTTTTGGCCGACCCTCCACCTCCCGTGTTCTCTTAAATAGGCAGCCGCCCCCTCTTCTAGGGTTTGAGTTTTGATAGACTAAGTTAGCTTTTGCTACTTCGCTTTGTACTCGCGCGTGTCGGCAAGACCGTCCGAATACTTGTCTTCGGAACCCCACCGTCTTTCTATTTTAGATTGAATCCTACATCATTTATTTGCAATTGAGTTGCTGTTCATCTTGTTCTTGGTTGTTCTTCGATTGCTTGCAGGAACAAGTACCCTCGTGGTTAGGTTGATTGTGCGCCGACAAGGTCACGAACAACCTATGGAGTTGGTGTATCGATCGCTAAGGCGCAACGTCCTTGGATGTTGTAGTCGGGTCATCTCCTTCCCCAATCAAATCTACCACTTTCATCGAAAGATCGGGACCACTAGTGCTATCAAGCATGCATATTGATAATTTAAAAGAAATTAAATTTGAATAATCATGGGTTCAAATGGTCAAATATTAACTCGCCTTGGTCACAGAGGTCTTGGTCTTGGTTGTCTTGAGCTTCTAAAGTTGCTGCCTCAGTCTCTTCCTCCTGAGCCTCGTACGCTATTTTAATGTGCACGAAAATTCGGATAACAAGAAATCAGCAAATCAAACAAGTGGGACCCCTCTGTCAGTGGCCACATGTGCTGATGGCCACTGACAGGTGGGACCCGGCTGTCAGTGGGCCTCTTAGACTGGCAGCCGCTGACAGGTGGGGCCCACCGCACAGACCGCTCGGGTGTTGCTTACCCATATAGGGTGCTTTTATTTCTTATACCTACCTGCGGAGGGGGTCGGGCAGAGGAGGTCGAGGGCGGCGATGGGGCTGCGGTCCCAACGTGTGCTAGGTTCATTTATTAATTCTTGTTGTTATATTAGTTAGAATTAGAGCGAAAATTTTAGAATCTCTTATTCAGCTCCCTCTAATCAGCTATCCTTATCCTACAGCTTACCACATCTAGAGTGAAGAACGATCAACCCCATGGATCGAGGAAATGGCTTGATAGTTCGAAGGTCTAATTTCTTTGGACTCTCCCTATGTGAATTAAGATAAACAAGTCTCCCTGCATTACGGGAAAAATAACAATAATATTGGTTATCTTTATTAGACAAATCTCCCATGATTGTGCAATTAGAGACTATATTATTTAGGGTTCTCTTGTGTAGAACGGATTTGTTTAAATTCCGCGATCTTAGCCAAAATAAATAAAAAAACCGCTTATGAAGCCATCTCGTTGAACCATATCATTAGTAAATTAAGAAACAAGTACATTATATCCCCCCCCTAAACTCTTTCAAAAGTTCAAATTTCACCTAACTCTTTTGAAAGTCAAAATTTCACTTAACTCTTTTGAAAGTCCAAATTTCATGTATTTCTACCTTCCTACCGTTTAATAAAATAGTTACATGGTAAGAGGCAGCTTTACAAAAAAAACAAGTTGCCAACAGAGCTTGCCTCACTCTTTGACCTCATAATAATCATGACATAAAATATTCATGTTTGCACCGAGGGATTCAGATTATTGCAGCATATCTCTATTGTTGTGCTGAGACACATTTACTTCCACAAATATTTCCTACTAGTGATGTCCTAGCTCATCATAAAGGAGGGCCAATAAAAACAATGTTAACGTATAAAATGAAACAAAAATTTGTTTCCTCTGTAATCAAGAATCACTCTGTGCCCTTGGTGGCCTTGTATGTATTCACTAGCTGCATCTGTACATCCTGCGAAACAGTATTGTGCTCCAGATACTCCATGTAAATTGCGGCGTTGGATCGAGACGATCCGAGCGGTAGCGGTAGCACGACCCGAGCGGAAGAATAGAAGTTAGGCTTTTAACCTAAGCTCTGATACTATGTTATAAATATTGTGCATGTATTCATGAGGCCCAAAGGGCAATATATATAGAGAGTATAAGGGGATATACAGAAGGAGTACAAGGTATATAAGGAAACAAATAATAGTTCTATTCTATTTCCTATTCTATCCTTAACACTAGTAACTACCTAAAAAATTATTCATACACAGAACAAATAGAAAAAACATGATGCTATCTGTTCTATTCAATTTTAACAGAACCTGGACCAACCCAGTGGTTTGACCGGAAAAAAAAGGCCTGAAACTCAGCCAATCTGATCTACATCACCGGAGTTTCTGCAATTAACCGGTCTTGAACCGGAGAAAACAGGGTTGAATTGGCAGTAGTGGGGACACTCAGGGATAATCCACGTGCAGGACAGGGTCGAACTCCCATGGCCCCAGTGGGGACCCGGTACAAATGAAAAGTATAATGTTTTAAGTACATATTATATATTTTTAAATATGAAATATGTATTCTTTTTATATGTTTGGACTAAAACTTGCTTACATTAGGATTAATGTTTTGAAGCCATATTTCAAGAAAAAGTACACGTAAAAAATACTTGTATATTAACGAATAAAGTCATATTAATATTAAAAGTGGATCCCTACGGGCATGAGGACAGGGCAGGGGGAGGTTTCTCCCCTATTAGCCTTGGTGGGGGCAGGGCAGGGGTGCTCTTAGTGGAAGTTGGGGCATGGACATAGGTCAATAGGTGAGCCCCTGCCCCTCTTGTCATCCCTATCCATACGGGTTGCAAATCTTCACTACTTTTGTAAACCATAAATATAGTTACCAGATGAACGTTGAACATTGCTTCTACTGACTACTTGGCAGTGTGCGCTGCTGACTGAAAGATAGAAACAAAGTGCATTGAATGATAATGCCAAAGGAATTTTCTGGACATATAAGCAGAAAAACATTGGGTAGACTTGTGAACAAGGACAAAAGTTGACCTGTGTCATTGACCGAAGCACTGTTGAATATCCGAACATATTGTTCAGTGGCACCTGAAAGAGAGCAGGACAAGATGCTAAGTGTACTAAGAAATTTTAACACAAAATGTACATAGTACTTGTCCCAACATCTACATTACGAATTACACAAGATACTTGTTCCGTGTCTATAATCTAGTAATGTGGTATGTCTATTGTGGGGTTGAGTAGGACAAAAGTGATAAAGCTCCAAAGTGAAATTTATTTTGCAAAACCTAGTCTGAGTTGTCAGTGTACATTAGTACAACCTCCATGATAACCACCTCCAGATCTGCCACCCATTTCAAAGCCCAATATTGTAATGCTATGTGGTTAGTAGTGTGATGCTATGTCCTCTTACTTCAATTGTCTTCTGAGACATTTATTACAAACCACAGAAAGACAAAGTCAACACCGCTGATTACTACAACCGCTAGTGACACACACTGACTATCTTCAGATCTGCCAATTTTATTACAAGCCAAATAATGTAGCGATATCCAAGCTATTTGATTAGTAGAGACGACACGAAGCAAGAAGAAACTGGAAGGAACTAAGGCTTACGTACATGGCACACTACAACTGTGTCGTCGCCTTCCTGATCATTTCCAACAATTATGCCTTTTCTCCTATTTTCCACATGAAGCAAAAGAAAACAGACTTAGTATAGCTTGAAGGATTAATGTATGAAAATAAAATTTTATAATGCCGGGGTAAGCCACAGTTTGCCAAAATATCACCAATGGTGTCAAAGACGTGGTACCAGAACACATTTATCATCATCACAGCCGACAGTATTCTGGCAAACTACACTATTCATGTACCAATTATCCTTTTAAGTAAATTGCATGCGAATATCTACATTTCTTGAGTAGAGACTAGAGACTAGAGAAAGAACATATAGCATGAAATCACTTATCATGTGTAAACCCATACAATACAGGTAGAAGCATAGTTTGTTGAGACCAAACACTCACTTGTTCATGTCACCAGTTACTGTGCCCTGGAACTCTGATGGAACTTTCAGTTCCACCTTCATCACGAGTTCTAATATTACAGGTTTGGCAGCAGTATAACACTGAAAAAAGAAAGAAAAAATTTATATAGAGCACTTACATTAAAGAACAAATTTATGTAGAGCACTTACATTCTCATCATAGTAGTGTCAGAATTCACTAGTATGAATGCCATTTGTACCCAAAAAAGAAGTTACTAGGCTCACCTGTCTAAAAGCATAGAAAGCAGCTAGCTTAAAAGCAAGCTCACTGGAATCCACTGCATGTGAAGCCCCATCAGTCAGCACAATTCGAATATTTTCAACAGGATGCCCTATCAATGAACCCCTACAGTAAGTAGAATGGAAACACAAGTTATCACTGCAAACAAAATAGAAAATAGCTTAACAAGTGAGGAAGAGATGGACTCACGAATTGCAAGCTTCTTTAAAGCCCTTCTCGATCTCTGGTATGAAGTTTGAAGGAATTGCTTGTCCAATAATCATATTCTCAAATTCGAATTTACCATCAGAACCTGATGGAAGAGGCTCAATGTACCTGCATATTGTTGATTCTTGTCATGACTACTCCAAATGAACTTCAACAGAATATCCTATGAATTTATTTGGAGAACCAAATCTCAGGAAGGCATATAAGCACAGGAACTCAATTATGGTGAGGTAAAATGGAAGCATTTTTTTAAAATTGAATTTGGCTAATCTCAACCCTTTCTTGTGCACCAATATATATTCATGCTATAAGCACATTATTTTTTGCAAGATGAACAAGTTTACAACATCATAACCCTTATGGGAAGGTGCAATTTAGCAATATCTTTTACAATAACATGCATATCAAGTAAAGTATACTGGCAAAGAAAGAAGGTATGGCTACCAAGTTTACTTAGGCTTTGTATGGCATTGTGGGGCCTATGGCGGCTTTTGAAAAGAAATGAATTTTTCGCATGTTTGGATATATCATCCATTAGTGCAGTGCATCTTTTTTCGAGCCATAACGGCAATATCTTGCTTCAATTGGTAAAGCTTCTCATAACTAACTAGATTACGAAACATCATGACCTCTGAAGCATGGACACTTGTGTTTTGTGCCGTATCCATGTCTACGGGTGCAAACGGAGCGGATATTTCCCTACCGACTGTCCGCCCATTTTAATTCGGATCTAATTCAGAGCAAATTTTCAGATATCCAGAATATTTATCGGATACAGAAACACAAACATATTTTTTTGCCAGATACGAAAGCGGATTCG
Source organism: Dendrocalamus sinicus (assembly GCA_036346575.1). NCBI lineage: Eukaryota > Viridiplantae > Streptophyta > Magnoliopsida > Poales > Poaceae > Dendrocalamus > Dendrocalamus sinicus. The sequence goes on along the minus strand of CM070656.1, from coordinate 16,012,317 downwards.
GGAAAGGTACTATCCGACAGATATAGAGCTATCCAAATAATTTGCTGGATAGTTACATCTAATGAAAAAACAAATGTGTGCATCACTGTGCATTGGATTGATGATAATTGGCAAATGCAAAAAAGAATAGTTAAATTCATTCATGTCAAAAGGAACCATACAGGAAGTAATCTAGCAACTGAGTTTGTCAAGGGTGTCATGTCTTGGAACATTGAGAAGAAGTTATTTGCTCACTCTGGACAATGCATCATCCAATGATAAATGTGTTAGAAAAGTTGTGACAGAGCTGCATAAGCATTCTCCCTTGATCTATGATGGTGCCTTTTTTCATGTGAGATGTTTATGTCACATACTAAACTTTGTTGCCCAAGATGGCTTGAAAGTAATTGCATCTTCAGTCCAGCATATTAGAGCTACTGTTGTTATTGTGAAGAATTTCTCCATTGCAGCGGGAGGAATTGCATAAGTGTGCAACAGAATGTGACTTAGATAATACATCTGGTCTTCCATTGGATGTGCCTACGAGATGGAACTCAACATATGAAATATTGTCACAAGCTATTTACTATAGGAGAGCTTTTGATAGGCTATTGTACTTGAATAAGGGTAAGTACGATAAGTGTACTCCGACAAATGAAGAATGGGATATGGCAATATGCAAGGGTTTGCAAAAATTTCATGATGCTACTAAGCTATTTTCTAGAAATCAAAATCCAACTGCAAACTTGTTTTCGTGCAAATTTTGTGAAATTAAGTTAGCATCTGTAGATTGGTGTGAAAGTGTTAATGTTACTATTTGTTCTATAGAAGAGGCTATGAAAGCTAAATATGATAAGTATTAGGACAAATCAAACATAACTCTCGCAGTAACATGTTTTCTTGATCCTAGATACAAGAAAAAGCTTGTGGAATATTTCATGGGGAGGATTTATCATGAGAGAGCTGCCCATGGATTTTGTGAACAAATTGTTCCAAGCTTACATGTCTAACATAGCTGAAGCTTCGAAGTCTGACCCTCAAGGATCTTCTCAGCCACTTGGTGATCCTATCTTGGATCTTGATGACATTGAACAGTTCTTGTATGAGGATGCCACTACAACACATAATGGTATAGATGAACTTGAGGTATACATGCAAGAAAAACCAATTCGGTGGGTTGATCCTAAGGGTAAGAGTGCATAGTTTGATGTATTGTCATGGTGAAACACACACCATGGGAAGTTTCACGTTCTTCACGACTAGCTCGTGATGTGCTAGCTATTTAACTATCAACTGTTGCTTCAGAGTAGGCTTTTAGTTCTAGTGGCCGTGTTGTAGATCCATTTCATGGTCGATTAGAGCCCGAGGTGGTTGAGGCTCTAATTTGTACAAAGGATTAGATATCTTCATCTAGGAAAGGTAAATAATAAGTCATTTAATTCACCACTTACAGCTTTTGTTTACTAACCTCATGCCATTTTCAAATTTCATATTCTAAGGAGAAGATAGCATCACTTGTCAGAATTGGGTTTGGAGTTGGAAGATAAAGAATGTGCGACTATAAATATGAATGAGGTTTGATAATTCTATCTTTGTTATGTATAAAGATTATATTTTCTAATCCTTGCTAAAGTACAATATTCGAGGGCTCTACTGGACTGGACTGCCAAATGCTCATTGCACCTTATTCACATATTGAGACATTATTCAAGGGTTGTGTGTTTGATTTGGACATGTCTGAAGGAGGGTAATGTAGCCATATAGATTTTATCTACAGCCTTTAGATCAATAAACTTTCTTGCATAAGAATATAATTTTATGTTTATTAAAACATTAGACATCACTCATTTAGGTTTCTATTATTCATTAAATAATTTTGGGTTTCAATTGAATTTTTTTGTAGGATGAGATAATGACCGGCTGAGCTCCACTGAAGCATGATTACTGGTTAGAGATGGTTCATTGCTGCCTTTTACTAGAAAAGATCTGTGTTGTCAACTTATCATGTGATGTGAATATGTGATGAGTGATGTACTTGGCTGTGGACAGTTCTTACTTTTGGACCGTGTGGCATGTAGTTACTATTTGCTTAACTAGCCTCTATCGTCTACTTGCTACTTTGCCAGCTAGAACTGCCGGCATGGAGCGCAAACAAGTTCATTGACTATCTTGAGTTTAGGCAGACCACGAATGAGATCATGACCGCTAACTCGGGTCAAATGGTCAAATCCAATATGACCAAGTTTTCTATGCCAGAAAGTAAGGTCACAGGACTCAGAAGGAACTAAACACCTGAGAGGATCACCAGAAGACTCAACAAAATCAGCACGAAAGATCCTCCCATATCGAGAAATCCTACAAACCAGACTCCCCGAAGAATCAAGAATTTTACAAGTATTTTTCTGGAAGCTCACCTCGAAACCGTCATCGGTAAGCTGAGAAACTGAAAGCAAATTGTACTGTAACTTACTCACTAAGGCAACATCTTTTAAAATAAATGAATCATTAACGCGCAGAGTACCTTTAGCGATGACGCGCCTAGACGAAACATCTCCAAAGGTGATAGTCTCATCACCTGGAGCACTGACTAGGGAAGAGAACCAATGGGAGTCTCCGGTCATATGTCGAGAACAACCGGAGCCTACAAGCTAGACCTCTCCCTTCCCAGCCCGGCGAACCTGAGTCAAATAGAGAGTAAAGGCTCAGTACTGGGATAAATCAAAAGAGATTTTGGAACCCAATACTGAGTCACACGTCCAGCAGAAGAAGTAGCCGCACACGACTGACTTCTAGCTACCCTATGCTCTCAGTCGCTCAAAAAGCCAAAAGGTCTATGTGCAGACCTGAAGCTGTTGTTGTGTCCGACTGCTACGGGAAAGCGAGTCAGATTACCAACAACACGCTGATCACACCGCGGGTAGCTATCTCGACGGGGAAAACGAGATCTACCCTCAGGACGGCAGAAGTCACGACGAGAGGCATATCGAGGACGAAAATCAGAAAAACTAGAAAAGTCAAGTCTTCGATGCTGCCCAAACCCATCAACAGTAGCAACTCTCGACCTCGTGTTGGTCTTAGGTGCACTCAAGGTCTGGGGCTGACACTGATACGCCTAAGAGCCTCAACACGGTCTCTACGCGTGATCTTGGCGCGCCTGAAGCATCTCTCGATCAAGTGTCCATCCTTCTGACAGAAGGTACAATGATACTTTACCTTCTGAGAGGTAGAAGTAACATGATGGGGCTTTGCCTTCTGAGAGGTCGAAGCAACAGGTGGAACCACCTTACTGTCAGAAATCCCTTGGACAAAGCCCGCTGACTTGAATTGAACTTTCTTAGTTCTGAGCTCAATCTCAATCACACCTGCTGCTACGGGTCTAAGAACAAGAGGTGGATGCTTCCTAACATCCTCAGAAAAATTATATCCTAGACCTTGATTGAATTTGCAAATCTTAGATTGGTCTAGAATAAAATTTAGCTTCTTCTTGCCTCCTACAAACCTCTCAAGAGTGTTCATAAGATACTGATACTCCTGAAAGAGAGAGGTGCAAGAAGAGCAGGGGAAGAAGAGACAGTAGAAGGTAAGGGAGTAGAAGAAGAACCAATAGCAGAAGAACGGAAAGCACGTGCACGCACAGCCGCCTCAGAAGGGACAGTCCTACTGCTAGCCATTTGGTTCACGTCGCTAGACGTCTCTACCAAACCCTCATGCTTCTTCCCAACACAAGTACACGCATCACAAGAAGATGGTGACTTTTCTAGAAGATTCTTAGTTAGCTTCACATATTTTTCATCCAATGCAATCAAATCAGATTTTAGTTTTTCACAGTTATTGCATGGTGAGCTAACAGCATCCTTAGAAGCATACTGAGCCATTTTCTTATCATGATCAACTACTTCTTGAAATTTGGGATAGTTGTTGTTGAAGTAGTTTAGCTCTTGCTCTTGTCATAGGACCTTTCGGAGCCTCATCACTAGCTTTGTCATGCACACTTGGAGTGGATGATGAATGTGTAATAGAGATGTCCTCATCATCCTCCCCCTCTTGAAAAGGAGTCGTCCTCGACTCTGTGCCATCTTGTCCAAAGAATGGTGATAAATCAACAACATTAAAAGTAGTACTCACCCCATAATCATCTCCCGGAAGCTCTATCTTGTATGCATTGTCATTGATCTTGACAAGTACTTTAAATGGACCATCACCACGGGGCATCAATTTTGATTTACGCTTCTCCGGAAAGCGTTCTTTGCAAAGATGTACCCATGCTAAGTCACCTGGTTCAAATAGCATTTTCTTTCTAGTTTGTTAGCTTTAGAAGCATAAACACGTACCTTCTTTTCAATTACCTCTTTAGTCTTTTCATGGAGCTTTTTCACAAAAACAGCATGCTTAGAAGCCTCCATATTTGTATGTTCTTGTAATGGAAGTGGCATCAAGTCAAGTGGTGTGATCGGTTTGAAACCATACACCACCTCAAATGGACATAATTGAGTTGTAGAATGCACCGCCTGATTATATGCAAATTCAACATGCGGTAGGCAATCTTCCCACTCTTTCAAATTCTTTTTGATCATTGTCCGCAGCAGCATTGAGAGTGTACGGTTCACCACCTCCGTCTGTCCATCTATTTGTAGGTGACAAGTCGTTGAAAACAACAACTTTGTCCCAAGCTTGGCCCACAAAGTCTTCCAAAAGTAGCTCATGAACTTGACGTCACGATCTAAAACAATAGTTCTTGGTATTCCATGCAATCTCATAATCTCCCTGAAAAACAAGTCAGCTACATGCAACACATCGTCGCTCTTATGACATGGAATAAAATGTGCCATTTTAGAAAATCGATCCACAACAACAAAGACTGAATCCCTCCCCCTCTTGGTCCTAGGTAATCCCAACACAAAATCCATGCTAATATCTTCTCAAGGAACACTTGGAGCTGGAAGTGGAGTATACAAACCATGTGGATTGAGTTGACTTTGCTTTATGGCATGTGATGCATCTTTGAACAAATCTCTCGTCGTCGCGCCTCATCTTTGGCCAATAGAAGTGATCGGCGAACATCATGTAAGTTTTCTCTCTTCCAAAATGCCCCATCAATCTTCCTGCGTGGGACTCCTGCAATAGTAGCAAACGCGCAGAAGAATCTGGAACGCATAGTTTGTTCATGCGAAAGAGAAAACCCTCATGAACACGAAACTTGTCCCACCCTTTCCCATCTTTGCAATTATAATATGGTGCTGAAAAGTCATGATCAAAAGCATATAAATCTTTCAAACTCTCTAACCTTGGAACCTTTACTTCCAATTGAGTGAAAAACACATGCTTTCTAGACAATGCATCAGCTACCATATTTTTCTTGCCTTTCTTGTATTTAACAACGTATGGAAAAGTCTCAATTAATTCAACCCACTTAGCATGTCTATAGTTCAGTTTAGCTTGTCTTTTCAAATATTTCAAAGCTTCATGATCAGAATGAATGACAATTTCTTTAGGCCAAAGATAATGTTGCCAAGTCTTTGTCATAAACATGATAATTCAATTGTGCACCATGAAGTTTCTCACTGAAATATACAACAGGTTTTCTTTCTTGCATCAAAACACCACCAATACCTATTCCAGTAGCATCACATTCAATCTCAAAAGTTTTAGTGAAATCAGGTAAAACAAGCAATGGTGCTTCAGTCAAACATTTCTTCAATTCAACAAAAGCTTTGTCTTGTTTTTCTCCCCACTCAAAAGTGATTCCCTTTTTAGTTAATTCATTTAATGGGGGCAGCAATAGTGCTAAAATCTTTCACAAATCGCCGATAAAAACTAGCAAGGCCATGGAAGCTACGAATTTGACTAACATTCACAGGAGTAGGCCAATTGCGAATAGCTTCAATTTTAGATTCATCAACTTCAATTCCATGAGCTGAAACAACATAGCCTAAGAACACCACTTTGTTTGTGCAAAAAGTACACTTCTCAAGATTAGCATACAATTTTTCAATTCTTAGCACTTCTAGCACTTGTCTAATGTGTTCAACATATTTTTCCAATGAGCGGCTATATATTAGAATGTCATCAAAATAAGCTACCACAAATTTTCCAATGAAGTGTCTCAAAACATGGTTCATTAATCACATGAATGTACTAGGATCATTAGATAAACCAAAAGGTATCACTAACCATTCATACAATCCAAATTTTGTTTTAAAAGCTGTCTTCCACTCATCACCATGTTTCATTCTAATTTGATGATATCCGCTACGCAAATCAATCTTAGAAAAGATAGTAGAGCCACTCAATTCATCAAGCATATCATCTAACCTAGGAATAGGATGACGATATCGAATAGTAATATTGTTGATAGCTCTACAGTCTATACACATTCTCCATGTACCATCTTTCTTAGGAACAAGAATGACAGGAACGGCACAAGGACTAAGACTTTCGCGTACGTACCCTTTTTCCATGAGCGCTTACACTTGCCGCTGAATTTCTTTTGTCTCCTCCTGGTTTGTGCGGTACGGTGGCTGGTTGGGAAGTGGAGCTCCTGGTACCAAGTCAATTTGATGTTCGATGCCTCGAATGGGTGGTAGACCAGCGGGTACCTCTCTGGAAAAACATCCTCATAATCCTATAACACATGAGAAACCACACTAGGAAGAGAAATTAAGTCATTAGTAGAGAGCAAAATTTCTTTGTACAGCAATACTTAATGCTCCAAAGTGGGATCATCTCTCATCTCTCGCAAATCAGATTTGGTGGCTATCATGACTAACTTTTTCTCTCCCTCACCCTTTCTTTTTCCACTCAGTTTTAGCTTGAGGCTCTCACTCATATTTTGTGGAATCACACTCTTTTGCTCCTTCCCTTTCTCACTCTCCACTTTCACCTTAACCTTTTGCATGTTATCATGTATAATTTGAGAAGGACTTGATGGTCGTAACAATATTTCTCTATTACTCCACATGAACTTGTATTGATTAGTTCTTCCATCATGAATCACAGAACAATCATATTGCCATGATCTACCTAATAACAAATGACATATTTCCATGGACACAACATCACATTCTACAGTATCACGATAAGAACCAATCTGAAAGCTAACATCAACAGTGTACCCAACATTTATGGAACCATTATTATTCAACCACTGAATTTGATATGGATGTGGGTGTTTCTTGTATTTCAATCCAAGTGTAGTGCAAAGTTCTTTGCTAGCTAGGTTATGACAACTACCTCCATCAATAATAACTTTGCAACACTTACCATCTTTACTTACCTGAGCTCTTGTTTGGAAAAGGTTGCAGCGCTGTTCAAGGTTGGATTTTGTTTGAATGCTCAACACTGAAGGGGTGCACACAAGGATAGCACCGGACTCGGGGTCACAATACCCATCCCTATGTGTTTCTTCTTCTCTTTCTTCCTCATGGCCATCCTCTAACGCCTCAAAATTAGCAAGGTGCTCTCCATCTTCTTCACTAGCAGAATCATATTCTCCATTCTCAGTTATCAACATTACCTTGCTATTTAGGCAATCCTTTTGCATATGCCCATGACCAAGACACTTGAAGCATTAGATGGAGCTACTCTTGGCCGTAGAACCAACAGAAGATGATGAAGATGGGACTGGTCCTCTCTTTAGAAAGGAAGGAGTGGCGTTCTTGGCACTCGGGGCAGCACGTGCACTAGGAGTAAAATTTCCACTAGATGGGTTAGTTTTAAATGAATTGAAACGAGATGTTGTTTTATCTCCTGTAGGTGCTGTACGGGGAGTGTAGGAAGATGATTTTGAAACCCTCATGTCCTATTGTACTTGCCTCTCAGCCTTAGTGGCTTGATGCACCAACTTCACCACGTTGTTGTAGGGTTGAAATTCGGCAATTCTCTTGATGGAAGGATGCAAACCAGCAAGGAAACAGGCCATAGTTTGCTCTTCTTGTTGATAAACATTAGCCCTTATCATAGCCATTTCCATCTCTTTGTAGTACTCCTCAATCGTGAAACTCCCTTGCTTCAAATTCTGCAATTTATTAAAAAGGTCACGTTTGTAATGTTTAGGAACAAACCTTGCCCTCATATGGTACTTCATCTCTTCTCATGTAGTGATGGGTGGCTCATTGTTCTCCATCCTTTGGTTTTGCACTTGCTCCCACCAAACCAAGGTATAATCATTGAATTCTAGTCCCGCCATATGGATTTTCTTTTCTTCAGAATAGTTGTGCTCGCGGAACACCTTGTCCACCTTGAGCTCCCAAGTGAGGTATTCTTCAGGCTTATGTGTACCTGAAAATGAAGGCATTGTAAATTTGAGCTTACCAAATTTCTCCTCGTGTGGTCACTCTTCGCCGTAACGATTACGGCGGTGGTAGCCATCGTCGTTAACGTGAAGTGCTCCCCCACCACGGCCTCCATGTCCATGGCCCCTCCCCGGACCATGGAAGCCGCCCCTGCACCTCTCCCAGGCGGGGGTGGACGGATGACGTTTGCCACAACGCGGTCTTGCCGTTGTTGTGCATCTTGGCCACCTCGAGCAACGCCTGCTTCCTCATCTCGCGGAGGTATGCCACCCCCACGATGAACACTGCCTTCCTCTTGTTGTTGTCAAAGTGCGCGCACCACATCGTTCACAATGTTGGTACACAGCACACTCATTTGTTGGTTCATCTCAATACGCATGTCTTGTGTGGAATTGTTGATCTCTGCCTTGAGTTGCTCCTCCAGGGCAGAAGTAGTGGCGGCGAACCCATTGCGCAAAGTTCCCCTCAATGCTTGGAATTGAAAACGAGTCACCGGGGAACTCAGACCATGCTCCTCTCCCATGTTGTCGTCTCCACCTAACATGGTTAGTAGCACAAAGAAGACACAAAAGCCACAAATATATGGGTAATATGTGGAGTCACTCAATCTCACTTTTCCTCTCCCAAGTAAAGTTCTTACCTTTCTGAAGTGAATTGACGCCAAAAGAAACTTACACTTGGTGGTGGCTACAATAACAAGTGATGATCAAGCGGATTTAAAAGTGACTCACAATTGCACGGCAAAGGATATTTTGTGGAGCTTGGTTAGGAAGTATTTATCCTACACGATCTGAATTTCACGATGTTGTAAAATTAAGTAATAATCCAAGCTAGAAAATATTGTCTATGTGCTGATCCAATAGATATAAGTGAAGTGTATGAACGCACACGCAAAGATCAAGGAATGCGCTAGATGGAAACAATCAGGAAAATTAGCTCGTTTGCATCAAGTACTAGGAGAGACGCTAGCCAATTGCAATAACAAGAAAAGAGGGCACATGATTGCTCAAGAATTTTAGTCACTCAAACTGAAAATATGAACTAGAACCACTCACCCAAATCAGCCTCCTCACCTTTTTTTTTGCTACCCGACCACTGACCCAAATCTCTTCAAATCACTTTTCTGAGTCTATTGAGGTATATGGGTCACAAACTTTTTGGGGAATGTAGGGGTATAAAGGTAATTAAAAGATACTTTGAATTTGAATTTTTTTGATCGGCTGGAGTGGGTGATGCACAAGCCCAATGTTCAGTTATAAGTATTCAAGAGTAGCCCCCCAATGCAATATCAATGACTAGTCTCAAGTATTCAAAGGATATAAGTGAAACTTGTTTGTATGATGTTCGGTCGTATGGTGTTCAAGGAAGCCAACGCGAACACTAAGACCTCCCTAGAGTTGGTTTCGGATGACAACTTCCAAGCGGATTCGGAAGTGGACAGCCAGCCAAAACCGACTTGGACTCTAGGGTGTGCTCGGATTGATCTAGGAGGAGTTGTAGACACGGACTCAACTTCAAGAGTAAATTGAATCTTCTTTTTTTTATTTTTTTAATGGGGAACACATGATCAAGTTACGTGAAGGAACACAAAGATCAACACGTAAACAAAATTTCTAATGGATCAAGACTTAATAAAACTCACAAAAATAGCAGATGCGAAACTAGGGTTTGGATTTTTTTGTGTATTTTCGGTTTATGGACTATAGGAATGCAAGTAATAAACTAAAATTTAAAGGGATAAGATCCTACCGAGTAAACCGTGCTCTGATACCAAGATGATATGGGGTCGCCCGATCTTCTCGACATAGGATGGATACTCACGGGAGTCTTGATGATTCGTAATGATCCTCCAATGCCAGTGCAAGGGACGAACACTCTTTAATCCGCCAAAACACACTCGTGTTGATTTTGCCGACCACCAAGCGAAGATCAATCGTGCACCCAATTCCCAGCGAAAAGGCTAACGATCTTGATTGAAGAAGACACTCCTAATTCCCTTAGGAATTTCGGCAGCAATGCTAAACTCGAAAACTTTAGTAGATTGATTTTTCTCAAACGTGGTCTGCCTCCAACAAAGGGGATACAAGGGGGTTTTATAGTGCTTCCCCGAACTCACGCAAGGAAAGCCTTGGCCGAATCAATCTCTAATTCGGTTAAGGTTTCCTAATCTAATTCCTAAAATTTAGCAAGTCTGTTTCCTTCAATTTCGGGCTAAGCCCCTATCCTATTACAAGACCGAGATTGAGGTGGATTCGGTCGGCTTTTGGGCACGCAGGCCACATATTGTGCACACCATGAGATTGTGATCACGTGGCCTTCCATTGATTTGATGGCTGCTTGGTTGAGACTTTCTTGGACGCATATATCTTAGTTCCTTGCTCGCATGGATTCTCATCCTCTTGACTCGTGGCCAGTTGGACCTTCTCCACTTGATCTTCCATTGCTTCGAATCTAAGAAGGCACAACATATTTGCATTAGGTAGTGTGCTATTCTCATCTAACATAATAGAAGACTCTCTAAGAAACAAAAGCACCTATTGTTGAAGTAGTTTAGCTCTTGCTCTTGTCATAGGACCTTTCGGAGCCTCATCACTAGCTTTGTCATGCACACTTGCAGTGGATGATGAATGTATAATAGAGATGTCCTCATCAAAAGCTCTTGAAGTCTACTTTCAGATGGATTTGGCTTCACCTCCAAATTCCCTACGAGTTGATCAGAAACTACATAACAATTCACGTCACTTTTTCAGTCCGAGTCAAAGTGGGCCTAGGGCTTTGTAATTGAGTCCTATTCGGCCTCCAAGTGTTTGGCCAACTCTCCACCCCTTGTATCTCTTTAAAAGACAGCCGCCACCCCTGTAAAATTTAGACCACTTTTGATAATGGAATATTCTTGTTCTTTCTGTTGGCTGAACCAACTTGTGGTAATTGGGAGTTCGCTGAAATCAAGATAGTTCAACCTTTCCGCTGGGAATTGGGAGCGCGATGGAACTTCATCGGTGGTCGTGAAGTTCAGCACGTGTGGTTGGGTGAATTATAGAGTGCTAACTCTTGCGTTGGCAACGGGAGATCACTACGGTTCGTCGAATCCTCGTGAGTACCTTAATCCTACGTCAAGAAGATCGGGCGAGCCCGTATCACTCGGCCTCGGCCTCTTCCACGAGCTGCAAGCCTTGGAGCTTGACCCCTACCACGAGCAACAGTCCTCCTGGGAGCCATCTAGAAACAATCTAGAGCCTTTTAGAGACTAAAAGAAAGAGGAGAAGACTTATAGCACAACAGAAAAACGAACAAAAGAGAGGCAATGCAATACAAGGCATTATGCCTGAAATAGTTCATTACATTAGGGGGGTTAGGTGTTACATGACAGCCGGACATGGCACATAGGCTTACAACAAGTCATGACACCGGATACACAACGCCTACTAGTTGGGTACATAGCGGGGTACAACTGGAAGGAGGAGTGTGCGTGCACACCAAAAAAGGACTGCCTAGACACACTACTGCCTAACCTACAGCTGTCAACACCTCCCGGGATGGGGAGTGGTTCTGGCCGCAGAAGATGTAGTCTCCTTGGAAGCGGGAACAAGAGCGGCTCTGACTAACGCTGGGAGACCGGGAGCGGGAACGGGACTGATACCGAGAAGAGCTCGATCTGTCATTGGGAGAACGAGAATGGGACGGACGACGCCCCCTGCTGGTGATGGAGACGAGGTGCCCGATCTTTCGATGAGATTGATAACTATCGATTTTGGTAGAGGTGACTCTCACGATCTGACTACAACCGTATGACAACACTTGCGCCTTAGCAATCGCTGAACCAACTCTGAGGTGTTGTTGACCTTGCTGGAAGCACGATCAACCTGAACACGAAGTTCAATTCCTGCGAGCAATCGAAGAACTAGCAATAATAAGATGTAGGCAATCTGATATTCCGAATATGAATAAAGCGTAGATGGTATTGCGAATAACAAAGTTGGGATTCCAAAGCTGTCTTGACAGGTGGTCGTCCGACACAACTGAAGAATAGAAGTTTGCACAATGGCTAAACCTAAACTCAACAAAATCTAAGTCCTAGCAAGGGAGGCGGCGGCTCCTATATAGTTAGAACGACCAGGGGTGGCGTCCAAGTGCACGCTCTAGGGTTACAAGGGTGGCGCTCTAGAAGTTTGCGCAGCACCCTTTTTGACTTGGACTCAGAAACTAACATGGACTCTTTTGATTATTGCGGCTGGCGCGGATGGAATTTGAAGATGAGGTTGGATCCATTCGAAAGTAGACTTCATAAGATTTCCATGAAGTACAAGAACGTTCCAAACGGAGTCCGTATGAGGAAGTTATGCCCGTTTGAACTTGGTACCATCGCAGCAGTCCGAATCTGATTCCAGAACGTGTCCAACTCGAATTCGTGCTTGACTTGGTCCCAAGTGACGCGGTGACCTCCATTATTCCTTCCATGCATGTCCATGACTCCATGTCCCTTTCCTTCATCCTTTCCCAGGTCCTAAGCACAATTAAATAACTTGCATTAGGTATGGTCTATTATCAGTAATATATGAACCTAGGAATGAATTCACCTGGTAATTAAGTTGATGAGCACGAGCTCGAGTAAGTGGTCCTTGTTGTGGATGAGTTGTATTTATGGAAGGGATGTCCTCATCATCCTCCCCTTCTTGCATTTGAGTCGTCCTCGACTCAACTTCATCTTCTTCTCCCAAATATGGCTTCAAATCTGCAATATTAAATGTGGGGCTAACCCTGAATTCTACAGGCAGATCAAGCTTATGTGCATTATCATTAATCTTAGCTAACACCTTGAATGGACCATCAGCTCTAGGCATCAACTTATACTTTCGCAAATCAGGAAATCTTTCTTTACGCAAATGCAACCATACTAGATCACCAGGTTCAAAAGTTAAACTCTTTCTACCCTGACTACCAGCAGTCCTATACTTAGCATTCATGCGCTCTATATTTTCTTTAGTTGTTTCATGCAATTTAAGGACAAATTCAGCACACTTCTTAGCATCTAAATTCACTTTTTCAGAAATGGGGATAGGCAATAAATCAATAGGAGCACTAGGATTAAAGCCATATACTACTTGGAAAGGGCTCATCTTTGTGGTAGAATGCAGCGATCTATTGTAAGCAAACTCTACATAAGGTAAACATTCTTCCCATACCTTCAAGTTTTTCTTCAAGATAGCCCTCAACATAGTTGATAGCGTGCGGTTGACAACTTCAGTTTGTTCATCTGTTTGGGTGACAAGTAGTAGAAAACAACAGCTTGGTACCCAATTTCGCCCACAATGTGCGCCAAAAGTGACTCAAAAACTTCGCATCTCGATCTGAAATAATGGTATTGGGCACTCCATGTAGACGAACAATCTCTCTGAAAAACAAATCATCAACATTTGTAGCATCATCGCTCTTATGACAAGGTATAAAATGTGCCATTTTAGAAAATCTATTGACCACAACAAAAACACTATCTCTCCCCTTCTTTGTTTGAGGTAATCCTAAAACAAAGTCCATTGAAATATCCACCCAAGGAACGCTAGGTACAGGAAGAGGCATATATAAACCATGTGGATTAAGTCGGGACTTAGCTTTATTGCAGGTAGTGCAGTGAGATACATAGCGTTCAACGTTGCGCCTCATTCTTGGCCAATAGAAGTGTTCAGCGAGGATGTCCTCCGTCTTTTTGACGCCAAAATGACCCATTAGTCCTCCCCCATGTGCCTCCTGTAATAACAAAAAACGAACAAAGCTGGCTGGAATGCATAGTTTGTTAGCTCTAAATAAAAATCCATTATTGAAAACAAATTTATTCCAGCATCTTCCATTTTTGCAATTGGACAGGGCATCTTTAAACTCATCATCAAAAGTGTATAGTTCTTTTATTGTCTCCAAGCCAAAAATTCTACAATCAAGTTGAGACAACATTGTATATCGTCTAGACAAAGCATCAGCAATCACATTTTCCTTCCCTTTCTTGTGTTTTATGACATAACGAAAAGATTCAATGAATTCAACCCAACGAGCATGTCTACGGTTCAGTTTAGTTTGACTTCTAATATGTTTTAATGATTCATGATCGGAATAGATAACATTTTTTTTGGGCCATAAATAATGTTGCCATGTTTCTAAAGTTCGAACGAGAGCAAGTAATTCCTTATCATAAGTAGAATAGTTCAAACTAGGTCCACTCAATTTTTCACTAAAATATGCAACAGGTTTACCTTCTTGTATCAACACACCACCAACTCCAATTCCGCTAGCATCACTCTCAAGTTAAAAGTCTTACTTAAGTCAGGTGCATTTGTGAGCTTTTCTTTGAGAAGGTTGAAAGCTCTTTCTTGCGCTTCTCCCCATTTAAATGGAATACCTTTCTTTGTCAATTCATTAAGTGGTGCAGCGATGGTGCTGAAATCCTTCACAAAGCGGCGATAGAACCCTGCAAGTCCATGAAAACTCCGCACTTGTGTGACCGTTTGTGGTGTTGGCCAACTATTTATAGCTTCAATCTTGGCTTCATCTACTTCAATTCCCTACAGTGTAACAACATAGCCAAGAAAACAAACTCGATCGGTGCAAAAGGTGCACTTTTCGAGGTTACCAAACAAACGTGCATCTCTCAAAGCAATGAAAACAGCACGTAAGTGTTCAATATGTTCATCTAGTGACCTGCTGTAAATCAATATATCATCAAAGTAAACTACCACAAATTTACCAATGAAAGCACGTAAAACTTCGGTCATTAACCTCATGAAAGTGCTAGGGACATTAGTTAAACCAAAAGGCATCACTAGCCACTCATATAACCCGAACTTAGTTTTAAATATCGTCTTCCATTCATCTCCAAGTTTCATTCTAATTTGGTGGTATCCACTACGCAAGTCAACTTTAGAAAACATTGTAGAGCCACTTAATTCATCAAATATGTTGTCTAACCTAGGAATAGGATGATGGTAATATTATTGATAGCTCTACAATCAACACACATACGCCATGATCCATCTTTCCTTGGAACCTAAAGTACAGGAACAGCACATGGACTAAGGCTTTCATGTACGTACCCTTTGTCAAGCAAGTCTTGCACTTGACGCTCAATCTCTTTAGTCTCCTCCAGGTTGGTTCGGTATCGCGCGCAGTTGGGTAGGGAAGCTCTTGGAATCAAATCAATTTGATGTTCAATACCCCTAATTGGTGGCAGCCCTGGGGGTATCTCAGCAGGAAACACATCCTCAAACTCCAGCAAAAGGTTAGTGACAGCAGGTGGCAAAGAAGAAGGTATATCCTCAAATGAAAACAAAGCTTCTTTGCAAACTAATGTATAGCAGACAGTATTACTAGCATTCAGTTCAGTCATATCAGATTTGGTAGCACGAAAACAAGCACCTTTCAATTTAATTTCGTTATTCTACACAAGAACAGATTTAGGTTCTTTCTTTTTGTGTTGCTCACGCACTTTTGCTACAATCCGATTTTCACTCTTAGTATTCTCCTGACTCTTCTCTCTACTAGCTCTAGCAATGTCATCTTTAACATTTGTTCAGGAGTCATAGGATGCAGCACAATTTTCTTTCCCTTGAACATGAGAGTGTATTGATTATTCTTACCATGATGTACACATCCAGTATCATATTGCCAAGATGTTGGACCGAAATGGCGACAGAGGGGGGGGTGAATGTCGACTCTTTAAAAATTACGCCCCCGAAAAGAATCCACTAAAACTTCCTCTTCAGTAGTTATGAGAAGCTATGAAGTGGATAAAAAGGTTCTCTGGAAGACCAAGAAAATAAGCAAGCAAAAGGAGCCCATCAAGAAAAATAGCAAGCAAGAACTCCTAAAAACCAACAGCCAAAACTGACTGGGCAGTCAGACCGGTGTTGATGGGCCGGTCAGACCGCTGCATACATGCCGATCTGACCGGGCTTATGCCACCGGTCTGACCGCCTTGATGGGTGTGGTCTGACCGCCTTGATGGGTGCGGTCTGACCGCCAAGAGCCCTTCGGTCTGACCGCTCCTCGGGCTGACAGCCTGAACCTTCAGACACCAAAACTGAATTTTCTGGAAATTCTAACAGTAGAGAAATTTGAGGATGCTTGTGGATTTTCTCAGCCCAGAACTGCAAGAAGATAACCACAATAGCAAGAGGAGCCTAGGGATCAAGAGAATCCATCTCAAAACCAAGAATTGAGGAGATTCCCTAAAATATGAAAATACACAGAGGGTTGCACTCAAATCCAAATTCCTCCCCAATCTTTGATCCTTTGGCCATGAAACTTTGGGGATAGCAAGATAATAGCCTCTGGACTATACATGCCAAATTTCAAGCCATCTCAAGGAGGGAAACAAGAATCACATCAAAACCCTAGAACTGAAAAGAGGAACAGAGAAGGGCAAAAAGCAAAAACTGGAATCTAGAATGGGTTCTTGGGATTTTAACTGATCAATGATCTTGAGGCATCATCCCAACATAGAGCAACCCATTTTGGCCCTCCCCAACGAGAATCGAGCCAAAACACAAAAACTCAAAAATCAAGCATTGAGAGCATCGAAGGCAAAAACCAATAGAGAGACAGGAGCTCGATCAAACTTAAACAAAATCATATCAGATTGATATTGAGGAAAGGAGATACATGATTACATAGGAGAATCTACTCACATCCTCTCTACTTCCCCATACATGCTTGAATGATCAAGAACCCATCTCCCTATCTCTCAAGAACACACACGGGGAGAAGCTACGAAGGGGACATGAACTGCTGCCCTCAACTACTCTCCAACCACTAAAGCGTCAAAGCAAAACAATCTCCCAAAGGCTCTTTTGACTCAAACACAACCCTAACTCTCTTCCAAAGCCATGTGAATACATGCTGCCACTCTCTCCTATTTATAGCCCTTGGCTAACGGGTCTCCAACCCGTTACACCCGCTAAATCCAACGGAACCCGCTCCCGCTTGTGCAGCCTCGCGAAATTACCAATTCGCCCCTCCTGCATCTTCCGGGAAGCTTCCCCGTCTCTGGTCGTGCAAGCCTCGCAACCACCTCGAGTCAGAAAGTTGTGGTGCTGATTTGTGTGCTTCGGAAACTCGTGGCGTCGAATTTGATGTAGTAGGGCGCTGCTTGTGGTTGGAGGGTAATGGTGGGGGTGCCACAGTGGACGAGGCAGAAGGGGTGCGCGGCGTCCATGAATTTGTGCGACCTGTAGAAGAGTTAGATCACATTCTCGTCTGGCGTCCCTGCAACTCACGTTCAGCTTTGCAAGCAAGATGAAACAATCTAGTAATGGAGTTGTAATATTTGTAATCAAGGATGTCTTGAATTTCTCGATTCAACCCTCCCAAAAACCTAGCCATTGATGCCTCCTCACCTCAACTAACCCATAGTGCAACATATCAATTTGTAATTCCTGATTGTATTCTTCCACAGATTTTGCACCTTGTTGTAAGCGTTGCAGTTTATTTAACAAATCTCGAGCATAATATGAGGGAACAAATCGATGGCGCATAAGCAATTTTAAAGCCTCCCAAGTGTTAGGTATGTTGTTGGGTTGTTGACAGCAATGATCTTTCCACCAAATAGAAGTAAAGTCGGTAAATTCACTAGTAGCAACCCTAACTCGTCTATTCTCGGGAAAGTCATGGCACGCAAATTTTTTTTATCAACAACTAGTTCCCAATCAAGATAACCATCAGGATCATATTTACCATTAAAAGAGGGCATAGTGAATTTAACCTTAGCAAAAGCATCATCGTGGTCACGTACCTCACGTCGTGGGGGTTCTCTTCGCATACCTTGTCGGTTAAAACACAGCTGTCAATGAGCTCGATCGTTGTTATGGTTAGCCCTGCCATCTGCCTTGGAATCACCCACATAGTCGAATTCATCTTGTCCCTCTACCGTCACAGCAGGGGAAACTGCAGCCGAAGCTTGGGCAATCTCCTCAAGGCGCGCCATAATATCTGCCAAAGAAGTGTTAGTGATACCTTGTGCTCTCTCCATTGCAGTGAGCGTTGCATTTGTCTCAATCTAGGCACCCTTGAGTTGAGCAAGTCGCTCATTTGTGACTCTGACATCCTTCTCAAGGCCCTCCGTACGAAGATTCATTTCGCACGTGAAATGTTGTATGATTCCCTTCGTACATGGAGTATGAGATGTATCCTGATCTGTAAACTCTCTAGAACCTACCATTGTTAGCAAAAACACAAGAATGTGTCCCTAACAAGTACTAGGGTATGGTGGTTCAAAAGTCGCTCGCACTCAAATCTTCTATCGAATTCTTACCAATTCTTACCAAGCACACAGGGGCGATCGGAAACCAGCGATGACAATATATCTGCGAAGATTGGATGGAGCGATTGCCAGGTGAAGCTCAGCCTGTACGGTGTAGAAAAGGTGTAGCTGGGAAGGCTCAAGTTTGGTAGCAAGGAGTAGCAATAATCAATTTAGAAAATGCAAGCTGAAAAATCGTTCAACGCCGGTTGGTGCTGGTCCTAGGCTAGACCGTACTAGAGATGCGAGCCTAGAACACAAACGAATACACCGCTTAGAAAGAAACTAGATGACATTGCACATGGAGTTTAGGAGCTCAAAAAAGGATGCCGTCTACACGGGGAACCTTAGAATGACTTATAAATGGTTCATGTCAATTTTGAGCTAATTCTAAGAAACTTGAATTTTTCTCGGTTTGCGGGCCCGTTTTGAGGCCCTAAATGACGTTTTTTGGGGTCGAAGTTGCTGCGCGTGTGCCTGAAGGCTTATGCGGATCTAAAATCTCTAGATTTCCCAAACTTTTTCACTCTATTTTCTTTCCTTTCCAACGGATCAATCGGAGGTCGCATGCAAAAGTTACACTTTTTTCTTTTTGTCTGTTTTTTTTCTTTTTTTCACACACACGACGCGGTTGAATCTAAAATCGTGTCCTACTCTGAGTCCAACTAGGTCAAAGCCTCCCTAGAAACCAAGTCCTCCTCCTTTTCTTCCCTCGCCGTGGTAGTTCGAATCCAACCGCAACGGTGAGACCAAAACATGAACAAAACTCAAAACTCTAGAAGAACTAGACACTAAGACCAGCAAAGGACACGACGATGCAACCAAAAGTTCGACAATGCAATGTACTGAAAAGAAAAATTGAGAGGCTAAGACTTGTTTGGACAGGATGATCTACAGCTAATTTTTTTTGGTTTTGTGTACTAATCTATGGTAAACTGGAAATTCTCACCAAGCAACCTTGGGCTCTAGTACCACTTGATGGAGACGAGGTGCCCGATCTTTCGATGAGATTGATAACTATCGATTTTGGTGGAGGTGACTCTCATGATCCGACTACAACCGTACGAAGACGCTGGCGCCTTAGCAATCGCTGAACCAACTCTGAAGTGTTATTGACCTTGCTGGAAGCACGATCAACCTGAACACGAAGTTCAATTCCTACGAGCAATCGAAGAACTAGCAAGAATAAGATGTAGGCAATCTAATATTGCGAATATGAATAAAGCGTAGATGGTATTGTGAATAACAAAGTTGGGATTCCGAAGCTATCTTGACAGGTGGTCGTCTGACACAACTGAAGAACAGAAGTTTGCACAATGGCTAAACCTAAACTCAATGAAATCCAAGTCCTTGCAAGGGTGGCGGCGGCTCCTATATAGGGAGAATGACTAGGAGTGGCGTCCAAGTGCGCGCCCTAGGGTTACAAGGCCCATGGGCCAAGTGGTGGTGGCGCAACACCCTTTTTGACTCGGACTTAGAAACCAACGAAGACTCTTTTGATGATTGCGGCCGACTCGAATGGAATTTGAAGATGAGGTTGAATCCGTTGGAAAGTAGACTTCATAAGCTTTCCGTGAAGTACAAGAACGTCCCAAACGGAGTCTGTATGAGGGAGTTATGCCTATTTGAACTTGGTACCATCGCAGCAGTCCGAATCTGATTCCAGAACGACTCCAACTTGAATTCGTGCTTCACTTGGTCCCAAAAAGACATGGTGACCTCCATTGTTCCTTCCATGCATGTCCATGACTCCATGTCCCTTTCCTTCGTCCTTTCCCAGGTTCCTAAGCACAATTAAATCACTTGCATTAGGTAGCGGTCTATTCTCAGTAATATATGAACCTAGGAATGAATTCACCTGGTAATTAAGTTGATGAGCACGAGCTCGAGTAAGTGGTCCTTGTTGTGGATGAGTTGTATTTATGGAAGGGATGTCCTCATCAGCTGGACTCTCCGAGGTTGCTCCTGGGCGGTGGGCGCACGCTCTTGCGCGCCGTTAGCAAGGTGCGGGGTCCCTGGCGCTGAGCCGGTGCTGGGGCGGGTGCTGGCGCTGGTGCCTGTGCCTGCACCGACAGTGGCGAAGGCAGGGGGTAGGCAGCCCTGGCCTGAAGGTGCTCAAGCCCAGCCTCGGCAGCGAGCCTATCGCGCTCTGCCGCCTGAAGGGCGATCTGGCAGCGGTTGAGCTGGGCGCGGAGGACGTCCGAGTGCTGGAAGCTCGCGGTCAGGAGAGCGCGCAGCTGTCCAATCTCCTGTAGGGTGTAGGCATAGGTGACTGACATCGCCTGCGTCAGCTGGATCTGGTACGATAGCTGGGGTCGTCCACCTTGGTGTCGAGGCGAGCTGGAAGGAACTGCCCCTGGCGGATGCAAGGGAAGTGGGAGAAAGGCGACTGTCGCAGCCTCCCCTCGTGCACTTGGCACAGGTGGGCTGCAGCAAGATGTGCCGCATCCTGGATGGCATCGATGAGGTGCATCCGTGGAGGCTCGGCGTGGATAGTGTGGGAGTGGAGCTCCCTGTTACTATCCCGCGCATAGAAGAAGACCTCCATGGTCCACAAGTTCGTGTTCTGCATGCGGGCTCTCCTGCCCCTGAAGATGGGCTGGCGGTTGTACCCAAGGTACTACAGAAGCTGGCGCAAGATCTTGACGAACTCTTAGTCGTCCTCCCCATGGGAAAAGTGATCCCACGGACCAGCTGACAAAGCTTCGATCAACTAAAATTTTGAACACCAATAGATTAGAACAGATGAAAAATACAAAAGAAAGTTTTGGGTGAATATGGAAATGAAGAGAGTTAAGCAAAGCAGTATTATGCTATATTTTGTAAAAGTCTTTTATAATTGCTTTGAAAATAGGACTCAGGCCTTAGACCAGTCTAGCTAAGGTTCGTACAGTTGTATGCTCTGATACCAGCCCTGTCGGACCCCAAGTTTACTAACCTGAAACCCTCTGTGATTTCACCGCACTATTCCCTGGATCAGTAGATAGTGCTCATAGATACAATGCTGCATCATTTCATACACGACAAAATCATACATTACAATACCAGAGTTCAATTAGAATGCGTCGGGTCGAGGTTACAATAGGGCCGTCAGGCCAAATGTCTTACAATACATAAGAACAAAAGCGGAAGTGTACATAAGCGTAGGGGGCACAACTCGCCACAAGCAAGTGACTGAGACAAACTAGGTGTCACCGCTATGGGTCAAAGACCTGACTAATAGTAGATACACCCACCAAAACTAGCCTGGTCAACCGGACTGAGGTGAGAGGCAAGACTACCGAAGCCTAATCTAATCTCCACCATCTTCATTGCCTTCGGCCTCCTGATCCTCATAGTATACGTAGTGCCCTTGATTTATGGGTTCTGAAGGGGGATTAAGAGTGAGGGTGAGCACCAACAACTGTGCTCCGCGAGCCAACACACAGAATGCATATATTTTTTGATGCAAGGTTTAACAAGGATGGCTCAGGTTCTTTTATTTGCTTAAAGCGACCTTTGGAATATTTTTAGTTAAAAGTCCCTATGACCTAGCATTTCACAAAAAATTATGCTTAGATAATTGGAAGTGTGCAATAATTTATAATGGGGTAGGTTCCATCCACCGATTTCATGGTTCCATCCACCAATGCTTACTTTTGTTTAGCAGGTTACTTCCACCTTTATACCAACACTGGAGTACATCCCTCTAGGAAAAATTCACCAAGTCAGGTTTACATCCGCCTGACAGCTTTCATCCCCACCCGCAAAAGTTTTAAAATAGAACTAACTCGAGGAGGATTTCCATGTCCGCCCTTGACCGTGCGCACGGCTATTCGAATAGTTGTATACTCTGCAGAGACTGTACATCTTTACTCATAAGAGATAATCATCCCGATGGTTCTACATGATTCCTTGGTCATGCAGATCGAGAGACCACCACGAGGCCTTTACAATACCTCGCCCTCTAGCATATCACTCCTATTGGTTGTTTCCATAGGTTGTGCGAGATGTCCACCATAGGTTAGCGCAGTCAAACTCCACTCTCCACATACACTATCCTAGGCAACGTCACCTACATCTAGTGTCCCGTTCCACGTGTTGCTTTTATTACCCACCTACACACGTTCTCCGTGAAATGACTAGAGAGTCTAGTAAATTATTCAGCCAAGCCTACAGTATGCTAGCTTGTGGTTTCACTGTTGTACACGGAGGCGTCATCACAGGATTAAGTCCTTAATTTGTCCGGGCGGTTCATTCCACAAACCACAAACCTTGTGTTACATCCACACCCACCACTCTTACCATCTGCCCAAACAGGTATAGCAGATTTTTAGGGTTTTGAGAAGCATAAATTAAGTTGTCACAATAATTAGCCATGTACATCCCGTGACGGTCCCAAAACCAGTTTTCATAAGTAAAGAATGATGATCAGGGCCACTAGTGCCCTGGACTTGACAAGACTAGCATGGCAATAATATGACTTATAACTACCATAGTTATCATAACATCTAGGGCTACAATGGCCAGGTGATTCAAGCGTTATCGAAAAGGTACCTTATTATTAGGTAGACATATGGATGTAAGCTACCTTAAGAGTGACATACTTTTGCATATAAAGTAAAGCATGCAAATTTTGATAATTTAAATAAACATAGCTTCACATAAAATATAGGCGCAAAATGATCAAAGTATTGACTTGACTGGATCAAGAGCTTGGGGGTCTTGTGCTGCTTCAATCTGCGGCTTGTTCACGTCTTCGAACTCTACTCAGAAGAACGAACTGAAAAAACAACACAAACGAGCGAAAGCATAAAAATACTAAAAGAAATAAAACAAAACTCAAATGAACTCAAAACTGAACCAAACCAGAACCAATAGACAGGTCTTGATTTTAGAAAAATTTAGAAATTGATTTCATTAAATTGGAGTTATGGTTAGGAAGATATAGCCTTTCAAAGTTTCATTTCCTGGAAAATCTAGAAAATAAAAAGGGGGAGAGAGAGTGTGTGCCACTGCCTGGTGGGGTTCCAGAAGGATTAAATGGATTCCTGCATTATTACCGGTTAGTAGTGACTGACTGGTGGACCCATGGGTACAGCAGCATTAACCGTTAACAGCCGGATTAGGACAGCAGTTAATGAGATTAATTAGTGTGTTAAATAAGCGCTTCTCTGGTTCGTCCCGGTCGTGAGGAGGGCGGAGCCGACCGACGGCGGGCACGGTGGCACGACGACGTCGGCCAAAATGGGCTGCATGGCCTCGTGCGCTCCTCGTGGAGAAGTGGATTGGCTGGATTCGGCCTGGCGGCGACCAGCGATGAGCAGGGCGACGGCCGAAACAGGAGAGGTTGGGTGCCGGTGACTCGGGCCATTACAGCTCAATTGCTCGCCGTGGGAGCATCTATGGGTGTCATTGAGCTCACCTGTGGCTTGAGCGGTGGTCGGAGTGGAGCAGAGCGGGCTGGCGACGGGGAAGGGCTCGACAGTGAGGAAGACGACAGCAGCGGTTCGCTGGGGAGGAAGGCGGGGCTCGGTGAAGTGGGGACGGTGTTCGCGGGGTCCAGGCGGTGCTCCAGAAGCAGGGAATCGGCCCGGGGTGCAGTGGTTCACTGATAGGGTCCAGCGCTGGAGTCGGTGGAGAAAAGGCTCGCTGGCGGCCTGCAGGGGAAGAAACGTCGATTAAACGGGGGAGGAGAAAGAGGGGGCAAAGACGAGTGCGGGGAGAGGCCCAATCGGTCCTGGCGTCGACCCGGTGGCTTTGGCGGTGGGGATTGCCGGAGAGAAGCCGGCGGCAGAGAAGACGGCAAGGTGGAATTTGAGCTAGCGAGGTGGGGAAAAGATGCATGGTTCAGCGCCCTTTCATAGAGGCCGGGGAAGAGGAGGGAGACGCTGAAAAGACCGGGCGGCATGGCGTCGGGCGTGCGGGTGGCATCAGCCATGTGCATCCACAGTCCGGGCACGGCCACTGGTGCTTGTCGCTTGCAATTGAAGGTAAGGAGCAGAGCTCGGCCCGGTGGTCCAGCGTGGGGACGGAGCGGAAAGCAAGGCGGCGACGTGACTTGCACAGTGGGTGGCAGAGGAGTACTACGGCAGCGCAGTGAGGGGAGAAGGCGACAAGCGACGCTCGGTAGGACGGGGGTCAACGCGAGCTGGGCTGTGCGGGAGGTGACCGAGGATGCGACGGCGCGGCTGCTGCTGCTCTACAGTCGGGCAGCGATAGACGGTGAGGACGGCGAGGAGAGGCCCATCCACGGCAGCACTGAAGGCAAGGGCGGGGAGGCGAGCCCGGGGCCAACCACTGCCAGGCGCTGAAGGCGAGGGACTTCGGCGCTAACAATGAGAATGCCGGCGTTGAAGGCGAGGCTGCCGTCGCATTAACTCGCCGGCGCGGGTGGGTGGAAGAAGAGGACAACGAGCGACGACGACAGAAGAAAGGGAGGGAGGCGCTGCGGGTGAGATGGAGGAAGGAGGGGGATGGAAGAAGGAGCCGAAGGATGAACGACTGGTATCTGATTTTTATTTTTTGCTTCCCTTTCCTCTTTACAAGATAAAAGCAAATTTGAGATTTTTCAAATTTTTATATATGACTTTAAATTCTAGATTTTAAAAAAGTGACTTTGAATCCTTTGGGGTTAAAGCAGGGTATTTATCTTAAAACAATTTTTGCACTTCTTAAATTTTCTTTTTGAGAGGCAAAAGGATAACCACTCTGTTGATCTTACGACCACACAGACAGTCGTTTCGACCACGTATAGCTCCTCTGATCGCTTCGACTTCATGGTCGTAAACCTTCTGCTGAAGTTTCGAGCACGTTCACTTTTTCACAACGTGGTCAAAGCCGCTTCCGACCATGTTCAATGTTTCACAACATGGTCGAAGCGCCTTCCGACCACGTTCAACGTGGTCGAAGTGACTTCCAACCACGCCTTCTTCTGGTTTGCCATGGTCGTAACACATTTCGACCACGGCCAGTCGAGGCTTCTGACTTTCAACCACGGCCAGTCGAGGCTTCCGACTTCCGACCACGGCCAGACGAAGCTTCCGACTTCCGAACGTGGTCGAAATCCCATCTGCTGACTTCCGAATATGGTCGTAAACCGGTCTGCTGACTTCCGACCACAGACAGCGTGGTCGTAAACCCGTCAGCCGACTTCCGAACGTGGTCGTAAACCTGTCTGCCGACTATCGACCACGAACAACAAGGTCGTAAACCCGTCTGCCGACTTCCAACCACGGACAACGTGGTCGTAAACGCATCAGCCGACTTCCAGCCACTCACTTAGGCTTACGACTTTGTAGAAACAGCACAATCTTCAAAAACCAAACTCAATCTTTCTAAAACAAGGGTCAATTACTCATCACAAACATGGGGGTCATCTCTACATGGTCTCTCACAAAATAATTCGAGGGCTACACATTTCCCAGAATTCAAAAGTTACGAATGTTACAGCACAGTCATACCGGTGACCTTGGCCGGACTAGTTGGTCGTACTGGGTGGTAGTACCGCCAACTAATGGTTGGTAGTATCAGCCTGGACAGTCATACCGCATGTAAAAGGTTGGTAGTACTGGCTCTAAATTTCAACATAGAAAATACTTGGGAAAATAGTCATAATTGTTGACTCTGATGTCGTAATTGAGTCATCTTGGACTCTATGGAAAACTTATTCAGAGGGCTACACAACCCACTTGTTTGCATGATCTCAAACATATTAGATTAATGTAAAAAGAATAGGAACTCCAAAGAGTCACTACCATAGTATAAGTCCAAGGAAATAGCAACAAGCAATCTTAGACCATGCCAAGGAAAAACGCGTAAACTCCAATAATTTGCAAATATAAATGCAAACTTAGATCATGCCACAAGGAGTAGGTACATGGACTTCAATCATTTGCAGAACATATTTGCAAAGTATATTCTCATGCTACAAGGAGATATGCATGAGCCACAACTATTTGCAAAACACATTTACAAATAATAGCATCATGCCACAAAGAGCTTGAGTAAGTAAGATTGAGCTATCAACACATGGTGAGACTCAAGCTACTAGACATGACCCCTCTTAATAGTACAATAACATATACAACCAATCCGCTCTCCCAACCAAACACCGAGACCAATAAAAGACTAGAAGCACATCCTTAGCCATACTAGTTCTACCTTTACCTTGCGCATCTTCTTAAAGCTTGATGATGAATATTTTACTTCAAGTTCTAGTCCTTGTCTTGATATGCAATAACACATGATGCATCCTCTTGACTTGATGATCTTCAACACATGAAGTCATCCACTACTTTAGGATCTCAACTTGATGACCATCAACACATGATGCCATTTTTCATCCTAAACCTTGACTTGATGATGATCAACTCATGATGTCTTTCCAAGTCATTCTCATCATGGGACCTAGCCTATTTCACCAATTCATCAAAAATATTATTCCCACAAATTGATTATCATTAATTACCAAAACTCACCATTAACTCATAATAGAGGGACTAGATTCTTCAGTCTTGGCTCACATTCTCATAGTTTGCCTTCTTCTTCACATAACGAGCGCATGGCTTCCTCCTTTCCATGAAGCTTGGGACACTTGACTTGGATGTAGTTAGGCTCACCGCACTCATAGAAAGTGATAGGACCTTCTCTCTTTCTTTCCCTCACATTGTTGTAGTCTCATGAATTTTTTGGATATGAGGGCTGGCTCTTCTTCTAGGATTGATTCCATTTGCTCATCAATTAGGACAAAACGGCAAAACATTGAAAAATTGATAAACCAGAAACACCAAAACAAGAACTAGAATAAGCACCCTTCTTAGGATCAGCTACCAAGGTCATAGAGTGGATTTTGGACTTTCTTATACCGAGCAAGTGCATGGGTTTATAGCTTTAAGTAAAGCAAATCAACAATTAGATCGCTCAACTTGTTGCACTCCTAAATGGTGGTAGCCTTGGAATCCTAAATAGTCGATCCCCCAAGAATGCATGACCTTCTCAAACTCAGGAAGATTCAGACCTCAACTATCTTGTTGAAGCTAGCAAAAAGCTCATCTAACTCACTAGGCCTCATCTCAAAGGAGTTGAACACAATTTTGTACAGATCCGAGCATTGTTCCTTGATTCTAAGAAGAGCCCTTATGATAGATCTCAAGATAGCCCTGGGCGTTCGGTACTACCGAACCGATCGGTTCGGTTCCTCGGTACCCATACAAATTCGGTTCCTACGAATCTCGGTACCGTTCGGTTCCTGAAAAAACTCGGTACCGAAGAAATTCGGTATCGGTTCTTTCTGTTCGGTTCCGGTATTTACCGAAATTACCGAACAGGGTACAGCAGCATGTAACATCAAGTTCAATAGCCAATTTTGACATAAATGTAACATGATTTCATATAGAATAAGTGCTAAATCATACAGAGAAAAAGCCACAAATACATAATATTTCGGTAGTTCGGTATTTCGGTAAACCGAGGCACCGAACCGAATTTCCTCGGTAAATTCGGTTCCTGAGAACCTGGAACCGAACATGGAACCGAAATTTTCGGTTTCGGTACTTTCGGTTCGGTTCTCGGTAAATTCGGTTCGGTACTCGGTTTTCGGTTTTTCGTGCCCAGGGTGATCTCAAGAGTAATCTACGTAGTGGGCAAATGATATACCCAATCGTACTTGCTCCTACCCAAGCCAGTAAACAAGATGTTCCATTCTTTGTCACTGTTCTTCACATCTGGAGAGTTCTCTATAGTAATGACATTGGGCACCTCGAATCAATAGTTCACCTTTTTCCAGATAGCTGGACCTTGGCTTTGCAAACAAAAAGCCATCCTATTCTTCCAATAGGGATTGTCGGCCACATTAAAGATAAAAGGCTTGAATGAGTACTATCCAATGTCATAGCTCAAAGACCAGCAAAGATCTTATGTACAAGAGCTCACTAGGCGTTGATACAAATTGCAGGATCAGCAATGGTAGTGATACGGGGTCGCCCGATCTTCTCGACGTAGGATCAAGATACTCACGTGGATTTGATGAACCATAGTGATCCCCCGTTGCCAATGTAAAAATTAGCACTCTATAATTCGCCCAACCTCACGTGCTGAACTTCATGACCACCGATGAAGTTCCATCGCGCTCCCAATTCCCAGCGGAATGGTTGAACGATCTTGATTAGCGAACTCCCAATTCCCTCAAGTTGGTTCGGCCAACAGAAAGAACAACAGTATTCTATTATCAAAAGTGGTCTAAATTTTACAGGGGTGGCGGCTATCTTTTAAAGCGATACAAGAGGTGGAGAGTCGGCCAAACACTTGGAGGCCAAATAGGACTCAATTACAAAACCCTAGGCCCACTTTGACTTGGACTGAAAAAGTAAAGTGACTTGTTTCGCAGTTTCTGATTGACTCGTAGGGAATTTGGAGGTGAGGCTAGATCTATCTGAAAGTAGACTTCAAGAGTTTTCCTTAGAGTACAAGAACACCTCAATCGGATTCCATTTGTAAAAGTTATGACCATTTTAGTAGGTGCCTGTTGGGCTGTCCCAAACCGAATCCGAATTGAGTTCTAAGTTGAATCCGAGTTTGAATTCGGTTGTACATGTGGGAGGTCCGAATTGGGCTTCAAAATCTTGTCCAAAACTTGGGCTTTAAGTTCTTGGACTTCTCCCCTTTTGCTGCATGGGCTTCTTTCCTCCTTGATCAGCTGCATGGGCTGCTTGGCTTTCTCCTTTCCATCCCTATAGGCTTTGAGCGTTTTGTTCTTGGTAGCAAATATGATTAACCTCCTTGTGCTTCTCCATTGCTTTGGCCCCGGAATCATCATAATATTCAAACCTAATAATAAACAAGAATTTGGCGCAAGGTAATATATTGTTCCCAAGAATAGAAGGAAATTCATTAAGAAATAAATTCACCTGACAATATTTAATGCGGCTCAATACTTCTTTCCAGTGAAATAATGTATTTGACTGAAAAGTGCTAAGCATGTGCGTATCCGCATCAGGTAGTCAGAGGGGGTGAATGACTGCGACCAATTTTTTCCCTAGGTATTCTAGATTTATCATTTTAATAACTATGGAAAGCTAAGAAGATCAAAGCCTAACTTGCAACAAGAGAAAATCAACTTACAATAGCAAATATCACCCAGAATATGTGAAGCCTCTAGGGCTGGTCTGACCACTCCCACATGCGGTGGTTTGACTGGAGGCACGATGGTGGTCTAACTGCTCGTGCTCCCAGCCTAAAATTTTAGCACGACTACAAATCCACAATTGATCTAACTTTTCATCTAAAGATCCAAATTTTTGGAATTTGTTACACACCTTCCCTAAGATACTAGGAACCTATTCCAGCCAATAATTTTATGAATCATTACCAAAATTCCAATCTTTATCCATTTTAAAGAAGGTTGTACCAAAACCAGGCAAGAAAGGGATATGACAATCTGGACAAGATTGTGGATTCTAGATGGTCAAGATGCTCTTAGATGAGTTTTAAGATATGCCAGCAAGCCAAATGACAAGAAACAAGGTAGAAGCGGGTTGAATTAAGAAAACCCAAATCCAACTCAAGAAGGTAAGAAAACCAAACAAGAACACAAGGGAGACATATAATCAAGTTTGATCTTCTATTACCACTTTAAGATGAAGGATTATAGCCACTCTAACTGGAGGACAAAGCCCCAAGGGCTAGTTTCAAGCACTCCTCTCAAACCATAGTTTCTCTCAAGCTGGCATGAGTGCAACGTCTCAATTCTTACCTCTCCCTCTACTCCTTATATAGTAGAGGCTTACAAGAAACCCTAATCCACCATACACACATGGGAACCCAGTAACCCATTACCCACATGGGGTTTTCACTCACACATGCTTTGCAAAGTGCTATCTTCTGCTTTGTTATCCTTGGAGATACTTTGACCTAATCCGCATAGGCCTCCATTGTAGTTTTGTATGCTACACATTTTTCGATTTTGGGTAAATGACCACAATGCCCATCAACCGACGTGCGACCATTCCTTCACCTCAAAGCATCACCCATACTTCGTCATCTTCTATGTGACCTAAATGATTTGCTGTCAAGCCTCTCACACATACAAATGCCATCGAACCATCCTCACTCGCAAATGGGCCTTAGTCACTTGGCGCACCATATGTCCCGCTTGACCTTAACAACCACTTGTGCCTTCCATGGTTATACATCTTGCACTTTGGTTGAGTCCAACCATCTCACCCACCTCCAAGACCCCTCTTGAGTTGAGAGGAGGTGAACTAGACTTTGATTTTTCCTTGAGGGAACTATACAATGTAAAAGGTGGATGTAACCTACGCTACAATTTAAAAAAATCTGTTTCAATTAAAGCTGCTAATTCTTAGGAGCTTTTCTATTTATTGTACTTTCAAAACAATGCTTTTAGCAATCAAAAGAACCTCAAGCCACACTTGACAGCTTTGCATATATTATTATTGAGTACTGTTGTACTCACTCATGCTTAATTACCATTACTTAGTAAGACAAAGAAGGTCAAGCCCTATGATGCTCCAAAGGGATCGATAGAGCTACAAGTCAACAGGGCCAAGAGCTAGGTTGCAAACCCCAGTTGGCTGCCTATGGGCATGTTCAAAGGGTCCCATCTATGTAAAGTTTCCATTGTTGTATTCTTTGAATCATCTATGCTTCTGTATGGTTTGTTTTTTATATACAGTAATGTATCTATGAGCACTATTTACGGATCCAGGGAATAGTGTGGTGGAATCACAGACGATCTAGGTTTGCTAAACTCGGGGTCCAACATAACTTTTATCTGTAACTCATTCAGAAGGGACCAAATGTGAACTAGAAAGTCCTTTTCTGAACATCGCAGGATAAGTTGTTTCCTGAGGATCCACGTGGTTCAAAATCCAAGCCCATCCACATGGATCCCGACCGAGAATGGGGCTCCCAAATATGGCCTGATATTGTCTAGTTGTAGAAAACACTAGCAAGGTCTTGAAAACTTACATGTTAGAAAACGCCAGCAAGTTCTTGAAAACTTACATGTCAAGAATGTGTGGCCACCATCCTTCAACAAAGTGGCATCTAGTGTTGATTTCAATTCCCCTTCTATTGATGTTTCTCCGTGATGGTAGGTTGTTATGTGCAAGTCTCCAAACAAACATTTTCACTTTATTCGATACATCCATTGACCAAACTTTCTGCCAATGAAAGGTCATCCCTGTTATCATATTTGGATCAATGCCCCCCTAACTTCTTCCAGCATCTCTGTCATGAACATTGGTAAACACATGTTATGCAGATTGAATAGTTTTTCCCCTTTGAACCAAAGTGCCATGCTAAAAAATCATTCATATTGTTACGAAATGGGATTGCCAGGATTATGGATGCATCATCCTTGTTAAAGGTTTGAAAACTAGTTGGGTGTCCCATCATGACGGACCTTGGTCTGTGCATGCACAACTCTACTCCCCACCAGTGGAATGACTCTGGGGTCCAGTAACCCTACTTGGCCTAGTTGCACTTTACAGATTTATGGTTGCACTATTTTACAACAGGAGGTCATCACATAGTTAAATCCTTAATTTGTTTAGGCAGTTCATACCACAAATCATAATTTCTCATGCGACATCAGCGGCAACCTCTCTTACCATCCGCCCAGATCAGTAGGCATGTAGCAACCTAATGCGTTGACATACATTTGCACAATAAAATAAGCATGCAAATTGATAATTTAAAGAAACATAAATCGCATAAAATATAGGATCAATATGATCAAAGTGATCACTTGCCTTGCTCAATTTACCATGGCCTTGATCTCATTCAAATCCTTCTCAATCAGTGGTCTTGAATCCTTAGTCTTTGCTTTTTACCCAAGTCTTGATCCTGCTCGAACTTGTCGCATTCTCCGAGACTTCCAATTCTAATACACGACAAATGAATGAAAGACCAAATAAATCCAACTAAATAACAAATGTTCAAATAAGTTTAATTGATATTATTTATATTTTGCCATGATTAAGGATATGAGAGAGGATTCAGCACATTATGGGATAGATACAAGGTTAAACGAATTTGAATAGAAGCGAAGTGACAGAGTACTCTGTCGAGAAGGGTTATGAAAGAAGGGTTGGCGACAAAGGAATATTCACGAGAATATTTTGCTTTAGATCGGAGCAAGGTTTGGGCATAACTAATTACAAGATACCAAGATCCAATCTTTTAATTTATAGATTCTTTATTTATTTAATTTGTATTTATTAAGAAAGTTCCATAAGTCAGACCAGACTTACGAATAGATGGGAGAGTTCAACTGGGATACTGGGTATGATCTAACAAGGGATAAAGCTTGGTGAATTTAGGATGTGGGATTCACATGTGATGTGTATAATTTAATTGGTTGAATTAACTGGATAATTTGAGATGTGATATTATCTAAGATTGCGATTACTAGATAATTAAGTCATTAATTTAATAACTTAATTTAAAGTATGGAGTTGGTTACTTAACCATTTATTCTGAGGAGCAAAATTGATTATTTTGATAATTGACAAATTTATTAGAAATGACCAACGGTTGCGATTTATCGAAAAGGTGAGTTAGGAATTAACAAAGTCCTCTCGATAAAGTTGCACTTTGCATTATTAATTATTCTCAATCATTATTAGTGAATTTAAATCCTGAGATAATGATTGGATGATTACTAACTACGCAAGATTACAATTTTGCATGACTTCTTAATTAAAGATGCTTGCTTGCCTGAGGTGTTATTTTATGCATCTTTTTGCAAGGTTTGGATTTATGATAAATATCAATGGCTTATAATTCATATTTTTTGGAGTCATCTTACTAGAGATCAGAATTGAGATAAACATTAATGATTCCTTGATCATGTTTAAGAATTTCCTTAGTCATAAACAAGGAAATCTTCAATTCAAATATTGGCAGTTTACAAATAAATATTGGGGACTTTAGTTTCAAGTGATTTACCAATATTAATGAGAATCAACTTTAAATGGTTTATCAAAATTGTTCGATTGTTACTTGAAAAGAGACCTCATGATTTTGAAGATGAGCAAACAATATTTATCATTTTGTGTGGCTGAATTTTGTTATACCGGTTAGCTTCAATTTGTAAGAACAAATTAGATTAGGGAATAAAGATACAATAAGTATTATTTGGGGTGATTTGATAGGATCCAAGATTAGTATGCGAGTTTCCAGAGCAAGACTTGAGAGCATTTAAAATTATCTATGAAAAGCTTCAAATCCCGCTTTACGATGACACTCATTTTTAAATTCTTACATTAATTATTTTCATTATAATTAACTTGCTATTTCTTGGTCAACTTGAAATTAATTAGGATTAAATATTTTTGGTTTGCATAAACTATTTTAAATTTTTGTCTCATAATTAAATTCTTATTTCCAATACAAATCATATTCTATAAGGTTGCTCATTTAAATATTTCTTAGACATGAAATTTAAAATTTAATCATGAATTGAGAGAATACAAGAGGCATGCATTAGCTGGATGCCCTTATCTAGCTTGTCCCACTTACCAAAGGAAAGGGAGCCAAAAATAAGAATAGAGGCAGCATTCGGCTGAAGCAGGAGACCAAAATAGGGGACGCTAGAGGCACAAGGGCCGGGCAGCATTGTCGATGGGTGGTGGCCAGGGAAGGTGCGACGACCACCAAAATGGATTGCTCGGAGGGCAACAGGCTAGGGGGGTCGGCATGACTCGGGGCGGCGTTAGGGATGGCCGACGGCAGCTCATGGCGGCCAGGATGAGGAGGCCGTAGGGGGAATGGCAGCCAGATCAAGGGAAGAAGAAAATGAGGGGAGCACGGGCAAGAGTGAGGCCAGGGGAACTTACCACAGTGGTTGGTGGAGCCAGAGGGGGCCGAGCCGGGCTAGCAACAAGGACCGGGGGTGGCGGAGGGTGGCTTCCAGTGGCGGTAGCCTGGAGGGAAGGAGGGCCAAAGGTGATGCTGGGGATAGCTCCGAGAGATCGTGGCAAAGCTCCCAAAGCAATGAATTGACCCAGAGCGCCTAGTGGAGGGGATGGCTGAGGTGGAGGCGGTGGTCGACCAGAAGTGGAGAAGAGGTGGGCACGGCGTGCTCTAGTGATGGAACTTCAATTAAATGAGGGGGAGGTAGAAGGTTCCCAGGGGCACACCGTGACACAGATAAGTTGTCACGAAGTTCACCAAAGAGGTGGAGCGACGGGGCAGTAGCGGTTGGAGCGAGCATGGGAGCGGGTCGGCAAAGAACGAAGGAGGAGGGAAATGGGTGGAGGAAGCAATGGGACAACAGGAGGGATCAAGTGACCCTTTTAAAGACAGAAGAAGATGGTTGGCCGATGGATGTGAGTTAAAGCGTACGAGCAGGAGTGCGTGGCACTAATGGTGCACAGGAGCAGCGCAGAGAGGCCAGTGCAGCTAGACGAGGGGAGGGGAAGAACTAGGGCCAGAGCTGAGGAGAGACATGGGTCAAAGCAAGGACCACAGCGCACGAGGGGTTAGAGGGCGGTGGCCGGCTGGGGACCCAGTCTTGCATATGCGCACCGTAGAAGAGGCAGCAGGGGAGGTGCTAGGCGCACAGGGGCTAGCTCAGGAGGGGAGGGGCGGAGCTAGGTGACGTCAATGCGGTGATGTGTTAATGCAGCGTCAATGCGTGCTAGCTCGAACGCAACGAGGAAAACCGGGGGTGGCCCGGCATGCGGAGCAGTTGGCGTGCGGGGCAATCAGCGTAGCTGGCACCGCGAAGAGGGAGAAAGAAAGGGAGGAGAGGGAGAAGAGAGAGCCGGCTATGCCGGGTGGACAGAGGCAAGCCACAGGCCAGGGAGAAAAAGAAAAGGCTTAAAAAATGGGCCAAGGCCCAAGAATTTTTGAAGAATTTCCCAATTTTTGAATTCAAGTCTTAAATTTGTAATTGGGTTTTGAATTTGAAATATTGGTTCAAAATTTGGATTCAAAATTCAAATTTCAAAATAGTTGAGTTTCGAGAGATGATTTTCGAACTTGAAAATTTGAATTTTTGGATACATTAATTAGATTGAAATTTTTAATATTAATTTTGATTTTAGAATTTTTTGCTTTCATTGATTAAGTTAATTAGCGAAGATCCAAACCAAAATTCAAATAAATGCCAAAATTTTGAAATACACTAAAAAAGCGATGAAAGATTTTATAATTTTTGTAATTACACTAGTTCCCTTTTTGAGATGTTACAAGTTATTACATTACTTTGGCTTATTTGGTCAAAACGTAATGCCGTAAGCAAAGGGGATAATGATGAAGACGAAGTGCCCGATCTTTCGATGTGATTGATGACTATCGATTTCGGTGGAGATGACCCTAGCGATTCGAGTACAAACGCACGACATCGCTTGCGCCTTAGCAATCGCTGAACCAACTTCGAGATGTTATTGACCTCGCTGGAGGCACGATCAACCTGAACACGAAGTTCAATTCCTGCGAGCAATCGAAGAACTAGCAAGAATAAGACGTAGGCAATCTGATATTGCAAAATGAATGAAGCGTAGATGGTATTGCGAATAACAAAGTTGGGATTTCGAAGCTGTCTTAACAGGTGGTCGTCCGACACAACTGAAGAACAGAAGTGTGCACAATGGCTAAACTTAAACTCAACGAAATCCAAGTCCTAGCAATAGAGGCGGCGGCTCCTATATAGGGAGAACGACCAGGGGTGGCGTCCAAGTGCACGCTCTAGGGTTACAAGGCCCATGGGCCCAAGTGGTGGTGGCGCAGCACCCCTTTTGACTCGGACTTAGAAACCAACGTGGACTCTTTTGATGATTGCGGCCGGCTCGGATTTAATTTGAAGATGAGGTTGGATCCGTTGGAAAGTATACTTCATAAGCTTTCCATGAAGTACAAGAACGTCCCAAACGGATTCCGTATGAGGAAGTTATGCCTATTTGAACTTGGTACCATCGCAGCAGTCCGAATCTGATTCCAGAACGTGTCCAACTCGAATTCGTGCTTGACTTGGTCCCAAGTGACTTGGTGACCTCCATTATTCCTTCCATACATGTCCATGACTCCATGTCCCTTTCCTTCATCCTTTCCCAGGTTCCTAAGCACAATTAAATCTCTTGCATTATGTAGCGGTCTATTCTCAGTAATATATAAACCTAGGAATGAATTCACCTGGTAATTAAGTTGACGAGCACGAGCTTGAGTAAGTGGTCCTTGCAACCCTTGCTGTGGATGAGTTGTGTCCATGGAAGGGATGTCCTCATCATCCTCTCCTTCTTGCATTTGAGTCGTCCGCGACTCAAATTCCTCCTCTTCTCCCAAGTAGGGCTTCAAATCTGCAATGTTAAAAGTAGGACTAACCCTAAAATCTGCAGGCAGGTCAAGTTTGTATGTATTATCATTAATCTTTTCTAACACTTTGAAAGGACCATCAGCTCTTGGCATCAATTTTGATTTTCTCAATTCAGGGAACCTATCTTTTCTTAAGTGCAACCAAACAAGATCCCCAGGTTCAAAGTTAAATATTTCCTCCCCTAACTACCAGCAAGTTTATATTTAGCATTCATGCACTCTATGTTCTCCTTAGTTGTCTCATGCATTTTTAAAATCAATTTAGCACGTTGTTTAGCATCAGGATTCAATTTCTCCAAAGATGGAATAAGCATTAAATCAATAGGAGTACGAGGCACAAAACCATAAACAACTTCAAAAGGACACATCTTTGTAGTAGAATGCAATGAACGATTGTAAGCAAACTCAATATGAGGCAAGCGTTCTTCCCACATTTTTATATTCTTTTTCAACACGGCCTTAAGCATTATAGACAATGTTCTATTCACAACCTCAGTTTGTCCATCTGTTTGGGGATGACAAGTAGTAGAAAATAACAGCTTAGTCCTCAATTTAGCCCACAAAGTTCTCCAAAAATGGCTAAGGAATTTAGCATCACGATCTGAAACTATAGTATTAGGCACACCATGCAAGCGAATAACTTCATGAAAGAATAGATCAGCAATATTGGTAGCATCATCGCTCTTATGACATGGTATAAAATGGGCCATCTTAGAAAATCTATCAACAACCACGAATATACTATCCCTCGCCTTCTTTGTTCTAGGCAATCTTAAAACAAAGTCCATCGAAATATCTTCCCACGGAACGCTAGGAACAGGTAAGGGCATGTATAAACCATGAGGATTAAGTCATGACATAGCTCTTTGACATGTAGTACAGCGAGCAATGTAGCGCTCGACGTCCCGTCTCATCTTTGGCCAAAAGAAATGAGCAGCAAGTATATCTTCCATTTTCTTCACACCAAAATGTCCCATCAACCCACCTCCATGTGCTTCCTGTAATAACAACAAACGAACGGAGTTAGCAGGAATGCACAACTTGTTGGCTCTAAACACAAACCCATCATTAATGACAAATTTGTTCCACATTTTCCCTTCTTTTACAATTCAACAGTATTTCCGAAAAATCAGCATCATGCACATATTGCTCTTTAATAGTCTCTAATCCAAAAATTTTGAAGTCAAGTTGTGATAACATGGCATATCTCCTAGACAAAGCATCAGCAATAACATTCTCCTTTCCCTTCTTGTGTTTTATGACATAGGAAAAAGACTCAATAAATTCAACCCACTTTGCATGTCTACGGTTCAGCTTTCCTTGACTTCGAATATGCTTTAAAGATTCATGATCAGAATGTATAACAAATTCTTTGGGCCATAAATAATGTTGCCAAGTTTCTAAAGTTCGAAAGAGTGCATATAACTCCTTATCATAAGTAGAATAGTTCAAACTAGGCCCACTCAATTTCTTACTGAAGTATGCTACAGGTTTGCCTTCTTGTAACAACACACCACCTAAACCAATTCCGCTTGCATCACATTCTAGTTCAAAAGTCTTATTGAAATCAGGGAGTTGGAGTAAAGGTGCATGTGTTAACTTATCTTTCAATGTGGTGAAGGCGTTCTCCTGTGCAGCGCCCCAAACAAATGGCATGCCCTTCTTGGTAAGCTCATTCAATGGTGAGGCAATGGTGCTGAAATCCTTCACAAAGTAGCGGTAGAACCCAGCAAGTCCTAAAAATCTCCGCACTCGTGTGACCGTATTAGGAATCGGCCAACTTTGTATTGCTTCAACCTTGGCTTGATCAACTTCAATTCCCTGTGGAGTAACAACATAGCTAAGAAAGGCGACTCGATCGGTGCAAAAGGTGCACTTCTCAAGGTTACCAAATAGGCGTGCTCCACATAAAGCATTAAAAACAGCACATAAATGGTCAAGATGTTCTTCTAATGATTTGCTATATATCAGTATATCATCAAAATAAACCACCACAAATCTACCAATGAAAGCACGCAGAACCTCCTTCATTAGTCTCATGAAGGTATTAGGTGCATTAGTTAAACTAAAAGGCATTACTAACCACTCATATAACCCGAACTTAGTTTTAAATGCCGTTTTCCATTCATCGCCTAATTTCATGTGGATTTGATGATAACCACTATGCAAATCAACCTTGAAAAAGACAACAGGGCCACTCAATTCATCAAGCATGTCATCTAACCTAGGAATAGGATGACGATACCTAATGGTGATATTATTGATTGCTCTACAATCCACACACATGCGCCATGATCCATCTTTCTTTGGTACTAAAATGACTGGAACAGCTCAAGGGCTAAGAGATTCGCACACATACCCTTTATCAAGCAACTCTTGAACTTGGCGCTGAATTTCTTTAGTTTCTTCTGGATTGGTCCTGTATGGTGCTCGGTTGGGCAATGATGCACCAGGGATTAAATCAATTTGATGCTCAATCCCACCAAACGGTGGCAGCCCCAGCAGTATGTCCTTTGGAAAGACATCTTTGTACTCCTGCAAAATGTTAGTGACAACAGGTGGTAAAGAAGAAGGTATATCCTCAAATGAAAACAAAGTTTCTTTGCAAATTAATGCATAGCAAACAGAATTACTAGCATCCAGTTCAGTCATATCAGATTTAGTAGCAAGGAAACAAGCACCTTTCAATTTAATTTCTTTATTCTTGTCATGAACAAATTTATGTTCTTTCTTTTTATGTTGCTCAAGCTCTTTTACTACAATCTGATTTTCGCTCTCAGTATTCTCCTGACTTTTCTCTCTTCTAGCTCTAGCAAGGTCATCTTTAACAATTTGTTCAAGAGTCATAGGATGCAGCACAATTTTCTTTCCCTTGAACATGAGAGAGTATTGATTATTCTTACTATGATGTACACAATTAGTATCGTATTGCCAATGTCTTCCTAATAACAATGAACAAGCTTGCATAGGAACAACGTCGCAATCAACATAATCATGGTATGAACCCATAGAAAAATGTACTCTCACCATCCGTGTTACCTTCAACTTACCACTGTTGTTGAATCATTGAATATGGTATGGGTGGGGATGGGGTTTGGTCGGCAAGGCAAGCTTCCCCACCATATCCATACTCGCCAAATTGTTGCAACTCCCACCATCAATAATTATGCGAATCGCGTGTTCCTTAACAACGCCCTTGATTTGGAACAAATTATGGCGCTGATTTTGCTCAGCACGAGACACTTGAGCACTTAATACGCGTTGCACTATAATGCTCAAATACTTGTCGGCATCTTCGGCGACAACTTGTTCCTCCTCATGGTCAGATTCATCATCATGTCCTGCAGGGTCATTTGCAAGCATAGCATATGTTTCATCATCAAAATCACTAGCAGAAGAATACGCACCATCTTCGCGTATAATCAGTACACGCTTGTTTGGACAGTCCCGCATCATGTGTCCATAACCTTTGCAACGATGGCATTGAATATCCTTAGTTCGCCCTGTCGATGCAACTGAAGATGAGGTTTTTGCAGAAAGTTGTGGTGCTGATTTGTGTGCTTCGGAAACTCGTGGCGCCGAATTTGACGTAGTAGGGCGCTGCTTGTTGTTCGAGGGTAATGGTGGGGGCGCCACAGTGGATGAGGAAGAAGGTGTATGCGGCGTCCATGAATTTGTGCGACCTGCAGAAGAGTTAGATCACGTTCTCATCTAGCGTCTCTGCAATTCTTCAGCTTTGCAAGCAAGATGAAACAATCTAGTCATGGAGTTGTAATCTTTGTAATCAAGGATGTCCTGAATTTCATGATTCAACCCTCCCAAAAATCTAGCCATTGATGCTTCCTCATTCTCAACTAACCCACAGCGCAACATACCAATTTGTAATTCCTGATAGTATTCTTCCACAAACTTTGCACCTTGTTGTAAGTGTTGCAGTTTATTTAACAAAACACGAGTATAATATGAGAGAACAAATCGATGGCGCATAAGCAATTTTAAAGCCTCCCAAGTGTTAGGTATGTTGTTGGGTTGTTGTCGGCAATGTTCTTTCCACCAAATAGAAGCAAAGTCGGTAAATTCACTAGTAGCAGCCCTAACTCGTCTATTCTCGAGAAAGTCATGGCAAGCAAATTTTTGATCAACAGCTAGTTCCCAATCAAGATAACCATCAGGACCATATTTACCATTAAAAGAGATCATAGTGAATTTAACCTTAGCAAAAGTATCATCGTGGTCACGTACCTCACGTCGTGGGGGTTCTCTTCGCATACCCTGTCGGTTAAAACGCAATTGTCGATGAGCTCGATCGTTGTTGTGGTTAGCCCTGCCCTCAGCCTCGGTATCACCCACATAGTCAAATTCGTCTACCGTCGCAGCAGGGGGAACAGCAGCCGAAGCTTGGGCAATCTCCTCAAGACGCGCCATAATATCTGCCAAAGAAGTGTTAGTGACAACTTATGCTCTCTCCATCGCAGCGAGCGTTGCGTTTCTCTCAATCTGGGCGCCCTCGAGTTGAGCAAGTCGCTCATTTGTGTCCCTAACATCCTCCTCAAGGCCCTCCGTACGAAGATTGATTTCGCGCCTGAAATGTTGTATGGTTCCCTTCGTACGAGGAGTATGAGATACACACTGCACTGTCACGGAGCTAATTAATTAGTTGATAGTCCCACGACACACAAAAAAACTGTTGTTAAGCATCTCCGATGCATATGCTTGGGTGGGTGCTTACAGCGGCGGAGTCAAAAATTGAACCATAGAGATGCAAAATTGCAGACATAGTCAAAACAATGTTTCTTGCAACTAAAATTACATAAGCTACCTTAAGCATACCACCAAAATCAAACTCTTTCTTATGCACAGACGAATAAGAAAATTTTAGAATTCTTTACACACACAGCTCTGTCGTTAGGCACTTACGTATTGTTTTTTTTCTAGGTCACGTAGGCCGATAAGAGAGCTGAAGCATTAGATCC
Organism: Dendrocalamus sinicus; assembly: GCA_036346575.1. Lineage (NCBI taxonomy): Eukaryota > Viridiplantae > Streptophyta > Magnoliopsida > Poales > Poaceae > Dendrocalamus > Dendrocalamus sinicus. Next base: position 15,970,471 of record CM070656.1, on the reverse strand, counting down.
ATAGCTAAGCGGTTGCTGCCTACACCCTTTTTTTTCTTTTGCAAAGTAGGTGCGCATGCTCACAGCACCACCCACGCATATCAGAGTGCGGTCTCTAAACACGTCTAGAATTATGGTAGTTGAGTAATAAATTCGTGACCATACAAAAATTTTCACTTAATCTTACCTATGTATTCGTAAAAATAGATGTTAAAATTTTAATCCTGATAAATAAAGTCATACGCTACAACTGTATCACCTAGGTTATTTCCGACTACTGCTTACACACTTAACGCTACAGGAGGGGAGGGCAGCACGGCAGGTCCCATTGAAACTTTTGGTTGGGAGAGAGGAGGAATCTAGTGGGCCACATATAATTAATATAATAATTTCCGTTAGTTAAGCAGTATGAATTGGAGATGGTTTTAGATGGTGCTTAATTTGATGATGGTTAATAACATTTTCACTGTAATTAATTTGTTTTTTACTATAAATGATGATATCTTATTTGATGTAATTAAATTTTAAAAAACTAAAAATAAAAATAGGTTAGTCTATCACAAACAATACGAAGGAATACGGAAAAAAGAAAAGCAAAAAAACTATGAAAACAGCAAAAAGCTAGAAAAAAACGAAATAAAAGAATAGTAAATTAAAAGTCAGAAACCATCAGCAAAAGTTAAAAGAGCATTGCCTGGCTGGAGATTTAAGGCTGATTTGGTTGGAGTAATTAACTTTAACTGTGCAGATTAGCTGTTGCGGCTCATGCATGCATAGTGATTGATGAGGGTGTTTTCTGATCTGATGTAGGCGTATCGACATGCTGGAGCTGACATACAGTGTAGTGTGTACCAACTGCTTCGCGGCCGCGTGCGAGGTCTCCTTCCATTCCTCTCTTCGTACTCTCTCCGGCGCTCCCCTCTAACCTCGTTCTCCCTATAGCTTTCACCGTCGCCGCTACCCGTTGCTCTCGGCTCCTCCTCCTTTTCCCTAACCATTGCCACGGCCCACTCCATCGCCGTCACTTAAAAACATGGAGACATCGATCTCATCGGCAGCTTCCCTTCGCCTTAATAGCAATATGGCTGGCCAGTACGATCCTGTAAAGAAGTGGAGGACTATATAGAACCTTTGCTTACGCAAATGGAGAGAAGCGGCAAGATGAATGCAGATGCAGCTCACCGATTCATTGGAGATGGGGTTTGAGTGTTGGGACGTGGAACTGTGGGAGAGTCCGAAAGATCCGGCGCGCCTTCTGCACCCTGCCATGCCATCCTGAGTCTGAATATTTGCTACTATTGTCAGCTCTGTTTGCCAACTAACTGGAGCTGCTACGTTACTTGCTTTGCTCCCGTGTTTAGATGAGATGGTTTGCAGACTATAAAAACCAAGCTAAACTTCGTCGTATCAAAAATAGCTGAATTCCTCACCAATTGTCCAGCTAGATACTAGATATATATACTTATATTTGAAAATAGAATTGTATTTGTTAGACAACTCTATTATGTGGATTGAGAATACAATTGTATTTTATACAACTATAATAGCCATAATATATATGTCTGATCGATCTTCACTGTTATAATCTGGGCTCACCACAATCGACGTTCTAGCTCATTTTCTTTTTTTCTTTACTAATGTGAGAATTTCTAGCTCTTCAGAACAAACGAAGTGGCTTCTTTTGTCTTTATTTTAAGGATGCATGTATGGAATGAATGTTCAATCCATAATTGCGGATTGACGCCCCCACACATGTTGGAAGTAGTCCCACATTGATTATGAGAAAAAAAAAGTAGAACTTATAAGTGTGAGGAAGATCTCACTTATAGGACTAGTCTTTTAGGGGAAGAAGGTCCAATACCACTTATAAAGTTGTTGCTTTAGGGCTTGCATACGGCAGTCTGTGAGCTTAGGTGCTTAGCCCATTTGGACCTGTGACCTGAGGAGTGAAACTCGGTTGGACCTAAGTATACAGGCAAGGTTCGATCTGTCAAGTAGTATTAGAGCCTGGGCGCCTAACCTCTCTAGACTTCATGATTGCAGAAGTGCACAACCAATATGTGAGGGGAAGATTGTTGGGAATAGTGCTATATTGGTTTTGAATAAACACAATTTATAAGTATGAGGGAGACCCCACTCATAGGACTAGTCTTTTGAGGGAAAAGCCTCAATACCACTTATAAGGTTGTTTATCTAGGGTTTGCATATGGTAGTCCATGGGACTAGGTGCTCAGCCCATTTGGACATGTGGTCCAAAGAGTAAAACCCGGGTGGACCTAGACATACGGCCAGGGTCTCCCTTACACTTATAAATTGTATTTTTTCTTTTCCACAACCAATATATGACTATTCCCAATATTCTGCCTCTAACACAATGGTTGTGCCCTTCTATAACCATGAAGTCTAAGGAGATGCTAGACGTCTGGGCTCTGATACCAATTATTGGATTTGCCCTTGGAGAAAACTCACACATTGTAAATAAACAGAGAAAACACAGGAGAATTTCTAAATTTCTATATTCTCTTGCTTGCTCTATTTACAAAACTGATTACAAGGCTTCTCAATAGCTAATACTTTTCTACTAATATACATACTCGAACTTTAAGTTGGACACGAATTCAACGAGAGTTACACGTGGAGATGGACTCTACTACGTTTCGAACTTTAAGTCAAGATTATTTCCAACAATACACACCTTCCTTCCCCTGTAACACAAAAACGTTTGATTCGAAACATTCAAATGGTTCACAAACTTCTGGTTCAAATTCAAACTTTCAAATGGTTCAAAAACTTTAGGTTCAAAATCAAACTTTCAAATGGTTCAAATTCAAGTTTGAAATGGTTCAAAACTTTTGGTTTCAAAATTTTTTGATTCAAAAACTTTTGGTTTTGAAAACTTTTCAAAATGATTTGTAAAAATTAGTGGAGAAAAAAACGATTCGAAAAAACGAGCCCAAGCATATAAGCATATAGAGGAAGACTTACTAGTGAGGAAGAGGGAACATGAAAAAGCAAGAGACGCCTCTGGGTCTGGGCTGAATCAGAAAGATGATGCTAGTTTTGATTGGAAAAGGATATGGCTGCTTGAAGTACCAAATAAAGTCAGGATGTTTGTGTGGCGTTTTGCGCATAACAGTTTGGCAGTCGGGAGAAACATCGCACGGAGAGGCTTTAAACGTGAAACAATATTCCCGATGTGCAATAGAGCCGATGAGGACTATGATCACCTGTTTCTGAAGTGCAAAGGAGCAAAGGAGTGCTGGCGTTTGATGAACTTGGAGCAGGTGCAATCCAGGCTTGTTAACTGCAGGACGGCAAAGGAAACAGTGAAGGCAATCTGGAGCCTTGATGCAGGAACTCAGGTGCGCGTCTGGGTGTTGCTATGGCGATGGTGGTCAGCTAGAAACAAAGTCAATGTAGGAGAAAGAAGAGCCTCGGGCCCAGAAATTTGTTCACTGATCGACTACTATGTTAAGGATTTTGACAAGCTCAAAAAAACAAAGGGCCAGAAGGGAGTGAAGGGCACGTTGAAGTGGGAACCCCCACCGGAGGACATGTACAAGATCAATGTGGATGCATCTTTTAGGGTCAGTTTACAAGAAGGCGGATGGGGCTTTGTTGCTCGCAATAACAATGGGGAGTTCCTGGAGGGGGGTTGTGGGAAACTGGAGAGAGTCTTGAGTCCTTTGCAGGCCGAAGCACAGGCAGCGCTGATGAGCCTACGTCGAGTTGCGGAGTTGGGAATGAGTCGAATTATACTCGAAACAGATGCAACAAATTTGCAGAAAGGCCTGACCTCAACAGAGATGGATAGGAGTGTCGATGGGTGTTTGTTCCGACAGATTAGAAATTTCATTGCGGAGTCGTTTGTGCAATGTGTGATCCGGGCTTGTCCGAGATCATGCAACAAAGTGGCTGATTGCCTAGCTCTGTATGGGGCGAGCGCTGTATGCTCGGGTTCAGCGGTGTTTATGAACCAAGTCCCCGACTGTGTAACTGTCCTGGTCTCTAGCGATTTGCCTAGAGCCAATGGTTAATGGGAGACAAGCTCTTCCTTATCAAAAAAAAAAAGAAAGGGAAGATGTTCATTCCTCAACTATATAGCTATGTTCAATAGATAGCAAATCATTTATTTTAATAGTATAATAGATGGATGGATAAATCGGGCAGTCAAATTGGCTGCAGAATTGAGCGAGATAGCCAAAAAAAAGCAGATCTTTACCAAAATTTTGGCATCAAACCAAAAGGCGGCCAAATTCGGTCAAAGTTTTGTAAGGCAAACTTCGGCTCTCATGGGAATGAAACCAAACAGGCCATAATTATTTCCTCATGCTGAGGCGATCTTCGTATCAATCCTGTTCTTCGAATGCTTTGAAGGAAATGCAAGGGTTGAGACATAGCCAAACTTTTGTGAAGGAAAACTAAGATTCATATAGATTGGGTTAATAGCCCGTCCAAATGAAGCATTATAACCACATGAAAATTGCCGAAATGCCAAGCCAGTATCGGTTGTGATGCATATGCATTTGATTCACCATGTATAATACATCCCGCTGTTCTTTTGCTCTGAAGTCCTGAACCCCCTCGTGCATAACACACTGAATTCTAAAAAAAAAAAAGCTGACTTGATCAAATCAAGGAACCAATTTTTTTAAATGAAGAATTATGTGAATCTGCAATTACGAAGCTGGATGCCTGGATAATGTAATCTCCCTAGCCACTCCTAGCAATTAAGGGCATTAAATGCAATTGCATATGTATAAATATAATCCCCCATGCTAAATGCCACCATGGCATGCGCTTGTTAATCATCGGCTCAGTTCTTTTTGTTTATAATTAGACTTTAGCTACTATTTCTTCAGTAACTCACTATTAAACAGTACGTTTTTTAAAACAGAGTTAACAGATAAATTATAATACAAACTGCATCGAGTTCAGCTGTACCAACTAAAATCGCATACGACTATTTCTCTCTGTATACTACCTCTCACAAACTACTCAGAATTCAAAGCAGCAGTACACGAGGACATGTCTAAAAATGCCTTGCCAAATTGAGCACTTGCGTCTCCCTTGATCCTCTCACTTGTAGTGTAATAGTTAAGGATGGAAATGGATCCAATATAATCGAATAGTTGCAAATATGAATACAAACCTATATTTTTAAAATAAATATGAATACAAATTTCAATATTCTCAAATACGAATACAAATCGAATATCGTAACGAATACGAATTTGAATCGAATATGTGCTTGATTCAGTCGAATATGAATATCCTCTTACAACTTTTGTAACAAACCTTGATAGAACAAACTCCTAGCGGTTTTGCCAGTTTTTCACCGATTACCGGAACGGTTACCAATTTCAATCTACCTAAATTCAAATTTTGAATCACAAAATTCGTCCAAGTTTTTCCTGAGTTCCGGAAACGGATCAAATACGAATCGAATAGTCTCAAATACGAATACAAATATTCTTAAACACAAATGTGAATACGAATGTTCTCAAATACAGATGTGGATATTCTCGAATACGAATACGAACATTTTCAAATACAGATTTTGCTTACCACATTCGTGTTTTCTCAAATACGAATATCGGATAATATGGATTATCCGTTACCGTTTCCCACCCCTAGTAGTAGTGCAATGTAGCCAGATCTCCTACTTCCTAGGTCATCATCAACATGGCTCTGGTGGGCGAGCAACCGATTTGGTACGATAGCTTCATTCATCGACCTTGAGGCACCGACGTTCGATGCCAGTGACCTTACGTACGATTACCAGTACCACCCGTGCGAGCTTGCCATGGCCATCGTCCTCACCGAGCCGAGAAACAACGTCGACGCGTTCGCTCACGGCGATAACTGGACGAACGCAATGACCAGCAAAGGCTGGACCTCCTCCTCATCGCCCTCCTCTTCCATGCTCACCTTCGATGACTAGGGCGAGGAATACTGTGCCGTGGATGGACGCCATGGACAAGCTAATGGGCCACGACACGATTGTAACAACTCTATTTTTAGGAATAGGGCCATCATACTTTCCACAACATTTCAGAAGTTCAGTTGTGGATAGAAAGAGTATCATATCTGCTCACAATTATTTAAAAAGAATTAGCTTGATTAAAATATGACATAACGGTCAACTTTAGCAACTTTACGGGTTTCCGAGCCCAAAACTTTAACTTTCAATTAGAAGAATTGAAGAAATTCCCACATGGATGCTTTAGTACGCTCATAACACTAACACAAAAGCTTGAAGCATCCTCTCTTCTTTCGGTGTTTGTTCTGATGAAGATAAGCAAGATTAATTACACTGGGTACTCAGCAAGTCCCTATAGCAAGGCACATTTATATAGCTATTATCTATATGTAAGGCTTAACCAAAGTTTGGCATTATGCTTTTGTAGCATAAAACCCATTTGGCAAATATCATATCATAACTAGTTTTTAAACCTATGACTTAGCTATTTTTAACTAAAATAAAAATGTCCAATTTCAATTGACTTTGTAGGAGCAATTCTCATCACAGTTACATACCAAGTCCAATCCATGGACACGTTTTCATATCCTTTTCCATACCACCATACCATGTCCATAAATACCATTAACCAATAACCATTTTATGAAAACTACACACTGCGGTATTTTCACACTTTGCCCAGGATCGGGGGCACAACTATTCGAATAGATTATAACACTCTGCAGAGGTGTACAACTTTACTCATAAGATATGACTATCTCATAATGTCGGTCATTACATGCCTCTAGGGGTGCAAACGGGTCGGGTTAATCCCGAACGATCCGGCACCGAATCCGATTGGTACCGAATCTGGAGAAAAAAATATGGGTTAGGATATGGTAACAGCAATATCCGTCCGAATCCGATACGTCTTCAAGTTTGATTTCAGGTTAGTGCTACTATTTGACGTTTCATTTTCTTTTGCAATGGTAAAATAAAATATTCCACATCAGCTATTAAGTAGTAACATCAAGTTCTTGCCAGTACGTCCTCCTACTCCATTTGCTGTACTGCATACATTCCTTACAAACAGGTTAATCCCGACCGATCCGGCACCGAATCCGATTGGTACCGAATCCGGAGAAAAAATATGAGTTAGGATATGGTAACAACAATATCCGTCTGAATCCGACCCGTTTGCACCCCTACATGCCTCCGTAGACGTACGACTGAGAAACCATAACAAGGCCTTTATAATGCTTATTTCTAATGCTTTCTCCTACTTTAGAGGTTTAACCCTTAGTGCTGAGGAACTCCCATTGTTAGCTCATCGGTCGAGTGCACTCTCCAAGGGTAGGAACCTTTCAGGTCCCTCTCGGACAGTGACCCCTATAGGTTCACTCCCATCACTTTTTTCCTAGGCAATGACCCAGGGGCCATCCCAACTTTGTTACACTGGCTCAGGAATCCACATCGAAATCAAGCAAATTAGTTGGCCAAGTCCATCCCATACTAGATTTGTGGCTGCACGATCGGGTGTAGAAATGAGCGCATACAAATTCAGTTTCAAACCTAGTGCCATCTCTACACCAGTTTCATACCAACCACTCGCCTTAGTCTCTACTATTTAGAAAAATATTCCCTTTTCCTGATGGTAAACTACATTACCACTACTATATAATGTTCTAAGATTCTGTTGCTAATATTCATATTGTACTTAATTTTACCACTAGAGCACATCTAAGCACAACCATAGTTTGACGATATTACTATTATGAGTATCCTATGATGACAATAGAAAGGTATTATCAAAGAAGGAAAGTAAGAGGTATTAACTATATGGTGTAACTAGGCAATCTAAGTAAATAGTAGTGGCAAGCATGCACTTATATTTGAAAGCTAAATATTGCATTTAAAAACTATGTTCAATATGATCAATTATAAAAACTTACCTCCTTATCCAAAGTCTGTGATTATTTCACTGTAGCCATCAAGTTTGACATGAACAATTTTAATTGCTCTTGTAGCTCTTTCTGAACCAACTTGTTGAATCCAGACATTAGCGCAGAAAAATGAATACAAATAAATTCCCGCTTTGCAGAATATAAGTTAGGAACAAAATATAATAAAATAACAAGAAAAGAGATAAAGAAAATAGGTTTGGATGAATAGGATTCAAGTAGTGTTTGGTTTGGCTAAACGGAGTTGAAAATGGAGTTAAAGGAGCTCGGGATGGTTGAAATGAGTATATTTGTGTTAAACGGGTTTCTATGAATAGAAACAGGTCTGAACAGTACTGGTATGGGTTCAAAATAATATTTAGGCTGGCTAGGGTTTTACTGAAGTTTATTTAGGCTAAACGGAGTTGAAAATTGGCTTCGCAGGGTCAAAATAGTCAAAATGAGTGTAAATAGACTTATTGTGTTTTTGGTTAACAGTAACGGGTTTGTACAGTACAGGTTGTGTTTGGGTTAAATAGTAAAGGGTCAATTTGTAATAGTATCAGGCCGGATCTAACTTGAAGTGGGTCGAGTTGATGAACAATGCTCTATAGTGATGGGCTCAACCCGTGGGACGGTTAAGCCAGATTTGAGTGTTTGGGCTATCATTGTTTGCCCACGGCCTGCTATTGTGTGGATGTCTTCCTCTTCCTGTGCTACAGTGTTCCCAAGCAATGATTTACGATGGCAAGCAATTTCAATGTCGATGGTGGTCTTTGAGGGTAGATGAGAGTATGAACGGGTTCTAGGATGTGAGGGGAACCCATTTTGGAGCTCAGTGGTTGTCGGGTGTTACTATGGAGGGTTGACGGTGTGAGGAGCTCCTTGGTGGTCATCCATGGCACAGGAGCGAACCAATGGCTATTCGGTGAGAAGGAAGGTGATTTGGGCATCACGGACACATGACGAAGGTCAAGGTAGCAAATGTTTAGACTATGGAGCTTCGTGGAGAGCTATCCATGATGAAGAGGTTCAGTCAAGTTGGAGAGTTAGTCACGCGGAGTTCTAGGGGCTCAGACTGGCCAAGGCTAGGCTATGGATGGGTTAGCGAGGTCTCAATGGTGCTTGGGGTGAAGGCAATTGAGAATTGGTGGGAGCATTAATAGGATTGGGAATTTGGGCTTATTAACGGTTGAAGAGGGACGACAGTGAAATTGGCCAGCGTTAGGGGAGGGGGAGAGCAGTGGTGGACAGTGTGAGCTACTAGAGGTGTGGCGTAGCTTTTATAGCCTCAGTAAGGCTGTGGGGGAGCAGTAGAGGCTTCGCTCGGATGGTAGCGCGTGGTCGACGGGAAAGGGCATGGGAGTCTTCAGCGAGATTTCGCAATGGCAGCGGGGTAGCAGGGCAGGTTGCAGGCAGCGTGGCACCTCGACCTTAGTGTCTTCTCGATTGGCGAGTTACAGTGGTCAAGCCTTGCAGTGTAGGGTGTCGGCCATGAGAGAGGAGGAAAGAACGACTGCAAACTCATCTTGACTGCCCTGATGCAAGGTCAGGGCTCTTTGATGGGCGGTGTCAGGGCTTGACAAATGAAGGTACGGTGGGTTGACCGTGATTGGCAGCGGCGAGAGCCTTCCGCACGATGGCGGCAAACGGGGAGGAGCCAAGAGGCTCGGAGGAATAGGGGCGGTGGCAATTTTTGAGGACACCCCAGCGACTAGGAGAGTCGTAAGGCCAAATAAGGAAAGCAAAAAAGGCTAAAAGTTTCTGAATTAGGAATGTTTTTAAATTCAAACCGAATTCAAGAAAAATTCAAACATAGCTGAAAATTTTGGGTGTTTCAGCGATAGACGGCTGCGGTGACTGTGCCGGCAAGCTTGACGCCACGCCAAGCCGAGACCGGCTCCGTCACGACCTACTTCAGCTTCGGAGGATGTGGCAGCAGTGGTACAGCCGTCGACCACGCGGCCACACCGAAGCAGCCTCGTGCGCATGCATGTGCGCCGTTGCAGCCAGAAACCACTACTGCCAAGAAGAAGTGCGGCGGCAATAGGAGAGCCACCACCGCTCCTCCGCCTATGGACCTCCAAAGCTTAGCAGCCAAGGTGCGTGCGTACATGCCTATTGTATCATGGATGCTAATTTGGTTTTGAAATTTTGATCCAATTTTACATTGGAATTGTGTAATTAATTCAGAGCTGGATCATTGTATGTAGAACCGTCGTCAGCAGATCAGCGAGCGGCTAAGGGCGCTGCAGAAGCTTGTGTCCAACGGCTGCAAGGTGGACACGGTCACCATGCTCGATAGGCAATCACCTACGTCAAGTTCATGTAGCTCCAGCTCAAGGTGCTGGAGACGGACGCCTTCTGGCCCGCATAGTGGGGCAAGGCGCCGGAGATCTCCCAGGTCAAGGAGGCGCTCGCGACGCCATCATCCTCCCGTCGTCGTGCTCCTCCTCCTCGAGCTAACATACATATATATCACTACATATATATTCTTCCAGAATTCAGACCCTTACAGTAGTAGCGCTCTACTACTGAGGAAAAAAAAATTAGGGTATGTTTATATTGGCTATGGCTGATGGTATTTGGCTGTAGCTGATGGTTTTTAATTGGAAATAAATAGTAGCAGTTAAAAAAATAACTTTTAAAAGGAAGGGACGAGTGGTGGGGAAGTAAGGGAGAGATACGTACGCAAGACGAGAGCGAAAGCGAGAGGAGTGGGCGTATGATGCATCTATGACCCCTTGCTTTACCTCCGGAGCGAGAGGAGTGGATAAATCGCTTCAGAAAATCAGATGTTCATATTAGCTTCTGTCTTGTTCAAACAGAAGCTACAGAAACAAATATAAACAGCCCTTAAGCTTAGGGGCGATAAACCTTTGTTGTTTCTCCATTTTTCCTCCTTTTCTTTTGTTGTCCTATCCTGAGTAATCTTGCCACCTTAATATTACAACATATGTACTCTACTAATTTGTTAACGATGGCATGTGGGGCCTGTTTTTTTTTAATTGTAGTTTATGGTTTATGTCTGCGGTTTATGGATTTTAGGTTATTTGTGTGAGAGAGCATAGACTAGGAGAAACTCGTATATAGTTTTGACCGATATAAATGAAATCGCTACATTATGTACTATAATTAACTTATAGATCTTACCTTGAAAAAACACTCTATTTAAAAATTAGTTACCGTACAAAAGTTGAAATCAGTTTTTAGAAGTTGAAAAGAACAGACCCATAATTGCATTTCCGGCGTAGTCAATCAATTTGCCGAAGCATATATTCTCCCTCTACTCAACGGGGGTACTGTACTAATCATGAGAAACATGCAGTTTAATTCCTCTGAAGCTGGCAAAAGGTTTACGGGAACATGGCCACATTCACAAAAATATACGTAAAATTGCACAATCTACTGTTTCAAGAATAACATAGAGATTAGTTAACAGCTACTAAATTTCAGTATCAAATTTATCCGTACTATGTAGAGAGAGAGAGGGGGGGGGGTTCGGGACGTGAACACACAATTCATTTGCAACATCTGTCTAGATCCTTTTCCGTTCTCTATACTGTAGTCTGTAGATGAATTTGCAAATTAACAAGTACAAATAGTGCTCTATGTACAACAGCCATGATTGTTTCCATGATTTTTGGAATTGTGCAACTGCGCAAATTAACATGCGTATGTGTCTACCCAGATGCTCATCATGTACAAAACTAAGATAGCTGTACTTAGGGTTGCTAATAGGCTTAGGCTTGTCTAGATTTTTGGATCAAATTGGCTTAAAACTGTAAATAGATTAGATTAAATTTAGACTCTTTTTTATTAGATCAGATTTAGACTAGATTGGATCAGGCCTTGAGCCTTATATTTTTGTACTAATTACTAAAGGTAGATAAAAATTGATCCAGTTACCTGTTCGAGATTTAGTGGCAGATGAAATCGAAGACAATTAGACATCTGAGAAGGTAGAGATGCTCGGTCTAGGCTAAGGTTTAGATCTATTTTTGAGTCTGGATCAGATTTAGGCTAAGTTTAGAACAGATCTTTTTAAATTTTCTTTGAATTTGGATTGGAATTAGAACATATTTCGGACCATCAACAGCCTGTACTCCGAAAAAAGAAACTGCAACCTTGAAAAGTACAGAGAGAGGTGGGGATCAGGGGAACAGGCTACTCTTTGACAGTAAATGGGAAAAAAGCAGATGAGTAGACGGCCCGTTTCCTCCTTGTACTACAAAAGGAGAAGAGGACATTCGCCCTCGAGCCCGGAAGTTGTGAGATTGGCCCATCGTTTGGTTGTGCAGAGAAATGCTGAAATTACGTGGACGTGGGCCGTTTAACCGGAGATAGGCTAAAAGGCGTGCAAACCTGAGTCTGCGCGTAGTGGGCTCGCCTCGCCTCGCCTCGCCACGCCTTAGTACAATTCTCTCTTCGTTTTGTTAAAATTCAGAGTTGTAACGGTGTATTCTGTTGTGCGTGTGTATTCTCATATTGTCGCCTGTGCATTGTCGTTATAGATAATGCCCGCGTCATGCGGTTTGTTGGGTTACGCGGATCAATAGGATCACGCAGGTTCAGTGTAGTTGCCGCTCTTATCGGCAAGACTGTAACCATTTTGCTAATATAAAGAGAATACGATCGAGAGATGATCGTTGAGTTGAGCCAATACAAAACTTCTCTGAATTCTTATATGGTATCAGAGCCACGATCCATGCCACATCAATCTACAACTCTAGCCTGTGATCATGTCTGGCACGGGAACCGGCGATCTCCAGGACAACACCAGTGTTGGAGCTCTCACAGCCGGCGCCTCAACTCAGGCTGGACTTGTCACCGCTCCGGCCTTCAACCAGATGATCACCGTCAAGCTATCAGGAGACAATTATCTCCTGTGGACGGCGCAGCTTTTCCCCTACTTGAGGAGTCAAAGGCTCATGGGGTATATCGACGGCACCAATGCGCAGCCAGCAAGAACGATCTCACAGAGCGATACTGACGGTATAGCCATTACTGTTGTCAATCCACAATACATCAGCTGGTACCAGCAGGACCAGCTCGTCATGAGCGCCATTCTCTCGTCGCTCACAGAAGGTGTACTTGCACAAGTCGTCGGATGTACCACCGCCTGCGAGGTATGGTGTGCCATTGAGAGGTCTTTTGCTACCAATTCTCGTGCACAAATCATGCAGGTCAGAAGGCAACTTGCGACGATTCAAAAGAGAGATCAATCCATCAGCGAGTACTTCCGCAAAGTCAAGGGACTTGCTGACACACTCGCGGCCATTGGCAAGCAACTCGAAGATGATGAGTTAATCTCCTACATGCTGCGCGGTCTGGGATCCGAATACGATCCCCTCGTCACCAACCTCACCACTCGAGCCGACGTCGTCACCGTCAACGATGTCTACGCGCATATGCTCAGCTATGAACTGAGACTAGAGCACAACAACACCAATGTCCAGTGAATCAGGTGAGCAGAATGCAGGGCCGTAACGACAGCAGCAGGCGTGGTCGGGGTCACGGCCACGGCAATGGAAATTGGCGCAATTCAGGAGGCCGTGGTGCCCCCCAGGAATTCAAATCAAGGTAGCAACAATCAAGGTGGACAGAAGACGTCATGTTAGATCTGCTACCGCGACAACCATGATGCTTCGCGCTGTTATCACCGCTTCGACCAGAATTTTGTCGCCAATGATGCCCGAGTTGCTGCAGCTGCCGCCGTCACCAACAGTTATGCCATTGATAGCAACTGGTATGCAGACACCGGCGCCACCGATCATGTTACTCATGATCTCGAGCGACTGACGATGAAAGAGTGCTACACCGGCAATGATCGGGTCCAAGTCGCTAATGGTACAGGTTTGTCCATTGCTCATGTTGGAGATTCATTTGTTGCTACTAAAGATTATCCTTTAATCCTAAAAAATGTCCTACACGTTCCACATATAAATCGGCATCTCCTCTCTATTCACAAACTTGTTTCAGATAACAATGCTTATGTTGAATTTCTTCCTACTCATTTCCTTGTTAAGGATCAAACAACGAAGACCACTCTTCTTAGAGGAAGCTGCGCAAATGGACTCTACCAATTCCCAAATAATCGTTCCATCCGAGCCTTCTTTACGGCCAGAAATTCTAAAGATCTCTGGCATCGCCGGTTGGGACATCCAACCTCTGCTATTGTTCTTTAAGTTCTAGCTAAAAATAACATCTATGTACTTTCCAATAAAGAGTTTGCCATTTGTGATGCATGTCAGCAAGGCAAAGCTCATCAGTTACCCTTTTATTCATCTGTTCATTCCACAAGTCCGTTAGAGCTAGTTCATACTGATGTCTGGGGACCAGCTCAAACTTCTGTAAATGGCTACAGCTATTATGTTAGTTTTGTTGACGATTATAGCAGATTCACTTGGATATACTTTCTTAAGAAAAAGTCTGATGTTGAACCTGTTTTCATGCAATTTCAATGTCATGTTGAAAGGCTTCTAGGTAGAAAGATTCTCAGAGTTCAATCAGACTGGGGAGGTGAATACCACAGGCTGAACAAATTCTTTGACAAAATAGGAATAAAGCACCACATTTCAAGCCCACATACTCATCAGCAAAACGGGCTTGTAGAAAGGAAACATAGGCACATTGTGGAAACTGGTATTTCCCTCCTTGCCCAATCACACATGCCCATCCGTTTTTGGGATGAAGCATTTCAATCATCTTGTTTTCTGATCAATAGATTGCCAAGTCGGGTAATAAACAATGACACTCCCATTTTCTGGCTCCTTGGCGTACACCCAGACTACAAATACCTTAAGGTTTATGGTTGTGCTTGTTGGCCAAATTTGAGAGCCTATAATTCAAGAAAACTTAGCGTTAGATCCAAATAATGTGTATTCGTGGGCTACAGTGTAAATCATAAGGGGTATAAGTGTTTGGATCGGCAAACAGGAAGGATTTACATTTCACGGGATGTGGTGCTCGACGAAAATGTGTTTCCTTTTTAGTCTTCATCTAACCAGCCTAGGTCTACTACACAAACTGCCTGTCAACCAACTTTTCTTCCGTCTGTCACAAACTACTCAGAACAGTTCTTAACTGACATAAATCCGACAACACGCTCTCCTTCACAGACAAACACTCCTTCGAGTAGCTCCCCTAGAAACTCTGCAACAAGTGAATCTCCTATTGGTCATGGACCTACTCATACTATTGTCGATGATCAGGGTGTAGGCACTCTCGAATTTGCAGGCTTTCAAGAAGAAACAGATCAGAAACCAGGGACTCCTGCGGCAGAACCTGAACCTGAACCGTTTCCGGTGGAGCAACCTTGTCATCCTATGCGCACCAGATTGAAGGACAACATAGTCAAACCCAAAGAGTTCAAAGACAGCACAATTCGGTATGCTGCTGAAGCTACTGTTCACTGTCAGGCATTGCCCAAGGTAGAACCGAGCTCCCTTGCTGAAGCAATCAAACACAAGGAATGGCGACAGGCAATGGACGTAGAATATTCGGCACTACTCAAGAACCAGACTTGGACTTTGGTTCCACCTAAGAATGGAATTAACCTGATTGATAGTAGATGGGTTTTCAAAATCAAAAGAAAGTCGGATGGCTCTATTGATCGGTATAAAGCCCGTTTGGTAGCCAAGGGTTTTAAGCAGAGATTTGGTGTCAATTACCTGGAAACATACAGCCCAGTGATTAAGCCAACAACCATCAGAGTTATACTTTCGCTTGCAGTGTCAAAGGGGTGGAATCTGAGACAAATTGATATACAAAATGCCTTTTTACATGGCTATCTCCAAGAGGAAGTCTTCATGCGTCAACCTCCTGGCTATGAAAGTTCAGATGTTCCATCAAATTACATTTGCAAGCTAAATAAGGCGCTTTATGGTCTGAAACAATCCCCCCGCGCCTGGCACTCTCGACTGACACTGAAGCTTCAAAGCTTGGGTTTTATTGCTTCACAGTCCGACACTTCGTTATTTATACTGAAGGCCAGTGATTTGACAATGTATGTGTTAATCTATGTCGATGACATAATTATTGTGAGTTCTTCATCAGCTGCAACCAACAAGTTGATACAACAGCTAACCGAAGACTTTGCAGTTAAGGATTTAGGAGATCTTCAGTTCTTCCTAGGCATTGAAGTCAAGACAGACAGAGAAAAGCTCATCCTGTCTCAAAGAAGGTATGCTCAAGATTTGTTACAGAGAGCAAACATGGACAAGTGCAAACTAATTTCTACTCCCATGGCTGCCACCGAGAAGCTATCCAAAGATACAGGTACCCTCTTAAATGGAGAAGCGCAGTTTCAGTATAGGAGTATTGTAGGCGGCTTACAATATCTGACAATCACAAGACCTGATCTTTCATTTGTCGTCAATCGTGTTTGTCAATTTATTCAAGCTGCAACAGATAAGCACTGGGCATCAGTCAAGAGGATTCTCAGGTATGTTAAAGGCACAAGCAATCAAGGGCTAGAATTTCTGAAAACCGACAACAATACTCTGAATGTGTACTCGGACGTAGACTGGGCCGGGTGTCCAGACGACCGCAGATCGACCAGTGGTTTTGCAATCATGCTGGGACCAAATCTGGTGTCTTGGAGCTCTAGAAAACAATCAATAGTGTCCAGATCAAGTACAGAATCGAAGTATAAAGCTATTGCAAATGCAACAGCCAAATTGATTTGGACTCAAACGTTACTTAAGGAACTAGGTGTTTTTCAGCTGGATGCACCGATTCTCTAGTGCAACAATCTTGGAGCGACCTACTTAACATCAAATCTAGTGTTCCATGCTCGCACAAAACATATTGAGGTTGATTTCCACTTTGTTCGAGAACAAGTTGCCAGGAAGGCGCTGCAAGTTCGCTTCATTTCGTCCAGAGATCAAATCGCTGATATTTTCACCAAAGCGTTGCCATGAGCACCGTTCAACTTCATCTGCAACAATCTCAATCTGGTAAACCGAGGTTGAGATTGAGGGAGGCTGTTAAAATTCAGAGTTGTAACAGTGTATTCTGTTGTGCGTGTGTATTCTCATATTGTCGCCTGTGTATTGTCGTTATAGATAATGCCCGCGTCATGCGGTTTGTTGGGTTACGCAGATCAGTAGGTTCACGCAGGTTCAGTGTAGTTGCCGCTCTTATCGGCAAGACTGTAACCATTTTGCTAATATAAAGAGAATACGATCGAGAGATGATCGTTGAGTTGAGCCAATACAAAACTTTTCTGAATTCTTATACGTTTCACAATATAAATCCAACACAAATATTTAAAAATTATATTTTTTAACTAATATTTAATAAAATTAAATCATAGTTATTTTTATTAGATATACACATGTAATAGCCCAATTTTATCTTTCAAATAAACATGCATGATTTTCCATGAATTTTAAAATATTTGGTGCATTTTTAAATTTTTTTCCCTACAGCCTTATTGGAGTTCAAGATTTTTAAAATGAATCCCTTGGCTCAAAAATGTGAACTCAAAATTTCTAAAAGTTAATTGGATGTTGAGAAATTTTTCGTAAAATTTCCACATGCAAGTTCCTTGTGTAAATTAGAAACTCAAACATAAATTGAAACCAAAAATAAAGTTTAAACTTAATTTTCTCCCTCCATTGCCTTCGGGTTGAAACTGTAACAGCTTAATTTTATCTTCCAAATAAACATGCATGATTTATGTTATGAATTTTTAATTGTTGGTGTATTTTAAAATTTTTTCTAAATCCTGAAAGGAGTTTAAGATTTTTAAATAAATTCCTTGGCTCAAAAGTGTGGAACCAAAATTTCTCAAAGTTAATTGGATGCTGACAAATTTTTCTAAAATTTTCATGTGGAAATTCTTTTTGAGAATTCAAATTAAAAATTCAAACTCAATTTCAACCGAAATTAAAGTTTAAACTTAAATCCTTTTCCCTCCAGGCCATTTGGCCGAAACCCACCTATTGGATAACCTGAACGCTTTTCCTTCCCAGCCACGGCCCAGCCAGCCAGTCTGCTCTGCGCCTTGCAGCCACGCGCGCTAGCCCAGCTTGCCATCCCCTCTCATGCACGTAACTGACTAGTGGGTCTCATGGCTCTTCCTGTCAGCACTACACTATTCTTCCTCCTCCTCTCTCTCTCGCACGCTGAGCTGTCTCTCTTGTTATTCTCTCTCTGAGTAACTCGAATAAGTTTTGCAGAGTGACATTGAAAGTGCATCACACCCCCTCGAGCCATGCGCCATCGTGAGGTTGCCACCACCATTCGCCCAAGCTCGGGTCACTGATCTGTGGGCCCTGAACGATAGAGTAATTAATTAACTAGTAGATTAGTTAGTTATTAATGATGCAATTAACGTTAGTATGACATGTGGGTCCAGGGATTCTTAATCAACAGAGGATTTACACCATGACTCACTGACATTTGGGCCCCACATCATTGAACCCATCACGTACAACCATCCTATGAACCACTGTCAATGACTAGTGGGGCCGCACCTCTCATCAAATGGCTGTGTGAACTGAGTCAATATGAGCCATGGCCCTACTTGCTAGCCTCACCCTTTTCCCCGAATTAAGATAAATAAAAATATAAATAAAACCCCTAGATCCCACCTGTCAGCCCCTCAAGGATTCCCTTAAGGAAAATAATTAGAAAAGAAAAGAAAACCCTCAACCGACCCCACTTATCACCCATCGAGGCTTTTCCTTCAGAAAACCAATTCAAAAAGAAAAGAAATCCAGATGGCCCCACCTGTCAGAAATTTTTGAATTTTAGGAATTTCATTTTAGTTCAAACTTTGAAAGGCCACAACTTATCCTTTTCAAATCCAAATCCAGTGATTTTTATTTCTAAATTCATACAAATTCAAAAACTTTCCAAACATGAAAGTGAAGTGATTTCGCTCTCATGATAAACTTGACATGAAATTGGTTATTGGTTTTAAATGTAAAAATGAATAAGTCATATGTTTGGTATCTAACTAAATTAGTATATTTGATAAGTTAGCTTTATGTTAAAAGAAACATAAGACCCTCACTTAGATAAGTCTTGCATGTAGACGTATATGCACTTGCATTCTGCTATAGAGATTTGCTGAGTACTTTTGTACTCACTGTTGCTTAATATATGGTTTTAGATAACGGAAGTGTTGACTTGTCATATGGATTCGTCCATGCTACCGGGTATGTGTGGAAGACGAAGATCGGTACTAAGTTCAGTCTCAGTTGATTGCCTGTGGAAAATCATAGATCCACTTTTGGTTTACGTACTATTTCGTTGCTTTGTTATAAACAATACTATTTGGTTGATCGGCCCATTATATAAAACTTAGTAATAAGATCTATTTGTGGTTACTTATGTAATATTAAGTACCACTTTTATTATTCGTTGTATAGATGTGATATTTATCGATGTTATTGTGCAAGCTTGTTTCTGATCCAGAGATCAGCTTTGAATACACAAGAAGTTCGGATTATCAAATTCAGGTCCCACAATATAATATTACTCTTTCTATTAGAGATAAATGTAATGTAATTTTACTAAATTTTACTTAAATAATATACCCTACGTCGAACTTACGTCGCGAAGCGGATTGAGTAATACCCAGCACTTTCGTGTCTCTGAAAAAAGAAGAAAAGTACAATACCCGGTGCTTCCCCTCCCTTGCACATTCCCCTTTTCTCTTGAACACACGCGCGACATCGCCGTACTGGTTAGGGGTGGAAAAAAAGCTCGATAGTGGGGCTCGTTGGCTCGATTCAAAATTGCTTCAATTATACTTGTTAATTGGTTAAACATTAAAATGAGTTGATTTCAAATGAATTTGAATTTTACTCTAGTTCGGCTCAGCTCGGCTCGTTAGCTCGTTTCTAAAAATACTTTTAAATTATACGTAAAATGATATTAAATCAAACTATGTCTGTTGTGGTTACAAACCAAACAGAGAGAGAGAGTAGTAGTGGGGAGTTGAGTAAAATGAATGGCTTAGGCCCCTTTCCTCATGGCCTATGTCTTATATTCCCTCCACATGGGGAGTGCCTTTACAGTTATACCCTTATACATGAGTTCTCCCCTCAGGGGTATCTATATCACTATACATGTCCCATTCTGGGCCTTGCACTCCCGAAACAGGCCTGCTGGGCTTAGGTGGGGGCCACCCCTACAACAGGAGCCTCTCATGGTGAAGGGCTTCACGGGCCGAAGCCATGTTGCTGAGCCCTTTGGCCCCCTCCGTCCTGCGCGCCCGTGAGCTTTTCATCGTTCGAAGTGGAGTGTTCGCCTTTTTGCGAAGGCGTGACGCCGGGCGGCTTGTCGAAGGCTTCGTTACCCACCTACTGCTGCCGTGGCGGGGTCGAGGCCGTGCGACCCCAGCAAGTCTTCGCGCCTGCTGCTCGTCGCTGGGCCGAGGCATCACATTCGGACAGCGGTCGAATGACATCGGCTCTCCACGGCTCCGGAGGCCGCTCGTGCTCGTCACGGTGTAGTAGAACCACCGCCGTGTCCAGCCGGCCTCCCACTTTTCCCGCGTAGCCAACGCGGGAAACAGGTGTGAGCACTCCGGCCTCAGCGCGAAGTCCACACCGCCGAAGTTCGAGTAAGCCCCCCCTTCCACTCTCGGTTGGCACCGTGCGTCTGCACGATGACGAACAACTCGGCGCGGGGACGGGTACCCTCCGTCCGCATCGCCCAAGTGAAGATGGCCAACCGAACGATCGCGGTCGGAGTCAGCTGCGCCAGCTCCAACCCATACGCTCGTAGCACTTCACGAACAAAGTGTGTCACGGGGATTCGGAGCCCGGCGTCGAAGAATGCCACGAAAACGATCGCCTCCGACTCTCCCGGGTTCGGCTCCATTTCGTCAGGCCTGGGCAGGCGAGCCCCGGCGCGCTCCTCCAGCTTCTTCTCCTGAAGAAGGGTTCAGAGGGTCTCCTCCGTGACGTGGCTCCGCCCCAGCACACGGGAGCAGCGACCTTTGGACCTCTTCACGTCATCCCAGCGCTGGGTAGTTTGCTTCCTGTTGTGCGGAACCAGGCGGTACTCCACCGGTGGTGGCGTCAGGCAGCACTGGCTCGACAAGACGCTCTCGCTAAGGCGACGCGCAGGGTCGTCAAGGGCGGCACCCGTGTTAGCTGGGAGGTCGTCGCGCGCAGCCATCCCTCTCTCACGGCGGCCGGCACGCGCGGAGGCGAGAATAGCAGCAGGAGGTGCAAGAAGAATAGGAAGCAACGCACAAGCGATCAAGCAGCCAAGCGGAACGACTGCATGCCCACAGGGGCGGTTTATAAAGCCCCCGTCTCCCTACAGCGTAAGATCGGCGGCGGCATTCTGATGGTCCGGCTACCCACGATCGGGCAGTGCAACTGCTGGCAACCACGGCAGGCGGCGGTAGGTGGCCCCTCAGCGCCCAATGTGCCCATACACTCCCGCCACGTGGCCACTTTTTCTAGGGAAGAGGCGAACGGCCGTGGTCATGGGAACGCTGGCATCCCACGACGCTCCAATTACAGCCGGTCACGTGCCCACATCCAGTGCAGGGCAGGCGGGGCAGCTGTGCCAGACTACCCCTGACAAAGGCCGGCGCGATTCCAGGTGTCATTAAAGCGCACTCCCGGACCAAGCAACCATCTCCCCGCGCTGGCGCCACATCGCGCGACGCATTTCCCGAGACTTGGCCGCCAAGGGTAGCCGACCAAGTCGGCCTCGCCCACAAATATCTGGAGCGCGAGGTAGGGCACGCCCGGACCCCGGCCCGGTTGAAGCCCTCGGCCTACCCAGCGCCTTCGGCCTTGAAGCCGCGCCCGCCCCAGGTGCGGGAGTCGGCCCTCGCACAAGCACGACCTCGACCCCGTCAAAGCCTTCGGTCTTCAAGACGAGCAATGGAGTGGCGTTCCGAGACCACTGTCCTCCTGCCTTGGAGGATCGTAGCCGCGAAGGGTGGGGGTTTGCAGGGTGGGCCGGGGGTGCTGAGCGGTGGCAGCGGAACCGGCACCTAGTTGAAGTAGACGCGCCAGTGCTCCGTCCTCTACCCTTCGGAGTGGTGGCAGCGGAGCTGGCGCCTAGTCGAAGTAGACGCGCGAGCGCTCCGTCCCCTACCCTTCGAAGTGGTGGCGGCGGAGCTGGCGCCTAGCCGAAGTAGACGCGCGAGCGCTCCGTCCCCTATCCTTCGAGGTGGTGGCAACAGAGCTGGCGCCTAGTCGAAGTAGACGCGCGAGTGCTCCATCCCCTACCCTTCGAAGTGGTGGCAGCGGAGCTGGTGCCTAGTCGAAGTAGACGCGCGAGTGCTCCATCCCTACCCTTCAAGTGGTGGCGCGAGCCGGGCGCCAGTCGGAAAGACGCCGCGAGCCGGGCGCCAGTCGGAAGACGCGCGACCGGTGTTGGGAGCCTGTGGGACCCTGCTTCGAGCATCGAGGTCCCTCCACCCCGCGCCCTCCCAGCCCCTCGGGCCACGGTGACCGTGGCGCAGGCTCGGTTGGCGCTAGGTCCTGACACAGGGGTCCCCAGGCCTTCCGAGACAGCTCCGTCCGTTGGGGCCGAAGTGGAAGCATTCCCGCACGCGGCTAGGGAGACGTCTCCGCAAAGCCCCCCGCCCGCGACCGAAGGTAGGTTACGGTGGTACTCCTTCGATTATTATTATTTTTAAACACCTCGTGACATGTGTAATCCCTCTTCGTAGCGACACTTATCCCAGAGGAGGAACCGTTCCTTGAGCGCGGGGGTCCCGGTGCTGGCGACACAGGTGCCGCGCGGCCAAGCCCGGCGGACTTCGTCCCTCCATCGGATACTCTGAGGGCATGGCGCGGAATTGCGGAAGATGCGGCCTCCAGCATCGGACAACAGGTGTTGTAGACCTACGAGTCAGGGCGCCTTGGAGATGCATTGGAGGTGTCGGGGTGCGGGTAAGCGTCTGCCTTTTAGACCCCCTTGTAGCCGCTTCGCATTTGCTAACTCCTGCGTCGCACAGACACTCGTGTTGGCCCAGGCCCTGCAAAGTGCTCACGTCCGCGAGGGAGCAGCGATACGGAGCAGGCTGCGGGCCGTCAAAGAAGAGCTGCAGGGAGCTACGGAAAGGCGATCCTCCCCGGATGCTCGTATACGCTGCCTGGAGTTGGAGTGCGCGGAGATGAAGACGCGCACCGATGGGCTCGTCACCGCGGCGCGAGCCTCGGCCGCGGAAGCGGTGCGGCAAGAGGCTGCTGCAGAACGGGACGGCCTTGTACAACAAATCGCTGCTCTGGAAGGGAGGAACAGCGAGCTTGCAGCCTCTCTCGCGGAGCGAGATCAGGCCTTGGGCGATGCTTCGGCAGCCGCCTGGGACGCCATGCTGGCCCTGGAAGACACTCTCAAGGGGCTTATAGCCGAAGTGCCAACGCGCTCCTTGGGGCCCGAGGACCTGCCGCGGTCACTCCGGTGGATTGGAGAGGCGGCCGGCGTTGCGCGTGGCACCGCGGTGATCTTCGGCAGTCACTGTGCATACATGGCGTCGTGTTTAACGTGCGCCCTCCTGCGACACCACGGTTGTGAGCACATTGCGGGGTTAGCCGATCCCCGACTGGAGATGCCGGTGGGGGGCGGCGTAAAGTCCGGCGCCGTGCGAGCTGTACGTCGTGCCATGAGGTTCTTCCATGAGCGAATATGGGAATACTGCGACGAGGCCGCAGCCATAGTCGAGCTTTGGAACAACTTGTACGGCGTGGGGAACCTTGGCCGGTTTCTGGACGAGGTCCCCCGGCGTGACGACGATGGCGCCGCGGCTCCGGAGGAGACCGTTGATCTGCAGGTGTGATAGGAGGTTGTCATGTGTTGGTGTGCGTTGTAACCGAAGCCCTGGTTGTCTTCTTTGTTTTGTGTTTGCAAAAATACGAAGTTGTTTTCCGCTGTTCTGATTCCTGCCCCCTTGTCCCGAGCAGCTACCCAACCGGGGCCGGCTGCTAACCTCCGACCTCGCGACCCGACGGCGTCTTCAGCGCTGGCAAAGAGTCGAGGAAGCGTTGGATTTCTGGTCGAGTCGGGCGTCTTCGAGTGGGACCTCGGTACGAGTGGTACGGGCGCATGTTAAGGATGAGCCTGCCGACTAGTAGCCTGGTGCGCGCGGGGGTGTCTGTGCGCCTTTGTAAGCGTCCTTAGTGAATACAAAGAACAGTTTTGACCAGATCTTACGAAGTACATCGCCATCCTCCGGCTACATTGTCCTATGGTAAGCTCGGAGGGTTTGTACGCGCGCCCGTACGCGATGAGTTGCGCCCTGCGGGGGTAGTGTGATCGAGGTATACACGTAGTTGCGATAACCGCACACGCTCAGCCCGATATCCCCTCTAAGCGGCGGCGAAGCTGGCGCCTAGTCGAAGTAGACGCGTGAGCGCCCCGTCCCCTGCACTTCGAAGTGGTGGCAGCGGAGCTAGCACCTAGTCGAAGTCGACGCCGAAGTAGACGCGCGAGCGTTCCGTCCCCTACCCTTCAAAGCGGTGGCGGCGGAGCTGGCGCCTAGTCGGAGTAGACGCGCGAGCGCTCCGTCCCCTACCCTTCAAAATGGTGGCGGCGGAGCTGGCGCCTAGTCGCAGTAGACGCGCGAGCGCTCCGTCCCCTATCTTCGAGGTGGTGGCGGCGAGCCGTGGCGCCCAGTCGGCAGACGCACGAGCGCT
Source organism: Dendrocalamus sinicus (assembly GCA_036346575.1). NCBI lineage: Eukaryota > Viridiplantae > Streptophyta > Magnoliopsida > Poales > Poaceae > Dendrocalamus > Dendrocalamus sinicus. Next base: position 15,945,962 of record CM070656.1, on the reverse strand, counting down.
CCGTCCCCTACCCTTCGGGTGGTGGCGCGAGGTGGCGCCTGGTCGAAGTAGACGCGCGAGCGCCCGTCCTCTACCTTCGAGGTGGTGGCAGCGAGCCTGGCGCCTGGTCGGAAGACGCGCGCGGCGCCCGTCCCCTACCTTCGAGGTGGTGGCGCGAGCTGGCGCCTGGTCGGTAGGCGCGCAAGCGCCCGCCCCTCCCTTCGGCTTGAGTGGCGGCAGCCGTGGCGCCAGTCGAAAGAGCGGCGAGCGCCCGCCCCTACCTTCAAGTGGTGGCAACGGAGCTGGCGCCTTGTCGGCGAGACGCGCGAGCGTGGCGTGGAACGACCTCGGTGTTTCTCACTCGCGGGTGTGCTCGCGCGGGAACCAGCCTCTGGTGTTTCTCGCTCGCGGGTGTGCCCGCGCGGGACCCAGCCTCTTAACGTCGCCTTGGTACTTTGCCGGCGGCGCGTGGGAGTGGGCCTCCGTGGTGCACTTTGCCCGCCGAAGAATTAACCGGGGTAAGCTGTGCTCTGAAGTACGTGGGGGTCAATGCCCACGCCTTGTTGATACTACGAAGAGTGCGCGGAGACAGCGTCCGCGCCTTCTTTATGCTCCGGGGAGTGCGTGGGATCGGCATCCACGTCCTATTTATACTCCGAAGAGTACGCACCGGGCGACGCCGCGCGTCTTGTGGTGCTCGTGTCTTGTTTATACTCCGTAGAGTGCGTGGGATCGGCATCCACGCCCTATTTATACTCCAAGAGTACGCGATCTGGGCGACGCGTGCGGCGCACGGTGTTCGCGTCTTGTTTATACTCCGTAGAGTGCGTGGGATCGGCATCCACGTCCTATTTATACTCCGAAGAGTACGCACTGGCGCGACGCCCGTGCGTGCGCGGTGTTCACGTCTTGTTTATACTCCGTAGAGTGCGCAGGGATAGCATCCGCGTCTTCTTTATACTCCGAGAGTGCGTGCGAGGCGGACCTCGACGCCACGCCTTATTTTAGAGTCTCAGATCGCGCGTGGAGGCGAGCCTCCGCGCGTTGCGCAGCGATGAAATTGCGTGCGAGGCGAACCTCGACGCTACGTCTTATTATACTCCGTAGAGTGCGTGCGGAGGCGGACCTCGACGCTACGTCTTATTTTAGAGTTCGTAGACTGCGTGCGGAGGCGAGCCTCCGCGCGTTGCGGGCGGTGAAATTGCATGCGGAGGCGAACCTTGACACTACGTCTTATTTATACTCAGTAGAGTGCGTGCGGAGGCGTCCCCCCGCTCGTCTTTGTTTATACTCATGCCCGTATCTTTGACAGAGAGTGCGCGCGCGAACGCGTGTCTTTGTTTATACCCATGCCTGTATCTTTGACAGAGAGTGCACGCGGGAACGCGTGTCTTTGTTTATACCCATGCCCGTATCTTTGACGGAGAGTGCGCGCGCGAACACGTGTCTTTGTTTATACTCATGCCCGTATCTTTGACAAAGAGTGCGCACGCGGACGCGTGTCTTTGTTTATACTCATGCCCGTATCTTTGACGGAGAGTGCGCGCGCGGACACGTGTCTTTGTTTATACTCATGCCCGTATCTTTGAGGGAGAGTGCGCGTGCGGACACGTGTCTTTGTTTATACTCATGCCCGTATCTTTGAGGGAGAGTGCGCACGCGGACGCGTGTCTTTGTTTATACTCATGCCCGTATCTTTGACGGAGAGTGCGCGCGTGGACGCGTGTCTTTGTTTATACTCATGCCCGTATCTTTGACGGAGAGTGCGCGCGCGAACGCGTGTCTTTGCTTCAAAGAACAGAAATTTGTGCAAACGGTGAACTTTATTGAATTCCCGTTTGCGCGGGTGAGCACTTACAAAAGAAGGGGGAGGAATACCAACCACTAACCGCTAGGAGGGTGGGGCGATCGCTGACGAGCGACTGCTGCCGGGGCAACCTTGCGCGCGTGGAGCGCGGGACGCTCTCGGGGGGTGCCCGTGGGCTCCGCATCCGCCCTCCCGGCTTAGGTGCCTTGGCGAGCCGAGTGGCATGGGCCTCTGGCGCCAAGCTCTATGCGCCGGGCCATGTCCTGGTCGCCATGAATGGTGATGATGGCCCGCGGCCCGGGAAGCTTTATGCACAGGAAGCCGTGATGCGGGACTGCCCCGAGGGTGTTTAGGAGCGCCCGCCCAATTATGGCGTTGTAGGGGTATACAATGTCGACCACGTCGAAGATGGCGTCCTCGCTCCTGACGTTGTCGTTTTGGCCAAAGGAGGCTTGGAGGCACTACTAGTTTTCAGGTCTAGGACAACGGAGCGAAATCGTTGCAATAGGGCCAAAATAGATGCAATATGTACCTATTGCAACACATCACTTCCGTTGGCAAGCGTGGCAAGTACTTGCGTGCTTAAAAGATTGTGCAACGGATTGTGGTTTCGTTGCAATACCTATGGTTATTGCCATGCAATGTGTTGTGGCAATTGTTTGTTGTTGCAACGAATGATGTCGTGGCGATATAGGCTATTGCCACGGCTGACTCCGTGGCAATAGCTTCTTTTGCCACGAAGTTTGGTCGTGGCAATAGTATCATTTGCCACGAAAATATTGCATTGTAATAGGTTCTATTGCCACGCCAATAGTTCGTGGCAATAGACCCTATTGCCACGGAGAGCATTTCGTTGCAACAGGATATATTGCTACGGGAGGCGTTTCGTTGCAGCAGGTTTAATTGCGCATGTATCAAGTATGTAGCAAAACAAGACGGCAATCTAACTGCTGTATCAAATACTACAAGAAAAGACCAATCATAAAGAGAAGAAATAGCCTGGAGTGCGCATGTACAGCTAACCAAACGACATCTATATGACTTGTGCATCCAACCAAGACAACCCTTTGTTTGCTTGAGCTCGGCCTGTATTGACCAAATTAAGTAATGATCTATTTTAAAAAGGAAAAAGGATGAAGTGATGAGCTATTTTAAAAAAAAGAAGGATCAAGTGATGAACTAACTAGAAGGTCAACCAATCATCCCCTTAATGTACAGCCCTACTATACTAAAAGAAGGTGTGTATCAAGGGCAAACGAAAATTCACAAAACAACTATCTTACCGTTTCTAAAATCAAAGAATTTCAACCAAATGCTACTCCAAATGAAGCAGAGAGCATTCCGTCCAGCATCATCCTAGGCAAGGTCTGGCAAGATGGAAATGTGAATAATCCAATTCTATCCAATCTACGACTGTTCGTTTGCTAATTTTGTGTCACCTAACGGGGAAACTGGGAAACCTTCCGCGATGATCCCCATGTCAGTTGGGGAGGGGACGCCAATCCGAAATCCCACAAAAGCCCTGAAAAGGATTAAGCGCAAAAACCCAGTAACCCACCCGCCGCCGCTGATTCGCGGGCACAAGGAGGAGTAAGAACCCTAATCAGAGCAGCAATCAGAGGAATTAGCACGTACTTAGCAGCAAACGGGAGGGGCGAGGCGAGGCGAGGCGAGGCGACGCGGAGGCGAGAGAAGTCGGTGAGGAGCGGCCGGATCTGGTCGGTGGAGGAGCGGCGGAACGAGGGGCGGCAAGGAGGCGTACCGGCGCTCACCGGCGACCGGACGTGGAGGAGAAGGGAGGAGGAGCAAAGGGGGGCGAAGGGAGAAGAAGCCGGGCTCGAAGAGATGCAAGTGGCGGCGGCTAGGGTTATCAGGAGTTGGGGAATTTCGGCAGTTTTGCGATTTAGTCCACCAGGTCTTCAGAAATTACAATAAAGTCCTTCCCCAATGAGATTTCTTCTGTTTTGGCCATCCGGAAGTCCGATTTCATCGCGGTTTGATCCTACGCATCCGGGACGACACGCACAACTGTACGGAGCAGTCTCAGAATGCCAAATTTGTCGTTTTATGCGCCTCGATCGCGCCGGCCTGTAGAAAAATATAGAAAAATATAAAATAGTCTATTTTGAGCAATTAATTATAGAAAAGCGTGTAAATGATGATAAATGGTCCCAAAATGCGAAGAATATGAGGGTAAAATGACGAGTAAATATATATAAAAATGACGCATGTCACTAGTTCAGTTGCGTAGCAAAGTATTTAGCAAGTGATTCCAGCAGAATTATTTAATTTCATTTCATTTACCGATATATAATAGCCCTACTTCACCTGGCATAATTTTCTAGTAGTTTAGAACAGTATGCTATATTTGACATAAGAACAATGACAGATGAAGATTAGTCACATTTTCATTTCATACATTTTCAATTTTTTTATCTCCTCTAGCAATTAATAACTATAGATAATATAATTCCTCCACACCAATTCGACCCTTGCGTTGAGCAGTTAGGCCCACGAAAACAAAGCGTTGCAATAACAGATTATTGCCACGAACAATCATCATATATAGCAACAAATTTATTTCGTGGCAATACAAACTCATTTCATACGCATTGTATAAGAACCTTTTGCAACGCAATTGATGACTATGACAACGCAATAAAATTGTGGCAATATTGTCACCCACTCGCAACGAAATTCTATAAGGTGGCAATACCTCCTAACTATTGCAACGAAAATCAATATTATCACAACGCAAGACAACCGTGGCAATAAAGTCATACTACTCGCAACCATTTTCTAAATGGTGGCGATAAAGCCACCTTATTACAACGAATTCAATGACTATCGCAACGCAATATTTTAGAGGCAATACTATGCACATATCGCCACGATTTTGGCAAAACGTTGCAATAGTACATACCTATTGCAACTAATTTAGTGCCGTTGCGATGCGTTTCGTGGCTAAAGTGTTGGAATCCAGTAGTGAGGCATATCTGGCCTAAGGCGCGCAAAGGCTGCCCTCCAAATCCTTGCAGCGGGATGCCTGAAGGGCCCAATCGGCTCCGAGGGATCCCCATTTGGTCGAAGGCCGCAGCGAAGAGGATGTTTGCGGAGCTTCCTCCATCGACTAGGATGCGCCGAACGTCGCACCCGGCTACAAGGGCTCGGACGACCAAAGGGTCTTGGTGGGGGAACTCCACGCCCTCGGCGTCGGCGGGCGTGAATGTGAATTCATGTTGCGCCCATTCTGGCGCCTGCGCCAGGTATGCCGCGACATGGTGCAGCCTCCGTGCGTAAGCCTTCCGTTGTCTTGCCGAGGCGAACTCCAGTGAGGAGCCTCCGGAGATGACGTTGATAATCTCGCTACCGGGCTCCCTCCGGCTTGTAATCGAGGAGGCCTTCCGAGGTTGCCTTGTACATGCACTGGATTCGCAGAAGCCTTCCCGGGCCGTGCTCCATGGTCCTGGGGGTGTTGGACGTGAGCCACAACGGGCGCGCGTGCATCCGGGTTTTTGTCCCTGCCAACGCTCTGCCGTAGCGCTGCGATGGTGGCACAAGCACGCGTGTCGTGGTTGCCCGGCCAGGATTTTGCACCACCGCCCGTGGTTTGGTCGCCAGACGCCGCGGTCCGGTGGTCTCGACCCGGCCGCCTCGACTCGCCACGCCCCGTCCTCGGCCTCGGCGCCCTCTGCCTCCGCGACTTGCGGAGGCGTTGTCTTCGGAGCCGCCTTCGATGTCGAAAATGTAACGGGATTTCCTGGACTTGCGCTAGTCGCGCTTGGGCCTGTCGCCTGGCTGGTCATTGTGTTGGGGGTCCTTGCATTCGGAGGTGCCCTTCGGCTGCTCTTGCTTACGCTTACCTTTCGAAGAGCCCTGTTTCGGCGAGTCTTCGCTCTTGACCGAGCCTTCCGCCTTGTTGGAGTCGGAGTCATCACTGTGTCGCCTCCGCACGTTCTCCTCCGCTCTGGCATACTCTTCCATCTTGTCAAAGAGTTTCCCGACCGTCTTAATGGGCTTGCGCGCGTTGTACTCGGCCATTGGCCCCGGTCGGAGGCCTTGTATTGCCACGTTGATGACCGTTGTTTTGTTGACATCCTTGACTTGGCAGCGCACTTTCGCGAAGCGCTTGAAGTAGTCCTGGAGCCTTTCCTCATGTTTTTGCTTGACTGCGGAGAGCTGGTCCGCATCGACACGCTCGACGTAGTTTCCCTGGAAGTTGTTGTAGAGTCAGTTGCGGACCTGTTCCCACACGTAGATGGACTGTGGTTCAATGGTGAAGAACCAGGACAGCGCCACCCCTTGTAACGCGAGGGGGAGCCCTTTTGCCTTCGTGGTGTCATCTCCGCCAGCGGCTTCGATGGTGGTCTCGTACACGCGCACGAACTCTCGCGGGTCGGAGTCACCTTTGTAGGCCTCGATGACGCTCGGGAACTTAAAATCTTCAGGCCATGGCGCCTGCTGTAGGCCCGCAAAGGGAACTCGGTCTCACGCGCCGTAGTGGGCGCGACTAGACGTGGGGCGTCGCGCTCTCCGCCCTTTCGGGCGGGTTCGGATGCCACCGCCGGAGGGGCGTGTTGGCTCCGAGCCTCCGCATGTCCGGACGGCTCGCGGAGGTCCGTTAGCTCCCGCCAAACGCGCCGAGGGCTGCGCGCAGGGCGCTCTACCGCGGCGTGGCCGGGCCGTCGGTGCGCTTGGTGGTGCCACCGCATGGTGGTGACCACGGCTCGCGCGCCAGCGCGCCGCGTTGTCCCGAGGGCCCCGTGAGCTGGTGACGAGGTTCGCGCCGCCGCCGGGTCATTCACCGCCGCCGGGTGGAAAACGGGTGCACTGCGCTGCCATCGCCGGGTTGGCCGTCGAGCGATCTTTGGTGGGATCGGTCGTCGTGTCGGTGGTGGGGTGGGTCGTCGCGTCGATGGCGGGGTTGGTGGTCGCGTCGATGGCGGGGTTGGTCATCGCGCCGATGACGGGGTTGGTCGTCGCGTCGATGGCGGGGTTGGTCGTCGTGCCAGTGGCGGGGTCCTCGGTCGCACCTACACCACTGCTCATACCTGCGGCTGCTAAAGCCGAAGCCCTTGTGCTGACGCGAGACTTCGCCGCCTCCGCCTTCTTCTTCTTCGCCTCCGCCGGTGAAGCTTTCTTTGGTGCCATCCTCCTTCAAATCTGGAGGCTTGCTCTTGTCCTCCCCACGGACGGCGCCAACTGTTGTGGTTATAGACCAAACAGAGATAGAGTAGTAGTGGGGAGTTGAGTAAAATGAATGGCTTAGGCCCCTTTCCTCATGGCCTATGTCTTATATTCCCTCCACATAGGGAGTGCCTTTACAGTTATACCCTTATACATGAGTTCTCCCCTCAGGGGTATCTATGTCACTATACATGTCCCATTCTGGACCTTGCACTCCCGAAACAGGCTTGCTGGGCTTAGGTGGGGGCCACCCCTACAATAATGTCAATTTTACGAAAAGCTCGATAAGACGAAGAGTAGGCTCGATATCCACCCCTAGTACTGGTGCAGGCACGAGGCATGGGGCGCCTTTTTATTTGATCCTAGCCGAAATCGACGAGTCATATGGACGCCTGTCTATCCAGACAAGCAGGCACGCCCTAATTAAGAAACTACTGATTAATTAGTCTTATCAATATACTTTAGGAAATTGCATTTAGATGATACTAAATAACTATCTATATTTCTTATATGTCTACGTGTCAGCCTTATAAATTTGTTATTTTATAAATAAATATATTATAATAGAGTCGAAATTACATTTGAAGGACCGTGATATACCACCTTTATTGGCCGGAGGGATCATGTATATTGGATACCTGTCGACGTCAAAATATCTAGTAAAAATGAGCGGAGATGGTAAAACCGATAGCTTGACTCTTCTCGACTCGTGACAGCGTAAAAGCCGCCCCCTGGCAATTAATAACTGATGGTCATGCAAACTTTTTCTGCCCGCACTGACATTCCTGTCAATAATTGGTCAGTGGTCATTGGTCAGCTAAGCCAACGTAGTCCTATATTAGGGTATGTACTGTTATAAACAAAAAAACAATAGGTGCCCAATGTACAGATGCCTCTTCATACAGAGATGTCTTTACAGCAAAAGACACCTTATGTTCCACTCCTTCATTGTCTATATATATCATTGTACAGATTTCAGAATCAATAATAAGAAGCAATATTTCTGTCCAACACTTGTCTCAATACCTCTTGCAATACGTTATCAGTCACGTTTCTCTCCAAATCGAGCAACAACAACAGAGAAAAAGGTAATGGCACGACCACCCTGCCGGTGGAGAGTACGGCCGCCTCCCCCGCGCCCACCGGTGCCGCCTCCGTCTTTGTCCCCGCGATGGCATCGCCCGAGCCCGGAGCGGCCGGCGGCGGCAGCGCCCGATCCGAGGTCGACCGGCGCATGGCCCGCGCGGTAAAGCCCGACCTGGCGGCGCCCAAGCCCACGGCCTACGCGCCCACGCCCGCGACGGCGTGGCGGCAAGACGGCGGCGCCGACGCCTGGCCGGCGATGTTCGCACCGTGGCGTTTACGCCGCGGCGGCGGCGACCGAGGCCGACGGCGCGACAAGGCGGCGTGGCCGACGCCGAGCAGCGCTGGCACGCCGCAAAGACGGCCGCGGCTTCGGCGACCGGCGCGCATGGCGCGTTTGCGGCGCCGCGCAGCGACGCGTCCAGCGCACGCAGACGGCATGGCCGCCGGCCGGCGCGACCGGCGGCAGCGTGGCGGGCGCAAGGCGGGCCGGCGGCGTGAGACGAGGCCGCCCCAGACGCGCGCGGTGGCGGCGCAACCCGACGAGGTCGGCGGAGGCGGCACGCCCGAGCCCGCGTGGAGGCCCGCGGTGCCCACGGCGAGACGGCTCGAGGCGCGCGGCCGGCCGCGGTGCGGGACCCGGCCTGGCCGGCGTGGAGGCCATGGTGGCTGGTGGTTTTTGGGTTAGGGTAAACCCTAACTCCCCACACCATCTCCCTTTTATACTGCTGCCCTCAAATGGGCTTTAGCCCATTAACCCCCCCCCCACCATCCCGCATGGGCCAAAAGGCCGATCGGGCTGCAGCCCAGGTTGCCGGAAATTTGCAATTTCCCCCCTCTGTTTTAATGTAATTGCAGCACTTTATGTTAAATAAATTTCTATTGTAAATATTTGCAAACATATGTGTTTCCATGCAATGTATTATACATCAATTATTGCAATCTATCTTATGCAATTTAAATATTTCGTTTACTAGCTTATCATACAAGCATTTAATATTTTTTTTAATGCAAATGCCTTAGGTTGATTTTCTCTCATTTGGGAATAACACAAAGTTTCTTAACTTTGATATTGGCCATACACAAGGTAGTACCATAGTACTACTGCGTGATTTATTCCTCAACGTGCGTACCCAATATCAAGTTTTGAAACATTTTGGTCTACACTTTTGGGTGACTACCTTTATTTATTTTTAAATTGGCCATACACAAGGTAGTACCATGGTACTACTGTGGGATTTCATCCTCAACGTATGCACTCCAATTTAATTATAAATTATACAAGGTCTACACCTAAGCGATTACCATGGTTCTTTTTCACATTGGTCATACACACGGTAGTATCAAAGTACTACTGTGGGATTATCATCCTCCAAGTGCGCACTCAATGTTGAAAAATGAATTAAATAATGTTAATACCATTGGTGATTAACTATGTTGTTCCACAATAGGAGAATGTCCCTTTATGTATTTCAAGTTTACCTTGATTACTTGCATTTCGCATTGCTTATTTAACATTGCCAACGATTTTAACAAATCTGTGGCCCTACATATGTAGGCACAATGGCTACTAAAGAGTTTGAGGCCCTCGCTCTTGACGGCCACAACTTCCCCACATGGGCGATGGATCTCAAATTGAGTCTATCGTTGCGCGGAATGTACCAGGCAATTGCAGCTTCCCAAGAGGGTGTAGCTCCTTTGGCTGAGACTCTCAAGTACAATACCTTATTTATTATACGGAACCACATCCATCCTGATCTTAAGGCTGAGTATCTGATGGAAGAAGACCCACGCACTCTGTGGCTTACTCTTCAAACACGGTTTTAAATGGCTACCAAAGATTTTGAGCTCCTCGCTCTCGATGGTTCCAATTACCCTACATGGGCTATGGACTTAAAAATCAACCTCACCACACATGGGTTGCAAAGGGTGATATTTGATCCTCCAAATGATCAAATTTCGCTGGAGATTGTGACATATTCCGTTTTAAGCATAATACGGAATCACATACATCCAGATTTACAAGCGGAATATCTGTATGAGGAAAATCCACTCACTTTATGGTTAGTCCTCAAAAATAGATATGAGCAGCAAAAAGCTGTTATCTTACCTGAGGCTAATCATGAATGGGCACATCTTAGACTCCAAGACTTTAAAACTGGTGGAGACTACAACCATGCCCTTCACGCTATTTGCTCTAAATTGTGTTTTTGTGAAAAGGAACCAACAGATGCGGATAAAATAGAGAAAACTCTCTCGACTATGCTCCCATCTGACAGGGTCCTACAGCAGCAATGGCGTGCTGCAAATTACCAAACTTATTTTGATCTTATGCATACTATGCTTCAGGCAGAAAAGCATGCTGAACTTCTTTTAAAGGATAATCAGCAACGTCCCATTGGGGCTGCTCCACTTCCTGAAGTTCATGCTAATCAAAATAACAACAAGTTCAGTGGTTCACTCAATCACTCAAAGAACTTTAAAGGTAAACACAAACGCAATATAAAAAAATTCCATCTTTACCCTCCGGATTGTACTATACATACGTCAAATCCGTTCAACATATTGCGTACAAAGTAATTTTCCAAAACATTAACACATTCCAAACATGGCATGATCGCCTTGGCCATCCAAGCATTGGAATGATGAGAAAAATTATTAGCAATTCAATTGGTCATACATACCTCAAAACAAAATTTCCGGAATCGTCAGATTTTGTGTGCACTTCATGTGCCACCGGAAAATTGATTTTAAGACCCTCTTATCTTAAAATCAGAGCTGAACCACTTAAATTTCTTGAACGCATTCAAGGAGATATATGTGGTCCTATATAACCATTGTGTGGACCATTCAGGTATTTCATGGTTCTAATTGACGCATCTACTAGATGGTCACACATGTGTCTTTTATCCACATGAAACCATGCATTTGCTAAGTTAATTCGTAAAATTATCCAATTACGAGCGCATTACCCTGAATATCGAATTCAATCAATTCGAATGAATAATGCTGCTGAATTTTCATCCCATGCCTTCAATGACGATTGTATGGCTCTTGGGATACAAGTTCAACATTCTGTTCCATATGTCCATACACAAAATGGTTTAGCAGAATCTCTTATCAAGAGAATCAAGCTCATTGCAAGACCATTACTACAGAATTGCAACTTACCAACATCATGTTGGGGTCATGCGATTTACACGCCACGACTTAATCCAATTGCGCCCAATCGCATATCATAGCACTTCCCGCTACCATTAGTACGTGGAAATCCACCGATATTTCCCATCTGCGAAAGTTCGGTTGCGCTACATACGCATCGATCTCACCACCGCAGCGCACCTCAATGGGACCGCACAGAAACTTGGGATCTATGTTAGGTATAAATCTCCGTCAATCATAAAATACCTCGAGCCCCTAACAGGGACACATTTCTGACGCGATGCACGCTGATTGCATATTCAATGAGGAACATTTCCGGCATTAGGGAGACAACAAGTACCAAACTGAATGCCGAAAATTAATTGGAATGTACAAGGCATTCTCGCTCGCACTCCACGCATGCGTAATGACCGAACTTCAAGTTCAGAACTCATTCATTTGCAAAACATTGCAAATAACTCGCGATGCATTTATCGATTATAAGGGTGTCACAAAATCCTATAATCCCGCGAAATGTACTGAAAGAGTGGAGGTACCGCAAAATACCACTCAACTCCCAGTTCAAAATAAGAGGGGGAGAAGTACGGTACAAATGGCGGATACAGCTTCTAACAAGCGACAAAGGAAACAAAAGAACATAAATGCAGATCAACCTCAAGTTGATAGACACCAAAGGATCCTTAAACCCAGATCAACAGTGCACTCAATTACTGATCCTGGGACATCGGAATACCCCGACTCAAATGTTTTGGGAAATAACATTGAGTCATCAGGGGTCCAAGAAATTTCCACTAACTATACTGATTCTGGAGAATCATACGATCGTAAGACTACAATTGTCGACATTTATTTCTCCACAACAATTGCAAACAACCTTCAAAATGATCCAGATCCTAAGACCATGGCAGAGTGCAAACAGCGCTCGGACTGGAATCAATGGAAGGATGCAATTCAAGCGGAGTTAGCCTCGCTCAAGAAAAGAAATGTATTCACCAATGTGATACATACACCTCCCAAAGTATTCCCTGTCGGTTTCAAATGGGTTTTCGTCCGCAAACGGAATGAAAAGAATGAGGTGGTGAGATACAAAGCAAGGCTTGTAGCACAAGGGTTCACGCAGAGACCCGACATTGATTTCAATGAAACTTATTCTCCAGTAATGAGTGGAATAATATTCCGATACTTAATCTCATTGGCAGTACAAAATCATCTAATTTTTCAGTTGATGGATGTAGTGACCGCATATCTTTATGGGTCACTTGATTCGGACATATACATGAAAGTTCCCGATGGAATTTCAATTCCGAATCCAAACGCAAATCGCAATATGTATTGTGTAAAATTAAACAAGACTTTATACGGCTTGAAACAGTCGGGTACAATTTGGTACAACCGACTAAGTGAGTTCCTAACCAAAAAGGGATACTCCAACAATGATGATTGCCCATGCGTGTTCGTTAAAAGATCCTCAACAGGATTTTACATTATATCTGTGTATGTTGATGATCTTAATATCATTGGTAACACACAAGATATAGATGAAGCACGTAATCATCTTATGACAGAATTTGAAATGAAGGATTTGGGTAAAACCAAATTTAGCTTAGGTATACAACTTGAGCACCTTCATACATGCATCATAGTGCATCAATCAGCCTATGTCCAAAAAAATATTGGAGAAATTCAATATGGACAAAGTATATCCATCGAAAACCCCCATGGTTGTTCGATCTCTCGACAGGGACAAAGATCCATTTAGACCCCGAGATGATAATGAAGAGTTATTGGGACCCAAGGTTCCATATCTCAGTGCCATCGGAGCGCTTATGTACCTTGCAAACTGCACCCGGCCGGATATTGCATTTGCGGTAAATCTACTTGCTAGACATAGCATTGCTCCAACTAAAAGACATTGGGTAGGAGTGAAGCATATCCTTAGATATCTTCAAGGCACTAAAGATCTCGGTCTATTCTTCCAGAAGAATAAAAATATGGATTTAATAGGATATACAGATGCTGGCTATCAGATCCCCATAATGCCAGATCTCAAACAGACTTTGTATTTTTACATGGTGGAACAGCCATCTCTTGGAAGTCTTCGAAACAGACTCTAGTGGCTACATCCACTAATCATTCTGAAATAATTGCATTATATGAAGCATCACGTGAATGTGTATGGCTTCGCAGAATGATTAACCACATACAACAATCATGTGGTATAGGTGCTATTGCATCACCTATCATTATCTACGAAGATAATGTTGCTTGCGTTGTTCAAATGCAAATGGGTTACATAAAGAGCAATATCACAAAACATATTGCACCTAAACTATTTTACCCACATGAATTAGAAGAGAGTGGGGAAATAAATATTCTGCAAACTAAGTCTTGTGATAATCTCGCAGACTTATTCACTAAGTCATTACCAACCTCCACATTCCAAAAATGTGTTTATGGAATTGGTATGCGAAGACTACGTGACTTGCAGATATCAGGGGGAGAAATCTCCTAAGATTTAACCCGTTCAATATAAATATTGTACTCTTTTCCCTTTATGAGTTTTTCCTCTAAGGTTTCTCATTAAGGTTTTTAATGAGGCAATATGACAACGTAATCATAAATATATCTCTCTTTTCCCCCCACAGGGGTTTTTAGGAGATATAATCAAATATATGCCATATCATTTTTGTCCTTAAAATTTTCCCATTGGGTTTTAAAGGAGTTTTTCATGGCATATCTACTCTATCGGTTCTCCTCATATTTTTCCCTACAGGGTTTTGGAGGAGTTTTTCCAAGATGATGAATCAAGATGATCATATGAAGATACATTGGTCAAGGGGGAGTGTTATAAACAAAAAGCAATAGGTGCCCAATGTACAGATGCCTCTTCATACAGAGATGTCTTTACAGCAAAAGACACCTTATGTTCCACTCCTTCATTGTCTATATATATATCATTGTACAGATTTCAGAATCAATAATAAGAAGCAATATTTCTGTCCAACACTTGTCTCAATACCTCTTGCAATATGTACAAAGGCAATTAAGAGCTGGCCCATAGAAGTGCCAACTAGGCAACGTTGCTGATATGGAAGCGTCGTCCTATATTACACCCAGGGTTGCGCAGCGCTGCCATGTCAGCGTTTTTTAAAAAAAGCTTTCTGGATGTTGCGTTGTCGTATGCGGGTTCTCGGTTCCAGCAGAAAAGCCTCCATCATGTTAGTTTTTTTTATGCAAAAATCCTATTATTTCTCTGAAATTACGTACAGATCTTCTGCATGTTATGAAGGATTTTCTTTCGGCAGGATAGCACCCCGCCATTTTTTAAAATTATATATGGATCTTTGGTTTTATACAGAACCACCCTCCAATTTCTCTGAAAATACGTATGGATCCTTACTTTTTCTTAGAAACCCCTCTTACAAATTTTGTTTCTTTTACTTTAATCTACGTGATAATTAGCGCGGCTTAGCGTTGCGTTTATGCTACTAGTAACAATATATAGCTGGATAGAAAGCCTATACTGCACGTTAACAATCACTACATGCCGATGAGATCAGGCACTTCACTCTCATGAATTAGTTCAGGGTGTGGATCGGCCAACATGTGTTGCATTGTACGATGCACAAAATATAGCTTTCGATTTTTCTATAGTAATTAACTTTTAAACGAAGTGTCTTTTTAAGACAAAGTCTACTAAATAGTAGTGTACACTGTACCGACTTCATTTATATCGGCAAAAACCGCACGTGAGCTCTGTTACTCTGAAATCTCTCGCATGAACAGCTCAAAAGCTATAAGTCGCAGCCACAGTCATATGCCTTAGCCAAAAAGAATAGGCACGTAGACATCTTCTTATTCTACTGCTACTGCTATAACATCTTTATAGCCCTGTTTCATTTTTTATTTTTAGAGGAGTGACTTCTTAAATAAATTTCTATAAGTCGTTTATAGAAATTACTACATGAGATGTTTTGAATGGAGTAGCTTCTCAACGTAAGTATCCCTTATTTTTTCAATCTCTCTCGCAATCAACCAATAACTAAAAACTACAGCAAAAAACCAAAAGTCACATAAAAAATTTTTTTTGAAACTAAAAGTCACATAAATTTTGAACAGACAATAATAGGATTCTCTAGCATGGTATTAAGGTATTCTATAAAGCTTTAAACGAGCGGTAACCCAACGTATTCGCGATTGCTGTAAAGCAATTCAAAGAAAGTGTTCTCCATCACTTCAATGAATAATTCTGATGTTGTAACAAAAACATTTTCCTTGTAATTAGATGTACCTGGTTAATTTATTGGGCCTATTTGTTTAGTTTATGGTTTATGATTTTTGATTGTAGCTTATTAGGTATGCTCATTTAGGCTTAAATTTATGACTTTAGGCTTTTTTTAGCACTATTTGAGGCTTATTTTTCACTGTAGCTGCTATAAGCTTTTTCAACGTAATTAAATTTAAAAAATAAAAATAGAAAAAATATATTTTATCATCACGGATAATTCAAAGCAATACGGAAAAAGGCCAAAAAGCTAAAAAAGGCAAAAAGTCAGAAAAGGACAAAATTAAGAAGTGAGAAGCTAAAAACTAAAAACTTAAGCCCAAATGAGCAGGTAAGTCTATTAAATAGTGATTGTTAAGAGAAATCAAAAACCAAAAGCCACTGAAAAACCAAAAAAAAAGGGCCATTATGTGTCAAAGAGAGAGTAAGCAGATGCTTTATAGTATATGTACTAGTTATAAACATTAAATAGAGAGTCACATAGCGCTTAAGCTAGTGCTTGAACAGGGGGTGAATAATGTCTGCAAATTCAATTTATGGCAGTTGAATTTCTTTTTCATGTCATCAAGAGTTCGAAAAGACTTGTGATACTCATTCTCCTCCTTATCCTTTAGCTTGGGGCAGTTTGCCCAAATGTGGTTTAGCTCACCATACTCAAAGCAGAAGAAAAGACCTCCGCTCTTCCTATCCCTCGCATTTTGATAAGCTTTTGTGAATTTAGTGGATATGAGAGCTAAATCTTCCTCAGGTAGCTTCCCAAGTTGATCACCACTTAACTCATGCAGAGCGGACAAGGAAAAACCAGAAGAGCAAAGATCTAATGATCCAAAAGGTCTATTCTTTACTAGGTCAATCACAAGAGTCATCGACCCTTTCTTGGGGAGACAAGAGATGAAGTCAATATCACGCATCTTCAACCTTGAGTAGAGCTTATCCAAGGTAAATCTACTCATAACAGCGTTATCATTGATAGATGTAATCTTCATCCTCAAACCTTCATATCTAGAGGACCAAGCACTTGGTATGCATTGTCAAACTCAAAATAAGTCAAGCCAACCACACGTAGGTGTTAGAGTATTCGGGCCTCAAACCAAATGGCCCAAACAATAATTTCCATAAATCACAAAGGCCCACGCATGCATGGCAAGTGCTAGGATTAATAATCCCATATTGCTCACCAAAAGAGAGTCACACCTATTTCTAAGGAAGAGTGGGTATGGCTATGGTGAAGGAAAGAAATGAAGACTACACGCACACGCTCACTCACCTCGCCACGCCATCACCCGCCCGTGCGCGGCGTGCGTGTGAATGGTGTTATGATTTCAGGCCTAGCTACTTGCGGAGGCGCTACTTCCTTTTGCATCCTGCATAAGTTTTAACTTGCACCTATAACTGATTTTTTGCACTGATGATGTGTGCATTAATACAGACATTACAACATAGTAAATTGTAACATCCCCAAAAATTGGTTGTTCAAAAATATGGAAATTGTTTTTTGAAAAAATATTTCTTGTATTTTGCTGGCGTTTAAAATTTCTTTTGAATATTTATTTGAGGTTATCTGGGTTCATGTTATATGAACTAATAGCTCAAGAATAATTTCAAGCGCAAATGATGGTCATATAAATAATAAAAAGGGAATATGACATTACAGATCAGGAATCCAAAATACCCAAAAACTTGGAATTTAAATTCGAGTCAATAAAATAAAACCAAAAGAATATTAGACTTTATGTCTAAATAAGTAGCCAAGATTTCTTTATTTTAAATTCAATTAGCATACAAAGACCCAAGGTTGAACATTAAAATATATATATATATATATATATATATACAATTCATAACAAATAAATAAATAAATAAAATCAAAAATGAAGGGCTATTATATTTTATATCTAGATAATTGAACAAGGACTTGGAGTAAAATTTCAAAAAAAATTGGAATCAATAATCTAAAATGGGAAATAGAAATTCAAATTAAAAATTTAAAAATCCAAAAGCTTCTCATTTTCTCTCACTCTCTTCCCATTTTCCTCTCTATTACATGTGGGTCCCACTCTTTTTCCTCTCTCCCTCTTTTTCCTTTCCCCCTCCCACTTCCTTCTCTGCCCAGTGGGCCCAGCCCTTGCGCGCCGCTCCTTTCTTTTTCTTTCTCCCTCCTTCTCTTCCTGTTCTTCTCCTTCTCCCCGTTCTATTTTCTTAATCCCCGAGTGCTTGGCTGAGCTCGCGCCGCGTCGTCTCTGCCTCATGAGCCTTGCCTCCATCACATCATTCGCCTGGACACCAGCCTCCTCCTGCCATTCCACGCGCACGGCGCCATCATCACACCCGGATTCCCGCGATCTTCTGCTCTGCACGCCGCCTGCACCGCCGCTGCTCCCGCCGCCTGCCGACGAGACTGCACGGGCGAGTTCCCGATGCCGACCCCGCCCGCTCGTCTATAAAACCCATCCAAGCCCCCAACCGAACCGCCCTGCTTCGCTGGCCCTCCTACTCAAAGGAATTGTGTTCTCCGTGCTCTAGCTCCGCCGGCGACTCCATCCCTTTCCACGCCGGCCGAAGAGGAGGCGGCCGATTGGAGCCGTCGCCGGCCGATTCCGCCGCCCGGAAGCTCCCTCGTGGCCCCGCCAGCTCTTCCCCACTGCCGCCAGAGCTTCTCCCTCACCCCCGGTAGCCGGCGCCATGGCCCTCCTCACCGCCGCCCTGGGCTCGCGGTGCCGGCCCGTCTCCGGCCCTTTCTTGTCCGAAGAACTGCGTGGTAAGCATTCCCATGCCCCTCTACTGCTCTTACGCCGGTCGGTTTCTCCTCCCCTCCGCCGTAGCGCCGCCGCCCCTTTTCACCCCCGCCACCGGCTGCTCCGAACTGTCGCCGCCCACCTCGCCGCTGTCTCGGGTCGCGCCGCCTCCTCCACTAGCATCCCCATCCCCGGGTGAACTCATTTTACCGGCCACGCCCGCCCCCGGCCGCTCCTCGCCGGCGCCACCATCAGCCATGACCGTCCAAGCTGCCTCCCCTGTTTCAGTTCCCTGCCACCCAATACTCCTTAGCATATGTTGTGCCTCCGCTATCAGCCGAGCGCTCCCGCCCACCTGGTTAGATGAGCAAATGCCTAAGCCCTTGCCCTCAGGTCTTGGGTTCGAACCCATTGACCGCACCTTTGTTTTTCATTTTGTATACCTCACTTTTTGTACCCCTTTTAATTAGTAAAAGCTAGGGAAAAATTGGGGAATAATCTAGAAAATATAATAGATTTAGTTAGGATGTAAAATAAGGTTAGTTAACATTTAATATTCGGGTATTTATTGCATAAGCGGCTAATTTAAATTAAATATTTAATTGGATGATAAGACCAACTTGATTAGTATGTAAATGTGGATTAAGTTATTATGTTTGCATAATTAATCCTATTTGAATAATCAACTAAAGGACTAAATATTAATTAGAGACTTCAATAAAGAAAAACAACTTGTGGCAAATGACCAAATAAAGATTGTCGTTAATCAAAATTAAGATTTATGCCTAACATTTAAAAAGTTGCCATTAAATGAACTCTAGTGGTTGGTTTTTGCTAATTATCAAATATTGGGATATGACTTTGTTAGATAAATAAATTTTAAATAAAGCTAATAACAATTAGAATATAGAGACTTTCTATATATATATATATATATATATATATGCATAAAAGGGGTTAGAGAAATGCGGATGGCATGTGTACAACTCATTATTAAAAATAATAAGACAATTTTGTGGTCACCATAGGTCCCACTATATATATATATATATATATATATATATATATATATATATATATATATATATATATATATATATATATATATATATATATATATATATATATATATATATATATATATATATATATATATATATATATATATATATATATATATATATATATATATATATATATATATATATATATATGTATATATATACTATCGATAATATACCTCCAATATGAAATCTTAAACAATAGTCTTAAATTAGTAACGATAACGAAAAATAATCACATGTAGCACGCTCGATTGAAAAAGGGGTAAAATATCAATATCAGTAATCTTCAAAGCACCTCCAAATTAAAAGGGTCATAATAATATACATGTGCTAGAATATAATAGCTCTAGGTCACCAAGAAAAACAATCTCACAAACCTACAGATACTCTGAAGTAAACATCTAGCCAATTACACGAGTAATTAATTAGGACCACATAAAATGCTACCTATCAAATTACTAGTAATATAAATTAACTCGACAAGCTAAAAGTCGTGTATGTCGCCTATGGAATCCTGCCTTAAATTCATAAATAGCGACCTCCAACCAATACAATACTTAATACCCAACTAAATTCATACACCTACACATATGTCCAGCTTAACTCAGGGAACTTCCTTGATAACTACCAAAATAATAATAATAAAAGATTATTAATAAAAAGATCAAGTTTTTGTATTCAACCACCGGCCTTGCCTCAAATCACACAAATCACCCGTTAACTCATAATAAAACTAAATTGAGTTTACTCGAATTTATTTGGATCTTTTGAGTTATTTGCTTTTGCTTGTATTCAGTCGTTTGTCGCGTAATTAGAAATTGGGAGTCATGAAGATTCAGTAGGTCAAGCAAGGTCAAGCTCAAAGTGAAGATAGAGATCGGAAGCTCAAGAAAGCATTGTGTGAGCTCAAGACCAGGCGAGTCAATACTTTGATCATGTTGAACCTACATTTTCTGCAAATTATTTTGCTTTAAATTATCAAATTGAATGCTGTTATGTTATATGCAAATACATGTTAATTTAAGATTTTAGTTACATGCCTATTGTTTACCTTGAATAATATTACACCTCCTTTGGAATATTTGAATGTGTGAACCTTGTCGCCCTAGCAAAATTATAATAGTAACCTTTCAAAAATAAGTCTCTAAATATATGCCATGCATAGTATTGTTTAGATACTCATGGCATGAGCGCCAAGCATCACTTTTAATCCTGAGAAAAATTGGTTGGGCAGTCATGGTGGTAATGACTGGTGTATGTTGGATATGGCTATTTTATATTCCCAAAAACCTCGGATTGCTTATTTATCTGGGCGGATGGTTCGGGGGTATGGTGCGGTGTGCACGAGAGTGTGGTTTGTGGTAGAACCGCCTGAGATAACTCTAAGGACTGAATCTTGTCATGACCTCCTCGTAAAACAAGTACAACCACAAGTCTCAGAAAGTACAACTTGGCCTAGTAAATTTACTGGGACCCGAAAGTCATCATCATCGGTGGAGGAGTGAAGTGGTGCAAGTGGTGTGTCAGTGTGGCGGGCTTGAATGGGACATCCGCGGAGGGTGAGGTTCTGCTGTGGCGCGCTAGTAGTGTGGGTAGCCAGCTGCTAGGCGTTCAGAAGGAGAACATCCCGCACAACGTATGGGACCCACCGCAAGTGGGAACGACCCATAGGGTGAGATGATGGAAGGGGCGAGGTACTTTGAACGGTTACTGTGATGGTTCGCTCAACCGCACGACTAAGGAATCGCGTGGGGCAACGAGGGAACTGTCTCTTGTGGGTAAAGTGTGCAAACTCTACAGAGTCAAAACTATTCGAATAGTTGTGCCCACGGTCAATGGCGGACATGGGAACTTAACCAGATATAGTTCTATTTCAAAATGTTTTGTGGGTGGGATGGAAAAGTGGAGGGCAGTGGAAAGCCTTGATTTGAGTTGTCCTGGGTGTTGTCCCAGTGGTAAGTTAAGCGGCTATAACGCTGAAAGATGTTATACGGTGTGATGCCATATGTATGGAAAAATTATGGTGATATTAGGCATATGGTGTGATGCCATATGTATAGAAAATCATGTTAATATTCCTTGAACATTATGTTTTGTTCCAAAGCTGCTAGGTCTCAGGAAATTTTATGTATTGTATTTCAAATAGTGGCATTTCTATTCTTACAAAATAAAATATGGGTAGAATAAACAGGGTCGTGAGTAAAGGAGATGGATGTTTGTAGTATGCACATAAAGGTATTGATGGATTCAGGTCGATCATGAATAGGAAATGATAGTGTGGGTTCTGAGAGAAATAAATTAGTGGGGTCCAGTTGAATAGATAGGCTAGATAAATGATCTAATTGAATTTTCGGGAATTTGGAGGAATAATACAAGTATTGGATTATAATTCTTGATTAGTGATATTCTTGGTGGATATATAATGGTGAATCGTAGAGTTGATCAATGATATTCTTGGTGGATATATAATATTGAATCGTAGGCTTAATCAATGATATTCTTGGTGGAGTTGAATCAATAATAAAAAGGATTGGATTGTTAGAAAATCTTGATGGGAATGTTCGGTGGATTAATTAAATGATGTCACCCGCTGTTTGCAGATTAGACAGCAATCAATTTGGGAAGCGTATGTTTGGTGAAATATCTAAATAATGTCACCCGCTGTTTGGAGTTTTAGACAGCAATAAATATAGAAGGTGTAAAATCGGTGGAGTAATTGGATAATGTCACTTGCTGTTGGAGTCTTAGACAACAACCAATACAGAAAGAATATGATCGGTGGATTGAGTAGAGGATGACACATGTTGTTTGGAGTTTAGAGAGCACTCAATAAAGGAAGTGTAATCTCGGTGGATTAAGTCAATTATGGCAATCCCTGTTGGGAGTCTTAGACAGCAGTTAATAAAGAGCGTGAGTCTTTGGTGGATTAAGTCGATGATGTCATTTGCGGTGAGGAGTCTTTAGGTCACAAAAACAACAATCGGATATAATAATGGAAATGATACTAGACGCGTTTTATGGCAAATAAAACAACCCGAGCCTCTCCTTTGTTAAGCTATGCATACTATTTATTTGCATTCTATGTATTGGCTCGCGGAGCACGGGGTTGGAGTGCTCACACTCGCTTTTGCGACAAAATTCAGAATCAGGAGTCAGATCACCTTGCCTCCGCAACAAGATTGGACATGCTGGCAGAGAAGATGAAGATGTCAAGGGCTAGATCGCGAACCTCCAATTGGCTGCCTGTGGGCATGTCCTGAAAGTCCCACCTGTGTGCTTCGTTCTTCCGCTGCTGCTATTTATTGAATTCGGCCTAATCGGTCCATGAGTAAGTCTACTATTGTATTTACGCTTCCGCATGATATGTATTTTGATTATCAGAACTGTAATCTGTGAGCACTATCTACTGATCCAGGGAATAGTGCGGTGGAATCACAGAGGAATCCGGATGGTATAATCTGGGGTCTGACATAAAATGTGTTAATGTATCCGTTACTAATTCATGGTTAAAAGGGAGGAGGTGACTAGGAAATTATATAGTCTTAAGCTCTCTCCCTCTCATTCTCACTATTTTTCTACACTTAGTTGCTTCTGTTTATCTGTTCCTACGTCGGTGTGCACCTACAAGGGAAGAGCGGTGTCTCCAAAACCATAGCCTCTTGAGTCTTGCACTGGAAGAGGCAAATAAGGTTTTTGATAAGTGCTTCACATGGCTGCTCGCTGCTTCCTGTAGCCCTCCAACTGATCCCAACACCCACTATGAGTACAATGTTATTTTTACTCAATGTATAGTCTGATATATACAAGATTACCATGCTACTGTTCTTGTTGTCTGGCAATCTATTAAGAGCCTGTAGTACACATATATTTGCAATCTAGGAATTTGTTTTTCTTGTTGTCTATCTATTTAAATTAATCACTAAAGTGCACTATTTGCTAACAATCCAAAAACCCGATAGGCAATGAAACTGGACAAGTTTACTGATGTGAACTTGGCAGACAAGAGTCCAGTTGTGGCTCTCAGCTATGAATGTATTTTGGGTCGTGTCTCGAGGACCTCACATTGCTGAAAGGCAGAGAGAGTTTGACATGGCTACGACAGTATTTGTTAGATGCATTATGATCATGTTGTCTGACCAACTCTGCAATGTGTACATGTACATGTAGAATGCTGCCGAGCTGTGGAAGGCACTCAAACATAAGTTCGCTGACTCAGATGTTGGACGAGAATTGTATGTCATGGAGCAATACCATGACTATAGAATGGTTGATAACTGTTCTGTGGTCGTGTAAGCTCATGAACTACAATTCATCATGGGAGAACTCACACACTTTGGTTGCAAGTTGCCAGACAATTTTGTGGTTGGAGGCATTATTGCTAAATTACCTCCATCCTGGAGGAATTTTGCCAGAATTCTGAAATACAAGAGGCAAAATATTTCCATTGAGGATTTGGTTGCCAATATTGATGTTGAAGAAAAGACCCGAGCAAAGGATGCACCAAAAGTGGTCGAGGGACAATCTAGCGCTAATATTATGCAATGGGCTAGCAATGTGAAGAACAAGGAAAAAAACCAAGGTGGTTCCAACCACAATCCAAAAAAGACCAAGAACAACAAAAGAGAGAAAAATATAGAGGATGTTACATGCTATGTCTACGGAGACAGTGGGCATTATGCCAAGCATTGCCGTAAGAGTAAGGGCATCAAAATTTAGCAAAGGTAGAATACTGCCAACATGACTATTGGTGATGCCAGTAGATCTAGGTATGGTAATTTACCTAACGTTTTCTCAACATGTCTTTCTACTGATTGGTGGATCGACATAGGGACTAATATTCATGTTGTTGATACATCTTTACTTTCATCTTATCAAGTCGCACAGGCTTCTGTCCTGATGGAGAATGAGTCACATACTTTTGTTCTTGGTGTTGGCATGGTAGATCTGAAGTTCACTTTGGGAAAAATCATGCAATTAAAGAACATGCAACATGTCCCTTCAACAAACAAGAATCTAGTTAGTGGGTCACTAATGTGTCGTGATGGGTTCAAGTTGGTTTTTGAGTCCAATAAAGTAATTGTGTCTAAATTTGGACTGTTTATTGGTAAAGACTATAAGAGAAGAGGCTTGTTTCGCCTAAGGAAAACTATTTCATTTTGCAATTTATTTTGGAGGGTAACGAAAGAGACGAAATGACCGAAATTTTGGTATTTTGGTAAACATTTCAGTCAAATGGTTTGAATTAAATTTGAATTTAAAACTTTAAATATAAGGATAAAAGAATATATAGTGCGCCCTTGCCATACATAATGCGCTGGCCTGGTGGGAGAAGGCTTTTTCCTGAAGCAGCAGATCCTGGGTTCGATACCCTATAGCCTCAATTTTTTTCCCTTCATTAGGAAACACGTGGGTCCCACATGCCAATGAAAGGAAATAACCAAATATTCATGGAAGAAGTGGGATTCGACCCCTGGTCATCTCAGACATCCATGAACAGACCGGCCATTGGGCTAGTAGGCTTCATTTGCCTGGCTAATGGATCTCCAACTCCTTTAACCCTTCATAATTCAAATTAAAACGAAAATATTTGACTGAATTGAATTTTTTCATTGGGTAGCGAAAGGAACAAATTTTCCAAAATTTAGACAAAACTTTGATTAAAGTGTGAACCCTTATTTCCTTTCCCTTTCTGATTTCTATAATAAGTCTGTGACCCATGTTTATGACACTATTGGAGGTTAGGCTAATATCTGGCACTCACGTTTATGTTATATAAACTTTAATTGTATGTCTCAGCTATCCAATTTGAATTTAATTCCAAAATTTTCTCTACTCAAAAGTTCCAAGTGCCAAATTTGTGTGCAATCAAAGCAACCTCGAAAACCTCGTAAGATGATGGAGGAAAGAAATTCGGCAACTTTAGAACTCGTACATTCTGATTTGTGTGAGATGAATGGAATATTGACTAAAGGAGGGAAAAGATATTTCGTGACCTTAATAGATGATGCTACTATATTTTGTTATGTGTACTTGCTGAAAACAAAAGATGAGACATTAGACTACTAAAAAAATTTATAAGGCTGAAATTGAGAATCAACTAGATAGAAAGATAACAAGGGTTAGGTCTGATTGAGGAGGAGAATATTTTTCAAATGAGTTTTCTCAATTTTGGGAGGAACATGGAATTATCCATGAGAGCACACATTCTTATGGTCCTCAATCAAATGTGGTTGCTGAAAGAAAAACTACATGATGACTGATTTGGTTAACGCCGTGTTAGATAGTGCAGGAATATCTAAGGCATGGTGGGGGGAGGTCGTGTTGACCGTGTGTCATGTCCTAAATAGAGTCCCTAATAAAAATAGTGAGGTAACTCCATACGAAGAATGGAGAGGAAGAAAACCAATATTCTCCTACTTGCGTACTTAGGGGTGTTTAGTAAAAGTAAATATGCAAATCACCAAGAAGTGCAAACTTGGACCTAAAACAGTTGATTGTATCTTTCTAGGGTATGCTCAACATAGTTCAGCTTATAGATTTCTAGTAGTAAAATATGAGATGGCAAACATACCTATCAATATGATAATGGAATCTCGGTATGCTACATTCTTTGAAGGTATATTTCTTATAAAAGACTCAAATAGCTGATCTAGTCAAACAAGAGATTTAACTCTTGAACCCAGTGTTCATTATGAATAGGCATATGATAGTACACATGAGGAGGATAGTAGTATTGTAGCTCCTAGGAGCGAGCGACAAAGGATTACAAAATTCTTCGGTGATGAATTTACTATGTGCCTTGTGGATGAAGTTCCCAGAACTGTTTAAGAGGCATATACATCTCAGAATGCAGAATACTGGAAGGATGTTGTTCATAGCGAAATGCATTCTATTATCGCTAACAAAACTTAGGAAATCATTGATCGTCCAATTAGGTGTAAGCTAGTTGGATGCAAGTGGGTGTTCAAGAAAAAACTTAGGCCTAATGGTACTATTGAGAAGTACAAGGCTTGGCTTGTAGCTAAAGAGTTAAACCCAAAAAGAAGGGAAAATTTTCTTTGATACTTACTCACCTGTTGCCAGGTTAACTACCATCCGAGTATTACTATCCTTAGCTGCCTCACATGGTCTTCTTGTCCATCAAATGGATGTAAAGATGGCTTTTCTTAATGGAGAGCTAGAGGAGGAAATTTACATTGATCAACCTTATGGTTTTGTAGTACTCGGACAAGAGGACAAAGTGTGTAAATTGCTGAAATTATTGTATGGCCTAAAGAAAGCACCTAAGCAATAGCATGAGAAGTTTGATAGAACTTTAGCATCTGCAAACTTCGCAGTAAATGAAGCTAACATATGTGTGTACTACCACCATGGTGGGGGTAAAGGAGTAATTCTATGTTTGTATGTTGATGACATTCTTATGTTTGGGATAGTTATAGACATGATAAATGATGTCAAAACATTTCTATCCCAAAGCTTTGACATGAAGGATTTGGGAGAAGCTGATGTTATATTCAACATCAAATTGATCAGGTGTGAGAATGGGATTACTCTCACACAATCCCATTATGTGGAAAAGGTCATGAGCCAATTAAACTATATGGACAACAAGCCTTCTTCAACACTATATAATCCTAGTCTAATACATTGAAAGAACAAAAGACTAGGAAAAGATCAATTGAGATACTCTCATATCATTGGTTCACTCATGTACCTAGCTGGCGCTACCCGTCCCGACATCACTTTTACTGTGAGCAATTAAGCTGGTTTACTTTTAACTCAGGAGATGATCATTGATGCACACTTCAGCTGGTTTTGCACTATTTGAGAGGCACAATGAGCTATGGAATTCAGTATATAGGGTATCCTAGTGTACTCGAGGGATATAATGATTACAACTGGATATCAAATGCTAATGAGATTAAAGCTACAAGTGGATATATGTTCACTCTAGGTGGGGCTATTGTCTCATAAAGGTTGTGTAAACATACCATTTTGACGAGGTCAACCATAGAAGCAGAACTCATAGTGCTACACTCAACAACCATTGAGGCTGAATGGTTGCGTGAGCTCTTGATGGACTTGCCAGTGGTTGAGAAACCTATTTTGACTATCCATATGCACTGTGATAACCAAACAGTTATCGTAAAGGTGACAAGTGCTAAGGATAACATGAAGTCCTCAAGACATGTCAAAACAGCAACTAAAGACTATTAGAAAATTGAGGAACTCCATAATGATAGCTGTGAATTATATTCAGACAATTAAAAATCTAGCAGATCCCTTTACAAAGGGTTGTGGTGAAACATGATTGATAATGCATCTAAGGAGATGGGTTTGATACCTATTTGAGTTACGCAAGTGGTAACACACCCTATATGATCGGAGATCTCGTGAAGTAGATTCTTGGGAAAAACAAGCTATCTGTGCAACTGGAGAGTACACCTTAATGTCAATGAATCACTCCGTTGAAGATGCAGTACTCTCATTACTGTAGGATGACTTTAGTCTTAATATGTTCTAAAGCTCTAAAAGCAAGATATCGACCTACAAGGTATACTTGTAAGATCATACCTATATGAGCCTGAGTATTGGTCATAGTCCGTGAGATGTGGGAACTCTCTAGGAAGCTTATGAAGAAATATAGGAGTTTGACATATATTGATGTGGCCAAGAGTGTGAATGCTACATTGATTTGTGCTTCATCTATGCAATCTGAAGTTACAAGGCTTAGTAGTGCGGAATTGCGCAAGGAGAAAGAAGCGATCGGTTATGGGAGAGAGAAGAATATCCTAGTTCGTGCGGATGCTTATGTGATTCCTCCTTTGCGCAATGCAAACAAGACAACAATGCATATAATTAGAGGTGTGTATGGAGAAGAAAGAAAGCTAGTTGGCTAAAGAGGAAGACACAAGATCAATCAAGTTCTCGTGATTGCAGTTCTATCCACAATATTTATGAAGTTTTCAATGTCAATTCTGAGGTTGCTAATGCACACAAAATATATATTTGGAAATCTAATGAAGTGTACTTTCCAACGAATCAAACGGCGTTTGATTGGAGCATCCTACACAACGTTATGGCAACTTCATCGGATGCTGCACGAGCTGTCCGGAGAGACGCGCGAGACATGCCAAACATAAAGAGTCCGAGTCTTGCAATGCAAGTAAAGATAAAATCCGACCACACCATGGCTTTCCAAAGGTTGAGAAGGATTTCTTTTCAGGTTCCAAATGAATTTGGAAACCCCTTGAACAAGAAAAGAAAACATATAAAGATTTGAATTCAATTCGCATTCGGTTCGGGTCAGATAGGAAGTCCAACACTAAAACGCCCATAACTTTCACAAACAGAGTCTGATTTAGGCATTGTTGGACTCGTTGGAAAGCTAATTCAAAACCCCATACAATGAATAAGGTCCCAGCCATGGAATCCTCATGGTCACGTCACAAATTGAGAGAGAATCCAGTGATAGCAGTTTAGGTATTTCCTTTTCAGTTCGTATTGGAGTTTGTTTCGGTCTTAGGCCAGGTTGTGCGTGAGTTTTAGTCAAGGCCATGCATTGTGCACCAATATAAGGCCAGGGCTTTAGCCCCATTGTAATTTAGGCTATGATATGATAAGTTTTTATATCTGTGAAATAAAGGAGAAAATCGCCATGATGGTTGTTGGCGGCCAGATTGCGTGATTGCAAGGTTTTCTCATTTGGAGTTTGCTGAGTTGGTGCAAGGCAAGAATAGGAGATTCTTGAGATTGCCCATCGAATCTGCAAGGTTTATCTTTTCTAATTTGAGTCTTCTTGTTGAATTCACGGTTTGGAGAGTTCGGTGAATTGCTTCTAGTGCGCGCCTTGCATACTAGTGCAAATTGCCCTTATCAAGATTGTTAGCTGCATCAAGATAAGGAGAAGGAACCTCGCTGAATGTATCGGGAATGATCGGGCCATCCCTACGTATCAACTAATCATTAGTTGGTCTGTATCATCGTGGTATCAGAGCGTGGTTGATCGTGGTACGTGCTTGTGTTTCTTGCTGATTTCAGGATGTCGGGAGCGAGTAGAAGAGGTTCGAGCGGCTATCACAACGATGAATTGGGAGAGCCATCTCGGTAATGATTTACCACCCGCTGTATGGACCCAAGTCAAGGTGCTTACCGGCCACATCAAACACTGGGAGGACGTCATGCGTGCTGATTTCGACCAAAGCATCAATGACGTGCATACAAGAATTATTGAGGTGCGAGATACGTTGAACGCTTGCCTCACGGAGGGCTTCAACAATCTGTAGGTGACACTCCGCCACTTGGAGGGATGATTACCGCTGCCGGAAGGGGCCGGCACGCAGCACCAAGTACCCAACTTTATGCGACGTGCGCGGTCGGATGACGACGCACGCTACTATGAAGATGATGAGGACATGTCCGATGGCCATGGAGGCTATCCGCGACCACCACAGCGTGATTTTTTTGATCGCCGGGCTATTGCACATGGAGGACACCGCGGAGGAGGTGTGGAACGTGAGGACGACGGTATTGGTCGCATCAAAATAACCATACCAGAGTTCAAGGGCAGAGCTGATGCGGAGGCTTATTTGGAGTGGGAGATGCGTGTACATCAGATTTTTGACAACCATAACTACTCCGAAGAAAAGAAGTTTTGTGTTGCTTCGATTGAGTTCACTGAATACGCTATTATTTGGTGGGATCAATTGAACTGTGCAGGTGAACGTCCACACACTTGGGAGGCGATGAAGCGAGTCATGAGGGATCGTTTTGTACTAGCATACTACACATACACGCTGCATACAAAGCTACGACGGTTGAATCAAGGCTCCAAGTCCGTAGATGAATTCTATTAGGAGATGCAAGTGCTCATGATCTGTACCGGAGTTCGTGAGTCCGAAGAGGCTACTATGACAAGATTTTTTTGAAGGGCTGAATGACGACGTACGGAATCATGTCGATTTGATGCAATACAACACCGTACAAGAACTACTTCACCAAGCGGAGCGTGCTGAACAATGGGTAAAAAGCAATCATCCCAAGGTTGCCCGAACTCATACATCAACATGGAGACGCCCAAATCAGCAAGAGGGCAACGAAGGCATAAGTTCTAAGCTAGTTATATCAACTAAATCAGTCGGAACTCCGTTTAAAGAAGCATCAAAGGCGACAAATTCAGCGAGCAAGGAGGCATCCAAATCTGATTCAAGTATCTTCTCCACAGCTAGAGCAAGTCAAATTGAGTATTTCAAGTGTAAGGGCAGTGGTCACATGATGAAGGATTGCCCAAATGCAAGGAAGGTGTTGCTCACACATGAGGGATATGTCACGGAGGGCAAAAGCAAGGAATCTGAACATGACGATGAGAAATTCAATGATTCTCCATGAGAAGTTGTGTATTGTGATCCTGAGGTTGGTCCAACTTTGATGACTCATAAGGTGGATGGTGATAATAAGCTGATTGTTGAGAAGGGGCAGCAACATTGTGTTTTTCAAACCCAATGCATGATCAAAGGCAAACGGTGCAAGCTTATAATCAATGGTAGAAGCTACAACAATGTGATCATCACGGATGTGGTTGATGCACTCTCATTAACCACATGGCGTCGTCCTAAGCCATATTATATGCAATGGCTTCACAATGTTGGTAAGCTGAAAGTTACTTATAAAGTTTGCGTGCTGTTTTCAATTGATGGTTATGAAGACAAGGTGGAGTGTGACGTCGTGACTATGCACATGTGTCACATCATGTTAGGGTGTCCGTGGCAGTTTGATCGCAATGTTACATACCAAGGGAGAGCCAATCGTTTCACTTTTATGCATAAAGGTGTATTTCATTCTTTGCTAACCAAGAGAGATGAGGAGATTATTTCTGACATTGCCCTTAAGGGCAAGGAGCTTGTGAAGATTACCACGAAACCGAGGATGGTTTCGCTTGAAGAAGTAAGGGATGATGTGGCCAAGAGTGTGAATGTTATATTGATTTGTGCTTCATCCATGCAATCTGAAGTTACAAGACTTAGTAGTGCTAATTGCGCAAGGAGAAAGAAGCGATCGGTTATGGGAGAGAGAAGAATATCCTAGTTCGTGCGGATGCTTATGTGATTCCTCCTTTGCGCAATGCAAACAAGACAACAATGCATATAATTAGAGGTGTGGATAGAGAAGAAAGAAAGCTAGTTTGGCTAAAGAGGAAGACACAAGATCAATCAAGTTCACGTGATTACAGTTCTGTCCACAATATTTATGAAGTTTTCAACGCCAATTCTGATGTTTCTAATGCACAAAAAATACATATTTAGAATGTTAATGAAATCTACTTTCCAATTAATCAAACGGCACTTGATTTGAAGCATCCTATACAAAGTTATGGCAACTTTATTGGATACTGCACGAGCTATCCAGAGAGATGCGCGAGACCTGCCAAACATAAAGAGTCCGAGTCTTGCAATGCAAGTAAAGGTAAAATCCGATCATACCATGGCTTTCCAAAGGTTGAGAAGGATTCCTTTTCAGGTTACAAATGGATTTGGAAGCCCCTTGAACAAGAAAAGAAAACATATAAATATTTGAATTCAATTCGGGTTCGGTTCGAGTTAGATAGAAAGTCCAACACTAAAACGCCCATAACTTTCACAAACGGAGTCCGATTTGGGCGTTCTTGGACTCGTTGGAAAGATAATTCGAATCTCCATACAATGAATAAGGTTCTAGACATGGAATCCTCATAGTAACAGCACAAATTGAGAGAGAATTCAGTGGTAGCAGTTTAGGTATTTCCTTTTTAGTTCATAATGGAGTTTGTTTCGGCCTTAGGCTAGGTTGTGCGTGAGTTTTAGTCAAGACCGTGCATTGTGCACCAATATAAGGCCAGGGCCTTAGCCCCATTGTAACTTAGGCTATGATATGATAAGTTTTTATACCTGTGAAATAAAGGAGAAAATCGCCATGATGGTTGTTGGCGCCAGATTGCGTGATTGCAAGGTTTCTCGTTTGGAGTTTGCTGAATTGGTGCAAGGTAAGAGTAGGAGATTCTTGAGATTGCCCATCGAATATGCAAGGTTCATCTCTTCTAATTCGTATCTTCTTACTGAATTCACGGTTTGGGGAGTTCAGTGAATTGCTTCTAGTGCGCGCCTTGCATACTAGTGCAAATTGCCCTTATCAAAATTGTTAGCTGCATCAAGATAAGGAGAAGGAATCTTACTGAACGTATTGGGAAAGATCGGGCCATCCCTACGCGTCAACTAATCATTAATTGGTTCGTATCATATATACTCCACCCGAGGGGTAACCTATCAGCAGCCAAGTATTAGATTAGATCCTAAGTGAAACTTCTCTGCACAAAACTGTTAATCAAGGCCTAGTCCATTGTGCAATTGTGGATAAGTGTAGCTTGGGATTCTAAGTGGATGTTAAACCCTAATCAGGTCTCCACCAAAAAATTGGTATATCAACTGTGCTTTAACTCAGTGAGAAATCTCTAGGTACCTTGGAGATCTGGGATGGATTGTTAGAGTATTTGGGCCTCAACTCAAATGCCCCAAATAATAATTCCTATAAAGCACAAAGGCCCACTCATGCATGGCAAGTGGTGAGACTAATAGTCCCATATTGCTCACCAAAAGAGAGTCACACCCATTTATAAGGAAGAGTGGGTATGGCTATGCTGAAGGAAAGTAAAGGAAGACTACACACGCGTGCTCACTTGCCTCACCTCACCTCATCTCGCCACGCCATCGCACGCATGCGTGTGGTGTGCACATGAATGGTTCTACGATTTCGGGTGTGGCTGCTTGCGGAGATGGTGCTTCCTTTTGTATCCTGCATAAGTTTTTAACTTGCACCTATAACTAACTTTTTGCACTAATGATGTGTGCATTAATGCAAACATTACAACACATTAAATTGTGTTAATGTATCAATTACTTGTTCATGGTCAAAAGGAAGGAGGTTACCAGGACATTGTATAGTCTTGAACTCTCTCCCTCTCATTCTCACTATTTTCTGCACTTAGTTGCTTTTGGTTTCTTCATCGATTTGTCGGCGTGCACCTACGTGGGAAGAGCAATGTCTCCAAACCGTCATCTCTTGAGTCCTGCATGGGAAGGGGCGAATCAGGTTTTTGGGAAGCGCTTCGTGCGACTGCTCGCTACTTCCTGCAACCCTCCAATTGATCCCAGCACCTGTTGTGAGTACAATATCATTTTTACTCAATGTACTATTTGATATATACAAGATTACCATGCTACTGTTCTTGTTGTTTGGTAATCTATTGAGTCTATAGTACACATGTATTTGAAATATGTGAATTTGCATTTCCTATTGTTTATCAGTTTAAATTAATCATTAAGTGCACTGTTTGCTAACAATAGGTTGCTAAGAATCTTGGTGAACCTTGAAAGCAACTCATCCAAATATTTACCGAGCTTTTACTCAAACTTGGTGATGTCCTGGTGTTGTCCCGATCTTTCGATGAGAAGGATTATTTCGATTGGATGATGATTAACTCTCATGATCCAAGCTACGAACACAACACGTATGAACCAAGCAATAGCTACACTAATCACCAAGTCAGAGTATCATGAACCAGCCACCGGTTGTACCACTTCCTTGCTGCATTGGTAAAGAGCTCGTAAGAACTTGGTACAAGCTTGAGTGTGAGTGACTTTTCAGCCACCAGAACTTAGTAGTTAATAGGGACATATACACTGTGTTTTGTTCTTTGTTTTCTACTAACAATGGCAGGTTGAAGGTCACAAGGGGAGAATAGCAGGTCCAATGTTGAGGAAGATGCATCTCTCACTCCTCGTATGAGAGTCATCATGCAGAGATTTTCACGCTTGTTGAGTCAACATTTGGAGTGTCTTGAGATGGTTCTAGATCACACCAATAACGATCTTGCGGTGATTGCTACACGAGTGGAGTAGCTAGAGAGAGCTCCACCTCCTACTGTCACCCCCGCTACTGTCGGTGTTACACAACCACGCTGTGACCCATCCGTTGCTCGCTCATGGGCAGATGAGTTAAGAGATGAAGAGAGCCCATATGTTGCTGATACGGAGTCTGAGGGTAGATTCATCCGACAATGCTCATGAATATCTGCAACGACGCTTCAATCGTCAAGATATGAGAAGAGGCCACCATGTGAGGTACAAAATCATGATGATGCACTTGGTAAAAGTAAGTTCACCATACCTCCTTTTGTTGGTAAATATGATCCTAATGCTTATCTCACATGGGAGTTAGCTTTAGACCAAAAATTTTCATGCCATGAATTTCCAGAAAATAAAAGGGTTAGGGAAGCTACTAGTGAGTTCACTAAGTTTGCATCTATTTGGTGGAATGAATTGTGCCGCAATGAACAACACATACCTAGAACTTGGGATGCCTTGAAGAGAACTATGAGATGTAGATTTGTGCCTTCCTTCTACTCTCATGATTTGCTGGATAAATTACAATGTTTAAAACAAGGTAGAAACACTGTAGAATATTACTATCAAGAATTACAAATCGGTTGTCTACGTTGTGGGTTAGAAGAAACTGAAGAGGCTAAAATAGCTAGATTTTTTAGAGGGATTAACAGGGATATTCAAGATATTTTAGATTATAAGGAGTACAATTCTATTAACCATTTGTTCCATATTGCGTGTACAGCTGAACATGAAGTGCAGGGAAGACAGCCTCGCTCCCGAGGCTCTTTTGGAGTTTCTTTTGCAGGTAAACAGAATCAGGCGCAACTAGCCCATGCTGCCCCTGCCACTCCTAGCCGTCCCCCACACTCCTCCATCCGTGGGCAACTAGCGAGCACTACTCCCACATCCTGAGCCTCCGACGCAAGCAAATCAACTTCAAGTCAGTAAGCTAAGAGTTCTACTTCGGTTGCTTCCACTGGGAGAACGTGAGACATACAATGCCATCGCTGTAAAAGTTTTGGGCACATGATGAGAGATTGCCCAAATCAGTGAGCACTTCTTGTTAGAGAAGATGGTGAGTATACTTTAGCTAGTGATATTGATGAAGAGCATGCCTTGCTTGAAACTGACCCTGTGGGTGAGCAAGATGAATCTGAACTTGATGAAGAACGACTTGGAGCTGAAGCAAGTGATAAACTTTTGAGCATAATCGTGAAGCGTGTCCTTAGTGCTCAAGTGGAGCATGCTGAATAGAATCAATGCCACAATCTGTTTCAAACAAAGTTTGTGATCAATGAGCGTTCTTTTCATGTGATTATTGATCGAGGAAGTTGCAACAATTTGGCTAGCATTAATCATGTGATTATTGTAAGGAAGCTCCTAGGATCAAGTTAATTTGATATTTAATACCCCTAATTGGATGCGCCTCATCGTTAGCTTTCCAACGAGTACAAGAAGGTCGAAAACGGACATCGTACGCAAAAGTTATGCCCATTTTACTGAAGGTGTCTCGGAATCATATTTCTACTCAGACTTGAAACTGACTCGGGCTCAACTTGAAACTGCTATATCTTTTAAATCCGTGGGCTAAACTTGATGAATTTTTTTGTGGAAGCTTATGGCTATATGTAGAAGGTCTCCACCAATTTTCGCCGGTTTTGGGGAAAGTTTGACACACTTGTCAATTTTCAGGACGGAGGGTGCTCCTTTTTCTCTCCTTTCTCGTTTTTTTCCTCTGTTTTTTCTCTTTTTCTCTTCTATTTTTTCCCTTGAATGACCGAAACCAAATGATTAGGGTTTCCCCCTTTTGATTCTTGCTCCTTTCCAAAATGGTGGCGGATATTGTAGTATGCTGCGACAGAGAAGGCTTTTGCCACTATTGAGACGATGATTGCCGCGCAGGCATTTTGGCTGCTACGGCATTGATTGGCAGCAGATGTGGTTGCCGCGGCAGGGGAAGTGGCAGTGGTGGCGGTAGGAGCTAAGGTTGCCGCGGTAGAGAATATGGTTGCCGCGGCAGGCGTTTTGGCTGCTATGGCAGTGATTGGCAACAGATGTGGTTGCCTGTCAGACCCGGAATT
Organism: Dendrocalamus sinicus; assembly: GCA_036346575.1. Lineage (NCBI taxonomy): Eukaryota > Viridiplantae > Streptophyta > Magnoliopsida > Poales > Poaceae > Dendrocalamus > Dendrocalamus sinicus. The sequence continues at coordinate 15,909,664 of CM070656.1, read as the reverse complement.
TTCAATCCAGAATCTCCTGTGAAACCACTGCACTATTCCCTGAATCAGTAGATAGTGCCCACAGGTACATTGCTGCATCATTTCATACATCGCATGGACATTCACGACTTAGCCAATATTACATAACAGAGGTTTGAATTATGCCACGTCGGGCAATGAGTTTACATAAGGGCCGACCAGGCCAAATGTTTACAATACAAAAGTATGCCAGCGGAAGCAAAAGTTAGGTAGAACCAATAATCCACAAGCAGCGACTGGGGTAAAATGTGTGCCGTATGATTATTACCTAAGCTAAGGCAATAATTATAGGCACACTATACCTTAGTCTTACTACCTAGGACTCAAGAAAGCGCAAGAGACGCCCTAATTCTCCTCGTTGTTCCCTTCCTCTGCAGCGGGGGCGTCTTCATAAGCATAGTGATCCGGGGCTCCAGAATCTGGTTTGATAATGCGAGCGTGAGCACTCCGACCCCGTGCTCCGCGAGCCAATACACAGAATGCAATTAAGTAGTATGCAGGGCTAATCAAGAGAAGGCTGGGGTTATTTTGTTTTGCGTAGAGTGCTTTTGAATACAATTACTTAAAAATCTCTAAGACCTAGCATTTTTGGAACCAAAGTATAAGTGTGTATCAAAATGCTTTATTACTAGTGATCTAGAGACCATCCACCTTTACATGGCCTCCAAACCATATGCTATATCTTCAGCGTTATAGCCGCTTACATTACCACTGGGACGACGCCCAGGACAACAACACCTTTTAGGGCTTCCCACTGCCCTCCCTTTTACCATTTCATTTGCCAAGATTTTTGAAATAGAACTATATCTAGTTAAGTTCCCATGTCCGCCCTTGACCGTGGGCACGACTATTCGAATAGTTTTGACTCTGCAGAGTTTGCACACTTTACCCACAAGAGATAGTTTACTCGTTGCCCCCGCACAATTCCTTAGATGTGCAGTTGAGCAAACCATCACAATACCCATTCAAAGTACCTTGCCCCTTCCATCACCTCACCCCTATGAGCTTGGCCCGCTTGCGGCAGGTCTCATAGGTTGTGCGGGATGTTCTCCTTCTAAACGCCTAGCAGCTGGCTACCCACACTGCTAGCATGCCACAGCAGAACTTCACCCTCCGCGGATGCCCCATTCAAGCCGTCTCACAGACCGCCACTTGCACTACCTCACCTCCTCCACCTATGACGATGACTTTCAGGGTCTGGTAATTCTACTGAGCCAAATTGTACTTTACAGACTTGTGGTTGTACTTGTTATACAGGGGAGATCATGACAAGATTCAGTCCTTAAGATATCTGGGCGGTTCTACCACTATCCACACTCTCGTGCACCCCTGCACCATACCCCCGATCCATCCGCCCAGATAAATAAGCAGTTTGAGATTTTTGGGAGTATAAAATAACCATATCCAACATACACCAGTCATTACCACTATGACTGTCCCACCACATTTTCTCATGATTAAAATGATGCTTGGACATTCTTACGCCCATGAATATCTAAGCAATACTAAGCATGGCATATAATTACGGACTTACTTTCAAAAGGTTACCATTATAATTTATTTTTGCTAGGGCGACAAGGTTCTCAACTTTAAATGTTCCAATGGAGGCATAATATTAATCAAGTTAGATAATAGGCATTTAACTAGAATTATAAATTAAACATGCATTTTCATATAAATTACGGCATGCAATTTGATAATCTAAACAAAAGTAATTTGCAGAAAATGTGGGTTCAACATGATCAAAGTATTGACTCGCCTTGGTCACAGGGGGTGTTTTCTGGGTTGTCTGAAGCTTCTAGCGCTGCTGCTTCTGCCTCCTCCTCTTGTGCCTCGTAAGCTATTTTTAACGCGCGTGATAATTTGAATAAAAGGAAAAAGGCAATCAGCAATCCAACAAATATTTACCAAAAGACCCAAATAACTCCAACACCAAATTCCTAGTTTCATTTGTTTTGGTGCTATGGAAATCCCATTTTGAGTAACTAAAGTTTAATCATACTCATTTTAATATACTGCATTCTATAATTATATTTGGATGTCATGGCCTAAGCTATTGATAATATCTTATAGCCTATATTGTTAACAGTTTGTTTCTACCCCTTTTTGTTTGATAAGTTATTATTTTATGTGAGCAATCACTCTAATCACCCTACTACTAAACCCTTTCACTTGACAAAGAGGGTTGTAAATATTACTCAGGCTATACCTACATCTAAGTATTATCTTCTAACACATGATAAATATCCATGCTCAAAAGTCCCTAAATACCCTTAGTTTTAATATGTAGAGATTAATACACAAGGTTATATACAAGATGCTTGCTATTACATGTGCCATTTTAAATTACATTCAATCATTCATTCTATTTACTTGCTAAAAATTTAAACAAAGTTATTTATTATATATGCTCATATGTGCACTCATGGATATGTGTATATCTATAATTATACATGACATTTTATGGCACAGCTTTCTATCTATCCTTGCCACAGAACTAGCATGCACCCTCACGGTCGGCTGGGGTCATTGACGCACAGTAAAAAGGGCAAAAATAATTTCCCAAAAACCCACCCGGCGCGGCGGAGAAGGGATCGAACGCGCGCTGCCTGGTGCGTTTTTAACACCAACGCTGCTAGCCGGGAGGACTTCTCAACGTTGCTTACTTATACAGAGGGCTATTACCTCTTAAGGTATGCAGTAGTAGAGGCCGAGGCAGAAGAGTTCGGGACTGAGGATGGGCGGCGGTGCGGTCGACGGCGGGCTGCCGGAGGGTTGCGGGTGACGGGCGAAATGGATTGTCCTAACGCCGGGGATCCCGATGGTGGAGTCGGCGGCGGGCGGGGGTCACCGGAGTAGGGCCGGCGGCGTGCGATGGCGGCGGCCCAGGGAGGAGGTCGACGCCGGCGTCGTGCAGGCCGGGAGGGGCTCGGCCGAGGGTAGGATCAACTTCGGTGGAGTCCTAGGAAGTGAAGGACTACGGGTAGGCTACGCTAGCGCAAATTAATAAAAATTATGCCCGTAAACCAAGATCACTGCAGTTATAGATCACAGAATTACCACTAGACGTGCAGGTGCGGAATTGATGCAGCACGTCGGGGCAGAGTAGTCGTACTACGTCGATGCAAAGACGTCGGGCGAGTAGTCGTACTACTTCCTCGTCCTCGTCGCGGCGCCCAACGTACAACTCCTCTCTTGCGGTTCGTCCAAGCGCTACAGATGCAGCGCCGCCAAAAGGTATCCACACGTGCGGAGAAAGCGACGCACGCCAGATTACTAGATCGCGCGGCGCCCAGGGCGTGGGAGGGGTGGCGGCCAGGGTTTGAGGAGGTCACGAAATTCACCTTCTACCCTGTGCGCCCTAGCCCTCCTTTTATAGACGTCCTTATAATGGGCTTCAGCGAGTGGAGGCCCATTAGGACTCAATACCCACCCAACCGGATCCAATCCGAATTAGGCTTCACCCTTAAGTGTGTGACCCTATGGGTTCACGTATGTTTAGACATGACACGAGTTTACCTACTCGGTCAATAGTTGGTAGCGACCTCTAGCAAGACGTGCCAACTCCTAAACATACATAAAGATCATATCGAACGAACCATCACAACTTTATGTACATGCCAATCCCTTTGCCTCACGATATTTGGTCGAGCTCCAAGCTGACCACTCTTTCTCGATCCCGTGATCCGAATCCCTTACTAGGTTAACTCTTAACCTTAAGTAGCATGGCCATGCATTTCGGATCCGATCACTCGAGGACCAGAGATATCTCTCGGTAGAGAGGGCAAATCCCATCTCGATCGACCATGCCTCGCAGCATGCTTCATGACAAACCCGAAAGCTACCTTTATAACTACCCGATTCACGGAGCAGCGTTTGATAGCCCCTAAGTAGGTCGATTCACATCTCAAGTACATGCGACAATCTCAGGTCTAAGGACAAGGCGTACACATTGTGTAGAGAGAGAACCATAAGTATAATTGTTATGTCTCATGTTGGGTCGGTCCAACCCCATGTTCTAAACATGTGTCCACATTATTGGTTTGACATCTCCATGTCTATGACCTGTGAAACATGGTCATCAACCGATACATGTGCTAATCCATTATTCACGTGTGTCCACACATGAACTTCGACTAGGGACAACTTTAGAATAACCATACAAGTAAAGAGTTTCACAAACAAGTCACATACTTGTTAATCAATACAAAGGCAATATTCAAGGAACATTTATTAAATCATGGATACAACGAAATATCATCATCTCTATGATTGCCTCTAGGGCATATTTCCAACAGGAAGGCGTGGGAGGAAGTAATTGGACGGAGGTGGCGGGATGCGGCAGCGCGCCCGGTCGCCGGAGTTTGGGAAGAAGGGGGTTGCGGCGGCGATTTGGGAGGCGAAATCTCAATTCCTTTCTTCGGGAGGGAGCAGGTGAGGTGGGAAGTCCATGGAAGCCCTCAGTGGCTGTTATAACCGTGCGAGGAGGGCCGGCATCGGAATCATGCCCTTGCGATCCCATCCGAGAGCGGCGAGACCGATGGTGGGCAGGGCAGGGAAATCCCGCAGGGAGGATTTGGCATGATGGCAAGGGCGACGCGCGCGGTGTAGCAGAGAGGTTGAGCTGCGCGCGTGAGGGAATGGCTCGGCAGAGCGGGGAAGAAAAAGAGGGCTGGCGGCAGTGGGATGGAACCGGCATGGTGAGCAAGAAAACGAGGCGGTGGCAGCGCGGGGGAGAAAAAGAGAGCGGGGCAGAGCCTTGGCGCGGCGGACCAATGGGCAGAGGCAACGTCGTCCAGCGTTTCCGAGGTGGGGCGGAGGAAAGGAGGCGCGGAGGGAGGGGACGACATGGAGACAGCTCGGCCGCGCAACAGAAAGGGAAGGAAGGAGGATGAGAAACAGCGTGGGGGCGTGCTCGGGCAGAAGGAGTGGAAGGCGGCCGCGCGCTAAGAGAAGGAGAGCGGGAGTTGGGTGGTGGCTTGGTCCGCCCGACTCCCCAATATATAATATTTTTTTCTTTTGCTATCTCCATCACATTTATATGAACATATATACATATGCTCATGGGTTTATGTACATGTAATTGCACTCTTCATTTACTGGTTTATTTCCCTTATGTGCCTTTTCCATGTAGCCCAAGGTTGTGTGTGCGTACATATATATATAATCATATGTTGCCCCATTTTATTTTACTTGCCACCTTGCCACTCATACTCTTATTTTTGTAGATGACATTTTATGCTTAATTACATTTCTCTCCTTACATTTTATGGATCATCTTTTCAGATTCTTAATTTAGATTTTCAAATCTCTACTATTCAAACCTATATGTTTCTTTTTGGATCCTTTTAACTCTTAAATCCTTTTGCCAAATTTTAGGAAAACATTCTAACTCCAAATGCAAATGGAAATACACTGCAAAATTAATTCAAAAGCTTTATACATTTCTGATTTAAATTTCAAGATGTTACAATGCCACGGCAGGGGATGTGGCAGCGGCGACGGCAAGAGCTGAGGTTGCTACGGCAGGTAGAGCATGCATTTTTGGTGCCACGGCAGCAATGGCAAGCCGTTTTAGGTGCCGCAGTAGGAAGAGGATCAAGGAAGATTGATGACCTACGGCAAGAAGATAAACACAATAGATGCAACTAGACAAAGATCAATTAGGCACTAACTAGACTAGAAATCAGCAACTAAACACAACGATACAACCAAAAATTCAACAAGCCAAATATCGAAAAGAAAATTACAAGGCACAGATTGGTTTTGGACAGGATGAACAAACCCTAATAATTTTTTTTCATGGCTTTTGTGGATTGTAGGTAAAGAAAATTCTCACTGATCATCCTTAAGCTCTGATACCACCTGATGAGACAATGGGGTCCCGATCTTTCGATAGAATGATAACTTCGATTTGGAGGAGAACGACTTTGACGATGCAAGCTTCTAACCAGCCACGACTAGAACACCAAGCAATCACTAAACCGCACTCCAAGTTGTTATCAATCGTGCCAAGAATGCGGTTGACCTGACCACGAAGGTCTATTCCTGCAATCAATGAAGAACAAGTAAAAACAAAGTAACAAGCAATCTGAATTGCAAATATATGAATTGAGTTCAAAAAGTTGGGATTTTGTTTGCTTAGTTTCTCCATTGTGAAAACTCTTGTTCTTCACTTGTGTCGACTAGACCAACCGTAAAGAATCTCTATGGAATCCCACCTTTTTGAACTCAATTCATATATTAGCAATTTAGATTGCTTCTTACTTTGTTCTTGTTTGTTCTTTGATTGCTTGCAGGAAAAATAAACATTCGTGGTCAGGTCAACCATGTTCTTGGCACGGTTGATAACAACTTGGAGTGTGGTTTAGTAATTGCTTGGTGTTCTGGTCATGACTGGTTAGAAGCTTGCATTGTCAAAGTCGTTCTCCTCTAAATTGAAGTTATCATCCTATCAGAAGATCAGGACCCCATTGTCTCATCACTTGGAATACTCTTTCTTGAATTTATTATATCCCACTTCCTTGATCACTGCGTAGCCCTCGTGGTAGCAAGCGAAGGTCCTCCAAATCTCATAAATAGATATCAAGTGAGATACTTTATCAAACTCAAATCTACCAAGCTGCTGAATCAAGAAGTTGTGTGCCTTCACATTTGTAGTATTTGTTGGTGTGATTTGGTCATCGGCAGGTACAACATAAGGTCTCTTAACTTTTTTCCAAATGAATTGCTCTTGGGTTGAATGTAGACTATCATCCGAGTCTTCCAATATAGATAGTCAACACCCTCAAATTGAGGTGGCGTGTGGAATACTGATCTGGTGCCATTGCTCTTAGACCGGTTAAGATCTATCAAAAAGAGATAATCACACTCTGATACCACTTGTAGGACCTGATATAGCAATCAGAGGGGGTGAATGATGCCTTCAAATTCAATATCCCCAGATAGTATTCCAAAACCTTCACTCTATTAGTTACTGGTAGCTAGGAAGATCATATTAGCTCACCAACAAAGAACTCACCAAAGCGCGGAAGTAAAAGGGAGTTCAACTTCATAGGACTGGTCAGACTGCTATGGAGAGAGCGGTTCGATAGGCCTAGAGCTAATGGTCTAATTGCCTAGTAAAGCTAGTCTGACCGGCCATCGATTTGACTATCGGCGGTTGGCGCCTTGACCGCTCTCCTGATCCAGACCTAAAAATCATCCCGAGCCAAAAACCAAAAGGACACAATTCTCAAAATACAAGTCCAAATGACTTGAGACTTTGCACACACATTTCCAAGGATCTCAGGAACCTTATCCAATCAAGGATCATATGGATCTTGGCCAGAGTTCCAACCTTTCCTTAAGACAAGCAAGGTTACACCAAAACCGGGCAAAACTCAACAACTTGAGATAAGACTTGCTCGTGGGTTTGATATGGCCAAGATGAATCTAGATATATTCCCATAAGTGACAACAAGTAAGAGCACCCAAAAATTCATGATCATAACCTTAGGAATATGATTTTACTAGAAGGGCTCCAAACCAAACCAAACCAGGTAACCTCTCATGATCTTGCTACATTTGGTTCCTAGATGGATGTAATATGATTCTCATAAGGCATCTCCATCACTTACACCTCCTTGGAACATAGCAAGACCAAGAGAGAAGAGAGGGGGCAAAAACTCTAACCAAAACAAGTGTAAAATCAACGAAATCAAGGATACACCATGTAGGATAAAAAAGATTGATATATTGCAACTTGTAGATATTTGATTTACAATCACTCCAGCATGGAAGATAGAACTCTCTCTCCCAAGAGCATACACCCCACAAGTCTCCCGTCCAAAGAAGCTTCTCTCTCAAACCATAGAAGAGATGGTTGGTTGCTTTCCTTTGTTTCCTTACAAACCCTAGACACCAACCTCTCACACACATATAGATGAAGCAATAAGCCCACATCTAACCCTAATAGATAAGATCCATGAGCACAACTGAGAAAAACCATTAACCCACACACTTTGGGTTTACACTCACATATGACTTATGCACGTTTTCAAAACACATAAGCCCAACCCGCTAGGAAGTAAGTTTCCATCCACTTGGCCTCCTCAGTGCCTCCTTGACCTAAACCACTCTCCAAATGCCCTCTAATCACCATGGTTTTGGTCCCTTCGCTGTTTTGGTATTTTGGCTTCTTCGCCAAAACACCATCACTTTGATCGTGTGCCTCACCTCTTCCCTGAGCCTAGTTTATGGTCATATCCTCCTTTGCAGGCAATCCCTGTGCTTGCAATATATAGGTTCACCAATGGCTCATGCATCGACACGTCTCTCCATGTTGGTTCCCCCCAACCACGCCTCACTTATACCAACTGCACCACTCATTGAACTGTTCTTCAAACTTCCCTTCAATATCTCTTATCTTTCCTTGTGCCTCACTTGAGCTCAACCATCTCATCCGGCTTCCTTGATTGTACTTCAGCCCACCCCCAAGCCTAGTCCCAATCTATGCCGTCAACCATTGTTGCCTCCATCATATTTGCGATTGCTGTAAAGCAATTCAACAAAAGTGTTCTCCATTACTTAAATAAATAATACCGTTGTTGTAACAAAAGCATTTTTCTTGTAATTATATGTACCTGATCAATTTATTTTGTGTCCAAGAGAGAGTAAGCAAATGATGTATAGTATACGTACTACTTATAGGCATTAAATAGGGAGACACATATCGCTTCAGCATGTGCTTGAACAGAGTGGATGCTTACTATAACAATTGCAACAATTTACTAAGCATGCAAGTAAAGTTATTAGGTTTTTATTATCCACATGCAAGGACTCACATGGCAAAGGAGATCACATCCAAGCATTTACACCAAGCAATTTACTATTTTCCATCTATCTCTAGTCTACTCACTAACTTGTTAAGTACATAAATTCATAAATCTAGAGAGACACAGTCCTTAATGAATTTCTCCTTGCTTACCTTGCTTAGCTTTAGTCAAAAATTATCATAAGAAAACTCCTCATTATCATTATCCATGGCCATTCCGCACATGCCATAAGGCTCATTCTCCTCCTTAGGCTCCAAAAGCTTTGCATCCCTATCACTAGGACAACACCATGAAAAGTGGCCAGAGGCATGCATAAATCACAAGTGTCATGACTTGCCCATTTGCACCGTCTCACAATTCGATTAAGGAACTCAAGATCACCAGCCTCATAAAGGTCAACGGCCAAAGCACCACGATAAGATGCAAAGAAAAGCTCACACGACCTCACACAATCCTCTATGCTCATGACCAGTTAATATCATTCAAAGAGCAAATCTTACTCTGATACCAATTGTAGGACCAAGAACAATGACTAGGTGTGAATAGGAGCCAACAAAATTAACGTTTTTTTCCAAATCTTTTCTTTAAAACAAAAGACTATGGTTCTCGCACTCCAATAGCTATAAGGAGTTATGAAGAACAAAGCCTAAGGACTCATAAGGACATCTACAAAAAAAAACTGAGCCAAATGGATCAAGACGTGTCCACGCGGTCTGACCAAAGTGCAAAGGGCTGTTTGACATGCTTTGGGCGGTATGATTGCTCCTAAGGGTGGTGTGATCGGCCCAGGGGCAGTGTGACTGCTCTTAGGGCGGTTGGATTGATTCCTCACGCTAGAGCTAAAAATCAACATACATTCAAATATGAAAATATATATAACTTTTGATCTACTCGTCGAAATCACTTAAAACTTTGCACATACCTTCTGTAGAATGTCAGAAACTTATTCTAATCAAAGATCAAGAAGATCATTGCCAAGGTTTCAATCTTTTTTCATTTAAAGGATGGTTACATTAAAATCGAACAAAACATAAGAACTTGAATCTAGACTTGCTCATGGCCGGGTAGAGGATGGTCAAGATGATCTTGAATCTACTCACACATCCAACAAACTTAACAACAATAAGAACCCAAGACAAAAGTATTCAAGATCAAAACCCTTAAAATAACCTTTTTTTAATTAAAACCGGACAATTACAAGGAGAAGAGGACATTCGCACGGCACCCGGACGTTGTGAGATTGGCCCATCGCTTGGTTGTCCAGAGAAATGCCGAAATTACGTGGACATGGCCCGTTTAACTGGAGATACGCTAAACACCGTTCAAGGCTAAGTCTACGCGTGGATCGGCTCGCCTCGCCTTATCTCTAAAATACTATCTCTATTGTGCAATATAAGTCCGACACTTATATCTAGGAACCACATTATTTAATTAATATTTAATAAAATTGACCATAGTTGATTCTATTAAATAGACATAGCATTACTCTTTTTATTAAAAATAAATATCATCTAATTTTATTAAATATTATTTAAGTAATATACCTTCTAACTATGCGTGTCAAAATTATATCGCAGAGCAGAATGAGTAATACCCAGCACTTTCGTCTCTCTGAAAAAGAAGGAAAATACAATACCCAGTACTTCCCCTCCCTTGCATTCTATCCCTTTTTTTTCTCTTAAACACACGCGCGACATCGCCGTACTGGTGGGGGGCACGAGGCGTGGGGCGCCTTTTTAGTTTGATCCTAGCCGAAATCGACGACTGAGTCATATGGACGCCTGTGACCAGTCTATCTAGCCAAGCAGGCACGCCCTAATTAATATACTACTGCCTAATTAGTCTTATATCCATATACTTCCTCCTTTATACGTTGTTTTAGAAAGCGCTCAGTATTCTTTCAAAAGTTTAAATGTAATATAAAAAATTGGATTTGCCATCAAATATACTTTCCTCCCAATAATTTTTATTAATATGTATTTTTAAAATGTAATCAACTACTTCCTCTGGTCAAACAAAAGTTACCTTTTCTAAATAGATATAGTTAAACTTTCTAAATTTTGTTTACCTATACCTTTATGTATGTTTTTATTAGACATATAAAAATAATATGTGTTGATTTGTTAAAAAATATTTTTATAATATTGCAACTTTGTTATTTTATAAATAAATATGTTATAACAGAGTCAAAATTATATTTGAAGGACCGTGATATACCTTTGTTGGCCAGAGCGAACATGTATGTTGGATACCTGTCGACGTCAGAAATATCTAGAAAAATGAGCGGAGATGGTGAAAACGATATCTTGACTCTTCTCGACTCGTGACAGCGTAAAAGCTGCCCCCTGGTAATTAATAACTGATGGTCATGCAAACTTTTTCTGCTCGCACGGACATTCCTGTCAATAACTGGTCAGTGGCCATTGGTCAGCTAAGCCAACATAAAAAATATTAGCTGGATGGAAAGCCTATACTGCACGCTAACAATCACTACATGCTGCTGAGATCAGGCACTTCACTCTCATGAATTAAATTCGTGTCGATCGGCCAACATGTGTTGCATTATACGATGAACAAAAAAGAGCCAATGAATAATCTACATCTTCTTATTCTACTGCTACTAACATCTTTACGAAGGCGGAATAGAATTCATACACGTAAAGATTCTATTGATAGCCACATGTACATATCATATCGTAATAAGTTGAACCAACTATGGCAAAGATAATCTCCTATGGTGGGGTGGAATCAGCTGGTCATACATTCGGTCGTGGACACCGGTGATTGTTCATAGACATCTAGTCATGGACGCTCGGTTGTGTGCATGCTGTTCTGCACTGTCCACTCCAACCACCCTCCTCCCGGCCCTGCGCAGTTGGAGCGGGAGCAGGGTAGACCTGCAGGCTGGAGAAGAATTCAGAGAAGATGTCCATCGACTGGCCTTTGGTGATAATGTCAGTGTACTACGAAGAAGTGGGGATATGTAGAACTCGAACATCGCCAAGAGTAACCCATTCACACGCGAAGTCAAGACCAATATCAACATGTTTGGTATGATGGTGTTGCACGGGGTTGGTGGAAAGATAGACGGCGCTGATGTTATCGTAATAGACGATTGTAGCCTGACGAAGAGGATGGGGTAGTTCGGTAAGAAGTTGGTAGAGCCAGCAAGCCTCGGCCACAGCGTTGGCCACCGCTCGGTACTCCACTTCGGGACTAGAGCGGGATACTGTGTGCTAACTCTTTTAGGACCAAGACATAAGATTGTCACTGAGGAAGATGCCATAGCCGGAAGTAGACCTGCGGGTGTCTAGGCAGTCGGCCCAATTGGCATCGGTTACGGGTGCAATCGGAGTGGATACGGTCGATAACCGCTCATCCTATATCCTATACCATGTTTTTTTGGAGTCCGAGTCGGACGCGGATAGTGCCGGATACGAATATGAATGCGGATAGTATTGGTCACGTATACAGAATGAATATGAACCGAATTCGATACGGTAACTATACTTCATCAGATAACACGCGAAAACAAAGATCACATATTTCAGTGTATGAATATAGATTATGGTGCCTGCCCTTGACCTTCGGCATATGAGTGCATATATCACATACATATCATATCATATTGAAAGATTATGGATATGAGCATATATTGACAACATTGCGAACACTGTGAGCAGATTTTTATGGCTCAGTTTCTATTTTAATTCTTAATGGGTTTCTACCATCTACATGCAACTAACAAATTAATTAATTATTTAAGCTTGTATCAGAATGATTTAAATGATAGTATATCAATTCAATCGGTACATGCTAAATTTTAATCTACTTACGACATGTAATTTTTTTTAATAATCATAATAATTATTAATGGGTTTCTATAGTTTAAATGAGACTAACAAAATTATCTAGGTATTTAAGCATGCACCGAAATGATCTTAGACAACAGTACATGAATGTAAGCTGTACGCATACAAGTTTTAGCCCATGAATAGTACTTAATTTATTTTTAATAGCTATGAATATTTCCTAGCGGAGTTTTACAATTTAATCTGATTAATAGAAATTTTATCGAGTAATTTAAACACGCAACGGAATACTCCGTATTAACTCACAAATAGAATTTACTCGCGTGTGCTTTTTCTCTCTCCTTTCTAATCTCTCTCCTACTGTTTATCTTCTATTTGGCCAAATGTCCCAAGATACTCATTCTTTCTTTATTTCTTCCTCTCTCTCTCCTCCTTTCCTTTTTTTTCTTCCCAACCGGCCAAATACCCATTCACTGCTTGCTCTTCTTCCTCCTTATCTCCTTCCCCAACCCACATCTCTCTTTCCAATTTCTTGCTCTATCCATTTCTCTGGCTCTTGCTCCACTTGATGCCAACTCCATTTGGCTCCACCGGTCTCTAGCACCGGCCTGGCTCCCCTGCGCCGCCTCTAGCTCAATCTTCTGTTCGTTGTTGCCATGTCCAGATGGGGAGAAGAGGAATAGGGTAGGAGAGGAGGAGAGAAGGTAGGAAGAAGATGACGCCAGAGCAGGAGGGGGGAGGGAGCTCAAGCCAGAGGCCAGAGGGGGGAGCTCGCGCCATCGCGGACGTCGGAGGGGGAAGCTCATCAGCTCGCACTAGAGGCTGGGGAGAGCTTGCGCAGGTGCAGTCGATGTCGCTGCACAGATGGAGGGAGGCGCCCGCCAGTCGCCACCTTTCCCCAATGCCTTGGCGGCATGGCCCGTGGGGAGTGGGGGACTGGGAAGTGGAGTCTGCTTGCGCAGTGCTATGTCTCAGTCTCAATGGGCCAGCGGTTGGGCCATGAGGCATTGAGAAGACAGGTTGGGCTTGGGAACTGGGGATTAGGGGGTCTCTTCGAATATTATTGATTCCATTTACCAGATATTACTGAATATATTTCTGGATATTCTCCTATCCGTTGGAAACTGCTCTCCTAATTCCGATACTGATTCCAAAAAATACTATCTGATACTAACACCATATCTAATAAAATCTGTGGGTTACCGATTTTCTGCTCGAATACTATCCGAAGCTGTTCGGTCGGATAGTCGGGAGGCATCCACTCCGACTGCGCTCCTAGCATCAGTGTAGGCAGTGAGCGTGTTAGGTGAGAAATGATGCAGCTGGAGACCATGATCAATGGTTCCTTTGAGGTAATGGAGAATCCGTCTTATTAGATTGAGGTGGGGCGCACACAAATCATGCATATGAAGACATATCTGTTGAGCCGCATATACAACATCTGGGCAGGTGAAAGTTATGTGTTGTAGGGGTGGCCCCCACCTAAGCTCAGCTGGCATGTTAGAAGGTTGTAAGGCCCAAAATAGGACATGTGTAATGACGTAAATACCCCTGAGAGGGATACTTGGGTGTAAGGGTATAATTGTAAAGCACTCCCCATGTGGATATATATATATGCGATACAGGCCATAGGGGAACCCTAAGCATTGCTCACCTAACTCTCCACTACCACACCTCTCTCTCTCTTTGGTTTGTAACCACAACAGGTGGTGCCGGTTGCGTTTCCGTTCGTGGGGGAGGTGGCCCCCTCACCTCCCCCACGATTGGAAACGCAACTGGCAAGAGCCTAGCGGTTCGACTCCCCACGATCGGGAAGCGTAACCGCTAAAAGCTGGGGGCGCGCAATGGCAGGCGGCCAGACAGCGCATGACGCGCCAGTAGCATCCTGCCACGCGTCCCACCTCTCTCGGGAAGGGGCGCGTGACCGTGGTCGTGCGACCGCTGACAGCCCACGACGCACCAATCGAGTTCCGCCGCGTGTACCTTCCCATCGGGACAGCGCGTACGGCTGCAGCAGCCTGCCCCTGACACTTCGGGAGTCGGCGCGATTCTCGCTGCCGTTCAGACGTCATCTCCGGACCACGAGGCTGCCTGGCCATGTCGACGCCAGATCAGGCGAAGACCCCCACTCAACTCCCCGGCGCCACGCACGCGAGCCTCGCCTGTCTCACGCCCAGGGGTGTCCGCGGCATGAGCCTGTCTGCGCGTCGACTTCTACCCCGACACCTAGGGGCCCCACGGCCAAGGACGGCTCCGGCAACTTGTTCGTCGCCATACCCTCGGCACAGGGCAGAGACTACACCAAATAATCAAGCTCCATTCAACAACACAGAAGGCTCCATTCAACAACACACAGGTCCACAGGTCGTGGGGACAGAGGGGGCCAAATGGCTCGGCAACATGGCTTCGGCATGTTAAGCCCTTCACCATGAGAGGCTCCTGTTGTAGGGGTGAGTTGTAAGGCCCAAAAATGGGACATGTGTAATGATGTAAATACCCCTGAGAGGGATACTTGGGTGTAAGAGTATAATTGTAAAGCACTCCCTATGTGGATATATATATATATATATATATATGTGTGTGTGTGTGTGTGTGTGTGTGTGTGTGATACAGGCCATGGAGAAAACCCTAAGCATTGCTCACCTAACTCTCCACTACCACACCTCTCTCTCTCTGTTTGGTTTGTAACCACAATATTATGTATTGAAGCGCACCGGCCAGGGTGTGGTACTCCATGGGGTTGACAACGGGTGCACCGCTAGACGCCAGTACCTTGGAGTATGTGTCAATGGGCGTGCTGCAGGGATTGTAATCACAATGCCGTTTCAGTCGAGGACATCTAAGATGTATTGCCGTTGAGAAAGGAACATCCCATGGGGATGCATGTAACAGAAACACCGAGAAAGTAATGGAGCTCACCGAGATCCTTGAGCGAGAACCCGTGGTGCAGGGCAGCAATAATCCAACGAAGAATACTCATGGATGAGCTAGTAAGAACTATGTCATCGACATAGAGTAAAAGGTAAGTAACATGAGAATCTTGGGAGAGAGTAAATAGGGAGGGGTCAACCTTAGATCCAACAAAACCGAGCGAGAGAAAGTGCGAAGCAAACCGGTTGAACCCTGAACGTGGGGCTTGCTTGAGACCATACAACGATTTGTTGAGGTGACAGACATGTTTAGGCCGGGAGATATCAGTGGAGCCGGAGGGTTGTTGGCAATACACTATGTCAAAAAGAGTGCCAAGAAGGAAAGCATTATTGACATCCAACAGGTGAACCGCCCAGTTGTGAGAGAGAGCAACTGAAAGGATGGTGCATCTAGCATCTAGCTTAACAACTGGACTAGAAGTCTCATCATAATTGACTCTCGATTACTGAGAAAAGCCACAGAGCACCCAACGCACTTTATACCGATCGAGAAAGCCATCAGGCTTAAGCTTGTGGCGGAAGACCTGTTTTCCCAACACGACATTGAAGCCAGGAGGTTGAGGAACAAGATCCCTTGTGTGGTTGGATTGGAGAGTTGAGAATTCATCGAACATGGTGGAGTACCAATTGGCATCCGTTAAGGCAACACGATAGCTCTTGGGAATGGGAGAAAGTGTTCAGCATGGAGGTTGAGTGTAACATCCCATTTTTGGGAATTCAAAGTGCTTGAAATAAAAATTTTAAAGTTGAATTCAAATCAAAATTCAAACTCAAAAAACCAAACCAAATTTCAAAACTCCAAAAGCCTAAATCTTAGGCTAAGCCCCACCCATTCTCTCCCCTCCCTTAACCTTGGCCTGGCCCACGCCGCCCCATGCTGCCCCTCCCCTGCGCTGTGCATGCTCTTGACATGCCCTGTGTGCACTCAGTGCACGCGAGTGTTGCACTGTGTGTTACTGTAGTGTAAGGCCACCCATCCCTATGCGCCAGCAATGCTCGCCGTGACGTGCCGACCTTGCCTAGCCCTCATCTTCCTCTCCCTCTCCCTCTCCCTCTTCTCCCTGTTGCACCACATGCCTTCCCCCACCATTTGCCACGTTCGCCATGTCCTCCCTGTGCCCATGTCTGGTGGCTTGACCCTTGTGTCCATGCTATCTCGTCGCATTGACTCCCTACGTGTGTGCCCGCACCTTGCACTGGGTTCACCCTCCTTACATGCCCTATGTCGACCACTGGCGTCGTTGCTCTTGACTTCTACCCACATTAATGCTGCCCAATAGCCACCTCCCCTCTCTTCGACTATAAAGCCTCTGAGTCATCTCCCGTTGCCCTCAATTGCTTCCCCACCACTCCAATCACGATAGAACTCCTCCCGCCCCTTTTCTTCCTTGGCTCTAGCCAACTCCTCGCTGTTAGCACCATCCTTAGTTCTTCATGCCTCCATCCAATTCCAATTGATAGGAGCATCGCATGGAAGCCTCGATGCCATCACAGACGACATCAACCTCCCCCACCCCCTTCGGCGAGCTACCCTTACAACCCTCCTCTCTGCCACAATTGCCCACACCACAAACCTGCTCCATGCTTCCCTGAGCCCTGCCATCACCTTTGGAGAGTTCCCCTCAGCCTCGAGATGCTCCCCTAGCACATAATTGGATTTTGGTATCATAACTCGCAATGGTGCCATGTGCCTATGCACCGCCACTGCTTGGCTCACCGCCGGTCACCTCATGCTCCAAATTAAGCCTCGCCGCCTCACCTGTAGGTGCAATACAGCATGGGCAATCCATTTTTTCCCTCCCCTCTGGCTGCCGGTGTCCCTCTTGCCGGTGACGAGTTGCGCGTTGCTCGGGAGGAGGATGACGATACTATTCACCTGCCATTAGTCTAAATTGCATAATTAATTAGTGGTAACAATTGTAGTTAGTTCTGTTGATCCCTCACTGACGTGTGGGCCCCCTTTCATTAAGTTAACTATTAACTCTACGACATGTGGACCCTGCACATTTAAAAATCCTTTAAAACCAGTTGATTGAAGAAGAGCCACTAATAAGTGGGCCTCATTTCACTGTGTTCCATGGTGATTGGTCCAATCTATCAGCCTCTAAGCCTTTTTCTTTAAGAAATTATTTTAAAAATTAGTTGGCACCATCTGTCAGCCTCAGTAGCCTTTGTCAGTACAGAAATAATTCAAAATAAATTTAATTCTAATAGACCCCACATGTCAGTGAGAAAGAATCTCTCTCTATTTATTTTGGGATTTAATCCTAATTTAAACTTTAAAAAGCATGTTCTCACTCATTTGAACTCCAAATTTAATGAAACTTGTTTCTAAATTCAAGACCTAACTATTGGCAGAAAAATTACCCAATTGGAGTTCATTTGAATTTTTATTTGTATTTATTTGTTTGTTCATGTATGTATTTGTTTTTTATTGCCATCGACTGAGTAGAGTAATACCCTCTTTTGATGTGGTTATCCCTGTACCTTTCTCACCTTAGAATTCCCTTATCTCAATATTGAGATTATTATGCTAGTTGTTAACTTTAGAATGGTAGTAACTATTTAGACAAGCTATTCGGTCACTATAACTCTTGGGTGGAAAAATTTATATCATATGCTTTAATTATTTTATTGTGATAACTTTGTGGAAATAGCTATTGCTGCTATTTTTAAAGAAAAATAAAATGGTAAAGATGATTTTAGACTTGGGCAGATGGTGAGCTTTTGGGCGAGTATATATTTAGCACGTGATCTTGAATTGTGAAGGTGTCACCCTAGTCAACTAAGGACTGACGCTTATGATTATCCAAACTAAGCACTACCGTACAACCACAAGTCTAAATAGGTACAACATGGCTACTTAATTTGCAATAGCTTAGCTTAGAATCTGCCAGCGGTATGAATGTGTGTCCGGTAGATAGTTATCCCACATATTACCAAAGGGGGCTTTTAATTGGGTGGATTTAACCCTTTAGTGATGAAATGGGTGGAGTCTAGTTGAGTTAGTGCATTGTAAAGGCCGTGTGATAATTACTTTGTCATATGCAAGGAAGCGTGTAGTTGCCGACACTATAAGTTGATTATCTCTTGTGGATAAAGTTGTATAACCTTTATAAAATGTAAAAACTATTTGGATAGTAGTGTCCATAGTCAAGGGCGGGCAATGTGTGCTTTCATATGGTAGATATTTGGTTTTAGTTTCAATGTAAAAGTTTTAGAAACTTGGGAGTGGTTGGAACCCTCAGGAGTGTGTTCTGGCGGATGGAGCCAATGTGGGTCGATGGAACCCTAGTTCTTGAATCTTAGCGGTTAGAGCCTGTCTACTAGTGTAGGTGGTTGGAATCTTCACTAGAAAATTTATGTTAGTTTCATTTGTTGTAATTACTTTGTTAAATTGATGCTTTAAAATTTTATAGTGGTAATTGAAATAAAATGCTGCTTTGTGCGAAAGAAGTATATTATCGTTTCTTTGTTAAGGCTTGCATATAATTGTATCTTTTCCGAGACTTGCGGAGTACTTTATGTACTCACCTTGCAATCGACAAATCATCTCAGAGGAGTGTGAAGACGCTGAAGGAGAGTACGACTACTTCATGTGCAGTTTTAACAAAGGCTTTCCAGTGGTCTAGGCTATGCTTCCTCAGTCAATTGCCTATGGTAAATTATTGGGCTATCTTTAGAATTTATTTTCTTTTACTACTGCTTTGACTTTGGTATTTCAGTGAGGTTTTGTATCCTCTTTGGTACTAAGTGGATTTAATGCCGATACTCTATTATTGTAGTACATTGTCTTTGGTTATATAATCGTCCCTGTTTGACTATATGTACTAGTTTTGACCTGGGACAAGTGTGGGAATACAAAGAGGGTTCAGATTCGGAAATCCGGTCCCGACACAGTCATCGTCAACATCATCATCACTTTTTTCATAAGCATGAGAGCAATATAAAATAGGTATTGTCATATGAATAATCAAGGCAAATATTCATTTAACCACAATTTCAAGCACTCAAAAACTATTCTACAAGGCACTTTCCTTATTATTTGCAATGGCCGGTTTGATTAGGAGATGACAACGCACCCGACACTACTCCTCCTACAGTAATTTCTCAATCTCAATTCAAGCCAAAGCAATACAAGACAAAACTTATTCGACAACACTCATACATGCTCCCAAAATCCATAATTTTCTACCTTTACCGGATAGTCAACCCTGATGTTCCGGTACTAAAAATATTATAACTTTCAACTCACAAGTCCTATCATACCAAATCTTACAATTATGGAATCTACAAAACTTTTTCCACAATTTCTTAGTTAGCCACAAGTCCTAATTAAATAATTTAACCCCATATTTTTAACTCGGAAGACAGATCTATCATCTTTTGGATAGCAGACTTAATAATTTCATATCTTTTAATCTACACATGCAAATACATTGAACTATGACATTTTCAGAATCTGCAGGAAATTATCTACCACTTTGTAGTTAGGCCCAGAATTCAATTCTGCTATTATCCTAGTCAAATCAATAATTTCCCATGTTTGTGTCCAACACAACTGGTTTCTGGAGAGCAGTTTTCCTAAACTCATAACTTCTATTCCACCCAACTAAAATTCGTGTTGTTGGACTCACTGAAATCCTTAGACAATTGCCCACCTTTTTCATGTAGATCAATAATACTAATTAGTCCATTTAATATTTTTAATCTACAGTTTAACCCGCTGCTGTCAAATGTCGACTGATCTCCAAACAGCATCCTTACAAAATTCATAACTCCTAATTTAGCCCATCGATTGACGTGATTAAAAATTCTATGGAAAGATAATGAAATTATCTAAACTATATAGTAGATGACTTTCTCAAATTTAGCCTACAAGATACCCAAAATAATAGTTACACATTATTGCAGACAAATAAATCTACTAATCGAAATCCACGAAAACTTGTGAATACTCTCTCTAATTCTAACTCTAATCTCTAGAAAATTTAGCAAAATAAAAAGAAAATATTTAGATCATTACCTTGATGAGATATGCCAAAATTACGATCCTTCCCATAATTTCTTCCTTTTTTCTTTCTCATTTCCATTCTTTTTTTCTTACTCACAGCCTTGTTTCTCTCACTAGGTCGCGCAGTAAAGCGAGTTTCGCTCTCCAATGGTTATAACTAGCAACTAACTATAAGACTTCCACATCATTTATATAGTACACACTAAAGCTAGCATTCTAAAGAACTATCTATAAGGATAGCTATTTGATACTTACATGCACACACAGAATTTATAGAGGCTGTCTAGGTTGGCGTTATAGACTAGTGCTTAAGGAAGAGCTGGCTCGATTTTTTTTTGCATACTCTCTTTCCTCCATATAGAATATATGTGAATGTGTATATGCATATAGCTAGCTGACTCAGATACCCTTTCCTTTGGTACCGTAGCTCCTCTCTCCACCTTTAGTTGCGGTAGCTCCCTAGGCACTGTAGCTACTGAACCGACCGTACTAGCACCGGCAGCGCAGCTGCGCAGGCATGCCTGCAGCGGGTGAACGTGGCGCCGAGTGACTGGCACAAGCGGCGACGAAAAAAAACAATGCGTGAGCAGGGGAGAATTTCTGGTGGCGCCTAGGCAGACGGCGCACGGAAATAAAAATAAAGTGGCTAGGATTTTTAGGAATTTCTCTCCTCACGTCTTCTTTTATTCTGACATAATTTGGAATCTATTTCTAATTCCTCATACGACTCGTCCTTGTTCTAGAGAACCAAACTCCTTAGAAAAGGTTAAAAATACCCTATTTTCACATATCTCTTTTTCTCTAATTACGTGCAGATCCTCGAGAAGGTTATTTTTGGAATATTCAGCCAAGCTTCGCAACCACGTTCGCTATTTCTAGCTACCTACCAGTTGTGTCATGCACTGTTCTTTATCCTCATGCCAGCTCTGACTTCGCTATATCGTTACCGCCATCTTCCACTCAGACTCCACCTCTCCATACATAAACAAGGGCATTGACCCTTGTTTTTCACACCCTGAGCTGCTCCACACCTAGCCAAGCCCTAGCAGTCGCCTGAAGTAGCCCCATCTCGTTGAATCTAAGCTCAAAGTCGTCGCCCCACTGTTGAGCTCCGTTGTGGAATTCCACCGTCGCCGACCCCACGGTTGAGTTCACCTCACCAAGTTCTACCTCTCTGTCACCTTTTCCGAGCCTTGAAGCCCGCCAGCTCTAGGTCGCCACCGAGTACCATAGCCCCGCCACTACTCTTAGCTCACCGTCGGTTGCATCCGTTTGCCACTGACTGCAGCGTCCTCATCGATGAATTTGTTGTTGCCTATTGGTCTAGATCTGCCAGTTTGCTTCGCCAGAAACCTTGTTGTTCATCGTCACTGCCATTCGCTAGAGTTGCGTTGCTGTTAGTCGGGGCCTCACCTTCGACCCTTGGTCCCTGAGCACCGCCACCAACGTCATCATCCACGCCATTGTCTAGTCAACAGCCGTGTCAACACCACCTCAGTGTAGATGCTTGCATGTCTGCCATGTGTCTGCTAGTGTTAGCCTAGCCTAGACCGGTTCGGTGGACCAAGTTCATCGTGGACCGTGTCTATGACATGTGGGTCCAACATGTCAATCTCCGTTGATTTTAGAAATTTCTAAAAAGGAAAATATTCCAGAGTATTCCATGGGTCCCACCTGTCATTCTCCTAAATTCTTTCCTCTTTTTGTTTTTTGGATTTTCTCAACTTATCCAACATCCAGGAGCTCATTCTCTCTCATACGAACTATGATTGAAGCCTGTTCAAGTCTCTAAATTCATATAAAACCAATTCCTATTTTATGTTGAATTTTATTTAACTTTTGGAGATAGTTTGTCCTCCATTTTTTGTTTTCATTTGGATTTTTTCTCTCATGCCAATAAACTTCAGCGCATCGGAATCATTCGTTGAGCAAGGAGAAGAAGTAGTTCAAGATCAAGACTTCATCGAAGGCAAGTTGTGCACCCTTGATCATGTTGAACCAATTTTTTATAAAATTATGTTGTATTTAAATTATTGCATTACTATTCATCGAAATTACCCTAGGAGATAGTTGTTGTTCTAATTGCTATTGATCCACCTTGTCATTTGCATACCATTATCCATTGTCACCCTAGTATAGTTAATATTAGTTGGTCATCATTGTAGAACCAACGTGGGTTGGTTAGATTGCTTAGCCATGCTATGAATTATGGAACATCATTTTGGAATATCAATTAAATTTGATTAATGATATATGGAATCGCTTTGTTGATAACTTTGTGTAACAATCCAAAAATCCTATTGACTGAAAATGTGTAAAGTTTGAAAGCTTTTGATTTGCATCTTATTTGCATTAGATTTTGTTGGATTTTTATTCATTATGACTGGGGTTGCTAAGAAATAGAAATTCAGGAAAAAATCAAATTGAGTAGAAAAGAAGCAAATAATAATAATTTAAATTAAATAAAGATACTAATATGAAAAGATGATCCAGAATTTAAGACAAGAGAAATTTCCATAGAAGCCATGCTAAACCAAGCCAGTTGTAAAGGTTAAGAATTTAAACACAGGCAATGGTAAACCCAAAATAAATCACATGTTCAGATCTCAAAATAAAATATGAGCCTAAATGTCCTAAAAAATAATGGGAATGTAAACCCAGAAATAAACTGGGAGCAAAAAGAAACAAAAATCAAAAGATCAAATATAGAAATTCTAAATATGGGCAAGCAATAATGTACTAAAGGAAATCATGAGTTTAAATTCAATGAAAAAAATCCACTAAAAGACATTCTGAATAAAAGTCAATTGTAAAATACAGATCAATGGCAAGAAAAAATAGAAAACTAACTAGAGAACTTGCCCCATTGCCATTCAGGAAACCCTAAAATGGATCCTGAAATAAGCTAGTTGAGCCAAATTCAAATTTGAGTCAACTTAAACTCAATTTGGCCTTGAATTGATTCGGCAATTTAAAATGAAGATTAAATATGTAGAATCACAAGAAAATTAAAGTCAAATAGAAAATGGATTGGGTTTGGCCCTTGGGCCTTGGCCCAATTTTCTTCGGCTCACTGCACCTTGGCTTAGCCTGGAACAGCATGGCATGACCCAGCTGTGCCCGAGGCATGCCCAGCGCACTTTGCATGCACCATGTTGAGCACCCACGCTAGCTACTATGCTCCTCCAGTGTCGAACACCCCCGCCAACATCACACCTTATGTTGCACATGTGTACTTCCCTCCCCTTTGCTCTGCGGTGTAGCAACGCCACACCGCATCGTGCAAGTCGCTCACATTGCACCCACCCAACACCGTTGTGTCATGCTATGCCTTCATACCTACGTACCATTGTACCACTCTGTGTTGTGGTCCTCGCCATCACCTCACACCCTATGCCACATCACCCTCGCTATCGCTATTAACTCTCGTGCTCCGTCCATACCATCGCCATAACCGCCCACGTCGCCCGGCCGTCTCAGCTGGTATAAATACCTACGCATGCAATTGGTGCCTTCGCCTCACCTCACTGCCCCTCCCACCACAAGGAATTTTCATCTAGTTGCCTATAGCATACCGCAGAGTCCTTCAACCCCAGCCAAATGGAGATCAATTGATAGAAGCTGTCCCAGGCCAATTCCGTTGCACCGGAGCACCATTGCAACACCGCCAACCCGACACCCTCATCGATTTGAGCTGCCATTGCCCGTACATCACTAGTGTCGTGGTCCCATCTATCGCCACCTCAAGTCATCGATGTCAAGCCGCCACAACTATTCCTAAGCCCCGCCAACACCCTATGTAGCTTTCTGATAGTCCCCATATGTTTCTATCATGAGGAATTGAGCTCTAGCATCACAAAACATCATAGTGCATTGCGTCTCGTTCCGCCACTGCCTAGGCTCACCGTCAGCCACCGCACCAGTCGAACTGCCTAGCGAGACTTGGCCCAAAGGTACGCATGATCATGTTGGGTCCATTGTGAGCATGCTCGTGTCTGGTCATCTCTCCTCTCACTGGCAGCGAGCTTCCCTCTCACCGACGGGAAGACGACGTACTGTAGTGCATGATTAGTTTAAATGAAAATATTAGTTTAAAGATAATGACAGTCACAGTGATGATTTCTAATTAAAGGAAAAAAATCAAAAAGATATTAAAAATTTTGTGGGCCCCACCTGTAATACACGCTTCTACTATTGTATTGTAAGTATTTGGCCTAACTGGCCCATATGTAAACTTCTACCCAAGGTAGTGTATTTAAATTATGTTATTTATTATTAATGTATGGTATGGCTCAAGCGATGTATGAAATAATTCAGCAATGTATCTGTGGGCACTATTTACTTATCTAGGGAATAATATGGTAGAATCACAGAGGATTCTGTATTGAAAAATCTGGGTCCAATACTTTGTGCATTATGTGTTATCATTGTTGGCTTGTGTTGCGCTTTAATATCAGGGGCGGATAACTAGCTTAGACTGGGGCGATTGGAAAGACTTTGTGCTTATGGTATGAGAACGATTGATGAATTGTTGTTTAGTTAGAGAATTTGTATCACCGTGGTCAATTAAGGACTTAACTTTGAGTACCATTGAACTGAGCTACAATCATACAATCACATGCCTGGAATGGAACGGGCCTAGCTCAGTAGGTTACCAAGTTTAGGTATTGACTCCTCAGGTGGTAGGTTAAGCTTAGTACAAGGGTGGAAGGTGTGACCGTATTCGTTAGGTTACATCTTATGGACGGTGTTCTGTTTACAAATCCAACGTTAAGCTTTGTGATGTGGCACCAAGTAGCACTACTAGTCTACTACTTTAGTTTGTGCTATTTTGATCTGACAAGATGAAGCCAAGGGGGAGGGAAGTGAGGATGGCGAAAATAGAAAGAATGTAATCACTACGGCGCATGAAGAAGACAAGGAGAAGAACCACACCGGCCGCAGGGAGAAAACCCTAGTTTGGAACCTTGGGTTGGATGGAGTTATGCATATATTGTGTGGGTCTAATCACGGTGAAGAGAGAAAGAGCAAGTTCATTTGGCTCAAGAGGAAGACACAATATCGACCAAGTTTTAGTGCTTGCAGTTCTGTGCACAATGTTCAAGAAGCTTTGAACACCAATTCTGAGGTCTCTAATGTGTATAAAATAGATAACGAAGTATACTTTTCAACAGATCAAACGATGCTTGATTTGAAGCTTTCTATACAAAGTTATGGTAAAATCATTAGATGCCGCATGGGCTATTGGAGAGACGCACGAGAGTTGCCAAATATAATTTGAGTACTGCAATGCAAGAGTAGGTAATATCCGACCACACCATAGTTTTTCAAAGATTGAGAAGGATTCTTTTTCAGATTTCAAATGGATTTGGAAGCCACTTAAACAAGAAAAGCAAAGATATGAAGATTTAAGTTGGTTCAAACTCAGTTCAGGACAACTGGCAAGACTGTACTAAAATGTCCATACTTTCACAAACGGAGTCCAATTTGGACGTTCTTGGACTCGTTTGAAAGCTAATTCAAAGTCCCACACAATGGATAAGGTGCCAGTCATGGAATCCTCATGGTAACATCACAAATTGAGAAAGAAACTAATGGTAGTAGTTTAGATATTTCCTTTTTAGTTCGTATTGGAGTTTGTTTCAGCCTTAGGCCAGGTTGTGCGCGAGTTTTAGTTAAGGTCATGCATTATGCACCTATATAAGGCTAGGGCTTATCCTCATTGTAACTTAGGCTATGATATGATATGAATTAAGAAATAGAAACAAGAAAATCACCATGGTTTGGTGGCCATTGTTGGCGTGTTATTGAGATTTCCATCGAGGAATTGCTCTTGGTGTGTTGAATTCAATTGTGGTGTTGAATTCTACTCGTTGAAATTTCGGTTTCTCTACCCTTTGTTCACATGCTGTGGTGTGCATGGGAGAAGGTTCATCTTGGAGGTGTATGCTATTCTTGGGTGTGCAAGAATCTTAGACAAGGAGGGCATCCAGCAAGGCGTATCGTGAAAGATCGGGCCAAAACAACGTGGTTCAGCTAGCTTGCTAGTTGGATCCACATCACTTTGGGCCTTCTCGCATGTATTGGGGTGAGGTTACCAGGTTTAAGCTTGGTAGGAGGGGTCAGTGCTAGGGCAAAGTTTCTAAAAGGCTTTGTTATGATTATCTTAGTTGCATGCCTAAGGAAGAGTGTCATTGATCAACAGGATGAGTTGATTATATGATGTGAAAAAATTATACAACCTCTGTAGAGTGTTAAATCAATCTATTTGATTAGCCGTGTCCACAGTCATGGACATGCTTAGGAATTTTGCATGAAGGGTTAGATTTTCATAACCAAAAATCTGGGAAAGAAAGCTATGTGAATTTGATGGATGAGCTTTGTAGAATCTTGTTACCTATTTATTCAAATTACACTTTCAATATATTTATTGTATTGACATGCTAAACTTATCTTTCTGCAAAACAAGCCAAGTTAGCCATTTCCTTTATATAAGCCTTGCATCTATATATTGCATTCTGCATGCACAACTTGTTAAATACGCTATGTGCTCACCCTTGCTATCAACACAACTCAGTTGCTGAAAAAGAGGAATCTTCACCGCTCTTTGAGGAGTACTACAAAGGTGGATAAGTGCTAGGTCAAGCAACCCTGGTCGATTGCCTGTGGCTTAAGATGGGTTATTTTTTCGATAAAGGTATCTTTTGGTTTTCCGTTGCAAGTTCATTCCTTAGTGCTAAGCCTTGCGAGGTGTAATAAATGCAAACTCCAAGCATAAGATTGTACTTAGTTAATTAAATAATATTAGCTATTTTTTCTTAATTCTTCTTGTGTATGAATGATATTACATCAATGTTGCCACTGTGTGCACTTGTGTGATCCTGGACTAGTACATTATACATTGAGGGTCTGGATTTGCATATTTGGGCCCCAACATATTAGGTTCATGAGATCCATAGTAAGGCATGTGTAAAAGTTTCAAATCATTGTGACATGTATGTTGGAGATTGCACCATTTTTTATTTTGGCTCGTGCTGATTTCCAGTTCTAGAATTAGGGGTGTGGTCTAACCGCCCCCAGGTCTGCGGTCTGACCAGAGGTCGGTCAGACTGGTCATCCCTGGCAGTCAGCCACTCGACTGGTCCAACCGCTTTGTCATAATGGTTCGACCGACCAAGAGAAGTTGAAGTCTGTTTGCTTTCGCTCTTTTGTAAGATCTTTGTTGGTAAGCAAATATGATCTTCCTAGTTTCTAGTAGCTAGTAGAGTGAAAGTTTTGAAATATCTTTTAGGAGGTTGAATTTGAATGCATCATTCACCCCTATGTGATTGCCATATCGGGTCCAACACTCTCCCCTATTGGAAACACATTCGGATACAACCAATTATGTGATGTTATTACTCTTTTAAGATAGTAGCCTAACTTTTCTTGAGAACGTACAAGGCAGACGCACACACTCAACACACCACACTCACATCACATATGCACACATTGTGTGCATGTCTTCTATTCACAATTGGAATTTATCAAAGGCACCCAAGGCCTCATGAAAGATAGTAGCCTATTTTTAGAAAAAGTGCAAGGTAAACGAATACACTTAACACACACTACACTCATATCATTGAGAAAGTACAAGAGAGATGCACACACTTATCACACACCACACTTGTACCACCAATGTACTTTCTTGAGAAAGTACATGCCACACTCACACCCTTGAGAAAATACCAGGCGCAGATGGACACACTGAACACACCACACTTATACCACCCACGTACACACATACTTGCACGTCCCCTACATATGTTTGAAATTTATTAGAAGCAATCAAGGCTTCACAGAGCGTGGACACGTGTTTTTTCACTAAATACACACTCGTGTATAGTCCAAAAATCGATGGATGCCAACGCTAAATTTAAGACTTGAATCTTGGTAGGCTAGGTGCACACTTGTATGGCTAGTCATCTGGCCACAAATGAGACTCCTTTGTAGCTTAAATAGGTTGTGCTATTTAAGACTCAAGGAAAATGATTTTGGGAACTGGCAAACTAAAATGATTTTGGGAACTGGCAAAACTCTTCACAAAATCACAGATGTTACTTCTTGCTTTGTCGAAGGAAATAGAACAAGTACATATATGAAGCCTAACCTCTTTGAGAACATAAACATGCCGAACGGAATATTGCCAAGCAACGCAGCTATGCATAAATCTTAAAGGAATTTGAGGGCCATGGTACCTTCCAAGGAAATACCCTGGCAAGAAAAGAAAAAACCCACATATTTTTCCATTGCAAATGCGACCCTTTTAACCACTTGGGGGTGTGTTTGGTTGCTTTTGGGTAGTGGGATCGTATATCCTGGATGAGGGGAAGTTGGATGAGGAGGACCGTATTTTGAAAAAGAAGAGTGTTTGGTTCGATGTATTTGTAGATACAGCCTGAATGAGTATGTGATTGATAGGCTGTATATGAGGTTGTATGAAGGTCTTGCTCGACTCCCTCGGTCCTGGACGGGCAGATTCGGTCGAAATGGCCTTCACTCCCGGTCCCGGATGAGACCGTATGCGGGGACGAGCGGATCCAGGCTTCCACAGTAAATTCGTCCAACTAAACACCCGAATTTTTCGTAATATATGATGGAGCTAGGATCCAATCGTCTATATTCAGCAAATCAAATACACCCTTAGAGAGTGACGCAGGCAGAGGATAAGTTACAACTCAACAGCTGTTCCCGGGCCAAATGTATCCGCCGACTGCCGGTGCTGCCTGAAAAGACAAAAAGCATAGATGGCAATGGCCGAGGAAATGAATCGTGTGGCCATCTCTATCAGCCTTCCAATCAAGATTGATTATCTCGATTCAACAAAAGATGAGGGACTCGTGTGAGATGCTCCCATTGGATTTTCTTCCATGGCATTGGCAGCCTGGCAGGTAACCATTTGGCAACCACTGCGTTTCAGCGGCCGCATCAGCCAGCCGCCATCGTCTCACTCACTCCCACTCCCCCGTCCTCCGCATTCTCACGTCTCTCTCCCTTCTTCCTTCCTTCCTTTTGCTCCCCCTCAAGATTCGAGCTAGCCATCATCAGCAAACACCACTCAATCCGTCCATGAAGGTCGCTCTGCCGGATCTGTACATGGCGTGGACGCCGCTCCGCCCTGCCGCCCCGCGCCGGCTGCTGGGCACGTCCGCCCCGGCGCCGGCGAGCAACGCGGCTGCAGGACACGGCTCGAGCCCGGACGGGATGCGGATAATGGTGTCCGTCCTGGTGGTGGTCATCTTCTGCGCGCTCCTCTACTGCGTCTACTGCTGGCGCTGGCGAAAGCGTAACGGTAAGCTCTGCTCGAGGCCTCGATCGCCATGCCTGTTTTTTCTTGGTTGCTGGGTTGAAGCGCTGATTGAGGAGTATATGATTCTTGGTTTGCTTCAGCCATCAGGAGGGCGCAGATCGAGAGCCTCCGGCCACTGCCGAGCTCGGTCCTGCCGCTCATGGACCTCGCTTCCATCCACGCCGCCACCGACAACTTCTCCAAGGCCAACAAGCTCGGCGAGGGCGGCTTCGGCCCAGTCTACAGAGTAATCAACTAATCAAAAGCCTATTCTGCTCAGTCCTGCTGCTGTATTAAATTAACTCCTAGTTAGTCTAGTTCACATTTGCGCAAATCAAGATTTTCTCTGCTCAACTGTAACCGCCATTGATCAACCGAAGGGCGTGCTGACCGGCGGCGCGGAGATCGCGGTGAAGCGGCTGTCCGCGCGGTCGCTGCAGGGCGGCGCGGAGTTCCGGAACGAGGTGGAGCTGATCGCCAAGCTGCAGCACCGCAACCTGGTGCGGCTGCTGGGCTGCTGCGCCGAGCGCGACGAGAAGCTGCTCGTCTACGAGTACCTCCCCAACCGCAGCCTCGACGCCTTCCTCTTCGGTGCGCTCCTTCACCCGTAGCTCTCTCAGCCTCGCCCCGCGGCGTCGCCCCATAAATTCCATCGATCGATCGGCCATGAATTGATGCAACTAATTATTGTCGATTGATTTACTGTTAGTAGCTAACAGTCCGATGCGCTCATGGTGCACCAAATTGGATTTTTGTGTGGTGTTGGTTAATGGATGAATTGTGCTCATGCGAGATCTTTAATTGTGCTTGCAAGTGATCTCTTGCTTGGTTGATGGATGAATTGGATTTTTGTTTGGTGTTGGTTAATTGTTAGACGCCAGCAAGAGCGGGCAGCTGGACTGGAGCAAACGGCACAACATCATCCTCGGGATCGCGCGCGGGCTGCTCTACCTCCACGAGGACTCGCTGCTCAAGGTCGTCCACCGGGACCTCAAGGCAAGCAACGTGCTCCTCGACAACAAGATGAGCCCCAAGATCTCCGACTTCGGCATGGCCAAGATCTTCGAGGACGAGTGCAACGAGGTCAACACAGGCCGCGTCGTCGGAACCTAGTAAGCAAGCGCAAACCACTGCATATGATTGCAGATCACGAGTCATGGATTGGCTACGAAAGATGCTGCGTCGCTCACCTCAGGTTGAAATGTAAATGCAGCGGGTACATGGCGCCGGAGTTCGCGTTGGAGGGCGTCTTCTCGGTGAAGTCGGACGTTTTCAGCTTCGGTGTCCTCCTGCTGGAGATCTTGAGCGGGCAGCGAAACGGCGCATTGTACCTTGAGGAGCACCAGCAATCCCTCATCCAAGATGTACAGCCTCTCAATCTCCATTTCCTCACCCCTAACAATTTACAGTTACAACGTTTCATCTCGTAAGTCAACAAGCTCTCAGCTTAACTAAATTTTTGCTAGGCATGGAAGTTGTGGACTGAAGAACAGGCCATCGAGTTCATGGACCCGGCGCTTGGGCGATCGTTCTCTAGGGACGAGGCGTGGCGGTGCTTCCACGTCGGCCTGCTCTGCGTGCAGGAGGACCCCGACGTCCGGCCAACCATGTCCAACGCCCTGCTTATGCTGATCAGTGACCACATGAACCTCCCTGCACCCTCTAGGCCGCCGTTGTACACAAGGCGGAGGAACGTCCCGTTGTCGGCGCAGGCATTCCCGAGCAAGACTGAGTCGACGTCGTCGCCCCCGTCGATCAATGATGTTTCCATCACCGCCATCGAGCCGCGATGAGCATGCTAGCTTGATCTTTATGTACATACCGAAGGTTCTGTGTTGAGCTAGTTGACTTGTATATAGTCTTTTGGAACTGAAAAAGGTGTGCTATTTCAGCTCCTATTTAAATTAGGATTCTTACTCTAAATTGAAGAGGGATTATATAAATCATAGGAGTGACTATGGAGAGGAATCAAGCAATCAAACCTACTTATGCAAAGCACATGGCGCACGGCAAGATTAGAGGCTAGAATATTCTTTAGCACTGGATTATTATACAGGACAAGGATCCAAAGGTTCGAAAGGATTGTGAGCGAGCGACAATCTCTTGTACTCTTTTGAGGTTGTGTTTAAGAAATTTGCGGTTGACTTCACCAAAATCTTTTCTCTCGTTATAATTGCTTCAACGGCACTATTTTTATTCTCTTTATAACAGTGATCTTCTCTGTCCTTAATACTGTGTACGCTCATGCCATATCTCACAATCTCTGGTCAGATTTGAGGGCTACTGCGCATAAGGAGTATCAAAATATAACAAGTGGTATCAAAGCCAATGCTACATTAATCTATTTGTGAGAACATTGGTAAAGCATTAGGTGGCACAAAATTAAGATCGATGTTGACGATGTGGAATCATATAGAAAAATTTGACGATGAAGGAAATTTCAGCGTATGGAAATAGGTGGTGAAGGATGTACTTATCCAGTAGGAACTAATCAGTGCTCTTGAAGGGGATAAACTGCAAAAGACGTCCGATGAAGACTGAAAGGTGATGCGGCGAAAGACTGTCAGTACAATCTGTTTATGTCTCTTCGATGAGGTAATGTACTCGGTGACAATGAGAATTCACCGAAAAAATATGGAAGGATCTAGAAGAATTGTATATGGCAAATCACTGACAAACCGGTCGGTGCTGAAGCAACAACTATACAGATTGAGCACGAGGAAGATACACGGTTTGTTGATCATTTCAACGTTTTCAATAAGTTTATCACATAGTTGACTAGCGTGAATAAGAAATTGAGAAGAATGACAATGTCGTCATATTGGCATCATCTCTACCCTATCATGAATGTAATTGGTGATGAATATTCTTATTGAAAGACCACTCTTAAATTTAATGAGGTAGTTGTATATCTATTAGAGGCAGAGTCCTTGAAAAAGCTATCGAAATCTTTATCCTCGGATGATCAAGTATTGGCTACAATAGCTTTTTGCAAGCAGAAGCAAAGATCACAGGAAGAAAAAGAGCAAGACCAAGGGAACAAATGTATGCTATGTATATGACGAGAAAGATCACAATATAAAAGACTGTCCGAGTTTGAAGCAAATGAATGGTGCATCCTTAGTTGTAGTAGTACAGGATGATTTTGACGTTCTAGTCATCAGTCAATCAGTTACTTCTCATAAATGGATATTAGATTTAAGTTGTTACTTCTATCTATATTTAATAAGGGAAATGTTTAACAAAGGATCTCTAGATCTCACGTATGGAACTGTTCAGTTAGTAGATAGCGAGGAGTATGCAATCACTGAGGTGGAAATAGTTACAATGGAGATGTATGATGGAGCACATCACACATTGATGGGAGTTCAGCATATTCCCAGCTTAAAGAAGAATTTAATATCTATTAGATCACTTAAACTCGAATGTTGTAAGATATCACTTCAAGATAGAGTCATGCGAGTTATTTGCAAAAGGCAAGTAATCATAAAAAGTATCTAGAGCAATGGAGGAACCGATTAAAAGGTAATCTTAAAGGTGGAACAACCAATGGGGGGTCTAAGAAAAATTCTGGTCAGGAGAAGGAAACAATATCGTCAATGGTAGGTATTTAGATCTTATTTGCAGTTATGCGGAACTACATAGATGGTTGTAAAATCTAACAGACACAAAGGTGAAAGTACGAGGTGTTGGAAGAAGGAAGACATGGTGGGATCAACCACACGGTATCGACGAGTAGGTGGAGCTTGAGGCGTTACAAACCTGTGGCATGTAAGGTTGTAGAACAAGATATGTGGTTAATCAAGCTATACAACAAATGAACTCTCAAGTAGAGTGTCCGAATAGGCTACCACTGACACGGACACTGATATGCACATATTACGATGATGTGTATGAGCCCCTATGATAGGGCACTCCCAAAAGTGGGAGGAAAAAGTGGAGCCGATTTAAAATAAGTTCTTAGAGAAGTACAGTGACTTCAACGGATAAGAGTCAACATGAAGATTAGTGAGTTAGAGTGACTCATATCTAGTCTTTTAGGATTTGAAAAAATATATTATAAAGAGTTTTAAATGAATCCTACTAGAATTAGCACTCCTACTTTTATTTAGATTAGGATTTCTACTTTAAATTGAAGAAGGGTTAGAAAGAACTATACAAACCATAGAGGTGATCATCGAGAGGAACCAAGCAATCAAGCTTATTCATTTAAAGCAGAGGACACACGAGAGGATTAGAGGTTAGAATATTATTTAGCACTAGATTCTTGTAAGAGTAAGGATCCAATAGTTCTAAAAGATTCGAAAATGTTGTGAATGAATGATAATCTCTTGTACTCTTTTGAGATTGTATTTGAGGAATTTATGGTCGGTTTCGCTAAATCTTTTCTCTTTTATCATGGTTACTTCAACGTTACTATTTTGGTTCTATACAAGATTCATTTTCTTCATTTTTGATACCGTGCATGTTCGTATTATATCTCACAATTTCTAATCCTATCCGATGACTGTTATGTATAAGAATGGGTACTAGAGTGTCAAATTCTGAATTTGCCATTGATAGCTTTCTGTAGCTCTGAAAGTACATCGCCCACCCTTGTACAAAAGTACAAGCACACTGCAGATGGAGGTAACGAGGTCCATGAGAAATTGAGAGGTCCTTCAAGTGTAAACAAGATCTTTGTTTCGTTCATTCTGTTGGCAAGAGCAGTTTCAGTAACAACATGGGAAATGGGATTGCATCAAGAAATGCAGGTTTCGGTTTTCAGAAGCGTCACAAGTTGAAGTGTGAAGGTGGTGTTGCAAAGTTGGACGGAAAGCACACTGAATTGGCAACGAGGAAGAAGATTCCTTTTTTTTTTTTCCAGCCTTAGTTTGTCATGTCCTGTGACCACTTTGATGCTCTCTGAAAGAAACTGTGACCTGAAAAACGACGACTTTATGACTTGCGGTGCTCCACTTTGGCCCACTGTCCTCACCGCCTGAAAAGTATTGTTAGAGCTTGGCTCAGGTGCAGATTCAGATCCGATGATGTACTCTACTGGTCATGCTAAATCCATACCCACATTCTCCGTACGAGTTTGGATCAAATTTATACTATGTTGTTTGGATCAGAGTTTCATATAACAATCGTTGTTGCGAGGTGCAAGATTGCCCTGTGCACCATATTTTGAAGCCTGTAAACTGAACAGAAAAATAAGATGAAAAGATAATAGAGGCAAGTGAAAAATATGTCGTGGTCCTAAACTAACGAATTACAGTCGGCCAAACTAGCAGCAAAGTCGCCTAACTTGTGGGGTCCGTGACAATTTTTTTTACGGAAACAAACCTTGGATACATTATATCAGAAGTACAAACCTAAAAATTATTCCTCACAAAAAACCCAAAAAATATACAATATTCACAATTATCAAGCTCTGGACTCTGGTCCCTACCATTTGGTGACACTGAGTCCTCAGTCCTGCCGTTAGCAAGAAATTCTCACAAGTAGTACTAGCTGATAGGCAGTCTTTCTAGAATCCCTTGCAAGGTACCGTTGGATAAACTAGCTCGCATTGAACAGATAGTCCCCGCATGCTGCTAAGTGGCAAACTGAACCGGTCCGGATCAACTTGGACGGATCTGAGCTGATCCTGGCCGTTCAGATCCAATGGCCATAATTACCACACTGGTCCAGGCCTCCACGGCTCCAGGCCCTAGCTAGCGCATGCATCTAGAAGCAGAAGACCACAAGCGATGATATCCGTTCCAAAGCTGTCGATCCTGGCAGTTGTTCAGGTTAATCCAACGGTGGCGTCTAGAAGGCGAAGACCCGGTGCCGATGCGTCCGTACGTGAACGGGATGCCGGGACACGAGACGTGTTCGAGTTCGCCGCTCGTGTCCGTCCGGCCGGCCGGCAACGACAAGCGACCACCGGCGGCCATGGTCATTGAATCAAACCGAACCCAGAGAGTACATGTTGGACAGTAGGAGTACTAGCCACCAGCGCTAGGGATCAGTGAATGAATCAATTAATGCATGCCGGCCGCGGAGAGAAGGGGGGTTTTCCCTTACGATTCACTTGCCTACTTAATCTACATACTGTACATGTATTGTACATACATGACCTGCTCATAAATTTTGCTAGTGGAAAACAACGGCCAATAAGGTGAAGCCCAACAGTAGCAGCTTTTCCTTCCTACTCGGCACTGCACGAGCACTCGACTGCTGGACTTGAGAGACACCGCCACCCGCCCATTGCCTAATAGCCGTGCCGCCGCTGTCCATAGGGCAAGACCGCCGCATCGGCCACCGATGCAATGAACAGCACAAGGCCATGAACCCACGATTCGTCGATTCCTTGTACAAGCAAATGCATTAGGTATATCGGACAAAGAACTAGTTACATGCCTCATGTTTCTATCCAGGATCGGCAACAATTCTGTACTTTTCATTTGTCTAAAGATTTTAGAATTATAGATTCATAGAAGCCACTAATTAGGTACAATTTGCTACGTTTATGGAAATTGGATGTGATACTACGGATAAGTGTGAAGGTCAAATTGCTTTCCCCTTTTTTTACGATTTCGGCGTGCTTTTGTTCTCCAGCCAACAGCAAGAAGAGAAAGAAAATAATTGAGTTTTTAAGAAAGTTGTTTCAAGTTCGGTGGTTGTACATGTATTGCTTTGATTTTTCTTTCGGGATCGTTCTCTACTTGGCCCCACACGTGCCCCTGCCGGCCACATCTTGTCATCATCAAATTCGTCGTCGTCGTCATCTAGCGCACGGCCATGGATGGCGGTACAGATCATTAAGGACGGCACGTCGACAGGGCGGCAGCGACGTCGCCATCGCTCCGAGTGACCTGTACCCTGCGGTGGGGCCCACCTCCCTGCTCGCTCGCGCTCTCGGAGAAACCTGTCAGGTCGCCGTCGGGCAGGATACGGATTTCTCTCTCTTCTAGGTTCCGACTTTTCGTTTTGGAGCATGATTGTTCTTGTTTTTTTCTTCCTTCCGTCTACGGATTCGACGAAAAGCATGCACGTGCGGTTGAACTCGCCCTCGCGGTGCATGCACTTTTGATAATTAGTGAAAAGGTTAGTATAAGAGATCCACGCAAGAGGTAGATGCCATAAAATAACTTCAACCAAAAGGGATCTCCTTTTTCAATGATCGATCCAAGTGAGAAATGAGGAGGGAGGGGATCAATGGCGTTTCGATTTTCACCTTTTTGAAATAGTGCGCCTTTGATAATGTTGGCAGCTCGATTTCTAGATGACTAATGCCTAGCTAGCTGGGAATAATTACAAATACATGCGTCCACGCTGATGCGCTTTGGTTTCCACGCGACACGTCGGTTTAGTGATGGGTTCCCGTAAGCACGTTGCCCCTTCTGGAGCCTGGACCTGTGACTATTCACCGCAAATTGAAGCTTCGTCCCAAATTGCAGTTTGTTACTATCTGGCGAGCAGCTGGGATTCCAGTGATGCACGCTACAGTGACCCGCAAGCAATGCGCAGAGGAAGGTGCCGCGCATGAGAGCAACCATTGTGTGAATTCAGAGGAGATGTTTTGGTACAAGAGTTTTGGAGGAATTTCTTTTCTAGTACAATTCATAGGAAACTCATATGTCTCCGAACAGATCCTAAACTGAATCCCGATGGTTATACGGACATGTTCATAAAAACCTCGAAGAATGCTCACATAGCATTATATCTTTTCCTTTCTGCAGCACATGGATAAAAAAAGGGTAGTAAGTAACCTGGACGATCCTTCTTCTAATTCCATGCAGTTAATTACAGTTGTTTGTACCATAGTCATCCTCTTGCAAAATTACACTGCACTATATCGTAATTTTGTTTCTCAAATGCATAACAATATGGATTTAAGACGGAAACAAACAAAATCTCAGAAAATTAGAACTTCGGAGCATAAATGTAAAGCCCTAGTGCTTTAGTACAGTTTATCAAATTATAGACGGACAAGAAAATTGCATTGTTAGGGACATGGAAACAAAACATCCATCAAGCGCTTAGTTCTATCATTTGACGTCAACTAGTCAGAAATTATGTTGCATCATCCCATTAGATAAAAGTAGTTGGGCTGCTTGTGTTAACCATAGGGATGAAAACGGAACGGAAATATTTCGTACCGAACCGCATCGTTTTCTACATTTGATCCGATCGAATTCATATTTTCGGACAAATTCGAATTCGGTTCGAAATACGGAATACCAAATTCGAAAACGGAGCGGAAACGGTTTAGACGTTTTCCGACCGTTTTCTACTTTTCTACATTTTATTTGGAATATACCGTATTGTAAATACGGTTTAAACCGAATTGGCCCAGCCCACTCCCAGGCCCAGCGCCCCAACCCTACTCCTCCCTTCCCTTCCTATCGGCGCGGCGCGCGC
Source organism: Dendrocalamus sinicus (assembly GCA_036346575.1). Taxonomy (NCBI): domain Eukaryota; kingdom Viridiplantae; phylum Streptophyta; class Magnoliopsida; order Poales; family Poaceae; genus Dendrocalamus; species Dendrocalamus sinicus. The sequence goes on along the minus strand of CM070656.1, from coordinate 15,871,352 downwards.
CCGCAGCCCCGCTGCTCCCGCCGCGTCCTCCACGCCCGCTCACCCGCGCGCCGCCTCCGCCTCCGCCTCGAGGCCGACGCCGTGGCCTCTCGCCCCGCCTCCGTCCTCCGCATCCGCAGCTCCTCCTCCTCGCGCCCGCACCACCGCCCCGCCTCGAGCACATCCACCTCCTCCGCGCGACCTCGGCCTCCCGACGATTCCCGCTCGAGGCCGACGCCGTGGCCTCTCGCTCCCGCCTCCGTCCTCGCTCCCGTCAAGCTCGCGCGCGCCCCAAAACCCTAGCCCCAAACATCCCGCCCATGGTAGCGGCCGAGGCCTAGGGCTCGGCGCGCGCGAGCAGAGCAAGCCGCCGCGCGCTCTCCCGGACTCTCCCCGCGACTTCCGCTTCGCAATAAATCCCTCGTCCGCGCGCGCGCGCGTGGCACCGACGCCTCCTCGCTGCGCCGCCGCTCGTCCCGAGGTAGCAGCAGTTTCGCGGGACGACCTTGACGACGACGCGCACCACCGCCCGTGGACCTCAACGACGACTTGCTCGAGCGCCGCGCTCCTCCATGGACGAGTTCAAAGGCACGAGGGGAGGAGGAGGAGGCCGAACGTAAGGCGCGCGCGAGGAGGCGGGGACGGGTTCCGGTGGTGCACGGTAAGAAGAAGAAGAGGTCTAGCGGCGTGGCGGTGGCAATGATGGCTCGATGCCATTTTGGGTTCCGGTCGGCGAGGATGACGACCAGGACAAGGCGGCGCGCAACGTGGACGAAGGCAAAGGTGCTTTTCCACGATCCCAGCATCCCGCGGCCGCAAGATGTATACTCAATCAGAGTGAACAACTATAACATACCATTCGAGCATGTATGGCTAGAGCGCAGTGAAGATGGCACCCGACCTATTCACCCGCTGGTTAGTGTTTCATTTCTTCGCTTTGTAATTATTTGTTCCTTTCTATTGCTTGGTGTGTTTAGAATAGAGGAGCCATGAACTCCTTGATCAAAGTGTGAGGCGTGACATGAACAAAAATAGTTTTACCTTAGGTTTGTTTAGTGCTTCATTGCATCAGTAACTAGTATTACAAACATCTGTCAAATCAGTTAGTAATGTCAGGTCCTGAGGATCAGTAGTTGTAGCACTTTCTCAGAGTGTTGTTTTGGATGCTTGAAAACTTGGTCTGTTCTGGGTGTAATATTTTGTTCTGGAACTGATAGAGGATACTTGCTAGGCGTAATCGTTGATCAAAATGTGACACACAACGTGAGTAAAAATAGTTTGACCTTATTTTGGGGGATGGATTACATGAACTTTGAAAGATGAGTTTAAGAGAGCATGTCTGTGTATTCTCAAGAAAAGTTTAAGATGAAGTGTATTCTCAAGAAAAGTTTAAGATGAAATGTAGAAAGAAGGGGGGGGAAGGTGAATATTTGTTAATATCTTCTTTTTGCGGGATAATTGATTTATTTATTTTAAAAAGGAGTCAAAAGCAAGCCTTTAGGATCTTGACTGAAGGATTGGCCAAGTTTGGTACAAGAGAATTAGTATGAATGTTGATATTTGAAAGGGAAAAGGTAGTCTTCTCATCAGATAATGACTGTACTGTAAAATTAGTATGATGTTTTGCTTTTCAAAATTATATGTTCTAAATTTGTTGTTTATCTTTTGTACTAACAAATCAATATTGAAACGATTAGCTTGCATGCATGTCCATGTGCTAAATGTGATGTAATATACCTTTCTTCTTGCAGAAAATCTTCCGTGGAATAGTTTATTGATGAAATATTCACAAAGTGAACCAAGAAAGCCACTGATTTAGAGGATACCCCATTTACGCTAGTTGAAGATCGAATGGCTTAATGGAATTAGCTAAAAAGTTGAAGACTATAAATGAATTTGTTGTAAGCATTCGTAATTAAGATATCCCATTCGTAGCTCATTTATCAATGAATAAGGAAGTCTTTGAGCAAAAATAGCCATCAGCAGGTAAGAAATACATTATAACATCTGTAGTTTCTATATTTTTCTGTAATAATATAGCTGCATTGTGTTGAGAGTAGGATTTTTTAGGGCTAATTGATTAGGATTGAGTGAAGGATATTAGGATAAACGCATATTTTCTTGAGCGTAGTTCTTAAAGTTTTATGACAAATGACTTACAAAGTACTAATGTTAGTTTCTCGATTGCATGTGCTTAGCTTCAAATGGATCACATGAATGTGCTTAGCAGGAGCAGAAGTGCTGAAATAGGATCTCTTACAAATTCGTGAGCCATCTGAACGTCTCCGTGTGTTATATTTCTTCTTCCACGGTCTTCTTGAACTGAGCAGAAAATGATGCAGCTCTCAAACGTGCAGATGACCACGAATATTGGGATCACTCAGGAGACATTCAACATCAATGTATTGGATGACTCAGTAGGGGCCAGGAAGGAGAACTGAAGTACCAAGCAAGTTGCTACATGCCTACATCAATATTAAGGTATTCTCGATTTCTCAATTCTTTATAAGAATTCATTGATTTTTTATTTTTATTATTATTATATATATATACGCGTATCACCGTATCGGTGTTTTTAGGAAAATGGCGAATCGCGGTATCGTCGTATCGCGTATCCGTATCCGTATCGGGGTATCTGGGTAACATAGATTATATGCACTTGAACTTGATCATGCACTTGGTAATTGTTATGTACTTGGTCACTTGTTAATTGTTATGCACTTGGTCCTACAGGTCGGTATTCCGTATTGAATTTTCGTATACCGACCGTGTTCGACATAATTCCGCTCGAATTGGTTCGTTTTCGAAATTCTCGATATTCCGTAAGTTCGCGTTCGTTTTCGTGTTCGGCTTTACCGCTTTCGCTTTCGTTTTCGTATTCAAATGTAGAAGTAGAAAACGGTTGAGGAGTTTTCCGACCGTTTTCATCCCTAGTTAACCACAACAGGCCAAAAGCCTTAGGCTGTAGGCAACCAACAAACAACAGGCCGTGGTGTCTGTGAAAACGAAAAAGACAATTGATGGAATATGGAAGTTGTATTTCATAAATTTTTTATTAAATATACAAAATGTAAGGCCATGTGGTGATAGCTCTATAAGAGTAATGAGTATTTGATATTATTTGTGCCTTGCTTTTGTTAATTGAGTTTGATTTATGTGAATCTACATATTTACTTATGCTTTCTGGTAGCGCCAGTTAGATCGGCCTGGGATGACGGTATGACCGTTGTGCAGTGGAGGTCAGACCAGCATTGCCTTGCGGTCTAATCGGTGGGTCCTGATGGTCTGACCAGCCTAGTGGCCACGGTCAGATTAGCACTCGGTTCTAATTTTGAGTTGGTTTTAATTTTGGATGTTACTCACAGCAAGAGTCCGTGCAGGTGTTAGTTATGATATGTTCGTGCAATGTTAGTAATGGGATTTTCATGTATGTGTTAGTTATGGCGTAGGTCCATACTTATGTTTTGCTAATTCAGAGTCAAGTGTGTAGGGTCGAACACAGAAATCAGAGGGGTGGATGATTGTAGCCGTCGAAACTCAATAACAATCTAACTTACCAGATATAGATTTTGACCGCTCATCACTCTACCGCTCAACAATTGTAAACTTAGTGATGATTTCGACCTCTCGGCGCTTGACTGCTCAACTATCGTAAACTCTCACCAGTGGTAAACTTCGACCACGACCGGTAGTCGTAAACATCGACCACGACCGGTAGTCGTAAACATCGACCACTTCTGTGCTCATAAACTTCAATTGCTTCGCACCCTGATCTTCGATCGATTAGCGCTTGTAAGCTTCAACCGCTTTGCACACACTCGAACTTCGATCGCTTTGCATGTACTCAAACGTCGAATGATTTGTTGCACTGAGTTGTAACTTTGACTGCTTTGCACTAAGTCGTAACTTTGATTGCTTTGCACTGAGTTGTAACTTCGATACCAGGAGCAAAACCTCTCGATCACCTGCGCCTTCGAGGATTCAGCACCTTGACTACTCATATTTTTCTCTTTTTCAACGGTAATTCGACACGTTTGCACGTAGTTGCAAGCTTCCTTCACTCGTAAACTTCAACACCTGCAATCATCATCACTTTTTGTGAATTAAGAACAAGATTGATTCAAAAGCACCCCTAAAAAGCCTAGTCAAAACTAAAGCCTTCTCAATGCTTCTCCAAAAACCCGTCCAATTGCTATGGGCCTCCACCTCTATTTATATCCTTTAACATCTTAAGAGTTCTCTCCAAATGGATCATGAATTTGAGTCCTAATTCGACTCCAAGTCTCTTACGAAACCTTCTCCTCTTTCTCAGGATACACCTTCCATACTATGGACTTTCCAATTTACAACTCGTCACGTGTTGAAGCCTCCAGGACCGCACATACCGTAGCTCCTCCACGTATCATCCACCTTTGATTTGCACGTGCCCAAGCATGAGCTTGACCATCTCGTGGCATCTTTGGCCGTCTGAACATCGGACCTCCACATTCTAGTCTCAGTCCACCTCGTCATTGATCATAATCACCTCCATGCTCAACTTGAACACGCAAAGACCAAAGAGCTTTTTTGGCACAAGTTCTCTCCAACTTGATCAACATCAGTCTATATGTGCATAACACAACATAATTCACCCACAAACATGAACCAAATTATCCACGAACTCAATTTCCACATTTTCCACAATCTACCCAAGACAACCCTGAAAAACAAGTCTGGCCGCCATGCATGGGCCGGTCAGACCACTGGTTGGTTAGACCACCCCATACATGGCTGTCATACCACTTATCTCTAAATATTTCAGCAATATTCAGTTTCGCAATAGTGCATTATCCAAAATATTTACAAACGCAAATTCCAATTCAATCTAAATGTCAATTATTCAACATCACTATATTCACAACCTATCCACATAGTCTAACAATGTGCATGTTACTTGTGCTTGGATCGATTACTTTATCTTTGATGTGCAGGTGCTTTGATGATTGACTGTGGCTAGTGGAAAGACCAAGGCTTAGTGGTTGTGGAGTACCATGTAAGTTCAAGTGGAGCATCATCTCAAGCCAAGAGCATGGGGGAAAGACATGAATTGTGAGGAGGTAATGTGTGCATTTGGTGTACCCATTGGTCTTGTGCATTTCAAGTGGTGATGGTTCTCAAAGTAGACGAATGATCTTGGTGGCAAGCATTGAGCATCACAGACTATATTGTAATGTTGGTGTGCCATGGAACTTGGGCTTTTCAAATGGTGATGGCCTCAGCGCAGGGGTACGATCTTGGTGACAAGTCATAGGCATCACTTTTTCATGAAGATTGGTGGGTGGCAATTTGGAAAAATATCCAATACCAGGTGGAGTGATAGTTTGCAAAACCGCGGCACTGGTCTAAGTAGTTTTGGTCACATCTTTGTGGTTGAAATGTCTTATTAGGCTATTAGAGCCTTTAGGAAGTAGCGCTTTGAAAAGCGTACAAGTGTGTGCAATGGAAAACTTCCATATGTGTGGGTTACTGAGTTTCTCCATGTGTAAGTATTGTGATCCACTAAGGATGTGCTTATTAGGGTTAAGGGAGAAGTGAGCAGCCTCCACTATATAAACCTTGTGTTGAGTTGTGAGTGGCATGCCTCTTCAAGAATTCTAGAGTTAGGGTTTCCAAATGTGCAGCCTTTTGTTTGTGCTCTATGCTTAGAGCTCTACTATCCTAGGAAATTGGCTGTAAAACATTCCTCTCCAAGTGAAATATATGTCCAAGTTTGCCCAATGAGTTGTGCCATGGATCTTCTCTTGTGCTTTTGATTTTCTTGGCTTTCTTGTTTCGATTTCTCTCTTCTTGATATTTCTTGGTGCCAAGAATGTGAAGAGGTGGAGATATCTTCTAGAGATAAGATCCCATCAATTTAGGCATGATCTAGAGAAAATTCCTGTGTTTGCTCGGTTTCTCTCAAGAGGGAGGTGATTTCGGGATTCTGCTCTTATGGGTCATTTGGATTGAATTCCTGCTATGACCTAGCTTGCTATGACATCTGAGAACCCATCTAAGGTCAACTAGATCATCTAGGACTCACGAGTAAGAGTAGATTGATATTTCCATCTTTTGCCTGTTTTTGGTGTAACCTTCCTTAAATAGAAAAACAACACAAATTCGGTAATGATTCTCTCATTCATTGATTGAAATAGGTTTCTGCCATCCTAGAGAAGGTGCATGCCAAGTGAAGTCATTTAGATCATCGGATGAAAGTTACATGTGTTCTTGGTCGTGAAACTGTGTTGATTTTACTTTTTACCGCCTAGAGGTTTGAGGGCTAGCCGATAGATGTCTAACCGCTAGCAATTAGAGGTCTAACCAGTGTTAGATTGCTTTTTTGTATTTTGTCATCTTTGTCTTGTGGCTTTAGTGTGCTTCAATGTTTGTTTTTCCGCTTCATGTTGTTGTTAATATTTGGGGGAAGATTTTGAAAGAGTCATTCACTCCTCTAACTCGCCATACTCCTACAAGTGGTATTAGAGCGATGTTGCTCTTTGTTAGATCTTGTCAGGATTCCTTTGTCAATGATGTCCACTATGATGAGAGGCTTGAGTTAAACTTGGAAATGAAGGCAATGAGGAAACAATCCTTTTGTGACACTTGTGGCAGATTCTTTTCTTTCAAGTATCGTAGTTTCAGGGATAAGAAGCTTTAGGACTCTAAAGGGGAGGAGAGCTGTGGATATTGTGGAGTAGCAATTGAGAATGAAAGTGATAAACTATATGAGGATCCCTCCAGCACTACGACAGAAAGGGTCATTACAGAGGTTCAAAACTGTAACCACAGACTATTTCTGAACCGTTTGAATTTATGTGTTCTTGATAATAGGTGGTTATCATAGACAGCTCTAAAACCGTCTGTGACAATTACAACATAGACAATATTTTTGAAAAATCATTTGTGATATATTAGATATCACAGATGGTTCTTAAATATAGTCGCCTGTGATATCTGAATATCACAGATGGCTAATACCAAAAACCATCTGTGATATGTCATATATCATAGACGGTTCTCAAACAAAGTCATCTGTGGTATCTGAATATCACAGATGGCTAATACCAAAAATCACTAGTGATATTTATATATCATATATGGTTTATTGTTACAAACCATATGTGATATTCATATATCATAGATGATTTGTTGTTACAACTGTCTGATAGCTATTTGAATACCTATATTATTTCCTATTTTTAGGCTAGCCGTAGGAAATGCTAGTCATGCCCTCTGAAAACAAGCAAACATATCACATATATTGCATATGATAATCATCACACAGATCTCATAAATGAATTAAAAAACTGAATAAAGTACAATGGAATGAATTGTTTGATTAAGCACAATTGAGTGATTACAATTGTATATAATGTTTCAACGTCAAATCACCATCGCCAAGGTGGAACTCTCCAGTCTTATTTATGACCTCCGCTATCAAGAATTGGGAGAGCTTTCCTCGAATTTCAGTGAGTTTATTAAGATCGCATGCACTTTCATCGAATTCCACGCACTGTCGCTAGGAGTGTTAACGTTGTTAGCATATATATATATATATATATATATATATATATATATATATATATATATATATATATATATATATATATATATATATATATATATATATATATGTATATTATATATAAATTGATATTCACGAAATAATTATTGGCAGGTTGACAAACCTCTAGATAATTCGTCTTAGTGTCCACAATTTCCTCCATATGGCGGCAAATGTAGAATCCATATACGTTACCGTGCAACTACTGGTGGCACTACAAAAATATAATTATATAAATTGGTATTGTCAGTTCTAGAGGCATTATAATGAAGTGTGATATTGGATTGTTGTGTTGTAGCAGGTACCGAAAATCATGTCCTATGGTATAGTGTGGCGCTGGATTCCTTGTGCCTCCCTCCCTGGGCAATGTAAGTGCTGAATAACCTACGTGATTCCAAAAAGTTAGCCCCGGCCATTGCAATGAAGGGAAGACTATAATAGAGTTATGTATGGAGGAAATGAGTTTACTTGTCAATTGCTTGTTGCACATAGGTGAAATCATGGTTGCTCCTAAATAGGGAATTAAGGTATATTAGCTTGCTCTACTTTAATACAATCACAATCAGAATCCACTGAGATCTAGTCACGTATATCGCCACTGTGATTAATCCTAAGTTTATGTTGCATATAAAGTACAAATGAAACTTGTATAACAACTAGTGAAGCACTTACCCCTAGTTGAAGAGTACCATGATGTAGTCCTTGTCACTGTGAGCAAGAAATCCCCTCATTATGTAATCTTGGACGAAGGAACCCATGTGCCCCTTCGGGATCCTGGAAAGGAAATTGGGCCTTTTTTCCTTTCCCCCTTGAGCATCATTCGTGTTATCTCTTCTTCAAGGGCGCGTTCTTTTTCGCGAAAGTCAAGTTCCATTTGCTTTCTTGCTGCATCGGCGTCTTGGTGTCCCACTACTTTTTTGCGCTTCTCATTTTTCTCATCATCCCCTTTTTTAGGGGGAGTGGGAGCACTCGACGAGGACTCTACGACAGATGAGATTCTTCTCTGTTTCTGGCCGGACGATTCCATAAAATTAATCACACCCAGTAGACACAGGAATAAAAAAATACTATGATAAAATAGACCACTTGGAAAAAAAGACTACTTTGAAGAAAGAAATTTATGTTAATAGAGACTGTCATAGCGTTTTCTATTCACTCATGATCGGGCCTGACCTAGTCGACCCGATCAAACTATTTCATGATCTGGCCTGGTTGACCCAAAATCCCCTCATTATGTAATCTTGGACGAAGAATGCGTTATTGTTGATGGATTGCTCAGAGACCAAGTGCGGGTCGTGGAATCCCACTGGTTCTCGCCGTCGCCGGACTTTTTGGATCATGAATCTATACATAAGCAATGAGTTATGACATTTATCGGTATTACATGAATGTAAAACTTGATTTACAGTACGCTTATAGTGTTTGACATCATAGAAGTGAGGTATTGAGTTCGTCGAGGTTGAATAGTAAGAGTAAGTCTTCGAAGGTCACAACGAAGTAGCCCGAGTCATGGAGGAAATGCACCTCCATGTATCTCATGGTTAATCCACTTTGCCAGTTTGGCTTCATGTTGGACCTCTGCATGTACCAGGTATATAAAGTACTGCAAACCAGTCTAAAGCTAGGTAATTGTGACTCGAGGACCAATGACACTCTGAGAATGAACTTCTGTTGCGCAGGAGGTGTATTAATCTTCTTCGGTTGGACCTTAGCGCCTCACTTATGATACATTTTCGGTGTCATCTCTATGGGAGCCGACGCGCTGGTCTCCACGGGAGGTATTGATAGGCATGGTTGTGTGGAAATCATGGCACTGAAAGGTCCAGGGTGATGTACCTCTTAGGCCACTAGACGAATATGTGGACAACATCCCCTAGTGTCATGATTTCTTCATTTGGGGGCCTCTCCAGTCTCCAGTAGGACAGCCCTAAAAACATCATTAATTATTTCTACCTGGACCTTTGCAAAAACCAATCTCTAGTTAGGCACTGTGCACCAACGTCCCTGACAGGCATTGATATGCCATCCCTCGCCCAGCATCAACGGGATTGTTCCCAACAGCCCTGACTCTGAGAATGCATGGTGTGGGCCCCTACATAATAATACATGATGAGCAAAAGTGTCCACTAGATCTATCTATGTAGCATTTTAGAGATATATATTACCTGGATGTCGTTGATAGGTAAGTGGGTGTTGCTATGTTCAGAAAGTGACGTGAATGCGTAGCTACTCGGACGTTGAGGGAGACTGGGTACCGCAATAACGGGGGTGGCTTACGAGTGGTTGCAGACTTCTCTCAGTTTTTCCCTCAATGATCTATCTCTCCTTCAAGTGAGTCAATAATCTCCTAAAGTTTTGCATCAAAGTCTTATTTCATACATTCCTCGTACTTGGCCTTGGATCTCTTCCCACTCCTATACGCCTCGGAGTTGTTTGGGAATCCGTGGCTCCAAGATACGTAAACCCCTAGTCCTCGCGTGTGACGTAGGTGCTCCTTGTTTCCCAAGACCGTGGACAGTATATCCCTCTCCCTAACTGCTTGAAAGGAGCCTTTGAAAGATTCGGTATTCAATATTTGCTGCAAGAGACAATCAAGTTATTTTAGATACCATGAAGTTATGGATCTATTAACAATTAGGTAGTTTAACATATCTTACTAGGTGTTGGGACACTTCCTTATCTGTGGGGTTTTTGAAAGAGGCGACGCCTGAAGACGTGGTTGATGACGTCACTCTTAACCAGTTTCGGGCGCACTCATTTGTAGTCCTGGCAAATGGTGGAGAGGCCTCCGATTGGATTGCGACCTCATCCTCCATTCTCCATTGCAAGATTTTACCCACGTACCCAGCGGTGCCGAGTCTATGGGGGTGAGTGTTTCATGCCTGGAGAGCCTCGTGGGCCACACTTTCCTATTGAAATTCGGTCATTGTCTTCATCCGCACAAAGGCCTCCTATGTTTCCGATGACACAAAAGGATACCTTGTGAAGGGCGTGCGATCCTTGCTCATGTACTATGTAACAAGCGTGCTCTTGAAGGTCTTCCACAATTTTCCCATTGCAAGGAGTGCATGCTGTCACATGAGTTCCTGGACTTCTGTTGGGATCTCGAACAAGTTTGAAATTTCCATCCACAACACATTTTTCTCAGCTTTTGTCAAAACTTTCCAGTTTGCTATGGTGATAGGGACTCGTTGCCTTTCAATTATCCCGCAGGTAGTCCAAAATACTGCAACTACTTTCTTTGGTTGCAGAGGGACCCTATCCAAAGAGACCTCTGTGATGGTCATTCGTTCCTTTGGCCTTTTAGATACTCATCTACTATGCTTAGTTACCCTTGTCTTCGGAGTGTCAGACCCATTCAGTGACATCGATGGCGACGATGACATCTCTCTTATAAGAAAAAACTAATTACAGTGAGCTGTGAGCGTAAACATTGGCACATGGTTGACCTTACAAGAAATAAGAACATTCAACGATGTGTATTTCTCAACAACTACGAGATGAACATTAAAGCACCGTACACTTGTGCTTCAAAAGGCATGAAGCAAATTTTAATTTGCTTCATGCTGATTTAAGCATAGGTGTATAGTGCTATAATGTTCTTCTTGTATAACTACTACTCTGACTCACAGTGTTTCATGCCCTATTTTACTTGAACTAGCAGCCCATCCATAGAAGTAACGAGAGGAGAGTTGGAGGAGGGGACATGTATTTCTCAATAACTACAAGACGAACTTTAAAGTGCCATACACTTGAGCTTGAAAAAGGCTGAAGCAAATTAATTTGCTTTAACCCTTTTGAATCTCAAGTGTATAGTTCTATAATGTTCTTCTTGTACAACTACTACTCCGACTCATAGTGTTTAATGCCCTTTTTTACTTGAACCAGCAGCCTACTCACAGAAGCAGCCCACCCACTACTTGTTTAGATCAAACTTCTGATAATGTGTAACTGCTGTAGATCTTTTATTGCTGCTGTATAATGTCTTCTTGTTCTGCCAATTCAATGCTGAATTTTTTTTGTAGTAACTTCCATTCTAGGCTAGAAGCATCATTTAATTTTTTTTCTTGACTTATCTTTTTTCCTTTTCAAATTTGGATGGACCTTAAAAAACAGTGCCTATAAGGGGTTGAGATTAAGCACTTCATGCCAGCCCTTGTTTTCATCTAATATTTACTTCAAGATTTATACTCATATTATATAGTATCAAAACATCACCATGTTTTCTTCTCCTTTGCTTGTATCCATAGTGAACATATGGATTTCTACAAGGATTGCTAGCGCGACAGAAAAGATGATGAAGCAAAATGATGGAGCAAATCCATACATTTGGCTAGTGTTAAAGGCGATAGGGAGGAGATGATGTCGGGTGCCCAATCTTCATGACGTAGGATCAAGGATAAATTTGGATTCGAGCAACTAGATGAACTGATGGCGCCAACCACTATTATAACAGCAACATGCGATAAGAGAATTCACCCAACCACAAGCTCGTGATCCCGTCTACCCGACCACAAGCAGATGTATTGCTACTCCTACGAACCACAAGGAAACACAAGAACAATGAAGGTACTCTCAAGAAATTCGCCCAATCCCCCAAGGCAGCATGTAGCATAAACCCGAGAATAAGCAATATTAGTTATCTTGAAAATAATATGGTCTGCCCCAAAGGCTATGTATTATAAGGCTTATATAGCCCTGAGCACAGTTCGTAAGACCCCCTAATCATGTACAACTCAATCTTTTATTGTACTAGACTCGAACTCCTACAAAGGGAAACTACAATCTTTTATCTCAGATTAATCTAAAGATAAGTCCTTGTTTGTTATATAGTCCTTGAAATAAACTTTCCAATAAATCCAAGATCACCTCAATCAGACTCCATATGCGAAAGTTATTGCCCTTTAATTACAAGGAATCCCTTCCCGTCTGCGCTGTAAGTCATTACGAACACGTTGAGGTTTGGTTTTGACTACGACCATGCTCTCTTTATGACCACACATCTTCTATCGATATTGGCTTCGACCACAAGTAGCAGTCGTTACCTTCATAGTCATCTGAGCTGCAAGAGGATCGGACGATCGTAAGTCATAGTCGTAGCAACGTCGTGGTTGTAAGTCGTAGTCGTAGCGGCACAGTGATCATAAGTCATAGGCAATGGCATGGTTGAAGATAGGATCAGACTGTTCCAAACACTTTCAAGTCAATCAAACAACTGCAAGCATCTCCAACCAATCCAACAGCGGGATCAATTGATCTGGACCAAATGTTGCCACCAATATCGACTGTACAAGTTAATTGAACGACACAAAGAGCGAAGGTTTGGAGTGGTTCGAACAACACCGTCACTATCAATTGTCAAAACCTGGTTGAACATCGCAGAATAAACAAACGTTCGGAGCGATCTAAACGTCTCCAAGGTGATCAGGCAGTCTGTTGAAGATCAGATGGTATGAATCATCTGGAGTGGGTCGAACATTTCCAAGTTGATCGGGCAGTCCATGGAAGATCAGACAGCGCGATCATTCGGAGCGGTCCGAACGTCTCCAAAGCATCTGAGCGTCCAACGCTGATTCAATGCTCGGATAGTCGAAACCATTCAGACTGGTCTGAACATTCTGAAGGTCTTGCGAGCGCATGATGTGGATTGAACAGTCCTGAACACATCTGAGGTCGATCCGGTGTGACAATGAGGACTTGAACATGTCTTCCCTTGCTTGACTCCAAGTATTTCTTCTCCATCAGCTCCTCCTCCATGGCTCCAATTCCAAAAGCTTCACATCGTTCAAATCTGAGAACACATAGCACATTAGAATGAGGTAGTATCCTATCTTCACATAAATCATAACCAAATTCAATTAGAAATGAACTCACCTGTTGATTAATTTGTTTAGCTCATGCTCTTGTAATCGGTCCAACTGGTGTCTTCGGGATGTCCTCATGATCCTCCCCCTCTTGGAAAGGAGTCATCCTCCACTCTGATTCTTTCGGACTCAAGAATGGTGATAAATCTGTAACATTGAATGTAGAACTCATAGCATAATCATTGCCAAAAAAACTTGATCTTGTATGCATTGTCATTGACCTTCTTAAGCACTCTGAATGGACCATCTCCCCAAGGCATTAACTTTGACTTACGTTTGTCCGAAAAGCGTTCTTTGCATAGATGCACCCAAACCAAATCACCTGATTCAAATAACATCTTCTTCGTTGACTTGTTTGCCTTCTTAACATAGTAACATGACTTTTTTTTAATTTTTTCTTTAGTCTTGACATGAACCTTCTTCATATATTCAGCTCGTTTTGATGCTTCCATGTTGACATGTTCATACAATGGTAGTGGCAGCAAATCAAGTGGCGTGATCGGCTTGAAACCTTACATCACCTCAAATGGACACATTTGTGTAGTAGAATGTACCACCCTATTATATATAAATTCAACATGCGGTAAATAATCTTCCCACTCTTTCAAATTCTTTTTGATCATTGTCCGCAGTAGCATTGGGAGTGTATGATTCATCACCTCCATTTGTCCATCCGTTTGTAGGTGACAAGTTGAAAAAAAGAGCAACTTTGTCCCAAGTTTGGCACATAGAGTATTCCAAAAGTAGCTCATAAATTTGACGTCTTGATCTAAAACAATTTTCCTTGGCATGCCATACAATTTCCCTAAAAAACAAGTCAGCTACATGCGACACATCATCGCTTTTGTGATAGGGAATGGAATGTGCCATTTTAGAGAATCTATCCATAACTACAAAAACTGAATCCCTCCCCCTCTTAGTCCTAGGAAATTTTAAAACAAAGTCCATACTAATATCTTCCCAAGGAGCATTAGAACTGGAAATAGAGTGTATAAACCATGTGGATTAAGCTTAGATTTCGTTTTGTGGCATGTTACACATCGCTGTACAAATCTCTCAATGTCTCGCCTCATTTTAGGCCAATAAAAGTGATCGCTCAGCATCGTAAAGGTCTTTTCTCTCCCAAAGTGTCCCATCAATTCTTCTGCATGAGAATCCTGCAATAGCAACAAGCGCACGGACGAATCTGGAACACATAATTTGTTAGCACAAAATAAGAACCCATCGTGAATATGAAACTTGTCCCATCCTTTTCCATCTTTGCATTTAGAATATGGTTCTGAGAATTCTGATCAAAAGCATATAAATCTTTCAAGCTTTCTAAACTAGGAACTTTTACTTCTAATTGAATTAAGAACACATTCTTTCTAAATAAAGCATCAGCTACCATATTCTCTTTGCCTTTCTTGTACCTAACGACATATGGACAAGTTTCAATGAATTCCATCCACTTAGCATGTCTACAGTTCAGTTTAGCTTGGCTCTTTAAATATTTTTGTAACACCCCAGGAGCCACATTACCCTGGGATGCTACTAAAACCACTCCACAACTAACCAAATTACAAGATAAAATAATCTGGCAACAATTCCTATAACAAGATAAGATAAGCGGAAGCATAATCAACTAAGGGAAACAGGATAGTGACAACAATTCAATATTTAAAACAACCTCCAACATTTTAACCTAAAATATAGTTCACAAATCTAACATTATTAAGTTAATGTAAACAAAGCTAGGCAAAGGTCTAGAATCCCTTTGTCTTTATTACAGCATAAATATATGATCCAAGTGCATTAAGGTGGTGCCTCTCTACCCTTCCCATGCATGCTCAATGATCACCTGTAAGGGGGGAACACAAGGGTGAGATAAAATCTCAGCAAGCAAACTGTTTAACAGGCTAATTAAACTACAACAGTTTAATCATCAACATTTAATTTCCACAATGACCACGTTTATATCCTTAACCTCAAATCACCACCAACAACGGTAAAACCATAGCAAATAAATCTTGTTTGACTACTTTAAAACCTCAGCCGCTATCACTACCAAAGACAATAAAGCATATGTATGTTTTACTTCACTACTTTATTGTTTCTCACATCCACAACTGCTATCAACAATTACTACAAGAGAAAAGAATCTCATGCCACAATCACAACCCCCACCAAACCACAAGGGTCGAACCCCATTCCATGACCACATCCACATTCCTCACACCACAAGTAGCTCACATGAGCCAATTCTACATTATAACTATGAAGTTGTACACTCCATATTACAACTGTGAAGTTGTATATTCCACATTACAACTATGAAGTTGTACATTCCACAGTACAACTATGAAGTTGTACATTCCACATTACAACTATGAAGTTGCATATTCCACATTACAACTATGAAGTTGTACATTCCACAGTACAACTATGAAGTTGTACATTCCACATTACAACTATGAAGTTGTATATTCCACATTACAACTATGAAGTTGTATATTCCACATTATAACTATGAAGTTGTATTTGCCTGCAAAATAACTTCACCATAATACATTGCATAGGTATGCAAATGATCTTTCCACAATGCAATGCATATGAATACGTATGCTCCATAGCACCCTTACCCAACAAGGTAAGAGTATGCATCGTATTATGGCAATATACGATGTTGTACCGGTACGGTCGCGGCTAAGTGCGGCGACATCCATATATGCAAATGTCATGATATGATATGAATGATATTATAATCATAAACCACATGAATTCCAACCACAAAGGAGCATCAACATGCTCACAACATATCCACAACCACATATCCACCACATATTTGTTTTCATATTCTGCATTAGCACACTAAACAAATTTCCACATGATTACGAGCAATTTATCCAAACATATCAATTGATCAATAATTGCTACCATCACAACCACAAGTATTCACTAAGAATACTACTACTTAGACCACAATATACTCATAAAGTTCTCTACCCCACAACTATATTGATTCATCAAGATCAATTCCGCATATCCACAATTAAACCATCAAGATCATAAACAATTGAATTCTTAAAAATACTACCATCTGGACCACATTAAGGAAGCATGTAATAATGACATAGCACCTCAATTTAAGAGAATTAATTAATGTGAATGTAGAATAATTAACGAGTTAAACAGTAGCACATCCGCTACATTTACTTACCTCTACCGTTGAAGTGAAGCAAATCACGTGCGTTTAGGAGCAAAACCACCTGTCCAAAAGGTACCTCTCAGCACAAAACAACAGAAAGGAAAACGCGTCTTAAGAAGTAAAGACGTCGCTAGAACCCCGAACCCACACATCAACCTCTACGCGTAACGATTCTTCAATCTACCCACTGCAGCAGCGCTGCTTAATATTTTCGTATCTTTAACAATACTAAGCCAATACAACAAATGATATATTTCTGGATTCCTCACTTAAATGCCTTCATTTTTTATGTAGATCACATATTTTTATTTTGATCCTAGAAAGGTGTAACTTAATGCGCAAAACAGAGGACGTTCTCTGTTCTGACAATCTGGACAGCAAGATTCTAATGCGTGCCAACCACAGTACAAGGATCTAAAAATATGATTTTTATACAGAAGTTATATTACTGAATTCTCTAAAATTTTCTCAATTGCGACCAAAATCATAAAAATCATCTTCTACCCCTAAATCACACTTGAACAGCAATCTATCCCAATCTGTACCCCTGACAGACAGCGGTGTTCCCGACCCTTCTACGCCCAGATCCCGTGGCCAAAAATTCTGAAAAAAAAATAAAGAAGATGGGACTCAAAGTCCTCTACAATTTTCCTTTTGGGAAGATCCGCAGGAAAAATCGTTTGATAGGTCTAAACTGCAAAACAGACGCCATGCGAATCGATCTCAGCATGCATGCAGAAAACCTTAATCGGGTAAACAATCTGCTAATCCCCTTCTAATTCCATGCCATGAACCCTAATTACTCTAAAAACAGAGGGGTTTGGGATTAGAAAAATTGCCTAGAGGATCTCTTGGGATCACCCCTCTTCTTTCCTCCTCTTCTTCTCCTCCTTCTCTTCTTCTCCCTTCTCTTCCCTTTCTTCTTCTTCCTTCTCTTTCTCCTTTGCTCCAATGGACAGCAGCTTGTGGGGGGAGTTGGAGGCGCACCTGGGAGGGGGAAGAAGGTGCGGCTAGGTTAAAGGGGGGTGCGGCCACCCCTTGGGCCTTCAGCCCAAGGTGGTCGGCCCACTCTCCAGGCAGCCCACTCAGAGTTTTTTATTTATTTATTTGTTATATCCATTTTACGCTATTCCATAATTTTTATTTTCCCTTCCCGCAATTTACCGAAAAACCGGCGACTCCGCGATTAATTTAAAGCTGACGCCGAAACGACGTTCAGAGTATTACAATTTCAAAGTTTCATGATCAGAGTGAATAACAAATTCTTTAGGCCAACAATAATGTTACCAAGTTTCAAGCACACGCACTAAAGTATACAATGTTTTATCACACGCAGGGTAATTTAATTGAGCTCCTCCTAGCTTCTCACTAAAATATGCTACTGATTTCCCTTCTTACATTAAAACACCACCAATTCCTATTCCACTAGCACCACATTCAATTTTAAAAGTCTTAGTGAAATCAGGTAAAGCAAGCAATGTGGCTTCGATTAATTGTTTATTTAGTTCTTGAAAAGCTTTTTCTTGTGTTGTACCTCATTCAAACACAACACCTTTTTTAGTTAACTCATTCAAGGATGCAGCAGTGGTGCTGAAATCTTTAACAAAACACCGATCAAAGCTAGCAAGACCATGAAAATATCTAATTTGACTAATATTCACAGGTGTAGGCCAATTCTTAATCGCTTCAGTTTTTTATTCATCTACTTCAATACCTTATCCAAAAACACATAACCTAAGAACACAACTTTATTTGTGCAAAAAGTGCATTTGTCAAGATTAGCATATAATTTCTCACTTCTAAGCACTTGTCTAATATGCTCAGTGTGTTCATCCATCGTTTTGCTAAAGATCAATATGTCATCAAAGTATACTACAATAAATTTGCCAATGAATGCTCTTAAAACATGATTCATCAATTGCATAAATGTACTAGGGGCATTTGTCAAACCAAATGACATTACTAACTATTCATATAATCCAAATTTTATTTTAAAAGCAGTCTTCGATTCATCACCAAGTTTCGTCCTAATCTGATGGTATCCACTTCTCAAATCAATTTTAGTGAATATAACAGCGCCACTAAGTTTATCTAGCATATCATCTAACCTAGGAATACTATGATGACGTCTAATAGAGATGTTGTTAATGGCACTACAATCAACACATATTCTCCATGTACCATCTTTCTTAGGAACAAGCACAAGGACTAAGACTTTATGTACATAGCCTTTCTCAAGTAGTTCTTGCACTTGGCATTGAATTTCTTTGGTTTCCTCTAGATTGGTGTGATATGGTGGATGGTTTGAAAGTGACGCGTCGGGAACTAGATCAATTTGATGCTCTATTTCGTGCAATGGTGGAAGTTCCATTGGAATCTCCTCCGAAAACACATCTTCAAAGGCCTGTAAAAGAGAGAAAATACCACTAGGAATAGAGGTTAAGTCATTAGTGGAAAGCAAGACAGTTGTATCTTTGTACACAAGCACAAAGTGCATCTTTGATGGGTCATTGCTCACTTCTCTCAATTCTGATTTTGTGGCTAACATAACCTTTCCTCCCTTACTTTTACTTTTTCCTATCATATTTAACTTGTGGATCTCACTCATCGATATGTGGAAGTCTCACTTTTCCTTCTTTCTACTCTCATTTTCAGCAAACTTCTTTTGCTGTAATTCAGCGTGGATCTGATTAGGTATCATTGGATTAAACTCTTTTATCTTTCCCTTCCACTTAAAAGCATATCGATTGAAACGGCCATCATGTTGCACACTTCTATCGTGTTGCCATGGCCTTCCTACTAGCAAATGGCACAGGTCATAGGCACCATATCACACTCAATGGTGTCATCATAGTCACCAATCTTGAAGGTAACATGCACCACAGACTGAACCTTCACATCCCAACATTCACTAAACCATTACACATGATATGATCGTGGATGTTTCATCATCTTTAAACCAAGTTTCTCATATAATTCAACACTAGCCAAGTTATGATAACTATCACCATCAATATATATTTAATTACTTTGTTGTTTATCTTAGCTTGTGATTGAAACAAGTTGAACCATTGTGGATGTGCATCTTCTTCTTGTGCAAGCATATTTAAATTTTTGGTGACTACTAGTGTCTCTCCCATTCATAACTCAACACATCAACCTCTTCATAGTCATCCGATGTATCTTTATATCTATCCTTTTTATGACTGAGCTCAACCTCGTCTTTAATTGCTGATTCATATTCTCCATCTTTCGACATGAGCATAACTCGGTTGTTGGGACATTCTCTAGAAATATGACCATGTCCCAAATGCTTGAAGTATTGAATTTCCCTACTTTTTATTGCAGCGCCAATTGAGGGAGTAGGGGTTGGAGTCACTTTCTTCTCACTTGATGTAGGTGCTATTTTTGTAATTGAGGAAAGATGAGCATTAACGTTGGAAGTAATATTAGCTGCAATGTATCTCGTCCCGAATTGAATCGTGCTTTGGTGGCATTGGTTGAGGATGATGGTGCATTCAAGTTAAAAGAAGTTGTCCTTGGTGTTGGTTCCCCATCCTCCTGTAGTTATTTTTCCACCTTTGTTGCTTGATGAACCAACTCAACGATAGTGTTTAGGGCTGATATTGCACAATACGCTTGATATTTTTATTCATATCGAACAGGAAACGTGCAAGTATTTTCTCTTCATCTTCATGCACACGTGCCCTAATCATAGCTTCCTCCATATCTTTGTAGTATTCCTCCACCGAACGGCTTCCCTGTCTCAAATTCTGTAGTTTATAAAAAAGATTACGTTTATAAGATTTAGGAACAAAACGTGCTCTCACCTCTTGCTTCATTTCAGCCCATGTCGCGATTGGAGGTTCCCCATTAGTTTCTCTTTGGTTTAACGCTTGCTCCTACCATATTAACGCATACCCATCAAACTCAAGTGACGCCATGTGTAGTTTCTTCTCCTCCAAATAGTTGTGCATCCAAAAGATCTTATCTACCTTTAGCTCCCATGTGAGATACGCATTTGGATCGGAAGCACCTTCAAATTTGGGAATAGTGAATTTGAGCTTCCCAAATTTCTCCTCCACAGGCGGGTCATCATGATGACAGCCATGACGTTGATAATTGTCATTGCAGTGTAGCCAAAAATCCTCACTGACGTCGTTAAGGTGGGTGGCACTGCCACACCCATGGTCACGTCCATGGCCACGGCCTCTCCCTTGGCCATGGTTAGTATCGAAAACACCTCCCCCACACCCGAGAAGGGGTGGTCGAACCGCGTTGGCAGCAGCTCGATTGGCTAAAACTTCTCTAGTAAACCATGCAACCCTCTCCACATCGGTCTCATCAAACTCAACATCTCCTTCATGAACGCCAACGGGGCCCCGCTCTTTGCGAAGCTCCTCTAGTATCTCCCTCCTCAAGACGCTCGTATTGTCATTCAAGTGTTGAAATCATTCATGAGCTTCTCAAGGTCAGCTTGTGTAACATATCCTGATTCTCCTTCTTTTCCTGCCATGGTTAGTGCAAGAAACAAAACTATGTGTGTGGAAGATTTTATTTGTGGAATTCACTCAACCTCACCTTCTCTTACCAACTGAAGTTCTTGTGCGTTCTTGATGGAAGTGAGGAGCTGCATGCACTTTGGTGAGGGTAGACAACATAAAGTGATAGATCAAGTGAATTCAATTGTACAAGCACTGTTGTAACAATGGCTTATTTGTAGAGCTTGGATGGGCAGTGTTTACCTACGCAATCAAAAATCCTGGATATTGTAAAATTAGGTAATAAGCCAAGTTAGAATACTTTGCCTAAGTGCTGATCCAAAATATTTAAGTGAAGTGTATGAACGCACACACAAATATTAATATGACTCAGTGCAAACAAAGGAAGGACCTAAATAGAGGTAATTTGATATTTGAGGAGTAGATAGCTTGTTTTGCACTAAGTACTAGGAGAGAAGCTAGCCAATTGTAATATTAAGGATATAAGGGCACATGATTGCTCAAAAAAGATCTGTACACAATTCTAATATATATTTTTTTGACGTAGACTTCGGCCACAAAGTGCTCTCTCTGTGTAACACCCTGAAAATTTGAATTTGGAAGTTATGTAAGTTTTGAACTCTCTTGGAATATATTGGTCTTGGTATTTGAGCTCTGGTAAATTTTTCCTTGGATTTTGGTTTGAGGTCTCATTGATTAAAACAAAAATGAAACAATATGTATGAGAATGTTAGTAATAAAGAAATAGAGGCCAAAAGATGTTTAAACAGAGTTGAGCATATAGATATAAATAAACAAATAAATAAAATAATAAAATAGGCACAAGCGAAATATATATATAATTCTATTTTAAGGTTTGGTATTAATAAAGAATTAAATGAAATCAAGTGGAAGGAATAAGTAAACATATGGATGCATATATACATACATACATACATACATACATATATATATATATATATACGTATACGTATACGTATATGTATATGTATATGTATATGTATGTCTATAAACATAATTAGGAACTCATTGAAAATATATAAATGCACAAAGGTTAGGGAGTCAACAATAGGCATAAATCAAAAATAAAAAAAGAGGCCTTCGGCCTAGCCGGCCCAGCCCAACCAGCCAGCCCATTTGGCCAGCCAGCCAGGCCAGCTCCCCCTCCTTTTTCCTCCCCCATTCCCCTTCGTACCCAGCCCAGACCGGCCGATCTCTATCCCTTTCTTCCTCCTCATTCCCCACATGCGCCAGTCAACGCCGAAGGTCCCTTTCTCTGTCGCTCGCGTCATCCCGTCCCCGCTACTCCTGTGCCCTCATCACTGAGCCTGCATAGCGTCGCCTCACCCATGCTGCCATTCACTGCGCCGGCCATCGCCATGCCCTGCCCTTCGCGCCTGCCCCGTCGCCTCAGCAATTGCATCAGCCGTCCTCCCACCCGAGTGGTCACCGCCTCCCATGCCGCCCCGTCAGCCACAGCACCAGCTCCCGTCGCGCCTCCACCGTGGCGCCTGCCCCCACCACGTCGCCATGCCATCGCGGCTACTGCAGATGTCCTGCGCCATGACACTCGCATAGTCGCCGCAACCGCTCCTCGCCGCCAGCCCATCCCCGCCTCCTATATATAAAGGTCGCAGAAGCTACTAAGTCTCTCCCCACACTCCCCTCTCTCTTCCCCAGCGCGCAATCGGCCTCCCTCGCCCTCCTTTCTCGTCGGCATCCCATTCTTCCCCAACTCCGGCCGTCCACTACTACAAAACATGGATACTGTAATACATTCCTGTATCACATTCGTCAATGTGTTACAAAGAAATTCTATAGTAACATAAAACAATGTGTTACAGACAATGGTTGTAACACAAAATACTTGTTTTATAAAAATGTGTTACTGAGAACAATTATAGTATCACAAAATTAATGTTACAAGTAAAATGTTACAAAGATTGTACTATGTTGTAACACATAAATGGAACATGTAAAATGTGTGCCAAATATATACCCTATAGTAACACAAAACAATGTTACAACTAAAGTGTTACGAAGAAACATATATATATGACCTTCCAATTCATGGTCTGCAAGTACGTCGCAGTCGATGTCGTCTTGGTTGTTAGGCAATCACATCGTGGTCCTCACATGACTCTTGAGCAGCAACTATTAGGCAATTGAAAATGTCGTGTAGTTGATGGAGCACACTTCCAAACTGTTGGGTTGAGCACAAGCTACACTATAGGAGAATAGTAAACTCCGTGGTTGCTCATGGTATCTCGCAATTTGGTAAATTATACGATTTCAGTATTCATATGAACGTCATTGGTATTGACAGGTGGTTAAAAAAATGTTGATAGCAACAACTACGATCACGAAAGATGAGGTGACTCACTTGGCGTTTGGCTCATTTGAGCTTAAGCTTCAAGTTTCTACTTTTTTTTAATTTAGTCTTTTTTTACGTTTTGACTTATTTTTAAGTATTTTCTTTATTTATTTATATTATCCACTATAATATAATTATCTTTTATTTTAAATTTTAATTTGGTTGAAAACCTAATCGTAGCTACTGAAAAAACTGCTACAATCAAAAAATACCGTAAGATTAAGCTTCTCCTTAGTGTAGCTCACCACGATGAAAGATCCACGCTTGAATTCTGAAAGCTCGCTCGGATTTTGCGTCTTTGGAAAGGTTAGGCAAGTTTCGCCTAACTCGATGTGAAAATCAAGTCACGCCTCGATGAAAACTAGGTGCATAAATTGTTTAATTTAGGTAACTTTCTCTTGCGTTCTAGAAGGTTAGAGTCCGGACCATGTACGCATGATTAAAGAAACATTTACCTTTCATTCTACATGTTATAACGCAATATCGCTCTCCTCACCACTCAACTGCTCAATCACAAGAATACAAAGAACAATCTCGTTATCGATATCATGTCACACCCAAAAAGAGCTAATTTTGTTATCCGAATTACAGATTGGTGTGAAGAAAACAAAATTTCTTGGATCGGTAAATTGGCACTCACTAAATATCACTAAAAAAGAGATTGGATTCATTCACCCAATGCCATCGCTATAGCCACCACCCACCGGTGCATGTTTTCGTGTAAACCGACGTGTTTCAATTTCTCAATGGCGCTCCAATAGCTCCGAGCCACTTGTGGACATACATCGATTGCCTTGGCAGCACAAGTTGATGTGGATTTGCTTGTGCATTGCCATTTGCAACCAGCAAGTACACCATTATATCACGGGCCAAAACGGTGCTTCTCACTGCTTGCAACTGGTCTCTTCTCCAGAATGATGCCAAGAAAGCGAACATAATTTTGTAAGAGGCGGAAGAACATGAGACGATCCATCGAATATAGTTTCCCAAGGTCTCTCGATGGGATGAATGGAATATCTGAAACCTCTTTCTTCGACTCCAATTTTGGAAGTTCTCCATAAATAGAAGCGTAACCAATTGGTGCTGGAACGAGAAAAAGAGCTTGAGTACTTTTTCTACAGTGTTTTAGAGTGGAAAGGAAAAAGGAACAGAAAAAGGCACAAAGCAATGATGTTCAAAAACAGTTTCGAAAGGTAATGTATTTAACAAGAGATATGTTGGCATATGATGTTCAAGTACCATATAAATATTTCCACTAGCAAATACGGGTGGTAAGAGCAGATGAACACAATGAACAAACAAAACAATACAATGAACTCACCATGCTCCTCGGCTTGAATCTTTTTGTGCGCTCTTGCTAACTGGGACTCATTATTTCGGGATCAAAGATAACATATTCATGTGAACCATTTACATAAACCAGCAATGACGCCTCTCCATCTCTTGTGTTGTTGCTGTTTGCATCAAAAGTGGGATCACCCTTCACAAAAGCAATGCTACCTCCTTGCTCGAAGAAAGGTAAGATTAATCAAAGTTATACACAAATACAGCCCGTGATCCATTCCCTCAACAGATAGATGCAAGCAGCAGAGAAGAAACCAAAGAAGTTTTTATCGAACCAAGCAATAAGCAACTAAACACACACTGTGCTACTGTACAAGAGAAACTTGGAACTTCTTAAAATGACCAACAACAAAATTCACTTCCGCAAATTATATTGCACTCAAAACCAGTTGAAGTGTTGAACATAAGATATAATAACTCAGCCGAGCTTACCTTCTTTATTGACCGGGAGGAAACAGGTTTGGATTTTCTGCATCGAAAAGTAGTATTACCCCATCTTGCTCACGGTGCTACTCCATCGAACAGCTTAGACGAGCAAGAACCGCAAATTCACCCCTACTTGATTTAACAACAAGCGCTGTCAAAAGTACACACAGCAACATGAGAATTAGATGAAATGGGTTTTGCTTATTTAAGGAAATGGAATGATGGACCACCAATTTGTTTTCACAACCCCAACCGTCTCGCAACATTTTGAAACGTTGGCACAAGAGAATAGGCTAGAGATAAATCTTGTACTAGCTATAATTTGCTCGCTTTACTCCATATGATGCAAGTGTGCAACGCTATTGGATCAAGATAACAACATTCATGCCTAATCGTGTCACATATTCACATTGGAACCGAATCATGGAGCTATCATTGGCAGCCCTTGCGGTGGCCGAGTTCACCTTAATGGTCATATCGAAACGAATTACTAGAACAGTTAGTCAAACAAGCTGCAAAAACTAATGTAACAAGGTTACAGATCCATTTTAGTGTGCCTCACTTGGTGTGACTAAGCAGTTTGATGCTTCTTCAAGCATCGAAATTCAAAATTATGTATATGTGTTGCCCGATACAAGAAACAAAATGCATAGTCGAAAAGGCAAAGCATGCATTAGATGCTATTTCACGCTTTCGCACTTCTCGCAAAAGGCTGTAAGACCATTGCATGGAAAGATTTGAAACATTCCATACGGCAACTGTGGTCTTGAACTTTGAGATACAGACATCAAAAATGCTGATGTTCCAATGAAAGAAAGTTTTGTAATCGCTGCAAATTCAAAAGGTGACACATATCAAATCGCCACTCTAAGCACAATGGCAAAAGGACAAGTTGAGAAAATATATACCGATAGTGCTTCGCAATCATGCCAACAAGCGCATTATTGTCGATCCCACAATGTGATGACACTCTCACCGCAACCGCAAGAATGATCCATCACCGAGAAGGCTGCAGCTGTCATAGGTTTTTTCCTGCAAAATTTTAATTATTCGAATGTCATCGCACCATTTACCAAATAAATTAACAAATGAAATGATGGCAGCCTACATGTGCGGTTATACAAGGCCCTAAACAAGAACCATAAATACGCTTATGACTATTTTTCACCGATAAATATTAATGTGTATTCTTTGGAGATAAATCAAGTCAACTCACTTGTATGAGCCAACCGATTGGCATCTCCAACCAGATTGATTTTTCATTACTTGGTTGTAAAGACGAACTTTGGACCCAAACCTACAAATCAAAATAGTAACGTTTAGGAAATAAAGAAACAAGGCATCATCTCAAAGCTAATAGACATGCACCGATGCACACCTTGAAGTTTCCACCAAAAGAAGTGCTCACGACCATGTTTTTGCTCAGGCGGAATGCGACAGAAATCCCAAGATCACTGCATGAAAATTAAATATGTGTCAGAAATAATAATTTCAGTAAATATTTATCACCGACCTTATAAACATGTACCAACCTGTGAGGCTCATAAATGACAGTGGACAAAAGATATTGTCCAAAGCGAGACCCATGGTTCCAAAATTTCAGTGTAACAAGGCCGCCTAATTCTTCTTCAGGAAGCTTGACATCCACAGTGCACATAAAATTCCCATCAATGGACAATGAAACTAAAGAAATATACATCTGTGGTAACAAAACAAAAACGTGTAGAAAGTTCTTTTAATTGAGTTTGGCTTTGTATAACTTGTGATGAATTGTGAAATCACTTCCCTGTGGACTGGAGGCTTATGGTCAGATGCATGGAGTATGCTAGATGACCGAATATGGCTTGAAACTGAGATCGATGAATCTGAAAGAGCAATACACTGAGATTATACTTTTAAACTCCAGAAATTCGAAGATGCTGGGTTCACTATGGACTGAGAGTAGCTGCTCTTGGCCATCTGCTTCCATGCTCTTTCTATGGAAAGATTTGAGTCCTATGTTTCAGCTTATAGCCTCTGTTTCTGTATTGTCTCGTTTTTTTGTCTCATGTGTACCTGTGCCAACCTATATAAAAAAGTTAATGAACGAAAGCTTTTGCAGATTTGAGTCCTATCTTTGTATTGCTTTGTGCTTTTGCAGAATCTTTAATCCTGATATGTTATTTCTCATAGCATAGTAATCAATGTAAGTAATGAATATGAATATGAATAAAAAAAGGTTCCAAATTACTGCTTAGAAGAGGAGTTCGTTAACTACATAGAAGAGGAGTTCGCTGCTTAGATCCAGTTGTCTCCTGTGTCGACTTGTTGGGTGATACTACTGTGTTGCCATATGGTTTTGTTTGACTGTGCAATGTCAGACCTGGCGCAAGCCATTCTTTCTCATTTTCCGTCACCGACAACACAAGGTAAGGAATAGAAATACACCAAACCGCCTGGTTTTTACCCTGAAATTACTGAATAGGTAGATGAAGAACTATTGTCTTTGATCATTCTGGTCTTCAGAATTAGATCCAAGATAACTCTAAGGTAAAGCGAGCTAAATAAAGCTCAGGATTAGAAGTTAAGAACATACACGTGAAAGTGTAAAATTATATTTGGAACCTTTTTTTATTCATATTTATATGTGTCCTGCTCTACATGATTCAATCTAAACCATAGCACTTTACTTTTTCTCAAGCTTTAAGTTCAAATATTATTACAAATATGCGCTTTTGTCTAATTATTATTCTTTTGTTATACTTGATTCTTATTTGTGAATTATCCTATGCTTCATTCTTATTTTCCTATTGGTGCTAAATTTTAATTAGATTGTGATACTATGGCTGCGGATATTTGGACCCTAAATCTTGAATGCGACGGGGCAGCTCCAAGACAGAAACATGTGCAAAGGGAAATGGATAGAGATGAGATATGCTTTTACAACTTGATTGATCTGATCGAGGAATATGGGTACACATCAGTCGACTTTCTATTCTACAAGAGAAGAGATAGTTTGGTCGCAATAGAACAAGATTCTGAAGTGATGGAAATGCTTAATGAGTATGAGAGCGAGAAGATGGTGAGCTTATTTGTGACGAGGAAGAGGCTGGCCACCTTAGTGCCTACCAAGTGCAACAAAGAACCATCCAAATCTGAACCAAATAAAATTAAAGGTAGTAGAATGAATATGTAATTTACTCTTTTGTGTATATTTGATTATTCAAGTACAACTTAACTGTTGCAAATTATGGTAGTCATCAAATATTTATTTTCATCAAAGATAAGTAGATTCGACTCCACCATTGTTCGTGATTTAGTAAGTGTAATCATGGCAGTCTAATAAAAAGATTATAGAGCCCTTGATTGTATTTATTCTAAACATGTGTTCATGTCCCCAACATTTGTTCGCAGGAAAAGGAGGTCTAAAGAAAAGAAACATTTAAATGTAAAGCATATCAAGCACTATACACCAATGAAGTTGAGGAGCATGATGATGAGAACAGAACACATCGGTACATATGTAGTTAGATCAATCCAATTTATGTGGGCTGCATCTTCAATTGGTTAGTATTACTATTAAGTTTTTAATAGGTGATGGTGATGAAGTACGTAAGAGAAAGGGGACCGTTTTAACACATGTTTGGGACCCACCAAGGGATCGGATACTAGTAAAATGCAACACCCTTGGGCAACCCATTGGAGAAGAAGGTGGTCTCTTAGGGCAATTTTTAGGCACCATAGCAAGAAATGGTGGATATTGTCCAGTGGATATCAAAGATTGGAGAAAAGTCAAGAAGATTAGTGCTAAAACTATAATTCAGCTCATACAGGTTTGCTAAATTTTACAAGATGTTATATTGTGAATTTAAGTTTTTGTGTGCTAGTTTTCATGTGAGAAAGTAAAGTTCATGGAAAATATCTATATAAACCCCCTGACGTTTGGTAGTGTGTCTACTTCACCCCCTGAACTACAATTAGGGGGTTATGTAGAGTTTTTCCTAAAATTCATTCATCAGTAACTCTTTCTTATTTCAGACAAAGTTTCTCTATCCTCGTTCATGTGAGAAATGGATATTGAAATCAATTGGAAGAGATTGGAGAAAATACAAGGCAACATTAAAAAAGACACTATTCAATCCAAAGAAAAAGGTGCATTTTGTACCAAGCGTGGTCCAAATGATGTCGATGAAGAACAATGGATTGCCTTAGTAAAATATTGGAAGTCAAAAGAAGGAAAGGTAGGAAAAGGGTACCATTATTTATGCTATTTAGCATTTTTTACGCTAATTCTTTTGTTAATTTACTTTCTTGTAGGCCCTTAGTGAGAAGAACAAATTAAGTCGTGAAATGAAGAAGACAACACATACAGCTGGTACAAAGAGTTATGCTCGTTGGGCTGAAGACTTGGTGAGTCATCTTGCATTGTTTAAAAAATTTATGTATGTTTTCCTTTTCTTTTCTTTTATTGATATTGTTTTCAGAGACAAGCTGACCCTGAAAAAAAGCGGCCACATAGAGCAAAGGTTTACTTAGCAACTCACAGAAAAAAGGGAAATAGGACAAATGAGACTATGGTATGATACATACACATGAGATTTTGGCAAATTTGAAGCCTTTTAGTTTGTTTAATGTATGAATGTCTTAATTATAGGTTCAGTTGGAAAATCTCCTGGACACGCAACCAGAATTAGCACAAAATAGCGAGGGAAGAGTTGCATGGGAAGGTGATGCATTACATCAAGTATTGGGAGAAGAGAAAGCTGGATAAGTACATGGCATGGGATTGCTTCCAATTCCGAAACAAGTCTATGGTCGAACAACACGTCATTTCAAGGACATTGATGTAGTTACACTAGGTGGATCATCATCTGATGTAGAGACTCACATGTTGGAGGAAATAAGGCAACTCAAGGAGCATTCTAAAATGCAAGACAAAATGATTGAAGAATTAAAAAGCAATCAGAGGCACTATGAGAATGAGGAGCCAACAATGGTAGCAATGTCTATTTTAATTTGTAACTATATTATATTGAAATGTTACTCAACCTCTTTAACTTTTCTAGGTGAATTGCACAGCAAGTGATCATGGTAATTCTCAAAAACAAGGAATGCATTTTAACAAAAAGGTATTTCCTTTATTTTCATGTTTTCATCTAATTTAGTATCTCTTGACTTTAATATTGTTTGAAATTTTCAGAGAGTTCAATGTGTTGCACCAAATCAGAAGGAGGTATTGCTTAAGCGCATTTAACGAATTGGTAAAATGTCTTGCTTGTGAAATTAGTACTTCTTTACCTACAAAGTTTTTTTAATAACTAATGCTATCCCCTTTCGATCTTTCTTGGGATAAAGAAAGATGTGAATCTGAATATAGTGATGATGATAATCTATATTTGTCTAGTGAAAAGGTTATCAATTGGTCTCTTGTCTTTATGAATAATAATATACTCTTCATTCATTATACGTCAATATTATTGCCCGGTGATTATGATTTAATGATTGTCTATTGGAACTAGTGCCAAGGTCATGCAGATGACAAGGAAATATCAATTGAGGAAGCGAAGCATCATCCCCACATGGCTCGCTATAGATTCTAGACAAATAGAGGTACACCTTTTCAATGAACCATTGAATAAGATATATTTTACTTGCAATGTCAAATTTATTCAAGATAAGTATTACATAACTTTGTAAAATGTATAAATACAATTATCTTTCTCTTCATTTCAGTTTGATTCTTGTCCAAGGATTTCAGCGAAGGTAGAATAACAAAGAAACAAAAGGTATATAAGAATCAAATGTTTCCATTTATTATAGTAATATTTGTGCCATATATTATTACATACCTCATTTTACATGTGTAAGGATCATCGGATGTGGCTCGCGACAAGGCTACGTGCGAGCGCCCAAAACATATGCAAGATCATCCAATGAAGGTATATAGATATGATATCACTTGTTCTAGTAGCTGCATTATCTTGATACTAGTGGACACGCACGTGTGTATCAAAAAAAACTTTATACACAATAGGGGGATTGCTTACACATTAATAATTTATTAAATAGTTTTCCACGAGAAAAAAAGATTTAGCCAAACAACTACTAAGAAGATACAATAATACCCGTGCCTACATACTTAAGATCGTATATTAGTAATGCTTAATGTTATTTTAGTTCAAATAAATATGACCGCAACCAATAATACCCGTGCCTACACTCAGTTCATCAGCAGCAATCATTTCAGCTTTTGCTTTGTCTATCTTTTCTTGGCAGGAGCATATTTTTTTTGCTGATAATCTGCTATGTCATATGCAAAAGGATCATGAAATTAAGATGGCCATAATGTTCTATCTCTGAAGTTTATTGTGCAAAGAGGTTTTAGGTGCTATCAAACAGTTTATTGTTAATGTTATCCTTATTAGTTCTGCAATATGAAGTGTCGATTCCATTTTCATAAAGATATAGGCCGCACTTACTCTTAGCAACATGTGCCGCTATCTTGATATATACAACAAATGCTTGCTGGTCGCTAAGTGATTATGTCAAATTAATGCAGGTTGGGTCCACAGTGAAACTCATGACTGCCAAATATCCAAATAAGGAAA
The DNA here is from genome assembly GCA_036346575.1 of Dendrocalamus sinicus. Lineage (NCBI taxonomy): Eukaryota > Viridiplantae > Streptophyta > Magnoliopsida > Poales > Poaceae > Dendrocalamus > Dendrocalamus sinicus. The sequence continues at coordinate 15,839,507 of CM070656.1, read as the reverse complement.
TTGTGGCATATGCAACTATTATTAGCACTAATCCAAAAGCAAATGTTGGTGGAGTTGAGACAGGAAAACAATTCTACAAAGTGCGTATCAATCATCCCGTTGAAAAAGATGAGCCATTAGTGAGGCCTATGCCTACCTACAACAACATTGGTGACGCCCATGCCAAAGGAGTACCAATTGCTTGGCCTTCGATATTTGTATGTTTGAACTAGCTTTCTAAACTTTACTTTACTGTGGTGAACATGGATAGAATAATACTTAATGTTACAACTTGCTACCTATTTGCAGGTTCAAATGATCAATGGCTGAATTCCTATATATCGATGCGTACAAGAATGGATGAAGAAGTGATGGATTTTAAGAATATTAGATATTGCATTTTTGTTTCTAGTAGTATGGACTTGTACTCTTCACTACTATGTCATTTACTCTCTAGAGTCATATCATTGTGTACATATACTATCACTTCATCTGAGCAAGTACTATGTTTGAAACCTTTCTATTATCTGTGGATCTTTATATGATTATTGAAACTTATAGATTATGTGATTCTACAATGTGTCATGTTTACTATGAAAAATCAATAATAACACTATATGCCACATACAAAGGTAAAATAAATATATTTTTTTTCCAAATTTCAAAGTGTTACAATAGGTACAACATGCGTTACAAACCATATGTTCCTTTGTTCCAAACTATATGCTCTACAAAAATGAGGAAGTGTTACTAGAGCTAAAAAACAGTGTTACAGTAGAGAATCACTGTAACACTAGACAAATGTTCCAGTATATAAGTAAATGTGTTACAGTTTAGTAACACTTTTTTTGGATGTAAAAGAACACATATATGGTGTTCCAATAGACCAGTATATAGTAACATGGGCAATTGGAACACATAAAAAATGTGTTACGAGGAGAGCTAGTAACACTTTCTTTAACCTATAGTAACACATGTTGGTGTTGCTATATCCCTGTTGTGTAGTAGTGGTCGGGCGAGCCACTGATTCCTTGCAAGTTAGTCCGATTCCATCGTCTTGGAGGTTCCTCGGAGCGCGACGAAGCTGCCCGCACCCTCCTCTGAGCTCTGCCGAGCTTGTACGCCGTCGACGTCGATCCCTTCTTCAAGCCGCCGCCGCACACCGCTGACACACCTCCGGCGCCCCACGGCCCCCACCGACTTCTCCATCGGCCTCCACGTAGTGCGAGGATCTCATTTTGCCCGTCGCCGGCACCTCCCCGGTCCTCCTTCGCCGACGAGCCTGCCGCCCGTACGTCGCCGGAATTCCCCTATTTCGGCCCCCTCTACAGCGTGTGGTTAACAACAATTTTCACCCCCCCACCCATCAGGTAACAATTGAGGTTCTGCTGGCTAGCCTGGGTTCGATTCCCCTTTCACGCGCAGTATTAGTGTAGGGTTTTTGCTCTTTTTCGGCTGAGCAGTGACCAGAAAGAAATAAGTGTAGAGTTGATTCATAAAGGTGCTGAAAATTAAGTAAACTATAAATGAGCTCAACAAGAATTTAATTTTGGGTTAATTAACTGTTATATGTTAGCAACTTAGGTGTCTTTAAATTTTATATTTAAGCCCATTAAATACAAAATTAAAGGCAATATGAGATATGGTCTAAGAATGTTGTGAAGACTCATGCTCACATGAAATATTGAATTAGTAAGTGATAAAGAGATTAACCATTGCAACGATGTGCCATAAATTATTGTCTTTACCCTAGCAAACAGAATAATCCCTTTTTGCTATTAGATAATGTGGTCAATAAGCCAACAACCTTAGGCTATGAACCTCACATTTAATTAGAGATTACATTGCATATAAGTAACTTATGATTAGTCTTTACATAATTATAATGGAATCATACTAACACCAAGTTAAGGAAGCACATTTCTAAGATCACTCAAAAATTGAAGTATGTTCAATGTAACTGAAATCAAGAATTTCCTTGCAGTTATTTGAACCTCTCGCAAATGTTTATTTGGTTTGCTGATTGTCCTTTTTATCTAAATTTTCACGCACGTTAAAAATAGCGTACGAGGCTCAAGAAGAAGAAGCCGAGGCAGCAGCTCTAGAAGCTCAAGATAATCAAGACCAAACCCACTGTGACCAAGGCGAGTCAATACTTTGATCATGTTGAACCTACATTTTCTGCAAATTTACTTTTGTTTAAATTATCAAATTGCATGCTGTTATTTCATATGCAAATATATGTTTGTTTGAAGATTCTAGTTATATGCCCATTATTCAACTTGCTAGTATTATACCTCCTTTGGAACATTTGAATATCTGAGCCTTGTCACCCTAGCAAAATTATAATGGTAATATTTCAAAAATAAGTCCATAATTATACGCCATGCTTAGTATTGCTTAGATAATCGGGGGCACCAAAAATGCCCCAAGGATTTGGGAAGTCATGGTGAAAATAACTGGTATGTCGTAACATGGACATTTTATGCTCCCAAAAATCTCAAGTTGCTTAATTATCTAGGCGGATGGTTCGGGGGTGTGGTGTCGTGAAAGCACAAAGGGGGATAATGGTAGAACTGCCCAGATAGCCCTAAGGACCGAATCTTGTGATGACCTCCTAGTGTAAAACAAGTACAACCACAAGCTGGCAAAGTGTAGGCAAGGCTAACTAATTTGCATCGACTCAGTATGGGTTGCACCGGTGTGACCACGGGCGGGCAGAGGATGGCCACATCCTCCGACATGACAGTGCAATAGGGGGCTCCTAGAAGGGTGGTCGTACCCCGAAGAGAGTGAAACCTTAGCGGACGTAACACCGTTGGGGAAAATGCAATGTAACGGCCTTGTGATGATATACTTAACTGCATGGCTGAGGAATCATGTGGGGCAACGAGCAGATCATCTCTTGTGGGTAAAGTGTACAAACTCTGTAGAGTGGAAACTATTCGAATAGCCGTGCCCACGGTCAAGGGCGGACATGGGAACTTGACTAGATATAGTTCTATTTCAAAAACATGGTGGGTGGAATTGGTAAAGTTGAGGGCGGAGAAAGGCCCTGATTTGTGTTGTCCTGGGCGTCATCCCAGTGGTAATGTAAGCGGCTATAACGCTGAAGTATAGCATACAGAGCAGAGACCATGTAATGGTGGATGGTCTCTGGATCATTAATGGTAAAGCATACTTTTTATACAACATGTTTCAGTTCAAAATGCTAGGTCATAGGCAATTGTTAAGTATTGTATTTAAAAGCATTTCTAGCAAATAAAATAACATGAGCCTCCCTTTGATAAGCCATGCATATTACCTATTGCATCCTGTGTGTTGGCTCGCTGATCACGGTGATTTGTGCTCACACTCACATTACCAAAACCAGATTCAGGAGCCCAAGACCCCTATGCATATGAAGATGCCCCTACTGCTGATGGAGGGAACAACGCTGAGAAATAGGACGTCGCTGGCGCTTTTGAGTCCTAGGTAGTTAGACTATGGTGTGGTGTGCCTATAATTATTGCCTTAGCTTAGGTAATAATCATACGGCGCATATTTACCCCCAGTCGATGCCTATGGATTAAAGGCTCTACTGTGCTTTTGCTTCCGCTGTCGTACTTTTGTAATGTGAACATTTGGCCAGATCGGACCTTATGTAAACTAATTTCCCGACGTGGCATAATTCAAACCCCCGTTATGTAATATTATTATAACTCAGGGGGAGTTTTGGATGACCAAGATCATCTCCTTAAGCTTCTTGCTTGGAATGGTCACATAAGGCTTGAGATCTAGCACATGACTAACATTTTGGTTGGAAACGACCATGAATTTTTAAAGAAAAATATGTCCTTTGTGCTAAATTTGCTTAACTACAAAAGAACCAAGTACTTGAATAAATGATTCATTCTTGAACTTGTAGCACTCTAAATTGACTCAATTCTAGCTTCTTGGTTCCACATAGATTATTGACATGGTTTGCATCATCTTTGGATATCTCTAGCTAGACTTTACTCTTGAATGGCTTGACATGCTAACAAATTCATCTAATATTCAGATTGTTACTTATGTGGCTTAGCTTGATTATGCATATTTTGTTATGATCTTGATAGCATTCATTTGAGTTATGGCTTGGTGTAATACTAAATGGTCATTTTGGATAATCTTCATGGCTCTAAATGCTTAGATTGAATAAATTCAGCCATTTCATTCATCACCATGCTATATTCTCTCTTTTGCATCTTGATGACTCTATTGCCAAAAGGGGGAGAATATTGGAGAAAAAGCCAGTTTTTGGGAGATTTGGGAGCTTTTGCGGAAAACTTGCTCTTTCTTTTGCTCCTTTGTTGACATGGTCATAAGCTTCTTGTTTTTCTTTTGAACCATGTGTGACTCTTTTTCTTTCAAACAAACTCAACTTTATGCGCTTTTTCTGTGTTTGTCATTATAATCATCAAGGGGGATATTGACAGACCATGTGGAGGTATCCCTATGTTTGTGATGAGTAATTGACGGTTGTGTTAGTGAGTTTGAGTTTGTTTTGGGTATTATAGGTTGAGTACCTTTTACTTATGCTATTGTTGATATGCTGTTTCGTGTGGTGCTATGTGACGGTTTGCTTGTCTGTGTGACTGCAAGACTTCGGAGCTAGGTCATAATGAGGCGAGGAGGACCGAGACTAGGCACAGGAGGTGTTGAGGTCCAGACGGTCGGTGATGCCGAAGATGATCGAGGCTGGTGAGGATGAGGAACCGAAGCTGGAGCTACCGGTGATGGACACGATGGGCAACGACGAGTGAACCGGGACTAGGCTCAGGGAGGAGTCGGAGGTCCCGACGGTTGGGTGTCGGTTGCGGTCGTGTGCAACGGAATAGACCAGGACTAGACTTAGGTGGAGTCGGAGGTCTCAATCGGAGTCCGGTGGACACGACGGACAGCGGCGAGGTGAACCAGGACTAGACTCAGGGAAGAGTTGAGGTCCAGATGGTCAGGATGCCAGGTGCGGTCGTGTGCAGCGGAGCGGACCGGGACTAGACTCAGGGAGGAGTCGAGGTCCAGACGGTCAAGGTGCCGGTTCCGGGAAGCTACTTAAGGGGCAATTTGGAGAATTGACTCAAGTGGCTGGTTTTCCCTCCAAAATTGAGTGCTTTGACTTTTGCCTCTTATGGGTGTGAGGTCTTGGAGTGGGTATGGTATGCCACTTCTTGATTTTCCATATGGGGGTGAGGTCTTGCCTTCAAAAAGAGGAGAGGGAGGCAGCAGTGTGGGTATTCTTGTAGTGAGAGCTCAAGAGAGGGAGTGAGCATGGTGATCTGTGTGTGTGTGTGTGTTCTCAGCTTGTGAAGCATGTAGTGAGATGTCAGCTAAACCATCTGTAATCATTCATCTCTCTTCCTCAATATCAATATGAGAAGAATAGTTGTTGAGCAACATTTATTTCCTGATGCCCTGCTCTGTGTTCTCCATGGTTATGTGTCTTTGAGTTGATTCTTTGAGTTTGTAGCTGCAAATCTTTTTCTCTGAACTGGGATTCACCTCATAGCACCCTTGGGTAGCTCATTCCCAAGAGAAAAGGTTTGAATCAAAGTATTTCTCCCGAATGCACTTCTGTAGGCTTCCTCTGTTTTTCACTATTTAGGGTTTGATGTCAGGGGAATCTTGGTTCTCTTGATTTCCCTTCAAAAAATGAGTTCAGATTTGAGTTCCCTTGCTATGAGATCATGTCCCATTGAATTTCAAAAGTTCATAAGCAAAGGATGGAAAAATCATGAGAAATCTGACAATTAGCCCCACTCTCTACTCTTTTTCAGATTTCAGCTCAAAGTTTCATTCTTTGCTCTTGTGGTGAATTCCCTTGGTTTCTCAGGCCTCAATGCTATTTAGTTTAAGGTCTTGACCTGGTGGCCTGAAGGAATTAGCAAAAGTTCAACAAATTTCTTTGTTGGCTGAAGTTTCAGTTCTTTCTGTCTGTTTTTCGCTCTGTCTTCGGGCCTCCCGGTCAGACCGCAAAACCTTAGCGGTCAGACCGCTCGTTTGCCTCCGGTCAGACCGGATGAAGTGTGGCGGTCAGACCAGCATGGCTCGGGCGGTCTGACCAGTGGATGACTTGCGGTCAGATCGGCCGAGAGGTGGCGGTCAGACCGGCCTAGGGCTGGCGGTCAGACCGGCTTCAAGCCGGCGGTCTGACCGGCCGCAGGCCTGCGGTTTGACCGGCCCCTATGTGGCGGTTTGACCGGCCTGGTTATTTCCTGTGAACAATTCTCTGCTGCCTGCTTCATCTAGTTTCTTTGGTCGTTGTTTCTTCTCTGGTTTCCAGTGTGCATGACCATGGTTTCTTCATAGTTTCTATAGCTATTGGAGAAGCGAGCATGTGGATACTTCGGGGGCGTTTTTAAAGAGGCACCATTCAGCCCCCCCTCTGTTGCCATTCCCGATCCTACAATTGGTATCAGAGCCGGTTAGCTCTTCTTGATAGATCTTTAACCGGTCTGTGAGCCATGGCAACGGACAAGTATTCCACCAAGCCCCCGATCTTCGACGGGATCGACTATCCCTTTTGGAAGAGTCGGATGGAGACCTACATACAGGCTCAGGGCTATGCTATTTGGCGCAAGGTTAAAACGCGTTTTGTTATTCCTGCCGATGAGAACATCAATGTGGCGAACATGCCTGATGTTGAGGCGAATGCTAAGGCAAGGAACATCATCATCCAAGGTTTGAGCCGAAATGAGTTTGATTGCATTTCTCATCTTACGTCGGCCTTCGACATTTGGGTGACCCTCGATGCTTACCATGAGGGCATCACCCAAATCAAGACGGTTCGACAGGACCAGTTCAAGCGAGATTACAACAAGTTTGAAATGCTCGCTGGCGAGTCCCTTGATGAGTGTTTTGCGAGATTTCACAAGATCTTGAGCAACCTCTGAGCGATCGGTCTCACATACCCCGACTCGGACAACGCTCGACAGTTGGTTGCTGCGTTGGATTGGCGTGTTTGGGAGATGAAAGTGACCACCATCAAGGACACGACAGATCTTTCGACTTTGACTCTTGATGCGTTGTACTCACGCCTCAAGACTCACAAGATTGACATTGTCTCTCGCAAGTCAAAGTCTCAGTCGATGGCTTTGGTCATCGATCCCAGTCCTGCCTCTGGATCTTCTGTTGACATTGCTTCGGGTTTCTCTCTTGCTGCTCTGTGTGAAATTGATGATGATCATCTAGAGCAGCTTCCGGAAAACCAACTAGCCCTCTTAGCCAGAAAATGCTCTCTGCATATAAGAGGGTTAGGGAGAGAAAGAGAGGAGGAAGACGTGTTATTTGCTTTGAGTGTGGTGGCCCCAACCACATTCAAGCAAACTGCCCCAAGCTGGAGGGCAAGAACGACTAAGGCGGTTCGAGCAAGAACGTCTACATCGACAAGAACCGCAATAAGAAGCCGCCAAGCAAAGAGAAGAAGTTCCGCAACCTTGGCAAAGCCACGAAGCTCTTCCACCACGTCCTCACCGCCTTCAACGACCTCGACCTCAGCGAGGTGGAGGGGTGGAGCGACGATGATGGGAAGGACGATCAAGATCCCAAGGATGGCGATGACTTCAGCGGCATGTGCTTCATGGCCCTTGAGGACGACATTAGCGACAACGACCTCTACTCTGACCAGCTCAATGAAGCTTTTCTTAAGCTAGAAAAATTTCATGCTAGATCTAGAGCTAGGTGTAGTGAGTTGGAGAAGGAAGTAGAGAGATTGTCATGGGAGCTTACTTCACTTATCCTCCCTCCCGTGACGAATGTGATGTATGCTCTTCTTTGCTTGGTGATATGGAGAAGCTAAGGACATTGCATGATAGTGTGACCTCTGAGCTTGACATGATTAAGGTGGAGAATGTTAGTCTTTTAGCTGAACTAGAGATGAGTAGGGTAGCTGCTCTTTCATCTACAGTTGAGACTATTTCTTGCACCTCTTGTGAGGATAAGGACAATGCTTTTAGAGGTCTTAATACCATGCTTCTCGATCTGCCTGAATCATGTGAAAGTTGCATTAATTTGAAGATGAACTTAAAAAGAGCAGATCATAAAATTGTTGAGTTACAAGCTTTTCTGTTAGAGCCCATTGCTTCATGTATGAACTGTCCCAAGTTGACTGCTGAGCTTGAATCTGTTTCCAAACAGTTTCAAGAGATGATTGATAACAGTAACAAATTGGCTCAATATGCTTCTAAGGACGCTGTTAGCTCACCATGCAATAACCGTGAAAAACTAAAATTTGATTTAATTGCATTAGATGGAAAATGTGTGAAGCTAACTAAGGACCTTCTAGAGAAGTCACCATCTGCTTGTAATGTGTGTGCTGTTGGGAGGAAGTCTGAGGGTATGGTAGAGACGCTTAGCGACGTGAACCGAATAGTTAGCAGTAGGACTGTCCCTTCTGAGGCGGCTGTGCATGCACATGCCATCCGTTCTTCTGCTGTTGGTTCGTCTTCTACTCCCTTACCTTCTGCTGTCTCTTCTTCCCCCTGCTCTTCTTGCACCTCTCTCTTTCGGAAGTGTCAGTATCTTATGAACACTCTTGAGAGATTTGTAGGAGGCAAGAAGAAGTTAAATCTTATTCTAGACCAATCCAAGATTTGCAAATTCAATCAAGGTCTAGGATACGATTTTTCTGAGGATGTTAGGAAGCATCCACCTGCTGTTCTTAGACCCATAGCAGCAGGTGTGATCGAGATTGAGCCCAGAACTAAGAAAGTTCAACTCAAGTCAGCTGGCTTTTTCCAAAGGATCTCTGACAGTAAGGTGGTTTCACCTGTTGCTTCGACCTCTCAGAAGGCAAAACCTCATCATGCACACTTCTATCTACTCCTTCTCTTCTCAAATGAATATATGTTATTTTAGAATACATACAGTCAAACAGTGAAAACTTTGATCAATAATTACACTAGTAGATTTATAAGCAGAAATGCTTTCATATCATTATACCTTTATTAGTTTTTACTAGGGAACATATAGTATGCACCCACTCTTACGGTGCACTCGCCGTGTACTCAAACTAAAAAGTCATGAAAATTTTTGAAAAAAAATTTGTACATACTTCATAGTTTACTCCACCTGTGTATTAAATTTCAAGGTCAAATTCATTCTATAGTAAAAGTACCAAAAAAAGAGAAAATTCTGATAGATTTGAAGTCTTAGCTTTTGTTAAAATTTTCTCTTTTTGGTACTCTTAACTTAAAATGAATTTGAATTTGAAATTTTATATAGATAGAATAAATCATGAAGTACATCAAAAAAATTTAAAATTTTTTATGACTTTTTTAATAAAGTGTACTATAAGTGTACCGTAAAAGTGAGTGTATGTTATATATTCCATTTTTATTAATATATAATTAGAAAAAGGTAGTGGTCAATGTCCAAGATAACAAGAAATGACGGAGGTAGTAGCAAGTTACTGGTTTGCACTGAATATGTACCTTCCAAACAAGCAATTTGCCTGTCTAGTAGAGATCGGCCATGTTAGCTGTGCAATGTATTGCAAGAGATTGTAACAAGTGTTTGAGAATGAATTGTTGCTTCTTATTAATTCTGAATATGTACATGATGATTTATAGATGATGAGGGAGTGGCAAGAAAAGGTGTCCGTTAGGAAACGACATGTCTGTACGAAAAGGCATTTGTACATTGGGCACTTTTGGTTTGTAATACTCCCCCTTGACCAATGTGTCTTCATATGATCACTTTGATTCATCATCTTGGAAAAACTCCTCCAAAACCCTATAGGGAAAAATATGAGAAGAACCGATAGAGTAGATATACCATGAAAAACTCCTTTAAAATCCAGTGGGAAATTTAAGGAGAAAATAATATGGCATATATTTGATTATATCTCCTTAAAAACCCCTGTGAGAAAATAGAGACATAATATATTTATGATTACGTTGTCATATTGCCTCATTAAAAACCTTGATGAGAAACCTTAGAGGGAAAACTCATAAAGGGAAAAAGAGTACAATATTTATATTTGAACGGGTTAAGTCTTAGGAGATTTCTCCCCTGACATCTGCAAATCACGTAGTCTTCGCATACCAATTCCATGAACATATTTTTGGAATGTGGAAGTTGGTAATGACTTGGTGAATAAGTCTGCGAGATTATCACAAGACTTAGTTTGCAGAATATTTATTTCCCTACTCTGTTGCAATTCATGTGGGTAAAATAGTTTAGGTGCAATATGTTTTGTGATATTGCTATTTATGTAACCCGTTTGCATTTGAACAACGCAAGCAGCATTATCTTCGTAGATAATGGTAGGTGATGCAATAGCACCTATACCACATGATTGTTGTATGTGGTTAATCATTCTGCAAAGCCATACACATTCGCGTGATGCTTCATATAATGCAATTATTTCAGAATGATTAGTGGATGTAGCCACTAGAGTTTGTTTCAAAGACTTCCAAGAGATGGATGTTCCACCGTGTAAAAATACAAAGCTTGTTTGAGATCTGGCATTATGGGGATCTGATAAATAGCCAGCATCTGTATATCCTATTAAATCCATATTTTTATTCTTCTGGAAGAATAGACCAAGATCTTTAGTGCCTTGAAGATATCTAAGGATATTCTTCACTCCTATCCAATGTCTTTTGGTTGGAGCAGCGCTATATCTAGCAAGTAGATTTATTGCAAATGCAATATCTGGCCGGATGCAATTTGCAAGGTACATAAGCGCTCCGATGGCACTGAGATATGGAACCTCGGGTCCCAATAGCTGTTCATTGTCATCTCGGAGTCTAAATGGATCTTTGTCCCTATCTAGAGATCGAACAACCATGGGGGTTTTCGATGGATATGCTTTGTCCATATTGAATTTCTCTAATATTTTCTGGACATAGGCTGATTGATGCACTAGGATGCCTGTATGAAGGTGCTCAAGTTGTATACCTAAGCAAAATTTGGTTTTATCCAAATCCTTCATTTCAAATTCCGTCATAAGATGATTACGTGCTTCATCTATATCCTGTGTGTTACCAATGATATTAAGATCATCAACATACATAAATATAATACAAAATCATGTTGATGATCTTTTGATGAATACGCATGGGCAATCATCATTGTTGGAGTATCCCTTTTTGGTTAGGAACTCACTTAGTCGGTTGTACCACATTCTACCCGATTATTTCAAGCCGTATGAAGACTTGTTCAATTTTACACAATACATATTGCAATTTGCGTTTGGATTCGGAATTGAAATTCCATCGGGAACTTTCATGTATATTTTTGAATCAAGTGACCCATAAAGATATGCAGTCACTACCTCCATCAACTGAAAAGATAGATAATTTTGTACTGCCAATGAGATTAAGTATCGAAATGTTATTCCACTCATTACTAGAGAATAAGTTTCATTGAACTCAATGCCAGGTCTTTGCGTGAACCCTTGTGCTACAAGCCTTGCTTTGTATCTCACCACCTCATTGTTTTCATTCCGTTTGCGGACGAAAACCCATTTGAAACCGACAGGGAATACTTTGGGAGGTGTATGTATCACATTGGTGAATACATTTGTTTTCTTGAGCGAGGCTAACTCCGCTTGAATTGCATCCTTCCATTGATTCCAGTCTAAGCGATGTTTGCACTCTACCATGATCTTAGGATCTGGATCATTTTGAAGGTTATTTGCAATTGTTATGGAGAAATAAATATCGACAAGTGTAGTCTTACGATCATATGATTCTCCAAAATCAGTATAGTTAGTGGAAATTTCTTGGACCCCTAGTGACTCAATGTTATTTCCCAAAACATTTGAGTCGGGGTATTCCGATGTCCCAGGATCAGAATTTGAGTGCATTGTTGATCTGGGTTCAAGAATCCTTTGGTGTCTATCAACTTGATGTTGATCTGCATTTACATTCTTGTGTTTTCTTTGTCGCTTGTTAGAAGCTGTATCTGCCATTTGTACCGTATTTCTCTCCCTCTTATTTTGAACTGGGAGTTGAGTGGTATTTTGTGGTACCTCCACTCTTTCAGGCACATTTTTGGCAGGATTATAGGATTTTGTGACACCCTTATAATCAGTAAATGCATCTGGCAAATTATTTGCAATGTTTTGCAAATGAATGATTTTCTGAACTTGAAGTTCAGTCTCTCTAGTACGTGGGTCTGAGGCAGGAATGCTTTGTACATTCCAATCAATTTCCTGGCATTTAGTTTGGTACTTGTTTTCTCCCCCCTAATGCTGGGAAATGTTCTTCATTGAATATGCAATCAGCGTACCGGGCCGTAAACAGGTCCCGTCCCCTGTTAGGGGCTCGAGGTATTTTATAATTGACGGAGATTTATACCCAATATATATCCCAAGTTTCCTGTGCGGTCCCATTGAGGTACGCTGCGGTGGTGAGATCGGTACATATGTAGCGCAACCGAACTTTCACAGATGGAAAATATCTGGTGGATTTTCATTTACTAATTGTAGCGAGGAAGTGCTATGATATGCAGTTGGACGCAATTGGATTAAGTCAGCAGCGTGTAAAACTGCATGACCCCAACATGATGTTGGTAAGTTGCAATTCTGTAGTAATGGTCTTGCAATGAGCTTGATTCTCTTGATAAGAGATTCTGCTAAACCATTTTGTGTATGGACATATGGAACAGAGTGTTGAACTTGTAACCCAAGAGCCATACAATAGTAATTGAAGGCATGGGATAAAAATTCAGCAGCATTGTCCATTTGAATTGATTGAATTCGATATTCAAGATAATTTGCTCGTAATTGGATAATTTGACCAATTAACTTAGCAAATACATGATTTCGTGTGGATAAAAGACACACATGTGACCATCTAGTAGATGCGTCAATGAGAACCATGAAGTATCTGAACGGTCCACACAATGGTTGTATAGGACCACATATATCTCCTTGAATGCGGTCAAGGAATTTAAGTGGTTCAGCTCTGATTTTAAGATAAGCGGGTCTTAAAATCAATTTTCCGGTGGCACAGGAAGTGCACACAAAATCTGAGGATTCCGAAAATTTTGTTTTGAGGTATGTATGATCAATTGAATTGCTAATAAATTTCCTCATCATTCCAATGCCTGGGTGGCCAAGGCGATCATGCCATGTTTGGAATGTGTTAGTGTTTTGGGAAATTACTTTGTACGCAATATGTTGAACGGGCTTGATGTATGTATAGTACAATCTGGAGTTTAAATATGGAATTTTTTCTAATACTTGTTTGCCATATCCGTTGTTTTTGGTTAAGAGGAGATATTCCTCTTTGTTGTCATTTTGGGTTTCAATATGGAAACCATTCTGACGGATATCTCTATAACTAAGTAGGGTACGTGAGAGACCATGTGGAGGTCATCCCGTGTTTATGATGAGTAATTGACATCACTTTAGGTAAGTCGAGTTTTGTTTGGGTGGTTTGGACCTTGACGTTGCATGGTGCAACGGGCTCGGTCGGACTTGGTCAGACTTTGTCGTATGGGATTAGTATACTTATTCCGATGATTCGATAGGTTTTGACTTCAGTGTGTGTAAGTATGGTGTGTTTATACCATTTACGCTTTCATGTATCGAGCGGTGCTATTTGATGTGTTTCTTGTCTGTGTGGCTGCAGGACATCGGGCGGAGTCGTGGCGAGACACGGTGGACTGCACTAGGCGCAGTGGCGCCGAGGTCGAACGGTCGAGATGTGTCGAAGACGACGTGGACTCGAGGTGGTTGCGGCGTGCGAGACAAGGAGCGCGAAGCTTCCGGAAGTCGAGGGAGGCGAACGGGAATTTCGCAAGGCTGCACAAGCGGGAGCGGGCTCCGTTGGATTTAACGGGCGTAACGAGGTGGAGTCCCATTAGCCGTGGACTATAAATAGGTTCGAGGGGCTGCATGCCTACTTGAGCACTCCAAGAGTTTTTAGGGTTTCCTTTGGTCAAAATAGGCTTTAGAGTTTGTTTTGGCTATAGGCTTTAGTGGTTGAGAGTTGTTGGTGGAGGCAGAGTTGTGTTCCCTCTGTGTCTCCTTTGATGGTTTCTTGAGTGTGTTCATCCCCTCCTCCAAGCATGTATGGTTGAGGGATTGAGTTGGAGAGGGAGAGGTAGAGGTGAAACCATGTAATATTCCATCTTGTTCTAATGTCCATGCGTATGGGGACGTAGCTCTCTGTAGATCTCACGTTTCCTTGAATGAAAATCTGAAGTTTATTTCTGTTCTTGCCTGTTCCCTTCGATGCTCTATGTGGTAGATTTCTTGGATTTCTGTTTTTGAGTTCTTGGTTAGATCTCACGTTTCCTTGAATGAAAATCTGAAGTTTATTTCTGTTCTTGCCTGTTCCCTTCGATGCTCTATGTGGTAGATTTCTTGGATTTCTGTTTTTGAGTTCTTGGTTGCTGAGGAGTAGCAAAATGGGTTGCTGTGATCTAGGAGATGCCCCAAAGCCATTTGGCTAGTCAATCCTAAGAGCAAACCACTTTTGATTTTAGTTTTTCATTCTTGAGCTCCTCTGTTCTTAGTTTTCAGTTTCTAGGGTTTTGATCAAATCTCGTTTCCCTTCACGAGATGGCATGAAACTTGGCATGAGAGGTCCAGAGGCTATTGCTAACCTATCCTCAAAGTTTCATAGCCAAATGATCAAAGATGAAACGGGAATTTGAGTTTTTGCGCAGCTCTCTGAATATTTTCGATTTTGGGCATGAATCTAAAATCCTTTTGATTTTCTAGTGGATTCTTGATTTTGGCTCTTGGCTTATTCTTCTGGGAGTGTTCCCTAGGTATCCTCAAAGCTTCCCAAGCCAAGAATCCAAGAATCCTTGCGAATTTCTCAGATTTCTGAAAAATCCTGTTTGCTGGAATTCTTCGTGCGGTACTACCGCTCCTGGAGAGGTACTACCGCTCAAAGGTACTACAGCTCGGCTCAGCGGTACTACCGCCCATGTTCGGACCAGTCCGATCGGCAGCGATGAAACGTTCGGACGGTCCGAACGTCTCCGACAAGAGGTACTACCGCTCGGCATAGCGGTACTACCGCTCGTCTCAGCGGTACTACCGCTTGCAGTCTGACTTGCTCTGAAATTATTTTTCTTGACTGTCTTTTTCCGGATCTGGTTTATCCTTATTGCTGTGATTTCCAGTAGTGCCTATCTTCTTTCTTTATAGCTTCCATAGCTATTAGAGAAGAAGTATAAGTGTGGATTCTTAAGGGGCGAATTTATTTTAGAAAGCGACATTCACGCCCCCCCCCCCCTCTGTCGCCATTTTGGTCCAACAGTACGTGTTGAATCGGGATACAAGAGTGCATCCTCAATTTCCAATTGTGTACCCATAGGGAAAGTGATAGAGCCGTGACCAGAGCCTACTGTCGTTGCATCGCGTCCAATGATGGTTAAAACATTTCCTTTCCTCCTAGTAAGAGTTAGGAAATATTTTGTGTCCCTAAGTATAGAGTTTGTGGTACCACTATCCACAAGGCATAATTTCTCCTCCATTGGATCGACTCCAAAAATCTATATACACAAAAGAAGAATTTAATGAAATTCTTATAGCAGTATATATAGAATACATACAAACTTTATTTTCTAATACCGAATATGTTCGATATATGATTGCAGTATACAAGCTTACAATATAGATGACAATATTGTTTATATTACAACACTATAGTACTTAGTAGCTATGGGACTAGGAGTCTAACTGGGATCTCCAAACATGTCTTGAGTATTAAATTCTTCAAGTGTGTCCTCAATGCACATGAGATCATCCTTCTTTGTAGAAGCACATGTGTCTTTGAGTTCTTGAAGGAACTTTTGAGAGCATCCGGCTTCATCATTATTGGATGTGAGATTGAAGTGTGCTTCAAATCTCTTCTCTTGAGCATTCTTGCATTGAGCCAAAGACTAGAGGTAGAGGTTCACAAGATGCTTCGGGGTACGGCATTTCTTAGGATGGTTGTAGCAACCACACTTTTGACAAATTTCAGTTTTGTCAACTCTCTTACCAAAATTGCCTTTACCTTTCTTGAATCCACTTGGTTTTTGCTTCTTGTTGCGTTTGTTTTTACTTTTAAAGTTCTTTGAGTAGTCTTTTGAACCACCGAACTTGTTGTTATTTTGATTAGCATGAACTTCAGGAAGTGGAGCAGCTCCAATGGGACGTTGCTGATTGTTATTTAAAAGAAGTTCAGCATGCTTCTCTACGTTGCTGATTGTTATTTAAAAGAAGTTCAGCATGCTTCTCTGCCTAAAATAAAGTATGCATAAGATCAAAATAAGTTTGGTAATTTGCAGCACGCCATTACTGCTGTAGGACCCTGTCAGATGGGAGCATAGTCGAGAGAGTCTTCTCTATTTTGTCCGCATCCGTTGGTTCCTTTTCACAAAACCGCAATTTGGAGCAAATAGCATGAAGGCATGGTTATAGTCTCCAACAGATTTGAAGTCTTGGAGTCTTAGGTGTGCCCATTCATGATTAGCCTCAGGTAAGATAACAGTTTTCTGCTGTTCATATCTATTTTTGAGGGCTAACCATAAAGTGAGTGGAATCTCCTCATACAGATATTCAGCCTTCAAATCTGGATGTATGTGATTTCGTATTGTGCTCAAAACGGAATATTTTACAATATCCAGAGGAATTTGATCATCTGGAGGATCAAATATCACCCTTTGCAACCCACGTGTGGTTAGGTTGATCTTTAGGTCCCTAGCCCATGTAGGGTAGTTGGTACCATCGAGAGCGAGGGGCTCAAAATCTTTGGTAGCCATTGAAAACCTACATGAAAAGTACACCATAAATTATTAATTTACATGAGGTAAATTAATGTGTACGGTAATGTTGCAATAAAATGCAAAATATGTATAAAACAATATGAGTATTGTAATACGAATGAATATATATACCCAAATTAAATATAACATGTGGTTATATTTATAATACCGTGTAATCACAATATTGGTGGTGAACACCAATTTATTGTATAGCATAGCGTACAAATAAATGTAGCAAAGTGTCATAAATTGTAATTATGGTATTTATTGTAGGTATAATATTTTGCAAAAATTCCAATTTATTAAGTACAATGGTACTCACTAAATGGAAATTTTAAGTTTAAATTTGCTAAAGATAGCAAAATTTAAATATGGTCGCAATTCATATTGTAAGTAAATTGCAATAAAGTAGTAATCCTACATATGTAAAAATTATAGAAATGTGCTTGCACATTTATTTAAACAATTACATAATTTTCAGGTCATATAGGGACTGAAATGCTGATTTATAACAGTATAAACTGACGGGCACAATTATAAATAAGCACAAGGACTACACTGCAAATACTACAATAGAAATTTACTTAAAAAATTTTGCATTTTCCACGAAATAGAGGGGAAAACTGCAAAATTTCAAAAACCTGGGCTAAGGCCCGTTCGGCCTTTAGGCCCAAGTGGGGAGGTGGGAAATATTTTTATATATATAAAGGAAGAGGAGGGTTAGAGTTTCCCTAACCCCCAAACCCTAGCCACCACCGCCGGCTGTTGGGCGACGCCGCCTCCTCCGGCCTTCGAGCGATGTCGCCGCCGGCCTGGTTGGGCAGCGCCAACGCGGGCGCCTCTTGGCGTCGCCGCCGCCGCGCCGGCGCGCGCCTCGGAACGCTGTTGGCCGCTTGCCGCGCGCGCGCGCTGCCGCTCGGTGCGCTGCCGGCCATGGCGCCGCCGCGTCGGCCGAGCCGACCGTCGGCGTGCGCGCCGCCGCCGCAGACTTGTCGCCGGGCGCCTCGCCGGCCGCCGCCGCCGCCGGCCACCTCCCCTTCCCCTCTTCTCCCGATCTACATAGAGGAGAATGCCTCTTCTGCGGAGGAGGCCGGTGGAGGAGTTGGGGCGCGGATCCGGAGGCCGGGACGACGGTTAGCCGCCGCGGAAGCGTGCGCCGGTCTCCGGTAAGGGCCATAGCGCGGAGCCCTCGCCGGTGGGAAGGCGTCGTGCACCTCCCATGGACGACGACGACGCGGCTTAGAGCCATGGCCGGTGGCAATGAAGGTGGTGGCCGCCGGACGTGATGGTGGAGGCTTCTCATGGAGAGGAGCAAGGAGTACGTGAAGCGATTCGCGCAAAGAATCGACCAAAGTAAGAACATCCAAGAATGCTTTGTGGTGTTTCTCACATAGTGCCATACCTTATGTTGCTTCTCTGTTTCACTTGTGTGTATTTTTGTGCTGATAACGTATTGCAAGAGATTGTAACAAGTGTTTGAGAATGAACTGTTGCTTCTTATTAATTCTGAATATGTACATGATGATTTATAGATGATAAAGGGTGGTAAGAAAAGGTGTCCGTTAGGAAACGACATGTCTATATGAAAAGGCATATGTACATTGAGCACTTTTGGTTTTTAACACAATGCAATCAGTAAGGCACCATCGGAGCATCGGTCTGCCAAACATGCATGTGTACAGTCGGACGCCGCATATATACGCGCGCATACAATGCAAAACCGTTCGTTTTCTTTACTCTGCAGTGCTAGCCGATCGATCTGCTCGAGTGCTGGAACTTGAAAGAAGAACCTTCCAAGTTTGCAGACCAGATCTCACACGCAACCAGCTCTAAGCTGGCTGCACTAATTCTGACAGTGATATGTACGTACGTAGTACAGGCAATAGGATCCTTTAGCCACGAATTCACGGAGTATACGAAACGAACGTACGCTGTGACAAGAGGAATTGAACCTGGCCTACATGCACGAGAGAAGGGGAGCTAGCTAGCACAATCGATCACATGCATGTGACATGCACATCAATTATTGATTGTTCGTGCAATGGAGACCACGTCCAGATGCATCACGCGCGCATCCACGCATGCACAGGAATGTAGACGACGTCAAAATCATACTGGCAGTATACTGCTAGCAGGGGCGGATCTACCAATATGGCATGCTATGGCAGCTGCCATAGCAACCGATTGACGCTAATACCCCTACCCTATGTCTCAGGTGATTTTGTACCACCAGCGGCGGCCATGGATGGCTTCAGAGGCTTGCTCGGTGGCTGGAACGCGTGAAAGGAGGAAGAAGAAGCTGAGGCGCGCAACTGGGTTTTGATGGCCCATGAGGAAAGAGGCCCACCCGTGACCCGTCAAAGCTTTCTAGCTCTAGGGTTGGCACCCTCCTGCCTCCTTGCGCTCAGCCTTGGCGGCGGCTGGGAGTCCCTTCCGTGCGCGCGACCAGGGGAGGGACTCGGCGGCGCGGCAGCCAGCGGCCGGCGGCAGGGGCTCCTCTGGCGCTCGGGCGCTCCACCTCCACCTCCACAGGCTCGGGCGCTCGGCGGCTCGGCCTCGACGCCTCCACCTCCACTCCGCCATAGCAAGATTTTTAGTCTGGATCCGCCACTGACTGACTGCTAGGGTGGCTGATGAGCTAGCCAGTTCTGGACGACTTTGTCCGATTCGTTGATCATCAGAATCGATCTCCCAACTAGGAACAGGCTATGGATTGATTGAAAGTGGATGTGTTCATTTGTATTCGTGTTGGAAATTAAATGGAGATATTTTATTTCTCCGTACAGAATTAGTTTCTTATTCGATGTAACATACAATTCTTTGAGACATCAGAACCCCATGCTGCCATGCATTTACCTCCTTTTAAATCGTATTTTTCAAACTAGACTTTTGACCTTAGAATACTCACAAGTCATATATAAGATTTTTATCCCTTGGTTCTTCTTTAGATGTCATTTTAGAATACGTGCAGTTAACCTTTTAAAACTTTGGTCGTTAATATGCACAAAAGTATTTGAATTTATCACATGAAAATGTTATCACTAGATTTTTCATCAAAAATTCTTTCACAACATTATGGCTGGGTTTGAATCAGCTTAAAGCTGACTTATGCTCATATTGTCTATACTAATTAGTTTTTAAACAGTGTATTTTTTAAGGTGGGATCAATAGGAAGATTGTAGTAAAAAGTATATTGAGTTCAATTGTACCAGCCAAAATCGTATGCGACTATTTTTCTGTGCGTACTACCTCTCGTGAATAGCCAGAATTCAAACATTTAAGCCATAACACATCAACCCAAAAGAATCCACCCTATATTTTAATATATTTACTAACATATAATTAGAAAAAATTCCCCCTGCATCTTCGCCTCCCTCCTCCCCGATCTCCCCTGACGCCCCCTCCCTCCTCCCCCGATCTCCCCAACTCCCCCTCCTTCCCTAGCTACCTCCCTCCTCCCCTGATCTCCCCCAGCACCCCCTTCTTCCCTGATTTCCCCCGGCGCCTCCCTCCTCCCCTGGCACCCCCTCCTCCCCCGGTGTACTCCAATCGGTCCGAGTCAGCGGACCAAGACTAGGTGCCACGGCTGAACATGGACTCCAGCTTCTCCGAGCGATGGCGACTGTGACCTTGACTGCACCAAGAACTAGCCCACCGACGGCGGATGGCCAGGTAGCGACTGGGGCACCGACAATGGGTTTGTCATTGACGGCTCGCTCTCCGAGCAGCTGTCGTCAGGTGTCTTCGCGCAGGACACCGCCGTCAACATCAAGGCCATCTCTGGTATGGTCCAGTCCTTCCCCCTACTCCCTCTCTGCTCTGTGATGGTTTGTGATTGTGGGGATCACTGCGATGGAAGGCAAGGCCAAGGCTGAGGCAACTGCTGTTGTTAGCATGCCGGCCGTGCTAGCTGTGCTAGCCAGGCCGGGTGACCCAAGCACGGCACGATTTGCTATGCTGTGTCATGCCGCTTAACAGGCTGGCTTTCCAGGCCCGGCCTGACCTACCATTCGTGCCATGCTGGCACGGCCCACCACATGGCATGCCTATACTGTGCTTGAGCCGTGTCGGGCCAGCTGGGCCTCGAGCTAGCACAGATAAACCCGGCTCAACTGAGAGAGAGAGCAGGGAGCGTAAGAGGACGAAACGGTCATGGGAAGTTGGAATGAGTGGCTTACGATGGGACAATGTGGATAAGCATCGACGGGCAGGTGGGTTGTGCAAACAACTTGCATGAGGTCGTAGGCCTTAATTGGAGCCAAGTTCCATGCTATTAGAGGTAAGGCTGCTAGCAATTCCCATTTATCAATATCGCCGTACTTTGCCACGATAAAATTAATCAGTTTGGCATTTTGTAGAAACCGTTTCCAGTTGGTTTCTGGCTGTAGTTTTTTAGGGCCATGGCTCCTTCCTCACTGATGCATCTTATGCTAGGATCTGCCTAACTTGTAGCAAGCGATTTGATTGCCACAGGAAGTAGCTTGCTAATATGGCAAAGTATGGTAGGCAGCCCAACATTAGAGAAACTCTGGACTAGTCTATTCAAAGAGCAGCCGAACGGGCTAGATTTTTTTTTGTTGTTAGAGCAACTCCAAGAGATTGATTAAATTTGGCTATTGAAAAATAAAAAAATTGGCTCTCTAAATCAATTTAGCCACTCAAACTCATGACTAATTGCAACAGATCTTCTAAATCACACGCTAACCCAGCACCACACCCACTCTTCTCGGCAAAAGAGGCCTCCCGATCCCACTCCAGCTCCTTGCAGTGGCAGCAATGGCACGCGGCAAGGAGGCAGATGCACGCAGATGGACCAGGGAAGCGCGGATGGCGAGCCAGGGCCACTAGCCAATTTTACCAAGCGGCATTCATGGGATAGCAAGATAGGATTTTTGAAGATGCAGATGCCGACTCTCTTGGACTGATTTTTTCCATCAAAATAGCTAAATCGGATTACACGGAACATATTAGCTAGCCTCTTGGAGTTGCTCTTATTTGCCACCCAAAAACATGCATTATTCAGGAGTGCAACTCTTGACATTTGCATTCCAAGTTCACCACCCCGAAACCTGTCTCTCTATCTCTGGCATTTTCTTACATTTCCATGATTTTTTTCCATTTTTCTGACTTGTGAAGGGACAAAATTGCCCTTGGGCCAATATGTTCTTGTCTGGTCGAGCCAGACCCAAACCGTATATCTTTACTATTATAAAAATGTGAGTTAGTGGTTGATCTATTCTCCTTCCTCTCTTTTTAGCCATCCAATTTCATCTGGACCATTTATCTCTCTCCTCCTTTCTCTCAGGATACAACCGCCCAACCCCTCCATTTTCCCTATCTCCTCGGGCATTCTGGCCATCATTTTTTCTTTATCGCTTGCTCTCCAATGTTTGATGTGTGAAGTTGACCAGACAGTAAGTTTCGTATCATTATTTTATAACTCTGTTACAACACACAGATATCTAACGAGTACTGTATAAGACCAATCCATGAATCCATTCGCTCCCATCTCTCGCTGCACTGTGCCACTCTCAGCCTACCACTCCTACGAGTCTATGACCCGATTAACAAAGAGCACCATACCCTACCACCTGGCTCACAGTCTCGCACCTGAGCACCCACGCACCAGCAATGCCTAGCCTTCATTTCACGATCCTCCTACTCGCCGTGAGCCGCCTCCTACTGCTCGCCGCGGCGTCGCCAGCATTGCCAGACCCGGCGTCGCTTGAGCCGTCGCTGCTCTTCCCCTCGGCCGGCGCCTCCCAGGCGCAGCCCGCCGCCGCGTCCACCATCCCGGCCTTCCCGGAGCAGTCCGAGGCCGCCGCCGCATCCTCCGTCTGCCAGCTCACCCCGTCCCCGCCGCTCCTCCCCGCCGTCCTAGCCTCCTGCAACGCCGTCGGCGGCGGAGGAGGTGCGCTTCCGCCGCGGCTGCAGTGCTGCCCCGCGCTGGCCGCGTGGCTGTACGCCGCGTACGCGCCCACCGCGCTGGCAGGCGGCGGCGGCGGCGGCGGCGGCGGGGGCCCGGAGCATCCGGCTGCTTTGGCAGAGGCGGTCGCGGTGGTGGACTTACCGGTGCTGCCGGACGACACGGAGGAGTGCGCGGGCGCGGCGGAGCGCGCGCTGAGGGCGGCGGGGGAGTCGCTGCCGCGGCTGCAGGGGGGCAGCAATGGGACGGCGTGCGACGTGGCGTTCTGCTACTGCGGGGTGAGGCTGAGGCGGCCGGCGTGTGCAGCGCCGGCGGGCAGGGCGGCGAGGAGACTGGAGAGGGACTGCGCGCGGCCGGGGCTCGCCGGCTGCTCCAGGTGCCTCCGGGCGCTCAACCAGGTGAGCCTTCGCACTCGAGTGTTCGCTCTTTTTTTTCTTTGGATGCTTCTTTGGTGCAGTGGACTAGGTGTACGCCTGACAAACTAGCTACCAACATTTTTTAATGGGAAACTGAAGATTTTGTGCATTGGTGATCTGGATTCATTCATTTCATTGTGCTCCTTTATCTGCAACAAAAGAAACATTGCACTTTTTCCTTTTTTAGATGCCAGGGACAAGTGATATGATATTGGGAGTTGATAAATATCACTTGGATGTTTTCTTCCTAACTATTATTTAAATTTATAACAATTGAATTAGAGATCCAACGATCTTAAATTCTCCTCCCTCCTAAAAAAATCTCCTCCGTAAAAAAAAGGGTCATTGAATTTCTAATCCAATAGTTCTAAATCTAGATAATTGTTAGAAAGAAAACATCAGACACAGCATGTTCTTCATTTTCTTAATTGCTGAATAGTGCATAGCATCAAACATATGAAATACATACGTACTCCTGTCCACCTAGGACTCACTTATTATAGCATACAAAAAACTTATCTAATATCATAAAAAAATTTCAGACGACATTTTTAGTGAAATTACGATATGGGAGAGCCGCTGTCCTTAAAACTATATTTCATTTGTCGAAGGAAATGTGAGAAATGAAAAGGAGTACCTCTTAACCAGGGATAGCTACATATTTCAGATGACATTTTCTTTCTTATATGTGTTCACAAAAATTGCAAATGCAATCTTGGTAGGTTTAAAGAATCACAAATGTAATATGCCAAAATGTGTTTGTTCTATGTGTCCATGTACAATTGTAAATTACGCTTTCCTATTTGTAGAATCAATCCTGTGAAATTCAGAAAATCATTATTGTAATTCCAGCAAACAAGCTGGATTTATAGTTAATTTAGAAAATCAGGCATATGTACCCATCAGAATAGACAAATGGACGGTCCCAGTATTTATTGATAACCAACAAAAGGTCCGGGAAAACGTTGTGCAGAGTTCACAAGGTCTCATGTAAACTAGTAAATCACTGACAGTGTGACATATACTGCGAGTCTGGAAGAGTTTGGTTCAGATTTCTGAACAAAGTTAAGAGTGAAGAAAGCAGATGCAAAGCACATAGCTTGTATATGCTGCTCATGGAGCAGTGATACGTGCTGCTCTACCGAAGTTACCTTCCTTTGTTCTTTTTTCTGTTCTTCTGAAGTAATAATGCTAGTCCTAGCTTGTAGGCTCAATTATACCGGGAAGTTAGTTAGTGTGATGAATACTCATGGAGTAATTTTCAATGATTTTGGCATCTGAACACATGCATATCCTAAGAGCAGGCTTGATTACACATGCTGGTTAGATATATTCTGTAGGGTTGTACAGGGTGAGAAAACAAACATTAATAAGAAATCCAGGCCCGATAAGTTGGTTATCTGTGCACTGCACAGTAATACTAGCCTAATAGATTTGGTGAACCTGAGCTGAGTTGGCTGATTTTACTAAAATGCCCCTGGAATGATGAGATTCTTCTAATAAGATATCCGGGCCTGATGTGTAGGGCGTGGAGCATGATTTGCTTCAGAACACCATGCCTCTGAACCCCTTCATCACTTTCACTTTGGCCTGCTTTACCATTGGGGTTCAGGACTCGATGCCCCCTTTCGTTTCGTCTCCTCCTCTTTTCCTTTCACCTAAAAAGCCTCATAAGTATCTGAATCATTTGCTTTCCGACCCTGACTCCTTCCAACGAGATCGGCACTGCTTTAGTAATAGAGCACAAGCACCGTAAAAAAACACAAGAAGATGTCAAGTTTTACCTCATGGAAAGGATGATCTGTTAAGTTGTTGATACTTGAGACAGAGTTTTTTTCAGAGTTCCAAGAAATGTAAGTGACATCATGCCGCATAGGCAGCATGCATGCGCCTACTGGTGTGAGAGTGAGGGCAAGAGGACCCCCTGTTTTGTCCCTTTATCTCAACTGGAATCTCTATCCTGTTCTCAAGATAAACAATGCATGCGTCGCATGCTCTATCGTAATTGTACCGACCTCGACAGTATCTGGACAATGGTAACCTTCAGAGTTTTTACTTGGTTAATGTGCATTGTTGCTTGCTGCTGTAATTTTCCCTCCGAAAAATTATGATTTGGGCCAGTATACAGGACTAGACTGAGAGTTCCTATGTGTACCGATAAAATCATTTCGAAATCTTTACGAACAATGGCTGACAGGTGAGACAACGTCGGAGTTTCTTGCTAAATTAGTGCCACTCGACTTAGTTTGATTGATGTTAGCTTAGTTCATTTTGGTCCCTGGATACCTAATCATCTCGTTCCTTTGTGTGGTGTCATTGCAGCTGAACGTCAGCACCGGCAGGAACACCACGTCAGCGAAGGCGAAGCATGGCGGCGGGCCACGCGAGAGCGACTGCCAGCTCATGGGGCTGACGTGGCTGCTGCAGCGGAACGCCACGCGGCATCGCGCGGCCGCCACGGCGGTGATCCAGGCCCTGATGGCAGCCGACGAGGCAGGAACCGGCCGGCCCGCCTCGTGCTCGCTCCCCGTCGACGACCTGCCGCTCGCCGTCGCCTCTTCGGAGATCAACGGCGGCGGCGCCGCCGCGTCCACCGTTGCTGGCCGCCGGCTCCTTCACGTCCTACTTGGCACTTTGGCCATCTTCTTGTCGCATTGCTTCTGAGTAAAGTTTAATCTTTGTTGTACGGCCTCTTGTTCTTTACACTTTTGATGTTAGTTCTTGAAAAGGTGGAGTGTGGACTTCATTACTGTAATTATATGCTATCCCGGAGCTAATCTGAGTGAGCAGTGGCATGCATAATGTCTCTAGTCCTGTAAACATATCGCACACACAGACAAGCTCCAGGAACTGTATACACATGATCACTACTCTCATTTGTGGCAGGGGCTTGTGAGCGTGGTAGGAGATTACTTCAGAGGGCGTTATCCATGTTCGGAATTCAAGAGGACAGTCTCGATTTTGGAGTGATGTTATTATCCATGTTCGGAATTCAGGACAGACTCAATTTTAGAGCGTAGTAGGAGATTACTTCAGAAGAGGTGTTATCCATGTTCGGAATTCAAGAGGACAGACTCAATTTTGGAGTGATGTTGGCATTGTGAGTTTATGGCACTGTACTTGAATGTCAGTTTGAGAAACTGTAGTATGCAAGTTGCATTGGTATAAATGGAATTTGAGTTAAGTTGCTGGCTTGTGTAGGTGGACGGCTGCATTTGGAGTTAGGTCTTTACCTCTAGGGAGCTAGGTGGATATCTGGGAGGCCTGAAGCAGAAAGTTACAGTGATATTTGAGGGGAAAGATTAATTGGATGGAAGCTTGAAGGATCTCAGTAACATATAGCTCAGATCCACAGTACAACTAGATCAAGGACACATGCGTGAACTCTTACGCAAAGTTACGGTCGCTCTCTCTGCACTGGAAAAACCACCCATCCACACACACGCGACAACTAACATTTCAACTTGCTTCGTGTAAAAGGATTTACCCAGGCTGCTTAGCATTTAGTCCTAATCTTTACACGGGGCTGAAGTCCAGTGATCTCTCATATATGCATGCACACACACAAGGCCTTTTCGGCTCCATTCCAATCCGGGCCTAGGATGTGGCATCACTTATGAAGAACACAGTAGTGAAATCATATTTACTAAGCAACCTTTGGAGTGCAAAAAGCCCTCACTAATCATGCTCTTTATATGGTTTTGTGATGCATGATTGTAGTCTGTTCGTGGCACACCTGAAGAGAAGAAATTGGCCAAGGATGAAGATGAAGATGTCCACTGTCAACTTTTTTTTTCTCGCACTTGCTTGGTTTGTGTTTATCGGTAGAGGTGTTCAAACACCGGGTTGGGCTTTGTGCCCAGAAAAGCCTGTCCCAATGCTCGAAAATATTATTTTATTATTTATTTTCCAAATAAAATATTTCATTATTTTCTAAATAATATATTTATTAATTAATTTTTATTGGGCCTTATCGAGCTTTCAGCCGGGCCTAGTGCCAAAAAATGAGGCCTGAGCCTGGAAAATTCAAGCCGATTGGGTTGAGCTGCCCATGATAGAGGTTATTGGCAGAAAAACTGTCCGAAAAATTTGAATTTTAGTCAAAAATCTGAGTTTTTGTGTAATAGATATGAAAAACGGTGAACGTGAACTGGGTATTGAAATATGGATAAAATATAAATGCAGATGAAATATGGTGAGTATCTGAAAAAGACAAATTTGAATGTGGGCCCGGTCCACCCCTAAAACCGGTTTCTTTGGTGTATCATCAGGCTAATCAACTGGTCATATTCTGATTTGCTGCAGTTACATGGGCATTGTGGACTAGTGCTAGAAATCATAAAGGTGTTTGAAAGCACCATAGGTGTATTGTTGTGAATATAATATCCAAATTTCTCCTATTCTTGCAGCTGCGGACAAGGCTAATTACCTAGTGGATGAAGCTGTAGAGACTGGAGAAATGTATGGTGGTGGCTTCGTAAACAGAGAGTCAAAAATAACCCGATGGCTAAGAGTAACAAGGCGGAGGCCAAAACAAGACGTACGTCTACAAGTGCAGAAACTATAAAGAACATAGTGGACTGTGGTGTCACTATATATGTTCATTTTGGGTTCTTGAATTCTTGCAGATTATTCAACCATACACGACAATATCATTATCATTATTATTATAAAATAATGAGTTAGTGGTTGTACATCTTTTCTCCTCCAACTACCATATTCTCAACTTCTCCTTACTCTCTACTTTTCAACTGATCAGAGTAGCCCTTTTTTACAGTATAATTATCTATATATCCAATAAATTTCGTTGCAACACACGAGCAGGTGACTAGTATGAGGTAAATTTGTGATTTGGAAGCTGAAACTGACGACGAATTTGTGAATACCACAGCAACTCTCTAGAGCAACTTTGAGAACCTCATCGAACATGTTTGAATCCAAATATCAGGTGGTAAAGTTCCACATTATTTTGTCCACTTAATCAACGAAGTTGTGCAGGATCCCATGGCAGGTTTAGAAGTACGGTGGTGGCTGGCTGATGAGGATTTTTATCAGTCCCGAAAAGGCTTCGTCGCTGACCTCCACATAGTGGCCTCTGCTTTCTTCTGCCGGAAAGGCCGATAATTTCTAAATTTTTTTTCCGAGAACATGCAAAAGGCTTGCACACATTTTATTAAGATAAATAATTTCTAATCTCACATGTTGTTATCAAAACAAGTTTCCCCTTATAGTCTCTGGGCTGCATTGTTCTATTAAACTAACCAAGCTGACAGTGGCGGAGCCAGGATTTCGACTTTGGGTATTCCCATTCCCACATAAAAAAAATCCAATTCATAAATTTAAAATATAGTTCAGAGTAGTACGTTATCGATAATTAAAGTCACAAAAATAGTCAAATAACAAATTGTTCCGCTCTAAAATATGCATGAAACAAATTAATAAGTAATAAAGAGAACTTACAAAATACTATAATGTTGCTTTAACCTTGCGATTCTTCATGGCTTGGAAGCGGTTGATGATGTCTTTGTCCTTAACTTGTAGAAAGAACTCCCGCTCAATAAATGTAACCAAACAATCATTCAAGTATTGATCCCCAATCTTATTTCTCAATTTGTTCTTCACATAATTCATGACAGAAAAGACTCTTTCAACACTTGCAGTTGCTACTGAAAGCACTAGCACCAATTTGAGAAGTCTGTAAACAACTTCATGTCTAAGATGCTTCTTTGTTTCAACAAGCTTAATGGAAAGCTCAGCAAGACTTCTCACATTTCTAAACCTTTCATCAGCGCGCATATCAGTAATGTACAAATTGAGTTGAGGAGGAAGATTGAGAAATCCTTAGGATAAAATCCAGCAAGCTTAACCAATTTGTCTTTATCAAAAGCAGCAAATGAATCAATAGGACTGAATGAAGCCATGCAAATAAGCAATTATGTGTTTATAGGCTTCTTAAATTGGTGCTAGTAGGCTAGAATAGCGAAAATATTACAGAATACATCATTATACATTTATATATATAAGTATACATACATATATACTACAGATTACACCAAAAAAGTTGGGTATTCCCGGGAATACCCAGGAATACCATTGGATCCGCCCATGCAAGCTGATAGATGTATCCATCATAGAGATCTGCTCTGAATTCTCAGAGACGTCGTTTGCCCTGGTGACTTGTTTATTCTGCTTCAGTGGTTCAGTCTATTGCCGTGTCGGGATAGTCTAACTAACTAGATTGCTCTCTGCTTGTATATGTGATCGGTTCGGTTTCAGCTTTTAACTTTCGGCTTATTTTTTACTATTCATAAATTTTGTCTTTTTCTGAACTTTTAGCTTTTTGTTGAGCTTTTTTGCTGGTTCTTTTTTTCCCGTATTTGTTTGTATTATACGTAATGGGCTAACATATTTTTTATATTTTTTTTTAAATTTAATTATACTAAATAAGTCTCTATCAGTTACAGTATTTTTTAGCTAGCTACAGTGCTTTTCAGCCATAAGCCACCAAAAATAAACCCAATAATCACCATCAGGTGGCCATGTTCTTGTGGACCAATAATTGATTGGTCCATATTTATCATCATGACAGTGTCAGCAAACAATGTAGAATGACACCCGGTACACAGTCCCAAACATTCGGTACTGTCGATTTGCTTTACTCACCAGGAGATTCTGCTAGGTTACTTTAGGGAACCGCAAGCTAAGCAGATTTTATAATGCAACACAACACAACAAATATAAACTGACCTTTAGGGTGCGTTTCATTACCACAACAAAGGTGTGGTATTAGTTTACTTTGCTGTTTTGCATTCATTATGCCATCTTAGCTTCTGCCTGGTAGGATCACCAATAAATAGAAAAAAAAAGAAGTCAGATGGAATAATATAGAGTGTTGATGCCATCTGCAATGTCAGTTAGCTATGGAAAGCAGTAAAGATGAGGCTCCATTACAAATGTTATGCTGAAGTAATAACCTTGTTTTGATACTACCTCTGCCTTCCTGAAACCTGCAACGACGGTCTTGTCAATGTCACCGTATCTGAAAGTGAGTCTTATGGTGAGCCAATGTTGTCGGTCTCAATCATTCCCATTTGTTTTAGATTACAGTGTTGAAGTGGATTGTTACGTCGCAGTTTGGTTGCCTGTCATCAAGATATTTTTACCACTGCATTCAGGAGGTCTACAGGACCGCAAGGAAGCATACAAAACCACCTGTTTCATTGACTGGCCAAGTGAGTTCATTTGTTAATACGTTTGTTTGTTCTGAAGGTACAGAAAAAATCTAACCTCTCAGCGCTTATGTTCTTGTAACAGTTGCTATGGCGGTACTTCTTTTACATAGTGCCTTTTGGTTGGGACTCTTAATTTCCATCGTATGAAAGGAAACACAATATGCAAACAGGTCTGCTCCATGTGATCCTATCATCTCCTTTGCTACAACTCTCTTCTGTATCATAATCCGAATCCACTTGTCTAGATTCCATGGAGAGAGAATGAAGAGCTATTTGTTGCATGGAGAAATGGTCGTTCGAGGTTTTGAGCCCACCCTCCATTTTGATCCTGGATTCGCGCCGACTAGCCCCGCGCCGATGGCCGCTCCTTCCACGACTGCCAGCCCACATGTAACTCCCGCTCCCCCATCTCTACCTGTTTCCTCTTGTTTTGTGGATCTTCCTGCGGATGCCAAGGTGGAGGATCGTGTTGCTGCTACCACAGGGTGAGGTTTTGCAGCTTCTCTTTTTGCGTGTGAAGGTTTTCAGTTCAATTGATTCCTCTTCTATGTGGAATCCATTTCCTTTGGCTGTTCCATTATGCAACATTTATGTCATGCTTTAGTGTTGAAAGCACATCGGGTTTCAGAGATTATTGAATGCTCAGCACTCAATAGGCACTGACTGAAACAATTAGTGCCTTTATACTTGATAGAGAAATACTCAGAACGAAAATATTTTGTACAAATTGTGGTCAACACCACAATAGAGCTGTTACATATATTATTGCATCAGAAAACCAGAGGTTTAGATTATTCACAGTTGTATTGGAAGAACAGCATGGGTCAAAATGGCTTCTTTTAAATCTTTCTTTTATTCAACAGATACCTTGGAGGAGCTTTTGATGTAGAGTCAGTGGTGGAAAATTTATTGAGGCGGCTAGCTGCCAATCAGGAATTGGTGGTGGATGTTTATGATGTCAAAAACCATTCCAACCCTCTTGTTGTGTATGGGTCTGAAGTTCCTCTTGGTGCTCCCTCACCGTCACAGACCTGCATGCTACATTTTGGTGATCCATTCAGAAGGCATCACATGATTTGCATGTACATATGTGTGCTTTGATCATTAATTTTCTTATATTATACTTTGCAATGATCTGTTTTTTATATCCCGCTGTCCATAAATGTGTGCAGGTGCAGAAATAAGCCTCATGTTCCATGGTCCGCAATTACTACTCCATCTTTTGTCTTTGTTATATGTATGCTTGTGGGCTACATAATATATGCTGCTTGGATTCGCTATGTTAGTGTTAAGGAAGATTGCCGAAATTTGGAAGAACTGAAAAAAAAGGGTATACGATATGAGCATTCTATTATTTTCCGCTAACGCTACGGTAAAATACAAAACAAGATAAACCCATTGGCCATCCTACTTACATTGTAGTCTGTATGTGTTGTCTATTCAAGGTTAATACATTAAACAAGTATGATGTTTGCAGGCCTCTTCCACCACTTCCTTAATCTAGAGGTCTCAGATGTGGTCGTTGGGAAAGCTGCAGATCAGGCTGTTGTATGGATCAACAGGGTGTTGGCTGTTGGCCATGATATCGCCATCAAGAGAGATAGGAAAGTTTTCATACAGGTCTCTCTCTCACACGCGCGCGCATCCACACATCTTTCTACTGTACCTGACTGTGTGCTCTCTTTTTTTGTCCCCTGTTCTGCTCGGTGCAAAAGGTTATATTGGTTCTGTGGGTGGTTTCATACATTGGAATGCTCTTCAACTTACTTACACTCATTTAAGTTATTTTTTCTTTTAGTTCTCAATGCAAGTGCCCTCTCTTTATGAAATTCCTATGTTAGTGCTGTTGAGTGAGTCTCAACAATTAGAAACGTCTGAAAGCTAAAAGAAAAAAATATAAGCTTAGCAAATTTGGTTGGCGTTCAGACTTCAGAGTTCTAAATGGACATATTATAGCCAACTGTAAAATGGTGTGTTAGTGTTGACCACGAGAAGAGTCCTAATGCCTAATTCACTATAGTCCATTAAGTAAAGAAGCATGCAGTTAACTTCATTTGGACTAATTGCAGCTTAAGGGTTATGACCATGCTTGGATTCCTCTCTTTTTTCTATCATGGTATTTTGTTCGAAATAACATATTTTTGGGTTCAATTCTTAATGCACATTTTAAAAATGTATATCTATTACATGCTTACTGCTAAACTGAGGTTTAGTCTTTTAGAAATATATAGCCAGTCTATTTTTAGGCAACGATGCAATTTTAAGACTGAATCATGCCTGGACATAGAAATAAATTGTATGTGTATTAGGGATGATCAGCTACAAATATTTTACTAAGCTAAGATACTTTCTTATTAGTAGCTTTGGCTCTCTAATTAATGGGCAGCAAGCATACAGATATTTCAAGGACGTTTGCAGCAAATGCTTTTTGGTATTCCCAAAGACCCAAGCTAAATGATAATTATCCTATTGTGCTAATCAGCTGTTGTAGTATCGTTTATGATACCTGAAGATGCTTACCGTATTTCATTTGGTTTCTGCCACCCTAGATCACCCTGCTGCACATATGGGATTCCTAATTTTC
Source organism: Dendrocalamus sinicus (assembly GCA_036346575.1). Taxonomy (NCBI): domain Eukaryota; kingdom Viridiplantae; phylum Streptophyta; class Magnoliopsida; order Poales; family Poaceae; genus Dendrocalamus; species Dendrocalamus sinicus. The sequence continues at coordinate 15,806,633 of CM070656.1, read as the reverse complement.
TTCTTGTGCTTTGATATAGAACTCATATCTTTCTGTTCAATTTTAGTTGATAAAATACTCATTTAGCTACATGTTATTCACTTGCACTTAGCCTCTTTCTCCTTGTATATTTATGGAATAGTGTGCTTCTGGACGCTTTATGACAGTGTTTGTTCATTTTGACAATGATTTGTGTGAGGTGGTGAACTGGTGATGCTGTCCCATATCTTGGCCGCATCGGAAAGGTGGGAGCAGGCGCAGCGCGAGGAGAAAGATGGCGCGCCATGGGCTTGAGAAGATTCCTGGGTGCAGTTCCATTGAACTTGACATTCCTGATTCCTGAACAAGTATATTGCAGGCAGTAGTACATTATCCCATCTACATTGACTGTAAGTTTCTTTATTTTATTTTTTAAAAATGTTTTAGTGATCTGATTTCACAAGCTGATCCGAGAAGAAAAACTGTTGATATGCTGCATTTGCTAGAAGATGCCAAGCTAATAATTCTTGGTTTTGCTATACTAGAACTTGTGGATTGGACTTCGTCACGTTTTCATTTCAGCAAGTTTAGCAACGATTCGCAGCTTAGTTTCAGCAGTTTCAGCTGCTAAATATTACGAATGAATGCATGCTTGTAGCTCTTTGCATTTTAATAGGATACGGGGCTTTCATAGAATAAATCTACACCTCTTATCCATTTGATAAGCTATAGTTAGTTGGCAGGCCTAAAATCTGTATACCATTGCCAGTTCGCGGGGTTCAATTGAGAAATGCTTCTATACTTCTCTCTAACAAGAATCACAAAGCATATAAAAAAGAAAGTAACATCTATCCACTATTCTTTGTACTTTAAAAATTATGCAAATTACTCCGACCGCCGACGCCCCTCATCTCCTCCAAATTACCGGGTCGTATCAAAAACGGAGTAGAAGTCGTATCGGAAACGGAGTCGGAGTCGGAGTTGTAACTTGTAGTCAAAACCGAGTAGGAGTAGAAACTGGGTATAAAAAGTGGTGGAGTCTTGTAACCAAGGTGTGCCGAAAAGTACCAAGTAATTATGAGAAAAGAAGAAGTGAAAAGCAATCCCTATGCGTTCTGTGCAATCTCGTAGGAGTGATCGTAGGAGTTTGCGATCACGGTATTTCGAGCGCAACGACAAAGCAAAGTGGTCGAACGGCTATACAAGACATGTCATGAATAAGAAGAGCCAGGTGTTTTTCGTGGATGTAACCAATGATGTTGTCGCCTCTTCAAAGGATCAATCATTATGTGACAAAAATATTTGGTTATACAATATATGAGACGTGAATCTTAATGAATCTGATTGTTCGTTTTATTTTTTACAAATTTTATCTTGTTTTGTATTTTACCGTAGCGTTAGCACAGGCACACTACTAGTTTTTATAGTGTGCGGCTGACCTTGCCATGATCTTTAAAATTGAACTTACCTAGCACATAGAGCACCAACCGCAAGATACCCCTAACTATTAGGTAACCCTAATCAAGTTAGGTTAGTTAAGCCAGATTTTGTATTTCCAAGGCAAACATACTTATTCCAACGTACTACTCCCTCTGATTTTTGTAGTGTGCGGATTGACTTCGCGCGGTCTTCAAAAATCAAACTTCGAACCTAGCAAATAGGGCACCAACCGCAAATTAGCCCTAACTATTAATTAACACTAATCAGATTAGGTCAGTTAAGCCAGTTTTTGAGTTTTCGCGGCAAACCACTCATTCCAACATAGTACTCCCTTCTTTGATTGTTACAGTGTGCGGCTTGACTTGAATGGTCATCAAAATCAAACTTTGACCATTAATATCTTTTGTGACATATTGTTAATAACCACAAAATCATAATTATATAAAAAAATACATTCAAATACAAATCTAAAGGTACTACTTTTTATGTCACTGAACATATAAACATTACAAAGTTTGAATCTTAAAATATGTGGACGTCTTATATAAATCAATAGAAAGACTATTTCGTTTAATTAGGTGAGCTAGCTAGGTCTAATGATAAGAAAGGAGAGTTCCACTGAAAGGGCCGGCCTGTTTGGGACTACTCCGCTCCAGCTTTTTCAACTCTGCTCCAAACTTGTCTAGCCAAACGGGTCCAACTCCAAGAACTCTGCTCCAAGAAAAAGTTGGAGTTGAAGGCATACTTCACGTTTTTTCTGGAGCTCCTTAAGGGGTACTCCAGAAACTGAAGTTTTGTATCTCCTCATGGAGTTGGAGGAAAATTACCCACCACTACCATTACACAACTCCTCTCCTCCGTACCGATTCGATTTCTTTTCCTTCTCCTCCACACCCACCCACGCGACTCCTCTCCTCCCCACCCACCCGCGCCGCTCCTCTCCTCCGCCCCCAACCCGCGCCGCTCCTCTCCTCCGCCCCCCCACCCGCGCCGCCCTCTCCTCCGCGCCTCCCCTGCCTTCCCATCCCTGCGAGGTCTCCGGCGCCGACTTCGCGCCCTACCTTGCCGCCATCGCCGATCCCTTCTCCCGCTTCGCCGACATCCGCCTCCACGCCTCTGCCGAGCTTGCCACCTCCGATGCCGAGGTGCCCGGCGTCGCCGGCCTCGCCGCTGCGTCGGGGAGGTGCCCGCTCTTCTTCAAGGAGGATTTCGCGCCGAGGACGGGCCTACCTTCAAGGCCGCTGCTCGCTCGGCGACGACGATCGCAGAGCGCCTCGGCAGCACACCGGATGTGGTGGAGGCGCACTCGTCGCGGGAGATCGCGCGGCAATCGAAATCGTTCTATGAGGCGCAGGTCGGCTGCGTGGGCTCGACGGGAGATTGTTGCGGCGGTTGGGAGGATCCGGACCTCGGGAGGTGGTCCGGTGCTCACAAGTGACCTTGTTGGGCCCGCACGGCAGGTGCAGGAGCTCAATGCGACGCGGGGCAACCTCATTGCTCTGCAGCAGAAGCTCACCGTCATCCTCTATGTCAGTCAGGCGCTCACCGCGCTCAAGCTGGTGAGTGGCATTACCAGACATGATATGTCTTAAGTTGCATTTTGCCTTGTTGATCAGCAATGCGGCTCCTTGAAATGGTTGGGATATATGGACTACGCATTAGTTGATTTCTTTCATTGATTTATTAGTTGATGATTAATGTTGTGCATGGAACATCAGAAAGTGCAAGGCTATATGTATGTCATTTGAGTTTCTTGGAACGACCTTGCATATTTGGAACTTCTTACCTTGACTGACCATCACAAATGTGAGTGACAAATGTAGCTTGACACGGAAATATAGTGTGCCAATTCTTGAGTTGTTACATGAGCGGAATGGATTAAAAAGAAATGAAACCAACTTATTTTGATGGATCATTGCTTCTTGCCTTATTGCGTACATTGGTCTTTGTTTGATCATAGAGAAGTTATGATGGCTCTGTTAGAGAGTACTTGATCTCGTGCATATGTCCCATAAGCCCATAATACTGTTCTAAATAGTGTCTCCATATGACATTCCATGCCCAACTGCAGCAAAAAATGTTTTATTTCCTGCTAGCGTACACCATTATCGTCAATAACTGCCAGACACTAGTATGCTATGTTGTGATGCAATGACCTATAATGTCTGAATTGACATTCCTGGCCTAAACTGTTCTTACTTAGGCAACAACTAGAAAAATAGGTTTTTGTAGTGAATCTTTGAATCATCGCAACAAACCTACTGCTTAAAGTTCAACTCTTTTTTGTTTTAGTACCTCCTTTCTCCATGCTTTTGTGTTAATCTTGTTCTACATGTGCAGCTCGTGGAAGCAGCAGATTGTGCTGGTGCCCTTGATGTCATCGATGACTTGCAAAATTTGCTAGTAAGCTACCTAAACTCTTAGTCTTTAATATGATCTGATGCCAATGTTATCTTCATATTCCTTTCTGATAGCATTACCCTTTGTCATCCATTTTTATTGATGTTTAACAACTCCTAGAATTATTCGTGAGCATTACCCTTTGTCATCAATTTTCTGATAGCAAAAGATAATTGTTGTCGCTACTATGATTCTTCACAACTTTATTCGTGAGCATGGGGGTGAAAACTTGAACTTTGCTCGCTTCGATCGTGATCCAAACTTTGTTCCGACAATACCCGAAAGGTATAACAAATATGTAGCTCCATCAAATGGGTCTACTATGGAACCCAACGCTCCTACTATGGATGCATTCCGTGATGAGTTGGCAACCGCTATTTCTCTAGCTTGGAGCTAGAATTATGTATCGGAACACTTGCATTCATAGTCATTTTGGTTTAAACTACTCTCTAGTTATCTATGGACAATTATTTGTATTCGAATGATGGACTTTGTTAATTATCTATCATGCACGTTGCAATTTATGGGACAAAAGGATGAAATTATTTGACCAAAATATTTGTTTTTTGGTTTTCTCGAATAAATTAATTGCAATTATAATATTTTACATCATATTTCAATTGGCAACAAAAAATATTCAGTTACATATGCTCCGCACACATCAAAACATACACCAAACATCATTCAGGGGCACATTGGACCTTTCTCAGGGAAACCTCACATTCCTAGAGCTGGAGTTAGGCTGCGTGCCAAACAGGATCACCTTATCCAGGAACTCCACGGTGGAGCTGCTCCATGGTGGAGTTGGTGGAGCAGAGCTGGAAAAACTGGAGCAGAAGCTGGAAAAACTGGAGCAGAGCAGTCCCAAACAGGCCCTTAAAATGGTTAGCTTATTGCATCTTTTTGACGAGCTACACCCCTAGACCGACGCTTGGGAGGGCTAAACTTTATAGTGCTTTGATCGTGTTAAACAAAATCTTAGACTCCATTTGGTATTGCAGTGGGTTTTTAAAAGCACTTGTTTTATTCTACTTTTAGATATCACAGTTAGTTCAAAGTACCATTTTTTAGAACCATAACATAGAATTATTACTACAACTAGTACATTGCCCGTGCGTTGCAACGGAATCCAAAAAAAAGATGATTCATAAATTCAGCTAAGAATTTTTTACTTCCTTCTGCAGAACCTTGTTCTCCTCCTGCAGTGACTTCTCCTGCAGCAAGAATGCGGTGTAAGTACAAAGAGTACCTGCAGGCATGTTCGAATGTCCCATGACTTGCAACAGGCGATGGTCAGCTAAAGATGTCATGGCAAGTTAGCAAGTTATAACACCCATTTAGGTAAGTAAGGCTGACAATTTACCTTCTTTTGAAGCTCGGAAATGGACTCGAGCATAAGTTGGCTTTGCACATACAACGAATTTTGTAGTTGTCAGCTCTTGAACATACAGAGCATGTCATTGTAAACTGCATACACATAATGTGGATATCTCAGTCTAGAAGCTACCTACTTCGCTGAACTTTTCTGCTAGTGTATCTTTTTTCCCTAGATAATCTGCTACTGTATTAACTGATATGAATTACTACCTTTCTGGATCTGATATGTTTTAGTGAACTTTCCAGCTGTTGCTTGAGTTGCTTCAGCTCCTTGAGATTCAAAGATTCAAAGATTCAAGATCCTCTCCCATGAGGTGCTTGCAAGAAAAACAAGTTCAGTCACATGTATATCTCTAACAGTGTATAGTACACACTGGCAACCAATTGAAATCACTTTGAATTACAATTGACATTTCTATATCGTCTCAACCTTCGCCTTCAGTTTCCTATATTCGTGACACCAGTTGCCCTACACAAGCAAAGAAGATTTGCATTACTATATTTGGGTGTAACAGGAAGTAACACAAACAGGAATGCTATCAATTAGTTCAGCAATTCAGAATTGAACAAAGAGACTTAACAACATTGATCGCCAGCACCTAGTGATATCGATGTGGAAGAAAGTGGCATTCAATAAATATGATAACTAATTGATTTATTCTCCTTAATTGTGGGATTGCTGCTGTTGCCAAGGATTCTTTGCAGCTAGCCCATGGCCATAACAAATCATTTCTCAATTGCGCATAATTATCAGTTGTTTTCCTTCAATGCTATTGATAGCAAGAAGTTCCAGGATTCATGCCTAGGTACTGCAGTATTTAGAACTCCAAAGAAAATCCTAAGCCATCATAGTACTAAATTTAGTAAGAACCTCAGATATGCTCTTGAGTTCAGGAAAGATAAATCAAGCCAATGTTGTATAATCAGAAACCAAGGCAATATTATGACAACCTAGAAGCTCCGAGAAGCATTGTAAAGTACCAACTTGTAACTGCATGTTGAATAATTTTTTATCCATGTAGCTATGGAAAGCAGCAGTTTCTGCTCAATACCTGTCATTACATACTCAGACGCAGCATAACCATAGGTGCCAACAACTCGAGTAGAGACATGAGTTTTATCACCTTGAGGACCAGCTTTTGCTAACCCGAAATCCGGAAGTTTTGCATTGTAATCCTGTAGAAGCAGAGCTTTCACTGTTATGAAAGTAAGATTAAATGAATTGACAAGAGATATTACTGAATCAAGAAGAATATTTGATGTCTTAAAATCCCTGTAAATAACTGGTTTGGGACCTCCATGTAGGAAGGCTAGGCCTTTAGCAGCACCAAGAGCAATCTTCATTCTGCAGGACCAAGGCAGGGGAAGAGCCCCTTCAAGATTAAACAAAGTAAGATGACAGGAGCATACATGGGAGAAAACAATATAAGATATTACCAATCAAGAAACTTTACAAGAAAGTATAAATATTAAAATTGGTTAGGCAGGGATGAAACCAATAGTATTTCTATAAACATTAAACAATATAAGATATTACCAATCAAGAAACATGGTCAGGTTTTATGGTTCAACAAATGGGTTTCTAAAATTGTATTTCTATAATTATTGTGAAGTTTGAACTGCAAAAAAAAATTCAGGAACACATGGAAAAAAACCGGAATGACCTTACCAATTCTCCATGCCAGTGCTGCTTCTCCTAGGCATTTCTTCAAACACATGGCATGCATGACACCAAGCCACCTTTAGTCTGCAAAAGTAGGGGGAAGTAAAAATTGAGGAGCAAATAAAGGGAAAGAGATCACACAAATGGAAAGCTAGACTGACCAAACTTTTTGATCCTCGTCGCTGCAGGCGTGCGCGTGGCCGGCCGGCCAATTCGGCGGTGGCGCGATGAAGGAAAGGCGCGGGGTGGGCAGGAGAAGGCGACCGGCAGGCAGAGCGGCAGAGTAGGGAGAAGGAGGCGGTGCGGGGTGGGGAGGAGGAGGCGACGACGGAGCGGAGGGGTGGGGGGAGGAGGAGGTGGCGGCGGAGCGGGGGAGGAGGCAGCGGCAGAGCGAAGGAGTAGGGGGAGGAGGAGGCGGCGGCGGCATGGGGTGGGGAGGAGGAGGAGGCGGCGGCGGAGTGGAGGAGCGGGGGAGGAGGCGGCGGAGCAGAGGAGTGGGGGGAGGAGGAGGCGGCGGCGAAGCGGAGGGTTGGGGAGGAGGAGGCGGCAGCGCAGTGAGTTTTGTTTAGTTTTGATCCATTAGAACTTTATTTAGTTGCTGATCACAATGTTTCTTTTGTGCCCCTTAATCATTGTGTTCCATCCAAACCATGAAAAAATTAGTTGGTTTTGAATTCTTCAAATCCAGCACTGAAAAAATAGATTAAAAAATCAATTTGTACAGTCTTTGCAAAGGTCTTCGACGCTTCTGATGCTTGATGCGATTGCACGCGTCGTGTCGCCAACGTTAAAGTATGCTATAGCAGAAGTAGCATCTACAGTACACTTCAGTAGATTCTACAGTACACTACAGTAGATTCTACAGTATGCGATACAATAATCTATAGTGCGCAATATAGTAGCATCTATAGCATGCTATAGTAGATTCTGCGGTACGTGGTACAGTCCATCCACGTGTGTTCTTGTGAATTATACAGTGTTTGTTCTTGCATTGACAATAGAGGATCACTATTATTTCAAAGGCTACATATGAGTATCTTGATCCTATGTTGAGAAGATTAGACGACTCCATATCATCTAGGTATCAAAGCGCGGTTTACTTGGTAGGATTATTTACCCAGGGCCGGTCCTGAGATTTTAGGGGCCCGGAGCGAAACTAGAAATAGGGGACCCTAGTATAAATATCTAAATATAAATATACATACACACACATATATATATCTAATTTTACCAACAAACACTTAAAATGTGTTATGTATTAAAAAAATTCATATCAAAGAGTTTATAGATATTACCTTAAAAATTTCTTCTAACATTTCTAGATGCGAAGTCATTGATGATGGTATTGATATCAATCTCATCCAATAATTTCTTCTCAATACATAAAGTTGTCAAACGTTTAACCTCTATTGAGACATTGTTGACCTTAAATTATTCTTCAACAATTTCAATTTTGAAAAGCTTCTTTCAGCTGATGCCACAGTCACAGACATAGTAAATAAAATCCGATAAGCAATAGAAATATTAGGATAACAATCCGTTTCTCTGACAAAATCAAAGATCTCCATAGCAGACATTGGTTTATCTGATAAAGTCAATTGCATAACACTTAACTCAGAAATTAGATCATTTAACTCAACATCAGATGAACCATCTAGAGAGAAAGTTTCTGCAAATTTTGTACAACATTCTTTTAATTCAGTTCGATCCAATGACTTTAATGTTGTTGAACTCATTAAAAATCCAAATATACTTCCAAATGTTTGGAGTTCTTGAAATCTACGTTTCTTCCTAAGAACACGCCGCTTAATTAACCATAAGAAAAAATAATTAGCTTCAAATTCCTTGTCAGCTTGCAAAACTGCTTCATCACAATCAATTTCATCAAACTGTTTCTTCCTAAGAACACGCCGCTTAAGTAGAAATGATGGCTCTACATTTATTTGAGCTGCAATATCTTTGGTAATGATCATACTCAAAGCAAACTCTTTATTTCTATAAGTATTAAAGTATTTAACTATGGCTAAAAGGCCCAAGATAAATCTTCAAAGCATGTATATATTCTGCATAGTACATGGGGGCCCCTGGATTTCGGGGGCCCGGGGCGGCCGCCCCGCTCGCCCCCCCCTCAGGGCCGGCCCTGTATTTACCTTAGTTAGATTAATTTTCTTTGTTGTTCTTGTTACCTAGAGTCCATTACACCAAAAATTGTAACACAAAAATTCCAAACTCTAGTTTCATTTTGTTCTTTTTTTGAATTTTGTTAAGTTTTGATCCATTAGAATCTTTTTTAGTTGCTGATCATAGTTTTTCTATTGTGTACCTTGATCATTGTGTTCCATCCAAACCATGAAAAAATTAGTTGGTTTGGAATTCTTCAAATCCAGCACCAAAAAATAGATAAAAAATTAATCTGTACGGTGCTGCCGCTACGGTGCTTCGGTGTAGTCCATGTGCTGTGTCACCGGCGTTGAAGTATGCTAAGCATGTGCTACAGTAGCATCTACAGTACACTGCAGTAGATTCTACGGTACATGATACGGTAATCTACAGTGCGCAATATAGTAGCATCTATAGTATGCAGCAATAGATTCTGCGGTACACAGTATAGTCCATCTACAGTATGCTATAGTGCTCGATGCAATAGCATATAGTGTTCTACAATAAAAAGAGCTGCAGGAACACAGTACTGTCCGAAACAACAATTTGCAAACTAAAGTGCCACGTGCTATAGTAATAGTGCGCGAAAAAAAATCACGTACATCTTTTTTGAGACAATTCAATGGTTTGCGAATACTTTACTCCTATATGAGACTAGCTATTTGATTTACTCTAGAGCTGCTCATTTACACTTTGCACACAACTGAATTATTATTTCTTGTATAGCCAAAAGGGTGATTGCATAGCATGCATTACCTTTATCAGGACCTCTGTTCACATGAGTTTGCAATCTTTACCCAACGATCTTCACATACATAAAGATGTTCCCCCTTTTTAATTGCACTGTTGTGCCATTTTTTTTACTCCATTAAGAAATGATACTTACCGAACTTGGCCACCTGAATGGGAGACGAAGAACCCATGCAATATTCTTGAGAGAATGACAGATACCTCACGATCAGGAAGAATTCAATCAATGAGCAACTCAGCATAATAACCATATAGCTGGAGTCGAGATACCTCACGACAGATACCTCACGAACCGAATCCTCTATCATGCGTAGAGTCGAGATAGCCATATAGCTGGAGATAGCTACAACAAGATCTGATGCCAACACACGAAGGTTCGAAGGCAAAGGCAGAGCTGAAGACGTTGGAGAACTATCTACCACCAAGAAGCAAGAAGGGCAGAGCTGATGACATTGGAGAACTATCTACCACCAAGATATATATATATATATATATATATATATATATATATATATATATATATATATATATATATATATATATATATATATATATATATATATATGTTATTTGTGAGATTCAACTGAAGCAATCACAAATTGGCATTTCCAAAATAAAGGTAGTCCTGAGCGGCAGAGCTAAGAATTAGAGATAAGAAAGATCAACTAAATTATACAGTGCAACAATATTTAATAAGATAGGCCGAATAGTATTAATACTATCAAATTTTGTTAAAATATAAAGGACTAAAATGCAAACTTTTAGATCACCAGAGGAGTAGGGGTGCAAACGGGTCGGGTTAATCCCGACCGATCCGGCACCGAATCCGATTGATACCGAATCCGGAGAAAAAATATGGGTTAGGATATGATAACAGCAATATCCGTCCGAATCCGATACGTCTTCAAGTTTGATTTCAGGTTAGTGCTACTATTTGACGTTTCATTTTCTTTTGCAATGGTAAAATAAAATCTTCCACATCAGCTATTAAGTAGTAACATCAAGTTCTTGACAGTACGTCCTCCTACTCCATTTGTCGATCGCATGCATTCCTTACAAACGGGTTAATCCCGACCAATCCGGCACCGAATCCGATTGGTACCGAATCCGGAGAAAAAATATGGGTTAGGATATGGTAACAACAATATTCGTCCGAATCCGACCCGTTTGCACCCCTACAGAGGAGGGGTAGGGGGCATAGCCCCACTAGTACCCCCTCCGTCCGCCACTGGTCCAAAGCAACAATAAGAATAGAAGATTTTTAGGGAAAATCTTTTGATAGGACTCCATTCACCATAGTTCTAGTCCGAAGCAACTGTAGAAACTGAAGAGTTTTAGGTAATCGTTTTTTGATAGGCTGGTGAAGTTGTAGGTATATAAATGCATCCGTTAGGGTTCAAATTGTGGTTCTCACATTTACGCACACGTTAGTACGTCACAATAGGAACATTGCGATGTCGTATATTTATCCCTAACCTCCGTCATTCTAGCATGTGCTAAGAGGGTGCACTCGCATGTGTGCACATGTGTGGTAAATAGGGTGGTGGAGTTGTAAGTATACGACTCCACCCATCAGAGTTCAAACCTTTGTGTTCACCTTTAAACACATATGAGTACGTCTTAGTATGCACCTTGTGAGATTGTGAATTTATCTTTAACCTCTGCCATTGTAGAGTGTGCTAAGAGGATGCATTCGCGTGTGCACGCATGTGATGCTTGTGTGTGGTGGTGTGTGCGCGTGTGTTTTCCTTGTAATCGAGGAAAAAAAATTTTGAAAGTGGTGGAAGCAATGCACGACACCTGGACCAGGTTTGATCCTTAGGAGGGGTACAAAGTAAAAACACCTTTGTTCGAAGGGAGAGGAGGGGAGGCAGGGCGTAAGAAATAAAGCAACATAAGATTTTCTTAACGAAGAGCACAAATCCTTAACTACAATTCCATGAAACATTATGGGCTGTTTCTTCCGACTTTTTTAGCGACTTCTGGCTTTCGGCTTTTGACTGAAATTATACTATAGTGGATATTAGTTTTTTAAGTCATCAATTAAAGAAAAATAAGAAAAAAACACTATTATATCTCTATAAACAGGGCAAAGAAAAAAAAAGGAAAAAAGAAGAAAAAAAGTACAAATCCTAAAATTAAGGAATCAACGTATTCATTGTAGCTAAGAGCAAGTATTATAAGAGTATGTAAGCTGGCTGTATGCTGAGGTGGAGGAGAGAGAAGAGAGGTGGGCTGTAAGCTTACAGCCAGCTGAAGCACAAGAACCAAAAAACTTTGTGAGAGGAAGGGATAGGTTATACAGCCTTCAGCTGGCTGTAACTACTATATAAGTATGCTGAAAAGTAAGCTGTAAGTATTCATACAGCCAGCTAAAGACTGTATTATAAGACTTGCTCTAAATAAAAAAGTCGTAGAATAGAAAAGTCGTAGAATAGAAAAGTCTTACTTTAAATAAAAAAGTAAGAATAGAAAAGTCGTAGAAATGGAATGCTACTGATCTCCCCGAATCAGCAGTCGACAACACCCTGCCCTGTGTTGATTGCAAACAGTACGTCCGCGCACCAACTTGGACCACACTCCCAGATAATCCAGTTCCAGTAGACAGCTGGCGACCACAGTACTCATCATTAACCGGTCCATGATCGGACAGATTGACCATCTTTCAATCTGCAACAACTTACCAACCACAACACAGTCGGCGCTCGGCACATTTAATTAATAATAATTAAACACCAATAAGATTAATAATAATTAAACACCAATAAGACATAACTAAGAGAGAGAAAAGAGAGAGTGATCTCGCGACCGGCAATCCCATATGGTTCAGACACTCGAGACTCCATAGCACAGCGACGACCATCGAGACAAGTTTCTCTTATGGTTTATTAGGTTCGCATGCATGCAATGCACGGGTCACCGGCTTGGATGGATCTCGGCTGGCCGGCCGGCCGGTGAGCTGTAGCTAGTAGTGGCGGCGGCGTTTGGCGGGCTCCTTCTGGGCGTTGAAGTACATGGCGGCGACGGGGAGGCCGAGGTCGTGGCGCTCGGCGAAGGCGCGGGTGCTGAACCGCGCGCGCACCACCTGGTCCGCGGCGGGCGCTGGCGCCGCCACGCGCGCCTTCTGCCGGAACAGCACCAGAACGTAGCGGTGGATGCCCACCGGTGGCCGCGGGCCCATGTACGGCACCACCTCCTCACCTGCACGTTCAGAGCACACATGCCTCAATGTCATTTTTGCATTCGTAGCTAAGCCAGCTGGGTAGCGAACCAAACGATCAACTGAACAAAACTGCCGCGCCCATACGTATGTGCCAAGAGGTCATTAGCTACGTACTATCGCGGAATCAAAATAATCGGACACCTGTTTGTTACGTACGCAGCTTGCGACCCAGAGCCGCTTGAGGTCTTCGTGAAGCGAGTACACCTACATATGTACTAGTTCAAACAGCCACTGGCAAGTTCACCGCTAATGTTGGAATTCAGAAAATCATGTCAGTCAGCGAAACTTCCTCTGAAGAGCAAATTGCACCGTTGGTTTTTAAACTCGCATACATGTATTGCTCTATTAATTTCGTTGGTAGAATTTGTAAAGTACAAGTCGAAGCTGGAAGAGTTTAATTGCACGCTCCTGAAACCCTCGTTTGGGCTTTTAAATCTGAGCTTTTGATTTATTTTTGCACTATAACGGTTTTTTCATATTATAGCTGCCGGTAGTTTTTTCAAGTAATTAAATTTAAAAAAATCAAAAATTTTATCACCTTAGACAATGCATAGAAATAAAGAACAAATACAAAAAAACCCAAAAAACCAGAAAAGGACGAAATTAAGAATGTAGAAGTTAGAATACAGAAGCTACAAGCTAAAGCTCTAGTGAGCGGCACCTAAATGATAAAGCTAGCATGCTATGTCATCAAGATTAGAAACACAAAAGCGAACCCATCTCACTAGAAGACTAAGCACCCATTCATATTTGACTAAGTGTCTATTCATATTGGCTCCTACTATCAGAAGTCCATACAAATTCCTAGCTTCTCAAAACGCCTTCTCTACTCTACTCGCTCGTGCCTTGCTCTCATGATAAAATAGGGGTCATGGATGCATCACGTATTCCACTCCTCTCACTTCCATCTCACGCACGTATCACTCTCTCGCTCCCATCTTGCGCACGCATCATTGTCTCACTTTTTCCACTACTCGCATTCTTTTAAAAATTACTTCTTTCAACTATTACTATTCATTTTTAACTATAATCTATTAGCCTCAATCAGAAAACATCCAATATCAACACATCCTAAGCACAACACCTAAAGCCATGTTCCAAAAAGCTTCTGGCTTTTGACTTTTAGAAGTTGGTTTTGAACAAAATGGCTTTTTAAGGTGGTTTCTATAAGTTGTTTGTAGGAGTTAATGTAGGAGCCACATTGAACGAAGTGACTTTTCAACACGAGTGTCCATTATCTCTCAATTTCTCTCACAATCAACCGAAATGCAAAAGGGACTCTTCTTTTCAGCTTCTAAAAGTTATTTTCAGCTTTTTCTATACCAATTTGCTTCCAAATAGAGTATCTTTTCAATGCAGGCTCTACAAGTTGATTGTAGTACACTGTAACGACTTCATTTATATCGACCGAAACCGTACGTAAGCCATAGCCATAAGCTGTAAACCGAAAAAACAGACCCAAAGCCATAACTAAAGATCAAAAAACATAGCACATCTAGACTGTTCTGAAGAGTCGCCAACTAAATGATAAGGCTGCGGAGCTTTAGCTTTTTAGCTTCTAGTTTTAGCTTTTTGCTTCTTAATTTTATCTTTTTTTGGTTTTTTATCTTTGTTTTGGGCTTTTTTGCCTTTTCTTTTTTCTCTTTATTCCTTTACATTATTTGTGATGATGTAATTTTGTTTCTTTTTTCATTTTTTAAATATATTTGCGTTGAAAATCCTTATAGCAGTTACAGTGCCAAAATAAATCTGGAACAGTCACTACTACAGAAAGGCTAATACTACACGGCCAATCACAGATGGTTTAACAAAATCGTCTGTGATCGACACTAACACAGACAGTTTTAATTTGGACACCGTCTGTGTTGGTGACGTCGGAGAAAACGAGTATCACAGATGGTCCTTACCGCTGAACCATCTGTGATACTTTAGTATCACAGACGGTTTGTGTTAAAAACCGTCTGTGTTAATCTGGAATTATCACAGACAGTTTTTTTTATTAAAAACCGTCTGTGATAATGACGCTAGGCATTTATTGCGCTGCTCAGAACTGGATCTGTCTTCATTTCGATCCAGATCTAGCCGGTGCTTCACTCTTTCGCCGAGGAGGCAAGCTAGACGATTTCAGGCCAATTAATTTGGTGGGAGAAGGCAGAGATTGAGCTTTGAAGCAGAGATTGAGTTTTGAAGATTCATACTCTCCTCGATTCCTCGAAGATCACCGATTATAAGGTTTGTCAATTTTCCTACATTTATTTCATACTTGTCAGGTTATATATGTACGCGCATTGATATTCCTATCGACAGGCTGCGCACATCTCTACAACTGCATTGAAACAGCCGGACCTTACAAAAGGTCAAGGAGAGTGCACTTGGTTTTTGTGGTCTAAAGTCATAAGATCAGATGGAGAGTTCCATCACAAGACAATGATTTTTATTGCTCTTATCACTCGGAATCGAGGTCTCGCGAAGGCGGATCCATAATCAACGAACTTGTAAGCTGCACAAGCAATACTTGAATGGCAATCATGCACCATCCAAGTATAGCTTGTGCAGCCTCACAAGTTCGTTGATTATGGATCTGTTCCTTTCGCGAGACCTCGATTCCGGAGTGATAGACCAATAAAAATGCAATGCTACCATCTAAGTGCAAATGCAATGTAGATCTTTTGTAATTGTGTATTTGTTAATGGATATTTTATTTCATTTTAATTAATTGATTTGCGAAATGGATGCTTTATGTTTGTGAAATAAAGTGCGATGTGAATTGAATGTTTTATGTTTGTGAAATGAATTGAGATGTGAATTAGATATTTTATGTTTCTGAAATGAATTGAGATGTGAATTGTATGTATACATGTACATCTTTATCTGTTTGTTTCAGAGGGCATGGCTAGCATTTCCTGAGGCTAGCCAATAAACAGAAATATATTTAGGGGTAGAAAAGAATATCACAGATGGTTTTTAGTTAAAAACTGTCTGTGATAAATGATAATCACAGACGATTTGTAACTAAAAACCGTCTGTGATAATCGCCTATCACAGACGGTTTTTAACTAAAAATTGTCTGTGATTATCACTATCACAGACGGTTTTTAACTAAAAACCGTATGTGATAATCATCTATCACAGACGGTCTTTCGTTAAAAACCGTGATATATCGCATACGGTTGTCGAACCGTCTGTGATAACCTTCGATTATCACTGACCCATAAATTCAGACGGTTCAGAAAACCGTCTGTGATGACGTTTCTGAACCGTCTGTAATACGGTTTTCTGTAGTAGTGAGTGCAAAAATAGTGTGAAACAGTGAAAAAAGCCCACGACAAAAGCTGAGTTGAGCAGGACCTAAAGCCAGCGCACCAGGTCATCAAGATTAGAAACATAAAAGAGAACCCATCTCACCAGTAGACTAAGTACCTGTTTATATTTGACTAAATGTCTTTTCATATTGGCTTCTACTACCAGAAGTCCATATAAATTCTTAGCTTTCCAAAGCGCCTTCTCTACTCTTCTCGCTCGCATCTCGCTATGAGCTAAAACAAGGATCACAGGTGCATCAGGCACTCCACTCTTCTCGCTCCCGTCTCGCACACGCATCACTCTCTCACTTTTCTCACCGCTTGCATTCTTCTGGTAAAAACCACTTCTTTCAATTATTATTATTATTATTATTATTATTATTATTTATTTTTAACTAAAATCTATCAGTCACAATAAAAAATACCCAATATCAACACACCCTAAGAATAGCGCCTAAAGCCATATTCCAAAAGCTTCTGACTTTTGACTTTTAAAAACAGCTTTCGAATAGAGTAGTTTCTAAAAATGATTTCTATAAATAGTTTACAAGAGGCACTGTAAAAATCACTTTAAACAAAATAACTTCTCAATATAAGTGTTCTTTACCTCTCAATCTCTCATATAATCAACAAAAAGTTAAAAATTATGGTTAAAAAAACATAGCAGTATTGAACAAGGCCAAAAGTGAAACTCTGCGTGCGGCTGTCCAACTAAAGCGATCGACCATATGTCGCCTGTCTGTTCTGGCGACGGTGACGGGGTACGTGCGCGCCGCTCCGGCCGGGCGACACGCGGCGTCGTCGCATCGTGCACAGTGGGGATGAGGTCGAGTACGTGTACCAGGGCGGGGGCCACCGCTGCAGTAGCGCCGCCACGTGTTGCGCTGCAGGCCAGGACAGGTGTCGCGCCGGCTGGCACCGGGGTTTCTGCGGCTGATAGATGCAAGCACCGTGGCATCATGCGCAAGGCAACACGTGCAAGTGCTCTCCATTCTTATTCTTTCTCTACCCGGCCGAGTAAAATTCCTTATATCGGGAGCTTATGTATTACCAGTTTTTCTGTCCTTTATTGGGAGTTTTAGTAATTTATAAGATTTTACTAGCCAGAAAGGAAACGTTCACTAGTTTTTCTGTCCTTTCTAGGGAGTTTTAGTAATTTATAAGATTTTACTAGACAGAAAGGAAACGTTCACTAGCTTTTCTGTCCTTTCTAGGGAGTTTTAGTAATTTATAAGATATTTACTGGAAATAAAGGAAACGTTCAGTGGGAACTACTGATGTGATCATTTTCTACAAACTTCTTGAGAAAATCTTTTCTGCTAAACATGTAAGGCCTTAAAAATTCCATTTAAATAACGACTAGCATGCCTTGTCTGTGAGGTTATGGAATGTATCTTGTAGCTCCGAAGTACAAGCATGATCATATATCCCTACTTGTCATGTCAGAAACCCTACAAATTTTTTTAAAAAATTATCACCTTCTTTTTTCCCAATGTATAATTAATATATATATAGCAATTATAGCCTTTTTTTTAAAAAGTAGCAATTATAGGTTTGGCAAGACCTGAGAAGGCTCCAATTAATTATCAGGTGTGATGTACGTCTGCTGTAAAAATGCATATGGACAAAACATGTACAACTAGGCATCCAGCACTAACATGCATGACAATAATTTACCTTGAGAAGGATCTGCTCCACCTGGTATGTTAACCACCAGCCTGGTCCAAGAGATCATTGCCCAAAAGAAAAGTTAAAATTAATTAGCTCACAAACAAAGCAAAATAATATCAACAAAAAGGCAGAGCTAGCATGATAGTACAACATAGCAAATGTAGATGTTAAGGAAGAAAAAACATGATTTGGTAAGTAAAAAGTAGTAAATTGATTACCAGTGAAGCCACTCCCTCATGGTCGGCTCGCTGGGGCTCGGAGCATCAGGATCAGTCATAACCTAACCACACACACACAATTCACAAGAACATGCATGCATGTGCCAAATCAATTAGCCATTACACATACATCAAGAACTCGACCAAACATATATGGGTAAGCAGTATACACCGCCATATACACACAAGAGGAGCATGCACGTATGCATACTGACCAGAGTGAAGAGATCGTTGGCCCTGCCGGCGATCTGGACGGCGGGCGCGGCGGCGGCGGCGACGGACGGCTTGATCTCGCAGCCGTTGGTGAGGTCCTTGGTCCCGAAGCGCACCGACATGGCCACCGTGGGCACGAACAGGTCCACCACGTCGCCGATCACCCTCCCCACCACAAGGGGATCCACATGGGCTGCCATGGCCGTCCGGCGATCAGCAACCTACACACCTACCTAGCTAGCTCGACCTCGAGAGCTTCTGCTGCCTCTGTTGTATGTGTAGTGGCTGGATGGAGGAGAAAGGGTGAGGGGTTAAGCAGTATTTATAAGTGGGGGGATTTTATGGAGGTGGTGGAAGGATGACATGGGCATTAAGCATGCATGATGGTTAATTGTCATTTGTTCCAAGTTAGGGATTGCTTGAGGGGTTGATCTTGCTGATGCCTGGTGGTTATCTCCCAAAGTTGGTGTGCTACAGTGCTAGCTAGCTAGTAGCTGATCATGATGCACATGCTGTTGAGGGGGCTTCGGTTCTGTGACACGTGGGACTTTAGGAGCTGTGTGCTTTGCCACAGTTTCCCCCCGCCGTTTCTACACTGAACCGCTTGCTTTATGGCCTTTTTTTTCGTTAGTGTGTGGAAACTGTACGTCAGTTAAAGCAAATAAAAGCTTTGCAACTGTTTTGGCCACATTAGCTTGATTTCTGTACGAAAAACGGAGTAATGATTATTTCCCTTTCATTCTGTGTGAGCGAGAGGTAACGGGAAGTGCGGAGAAGATGGGCGAAATGGATGTTTTTGTCGAGTATACCGGCAAAGAAGACGGGAACGAATAGTATGAACTCATATTTACAGTGTATTTATTGTATATTTAAACTAAAAAAGTTATAAAAAATTTTAAAAAAATCTGAATGTCCTTTATGGTTTACTCTACGTGTATATAATTTCATATTTAAATTCATTCTATATTAAAAATATATAAAAAGAAAATTCTGACAAAAGTTAATAGTTCAAATAGTACTATTAACATAGAGTAAATTTAAACTTAAAATTTTATACATAGGTGTAGCAAATCATGAAATACGTTCAAAATAATTTTTAGAATTTTTTGTAATTTTTTAGTTTAAATGTACGGTAAATATTCCGTTAGAGTAAATGTATACTGTACGTTCCAAGTAATGGACGGGAGTGCTGCTTTTGTCTAGCAGCCAGAAAATAAAGATGAAACGGAGGATGGACTTGCTTTTGCCTAGGATGCCAGCGAAAAGACGGTGAAATGGCAGGGGCATGTTCTGCCTAGCATGCTAGCTAGCAATGGTGGTGAAACTGATGGGGTTTTTGTTTTTTTCTCTCGGAAGAACGGACAAGAGCTCTGCCCTTTATTAACACTAGTATAGTGTCCGTGCTAACGCCACAGCGACATTTTAGGGATGCACACAAAATCAACCAAATGAATTTTTGAATGGCCATACATGTTTTGTTCGCTGCTTTCAAAACCAATTTTTGAATGGCCATATATGTTTTATTTGGATAATTGGGTTCCTCCTCGCCGCGCGCGCGCGCGCGCGTCATCTGCGTGCGCGCGCCCACACCATGTGGACGCTGGTCCGCCGCGTCTCGCCCGCCACGCCGCGCCGCGTCTGCCCGCCGCGTTTCGCCCGCGCGTCCGCCCCCTCTCGTCCGCCCGCGCGCGCGCCGCGCGTCCACCGCGTCGCACCCCTTCAAGACCATCGGACTTTCCTCTATGGATGAAGATGAAGAAATATCAAGGCCAGAGCCATCTGTAGATAGCTGCATTCTTTCTCATCAAAGCATTATTGGAACCAACTTTGATCCGAACTTTGAGTGTCATCTCGGTCACTACCATTAAATGAGTGTCCAACGAATCGAATACGCAATAGAGTCCTTCTTGCCATTTGTGCTTGAGCATCTTTCCTTTTACATAAATCACGGATGAAGGCACTGCGGACCCATTATTTCGGAAATGGATTCCATCGCCACGCTTGAAGGGTTTTGACCCATGCTCGCATTAGTAAATCACGACATCTTCAATACCACATGAATGCACAATCACGAGCAGACAATCGTTAACAAAGACAATGGAAATCAATAAAGGACCTCGGCGGATTGTTGGTAAGGTGATCTTGAGGTGCTAATGTTTCCCACCTTGGGTGGGCTTCGATTTGAGGCAAAGGGGAGGAGAACGCTGGCATGTGGGCAAAATGAACCATATCCACCAAATTTCGACCTCACAAAGATTGTGCCTGCTAATCTCTCTCTCAAACGCATTGAAAGGAAGCAACCTACAGAAACTACTCAGCTCTTTACCTAGGTTCTCTGCAGACACTCCTCCTTCAAAGTCCTTCTGAAAATGTCCAAGAACATGCTGAAGTTTTTCATCCTGGGAAAAAAACATGGGAAGAAAAGAATGAAGAGTTGAAGACAAAAATCTATGATCATAGGTATAAAAAAACATGGGAAGAAAAGAATGAAGAGTTGAAGACAAAAATCTATGATCATAGGTATAGACATACAACATATAATTCAAAGTAAGGTTTCTCTCAATATCCATCAAATGAAGAACTGATCAGCGCAGGCCATAATTACAGCAATCATCTCAAAAAGTTTATTCCTAACAAATTAAAATAAAAGAACAGCATACTGTGTGTTCTTTTCACTGAATTTCAACATCAAAAGGTTCCACCATTCGTGCTTTCTTTTGTTCCTTTCACTTCCTTCAAAACCCATAGCGAGAATCTGTATTTCTATATTTGAGTCTTAAGAGTGTCCAACCGAACAAACACCCTCGTGCTCCCAAGTCAGAGCAATGACACACTTGTAATTTATAGGACAATGCCAGCAAAAGAGCAACGTTGGAACCATAAATAGCACTCATGGAAACAAATCTACAGCCGATGAGGTCAAACAACAACAAATAAAAGCCCGAACATCCCTCGTATTGGAGCGCAATTTTTATAGCCTTGCCAAAAGTTTACACCTTCAGTTAAAAGGGCAATAATTTACTTTTAAATTTTACGGTGGTTTCCTAGCTAGTTGGTCCTTTACACTATGCAACAAAACTGGAGTAACTCACACAGTTGCTAAGACATCTAGTCCATCATTCCTTGTAAAGCCAAGACGGAGCCATGAAAGCGCTGAACCAAATTGGCGCGGGCATCACCGCATCAACCAACCAATGACCAAAACGAGCAAGTTTCCCCATTCCAACAAAACGACCAATGCGTCACTCCCTCACTCTACTTACCTTAGACAAAAGGCTAAAAGCGAGAGTACTACGCGTTAAGATGTCTAGAGTTCTTACGGTACTAAACAAACAGACGAGGACTATAGAGGAACCGCGAAATCGTGCGAGCCCTCAAACTTCTTCTCGCAAAATTGGAGCGATCGAGCTGCTCAAGATCGAATTAGCGACCTCCGCAACGGCCGGCACAACCCGCCGCGCGGTGCATTCCGCGAGCCCGGGAGGAGGCTGGTACTCACGATGTAGGAGAGCGCGACGTCGGGTCGACGGTCGCATGCGCCGTCGTCGTCGGGCAGGCCTCCTCCTCCGGCTCGGCGTCGTCCGCCATGCCGGAACCCGCGGCGCCCTCCTGCGCCCCGCGGCGACGGCATCCGCCGCCACCACCCGACGGTGGCCCAACGGAACGGCCTCGCGGGCGTTCGCCCCCTCCGATCGCGGGCGGAGCCGGGCCCCTCGGCGGTCGGTCGGCGGGACCGAGGCACCGGAGCGGCCTCTAGGGTTTCGGGGATCGCGGGATTCGGGAGGGGGCGGGGAGGTCGTGTCCGCTCCCTTCTCCGTCTGCCTGCTCGCGTCGCCTCGGCTTGCTCTTCCTGGCCACCGGCGCCGCATCGCACGCGGCCGTCGTTGGCCACGCCCGCCTGCGCTCGCGCTGCCGTCGACCGCGTCCGTGCCATCTTGTTGGGCTGCTCGAGGCGGAGGGAGGATGGGGGAGGCGGAGGGAGGGGAGGCGCGGGGGAGGAGGGGGGAGGCGGAGGGAGGGGAGGCGCGGGGGAGGAGGTGGAGGCGCGGGGGAGGCGGAGGGGGCGGGGGAAGCGCGGGGGAGGAGGGGAGGCGCGGGGGAGGAGGGGGAGGCGGAGGGAGCGGAGGAGGCGCGGGGGAGGAGGGGGAGGCGGAGGAAGCGCGGGGGAGGAGGGGAGGCGCAGGGGAGGAGGGGGTTGGCGCGGGGGAGGCGGAGGGAGCGGAGGAAGCGCTGCGGCGAAATCCAAGAGAAGGGTGGGGAGGGCGGTTCGGGAGGCGGTGCGGGATGACGAGGGGGTAGTGCAGATCCATTGAAGGATGACCGTCGGATACGGTTGAGTAAGGAGAGAGAATAGAGGAGAGTTAATCTGGTGCGCACATTTTTAGGATGGTGTATTTCTGGGTGCATATTGTGGTGTGGACGTAGTTAAGGTCATGACCGTGAAGCAGGTAATTATTGGGTGGATGTAAAATAATTTGAACTGGTGGTTTATTAGTTTAGAAGAGAAGTTTCTTTCTTTTGTCTAGCATACTGGTAAATAAAGACGATAAACTGAATAGCTACTTTTGCCTAGCAAGCAACCATAAGAAGATGAAACACAGGCGGATGCTTTTGTCGTGCAAGCAGTTAGCGAAGAAGACGAAACGGAAGATGTCTTAGTTCTTTAATTTATGATTTATTATTTTTTTAAATAAATAAATAAAACAGTTTCTTCACTATTATTTTGAAGCGGTTTATTAGGATCTTTTTGAAATAATTTATCAGTTTATCGGTACTCGGTTCGTTCATACAACGGCCGCGCTATGACCAAAAATTATAAGTCACGACTATAAACTATAAGCCGTAGTCAAAAATAACCTACTTATTGTTTTTGTCTAGCATTCTAACAAAGAATACAAACAGGAGTTACTTTAGGTAAGCAATGAGCGTTCTGACTCACCAACTCTTTTGACACAGCAAAAAGGAGGAAGATTTCTACTGCACGCAACAAGATGGATGATCTCACTCAAATTGCTAAAAACTTGGATGAAGTCATTGACTTTCTACTAACAAGTCTGGACGACATTGGGGCACTTTTCTCCTAGTTGGCTCCTGCTACCTCGTGTACTAGACAAGAAGAATATGAGACTTGTATTAGTTGTAGCATTCCATCTTAGGTTGAGATCTACCCATCTACTGACATTAGTATGAATGGGAGATGCAAAAGAAATTAGGATAGGGAGACAACAACAAGAAGAATGAAGGTGTATAGCAAAAGAAGAAAGAGAAGAATGATCAGGTGTCACGCATGTGCAAGACCCACAACATATTGGATTTCGTGCAGGATCGTATTGGGACTCGAATGCTTTGACAGTTTTAGTGCTCTGACCACTTGAAAACTTCGATCGCTTGCTTCAACCGCTCGCTTTGATCACCTTTGCACGTAGTCAAATGTCCCTCAACTCAAAAGCCTCAGCTGCTCAAACGAGAACATGCCGAAGACAACACCGTGCTCGTTTCTCTTGAGATCAAGATGTGTTAGTACACCGCCGCTGAAGCCACAGGAAAAACCGATGCTTGGAAAATACGTTGCCGATGTTGACTAACTTTTGTTTAAATAGATCTAATCTATTATTTCTGGAACATGTTATGTGGCTACAAAGTGCCTTCATGGCACCTCTAAAACCATAGCACAAAAAGCCTTGCAAACCCATGGCTAAACACTTAGCCTCTCCCCTGTTTTATATGCTAGAGTCCTAAATCATGTTCACCTCAAACATGGACATCTCAAACCATATCCATAACAATCTGGACATGCAACCCTGTCTCTTCTGAAAATCAAGGGATCTGAAACCATTTCAAACATGGGTTTTCCAATATCTCTAATCCTTCTCATTACAGACTCCTTCCATAACGTGTCTAATCTCACCACGTGATGAGGCCTCCGGGAACGCACCTCCCGTATCTTCTCCACGCATCATCAACTTTCATATCGAAGCCTCCTGGACCACCTCGCGTGACACACTCGATTGTCTGGACTTCAGACTTCCCCATCCTAATCCTGATCCTCCTTATCACCGACCATGACCGTCTCCACGCCAACCCGCACATCAAAGACCAAAGATCATTTTCCCAGCACAAGTTCTTCACAACTTGACCAACACTAGTCCACAGACACAAACAACACCCTTGTCCATCTACAGTAATTAACCTAGTCATCCATGACCACACATCTCATCGTTATCCCAAAATCAACCTTAGAACACTCAATACGACCTCTAGATAAACGAGTACTCAAAAGCAACGAGTACTTGGGAAATACTACAGCTCCACTTAAAACACTCGGGAATAACGAGTATCACTACCGACCACAGAACCATTGAGTACTGACTATGAGTGCCAATTGCTACGCCTCAAACAACCAACCAACAAAGCCTATGATTACCGAGTACTGAATCCTTCTGACTACTGAGTACCGAATCCTTCCGACTACCGAGTACCGAATCCTTTGAGTATTGTTCCTCCGAGCATTGTGCACTAATCACCGATTACCATGCACCAACCAGTCATACCGCTGGCCTAATACAAGTACTCGAAGATCACAAGACTTGAAGCACTCGTACCAACCATGAAGTCTATGAGTATAGACCGTGAAGCCTACAACAATCGATGACAAAGTCTTTGACTTCTGATCGCAAAGTCTATGATTACCAATCACAAAGTCTAAGACCACCGACCAGTAAAGTCTACGACTACCAATCATGAAGTCTAAGACTATTGACCAGTAAAGTTTGCGAGTATTGAGTATCGACCACAAAAGGCTACGACTATCGAGTATCAACCAAACAAGTCTATGACTATCGACTGGTTACTGTAGCAATGACCATAGATAAGGCACTGTAGCTATGACCATCGAAAAGTACTGTAGCTACGACTAGTTCATTGGTCGAGATCAAAGCTTACCGATTACCTGCGTGGTCGTTCTGCCGTGGTCGAAAAGGCAGTAGTCAAAGGTTACCATGGTCGAAGCCTGACGTGGTCGAAGTTGGACATGGTCAAAGTACCATAGTCAAATATTGTGGTCGAAGCTTGATATGCTCGAAACTTCATGTGGTCAAAGCTGAACGTGATCGAAACCGGACGTGGTCGAATTCAGATATGATTGAAGTCTAACATGGTCGAAGTCTGCCGTGATCAAAATCTGTCTTGGTTAAAATGCTATTGTCGAAGTACTATAGTCAAAATGCCGTTTGATCCTCCGATGCTACTCGGCCACCATCCAACACTCTGCTGCCACTCGAATTTCGTTCGATCCTTTGATGGCACTCGAATGTCGTTTAATCCTCCAATATCACTTGGACGCCGCTCGATACTCTAATTCTACTTGAGCGTCATTTGATACTTTGTTGCTAGCTGTCCGATGCCACTCAGACCCAGTCGGACTGGTCCGAAACTACTCGAAGTAGACCAAAATCATTTAGAGTAGACCAAAACCACTCGTACTCGAAACCTTCAACTACAATTGACCGAAACTTTCACAAATGCAAATTCCAAAGCAATCCAAATGTCAATTATTTATTATTACTAAACTTACAACCATCCATATGGTCTAATAATCTCCACCTTGATGATTACATTGACAACACCTCGAAAATCACTCGAAAAGGAAAATTTGCGGAAAGAAAGTTTCAAAGTTGCAGAGACCACTTGAAGAAAGCTCGGACAAACTAGGAATCACTCAAAAGCTCAGACAAACTCCCCATCAACACAAGAGAAGCTAATCAAAGACAATTTTTAGCAAATTTCTCAAAATTCTTCCATTTTTCTCCCCCTTTGCAATGTAATCATCAAGAACTCCAGAAAAAGGAAAATTCTAAGAAAGAGTAGTGAGAGTAAAGACCAAGAAGCTTTGTAGATTACCCAAATCTTTTTACATTGATTAATAGTTTGTCCAAGCCATCTGTTCGAGCAGAGCTACCTAGATATATATATATATATATATATATATATATATATATATATATATATATATATATATATATATATATATATATATATATATATATATATATATATATATCATATAGCAATGTCAAAATAAGTCTTTTAGCGGGATTAAGCAATTTATATCAATGACAAGTATCTCAAAAATGACTAAACCAATTTAGAAAGAGCACAATGAGATATCACACTAAAAGGTCAAAGCCTAACAATGAAGCAAACTTTAAATCTAGACGAGCTAGTAGTCTCATATAGCAACCTATTGCTCCACA
This sequence comes from Dendrocalamus sinicus, assembly GCA_036346575.1. Lineage (NCBI taxonomy): Eukaryota > Viridiplantae > Streptophyta > Magnoliopsida > Poales > Poaceae > Dendrocalamus > Dendrocalamus sinicus. The sequence goes on along the minus strand of CM070656.1, from coordinate 15,780,006 downwards.
CTTAATTCTTAAGTATGTGGCATATTTGAATCATACTTCTTTTCATATTTGTAGCAATTTTTTTTGAATGGTGACATGCTTGAAGCATACTTCATTTCGTTCATGCATGTTTTGTTTTTTTCTTTCATATAACCATGGCATGATTAAAACATACATCTTTTCCTTTATGCACCTTTTTGTGCCTTTTCTTTTGTAAAACATGCCAATTATGTGATCATAAAAAGATTGCAATATGAAACATACTAGCCTTATAGCCAAGATTTAAAATAAGACTCACAATCAAGTTAGTCCTTTTAGATGAACATCACAAAATATTATCTATAATTAATCTAGTCAAAAACCTTTTAGCCATATCATGTTCAAGTATAGCAAGTTGATTACAATCAGTCATGATCAAGGCTACATAGCATATGAGTAAATATAGTAAAGAAAGCTCTACAACTCATTTGATTTTAATGGCTTGGACTTGATGAATTGTTTGATAAGTATAATAAACAGAGCTCCTGAAATATTTAAAGAAGCTCCCCCTAAGAATAATCCCATCTCACTTAGCAAAGGAGAAAAAAGAGAAGAAATAAGCAGTTGAGAGAAAACAAGTAATCTAAAAAAGAAACTCAAAGACCATTTGTAAGACAACATCACCTTTTCCATATGGTCTAACCAGAAGGTGAAACTCTTGAAAGCCATCAAAGGGAGCAAAGAACCAACAAGTATTCTAGTCAAGCAATGATGCAAAAGACTGGAACTCACTCAAGTGTATGTTCTTCATCCCGCATTATCTGGTCTTACATCACAGAGAGCATCGGTCTCACAGTACTAGGGTTAGTAAAATAAGACTTAGGAATCCAGTACCGTGGCACACAACGAATAGGAGCAACAACAGACATTGATAAAGATTTAAGTGAAGTATTAGCATCTGATAAATTTCAACCAGATGGTCGTTGAGCAGCTCGTTCGACCACGGAGCAGTCTGACTTCCTCAACAGAACTAGTCTAGCCACTGATCGGTCGGTTTGCATGACCATCACTGGTCGAAAATGACTCGACCGCTTAGGAAAAACTGGCTTGACCCTTGACTGATCTAAATGAGTAGAGAAAGCTGGTCGAAAGTCTCTTAAAAAGCTGGTCTAACCACAGGAGACAGCTGGTCGAAAATCTCGTTCAACCACGTTGGTTTGACCATGAGAACAAGCTAGTCCGATCGCCTGAGATTGGTCAATAAGTTTGAGTGAGTAGAAGACACTAGTCAAAACACTGGTTGTTGAAATATTGGTCGTAATGTTGATCCGACCACGCTGTTCCAACCACATGTAAAAGTTGATCCTAACCAGTCCTGTTGTAAAAACTCCTGAACCTACATATGATTGATTAAAGGGAGTAGAGTGAAGACCTATAGATGATCGGTTAAAGGGAGCAAAGTGACAGCTGGGAGTTTGCACATCCTCTACTTGAGAACGCTGTCTTAACCCATCTCTCTTTTCTTTCTTAGTTTTTCAAAAGCAAAATTGAACCAAATGACTCTCTCTACCATAATGAGTGCATTGATATTTGACTTGATGAGAAATCGTATATATTGACTTCACAGCACCTACTTTGGAAGAGGGGTTATTTGCTATACCAACATATTTAAACACAATTGGTTTTGGCTTACAGTTTACTTCAATCTTTTCTGGTTCAACAAGCTTAACAACCTTAAGATGATTATTCTTGGCATGCTCAACAAAATTAAATCCTAGACCATGATTCTTTACACTAGTTTTTGATTTGTCTACGATTATATTCAAATTCTTTTTGCCAAAAGAAAACCTCTTTAGAGTGTCCTTAATATACTCATTCTCTTTAGCCAATGTGTGACATGATATGCACTTAACCGATTCATTAACAAGACCCTTGGAAGCACTAAACTAAGTTGACTCTCCTTTTTAGCAAAATCATTAAGTTGTCAAGTCAAAGCTTCTATTTTAGTATTAAGTTTAGGACAATTAGACCAAGAAGGAGTCTCATGATAAATCATTTGTTGAATAGATTCCCGAGTTGAATTAAACCTACCTTGTAGCAAATCACAATTAGAACAAGATTTAGAAGAATTAGACTTGAGCTTTTCAATTTCAATAGATGCAAGTTTTAAATTTTCATTACAGGAGTCATGTGCCAATTTTAGTTGATCAAATTTATCAGTTGTATCTCTAAGTTAAACTAGACTTGTTCCATTAATTGATCCAGCAGTTTCCAACTCAGAGTGTAAGACTTGATAAGCTTCACAAGAACCATCTTTAGGAATAGATGCTCTAAGTCTAGTAACCTCAGAATTCAAGCTTTCGACTATAAAATTTTTCTCTTTCAATTTCTTTTTAGGATTTTTCAATTCAATAGCAAGTTTAACTAGACATTCTTCAAGCTCATCGTACGATGGTCTCACCTCACAAGAAGCATTGTAGTCATTGTCGTTGCGATTGATTGCCATGAAGCACATGCCCGTGAAGTCATCGTTCTTCTTTTTCTTACTTTTAGCATCATCATGGTCGTGGTCGACGTGGTCGCAACTCTCATATTCCACATCACTCAGATCAAGGCGCTCGATTGCTGATAGAACCTTCTCATCCACTTTGCGATAAAAAGATCTACCCATAGTGTCGTTCTTGGATGGTCGAAGATCATATTTTCCGTCCTCCTTCTCTTTGAGCTTGGGACTGTCCATCCTAATTTGGCCTGACTCGCCACACTCGAAGCACCTGATTGAACCTGGAGTGCTGATGAGGCGATGGGGTCCCGATCTTTCGATAGGATGATAACTTCGATTTTGGTGGAGGTGACCCTTGCGATCCGACTACAACCGTACGACGTCGCTTGCGCCTTAGCAATCGCTGAACCACACTCCAAGTTGTTATCAACCGTGCCAAGAATGTTGTTGACCTGATCACAAAGGTCTATTCCTGCATGCAACCAAAAAACAAGCAAGAACAAGATAACAAGCAATCTGAAATTGCAAATATTGATATTGAGTTCAAAAGGTGGGATTCCGAAGGCTGTCTTGACAGGTGGTCATCCGACACAACTGAAGAACAGAAGTTTGCACAATGGTTAAACCTAAACTCAACGAAATCCAACTCCTAGCAACAGAGACGGCGGCTCCTATATAGGGAGAACGACCCCCTAGGGTTACAAGGCCCATGGTGGCGCAGCACCTTTTTTGACTCAGACTCAGAAACCAGTGTGGACTCTTTTGATGATTGCGGCCGGCTCAGATGGAAATTGAAGATGAAGTTAGATCCATTGGAAAGTAGACTTGATAATATTTCCATGAAGTACAAGAACATCTCAAACGCAATCCGTATGAGGAAGTTATGTCCGTTTAAACTTGCACCATTGCAGCAGTCCGAATCCGATTCTAGTACATGCCCAACACGGACTCTTTTGACGATTGCGGCCAGCTCGGATAGAATATGAATATGGGGTTAAATCCTCTAGAAAGTAGACGTGATAAGCATTCCAGCAAGTCCAAGAACATCCCAAACGGAGTCCGTATGAGAGAGTTACGTCCGTTTAAACTTGCACCATTGCAGCAGTCTGAATCCGATTCCAGTACGTGCCCAACACTGACTCTTTTGATAATTACGAGTCACACGGATGGAATTTAGAGGTGATACTAGATCCATTGGAAATAGTATGAGAAAATCTTTTCAATAAGTACTCGTGGACCTCAAACGGACTTCATATGTGAAAGTTATGCACATTTGAAGTTGGGCCTATCAGGCTGAATCCGAATTGATCTAGAGGCCGAATTGGATTCCAAAACGTGCCCATGTTGAACTCTTGCTTGAATTGGTGCAAAAGTGATGTGGTGCTACAAAAATATATTTTTTCATCATTAGGTAGCATCATATTCTCATTTAAAATATGTTGCAGCTGAAGAAACAAATTCACCTTTAGTTCAATTTTGATATTGGGCGCTATGGTTGTATGTGTTGGTGGCGTGGTCGCATCAAGTGCCACCTCGCTTTCTCATCCTCATGTTGTTGAGTGCCTTGTATGATCATGGGGAGATTAAGACCAAGTCCTCTTCTGGGAGCTGCTCGAGCTAACCTTCTAAAAGAGGACAAAGTTAACACAAGACAAAGTACTCGACGAAGCAGCTTGCATGGGGTTAGTGATAGTGCTAAAGATAAAGATTTATTAGTCTTAGATGGCAAAGCTTCCATCTCATAGGTTTTCAATCTAGAGTACATCCATGGTTAGGGTATCTAGATTGACAGTTTGATTAATAGTTGTGACGATCATCAACCACTTTGAGCCTAAAGACCTCAAAATTTTAGTTGCATTGTCTCCATCAGCTGGTATAACACTAAATCCATGTAAGTTACTTAAAATCTTCTCAAAACAAGCAAAAAGATCATCAATTGATTCACCTGGTTCCATAGTAAAATCCGGGTACTCTTTTTGATAAAGATTCTTATGCACTTTCTTAATCTTAGTCGTTCCTTCATGATAATCGTAAAGAGTTTTCTAGATTAAGTAGGAAGAAGTAATGTGAGCTACACGACCAAATTCTTTGCAAGAAATTCCTTAAAAAAACAAGTTACGAGTTTGAATATTCAAATCAACATTTGTTTTATTCAAAGTCGTAAAAGCAATAGGGACCTCATATGGACTAGAAACCTTTTTCCAAATGTCACTACCTTAAGCCTCAATATATGCTTGCATCACTTCCAAAAAGCAAAATTAGTACCATCTAGCATGGGGGACGATTCACATACCTCTCTGATGTCATCGCACCTTGCTCTGATACCACGTGCAGGATCGTATGGTATAATCAGAGGGGGTGAATGATTGTGTCTGCTTCTCTATACCTAAACCAAATTTCAAACCACAAGAAAAAAATGTAACTTACAAACATGGAATTCGATCGCAGGACGCTCGACCGTGTGCATGGACTCGATGGAGGTTTTGACCGCTTGGTGTTCCATTGCTCCTTGACCACTTGACTACTTCGACAGCTCTAGCATTTTGACCGCTAGAACACTTCAATCGCTTGCTTCGACCACATTTGCACATAGTTGAAATCTCCCTTAGCTCGAAAGCCTCAACTACTCGAACAAGAACACGCAAAAGATAACACCGTGCTCGTTTCTCTTGAGATCAAGATGTGTTAGCACACCGCCTCTGAAGCCACAGGAAAAACCAATGCTTAGAAAATACGTTACCAACGTCGACTAACTTTTCTTAGAATAGATCTAATCTATTATTTCTTAAACATGTTCTATGGCTACAAAGCACCCTCTTGACACCCCTAAAAACCTAGCACAAAAGCCTCACAAAGCCACGGCTAAACACTTAGCCTCTCCCTGCTTTTATATGCTAAAGTCCTAAACCATGTTCACCTTAAACACAAACATCTCAAATCATGTCCATAACAACCTTGACATGCAAGCCTGTCTCTTCCAAAAAATCAAGGGACCCAAAAACCTTCTAAACATGGGTTTTCCAATATCTCTAATCCTTCCCGTTACGGATTCCTTCCATAACGTGTCTAATCTCATCATATGACGAGGCCTCCAGGACAACACCTCATGTATCTTTATCACTTATCATCATCGTGTATCGAAGCCTCTGGGAACGCCTCCCGTATCTTCTACACGTATCATCAACTTCCATTTCGAAGCCTCTTGGACCGCACCGCCCGTATTTTCTCCACGAATCCCACCTTTGATCTCCATGTGTGCTAGCATGGGCCCAACCACCTCGCGTGACATACTTGATCTTTTGGACCTCAGACTTCCCCATCGTAGTTCCAATCCTTCTCGTCACTGACCATGACTGTCTCTATGCCAACCTACACATCAAAGACCAAAGAACATTTCTCTGGCACAAGTTCTTCACAACTTGACTGGTATTAGTCCACACACACACAACCACATCCTTGTCCATGCATAGTCATCAAACAGGTCATGCATGACCACACATCTCATTGTTATCCAGAAATTAGCTTTAGATCACTCAATACGACCGCTAGATCAACGAGTACTCAAAAACCACGAGTACTCGGGAAAGACCAGCGCTCCGCTCAAAACACTTGGGAATAATGAGTATCGCTACAGACCACAGAACCATCGAGTACCGACTATGAGTACCGATTGGTATGCCTTCGACAACCAACCAACAAAGTCTATGACTACCGAGTACCGAGTCATTCCGACTACCGAATCCTTCGAGTACTATTCCTCTGAGTACTATTCACTGATCATCGATCACCAGCTAGTCATACCACTGGCCTAACATGAGTACTCGAAGATCACAAGAGTTGAAGCACTTGTACCGACCATAAAATCTATGAGTACAGATCGTGAAGCCTGCAACAATGGATCACAAGTCTTCGACTTTCAATCACAAAGTCTATGACCACCGATCATGAAGTCTAAGATCACTTACCAGTAAAGTCAGTAACTACTGAGTATAATCAGTAAGTTTACAAGTATTGAGTATTGACCACAAAAGGCTACGACTATCGAGTATCATCCAGAAATGTCTACGACTATCGACTGGTTACTGTAGCAACGACCATAGATAAGGCACTATAGCTACGACCATCAAAAAGTACTGTAGTTACAACCAGGTTGTTGGTCGAGATCGAAGCTTACCGATTACCTACGTGGTCATTCTGCCGTGGTCGAAATGGCTGTAGTCGAAAGCTACCATGCTCAAAGTCGGACGTGGTCGAAATTCCATAGTCAAATACTGTGGTCGAAGCTTGTCGTGCTCAAAACTTCACGTGGTCGAAGCTAAATGTGAGCGAAACTTGACGTGGTCGAAGTCGGACATAGTCGAAGTCTAACATTGTCGAAGTCTACTGTGATGAAAATATGTTGCGGTCGAAATGCCATCATCAAAGTACCGTAGTCGAAAAGCTATTCGATCCTCCGATGCTACTCGGCCACTGTCCGATACTCCGCTGCCACTCGAATGTCGTCCGATCCTCCGATGGCACTCGAATGTTGTTCGATCCTCCAATATCACTCAGACACCGTCCGATACTCTAATTCCACTCGAGTGTCGTTAGATACTCTGTTGTAACTCGACATGTCTAATGCCACTCGGATCCAGTCGGACTGGTCCAAAACTACTCGAAGCAGACCAAAACCATTCAGAGCAGTTCAAAACCAATTGGACTCGAAACCTTCAACTGCGATCGACTGAAACTTTCACAAACACAAATTCCAAAGTTTTTCAAATGTCAATTCATCATCACTAAACTCACGACCATCCACATGGTCTATCATTTCGTGATAGTTGAAATTGTCCAAACAAACCATGATTATTTTATAATGTATGGTTGAAATGCACCATAATTTCTTTTTGAATGTATTAGTTGAAATGTAGCAGGATTTATTTTTGAATGTATCAGTTGAAATGTACCTAGATTTCAGTTTCTAGTCTCTATGAATTTGATATTTTCTCTTTCTATTCCAGGTTTCATTGAGACATCATCTTATTGCTTCCTGTAATTTTACTATGTGCTTACTTGTGCTGCCCATGTTTGGTTTTTGTGTTTTATTTGATTCTAGTGGTGCATTATTTTTGGTCAGTACGTCTCCTAGTTGTTCAATTATAAGCTAGCATCATACTTTTGCAAAAGGACTTGTAGTTCAAAAAAGTATCATTGTTGATTTTGATGTGTCAGTTGATTTAGCCATTTCTCAAGGCCTATTTTCGACCTGTTTTAACTTTTGATTTTGATGTGTGACTTGTTTCCTGTCATGTTGCTATTACAGCTATTGCCACAAACTATAGACTGAACAATAAGTTATCAGTACTTCATGCAAAACCTGTTCTTGATGCATGCGGGATACATATTCAGGGTTTAGTAAGAACAATACATTTGTGTATAACATTCTGTTTCCACATGGGGAGCATGGAAGCATCCATTCAGTCTAGATGATTTAGTTTTTTCATCATATTTATTTGATTTCCCTCTCAGATGTTTACATTGAGGTGTACAACCTGATACTATTTATGACCTTATGGTTTTTCCTTCATCTTTGACGACCTGATGCTCTTATTGTACAGGAAAGGTGCCCAGCTTTTTAAGATGCTCTTATTATTTTCCTTCATCTTTGATGACCTGATACCATTCACAATCTAGAATCTGCTGGCAACAAAGTTGAACCTCTTTCAGCTTCTGGTGACCACAAAGCTGAAATAATATACACTACTACAAAACAAGCTATATTGGACATCCCATCACAGACGGTTCATGTGGAGCCATCTGTGCTTTGATTATTACAGACGGTTCATGGCTAAAACCGTCTCTGAAACTATCACAGACGGTTGGGTTTAAAAGCCATCTGTGATGTACGCATTATCACAGACGGTTTTTAAATAGAACCATCTATGAAACTATCACAGATGGTTCGAATAACAAATTATCTCTGATATGCCTATTATCGCAGACGGTTCGTGTAACAAACCGTCTCTGACAATGACATGTCATCGATCCGTGGCGTATCTCCCAAGATTTCGATCTCACCCGTCCATTCTCTCCACATCGGATGACAGGCACCAGTTCCTCCCAACGCACAGCCCTTATTAATTACTCCACATCTACCTTCCCACCGGTAGTCACGCGTGAGTTCATCAACTATATAGTTTCCTCCCTTCGACGACGGCGATCGACTACCACCGTGAGCTAGAACCTCTATTGTGACACCACGGTCGACTGCACAACACACTCTTATCGTAAGTGTCGTAAAAGTGTCTTCTGCAGTCTCACCGTCGTGCCTCAAAAGTGACGTTACCGCCACCTTTTCATTTCCGGTGATATTCGGTCACCATCCGATGCATCTAGCTTGTTCCTCGACGACACCGACTACCGTCGTGAGTTAGCACCTTCGTTGTGACACCTCGGTCGACTGCATGACACACTCTTGTTGTAAGTGTCATAAGAGTGTCTTGTGCAGTCTCACGGTCGTGCCACAAAAGTGGCACTACCGCCTCCTCTCCATTGCCAGTGATATCTGGCCGCCATCCGATACATCCAGCTTCTACTGACTGCTAGGATCTCTACTTCTTATATATTCTTGCCGTGTTAAAGAGTTGGGTTCATTATCTTGTTATGCTCTAATGGTGAATTCTAATCATAATGAAAATGGAATGTGCTGTTGTGTTTGCCACTATATTTGCTTATTTTCAATGGGCATAGGTATAGGATGAACTATCACAGACGGTTCGTGCTACAAACCGTCTATGGTGGAGACTATCACAGACGGTTCTATTTACCAACCATCTGTGATACTCACCAATCACAGACAGTTGGTAAATAGAACCGCACACTACTACAGAAAGGCTAATAGTAGACGGCAAATCACAGACAGTTTTGTGAAACCGTCTGTAATGTAAACTATTACAGACGGTTTTAATTTGAAGGCCGTCTGTGGTATTTGTGGCGGGAAAAAGGAGTATCACAGAGCGGTTCTTCTGCTGAACCGTCTGCGTGATATCGAATATCACGACGGTTTTATTAAAAACCGCTCGTGTTGTGTCGACTATCACAGCCGGTTGTTGTTAAGAACCGTCTAGGAATGTTCACAGACGGTTTTTCACAAGAACCGGCTGTGATGTCCCTTTGTCTATCATAATCTAGATCAGAGGTTAATATATAAGTACACATTGCTTCTAATAACTTAACTACAGAACTACTGAGACAAGAGGTCACAAATTAAAGGCAAATTTATTAATTTCAATTAGAGGCAAATTTATTACAAAAGTCGCATTGTAAAGAGTTTCCCAGATTGTATTCTTTTGGGCTTCGTAGCTTCTTCTTCAACTTGGGGACTTGGAGGATCAACCGCTAAATTCTCGAACGCCGTTAAGATTGCCCTTGTCCTCGGCACTTCCTCGTGCACTGGGCAAATGATCGCAGCATCCATAATGTCGTGCAGGATAGCATGAAAAGATTCCTCGACCGCCGTTTACGCTTGATCGGCAAGGCTATCCATCGATCTCGCAATGCGTGTAGAGCTTCTTCCGCATTGCGCACATTGTGGAGAAGAACCGGGGTGAGGGCTGTTTCCCTTTCTTGAGCGGCGGCGAGACGCCTTCCGTCGACGGCGGAGGATCAGTCAAGTCGACGGATGCAAGAAAGTCGGGAAGGAGAGCGAGGCGGTGCGGAGAAGGCTGCTCCAGATGCAAATTGCTGGCCGCCTGTGTAAGGTTCCGGCCGAACAATTCGTAATGAACAGATGAGAGGAAGGAGATGATCACAAGAACAGTAGTAGAAGCCATGTTGTATTGTACGTACGTAGAAGAGACCTGGATTAGGAGCGCATATTTAACCTTTAGCACAAACGGTTCGTATACCCAAACATTAATGATATAGACGCTTCGTATAATGATCGAGAGACGTTAATTAGACGATCGAAACACGGCGCTCGCATCGAAACACGCGCGGCGCTCGGTATGAAGCTTATCACGCACGGTTTTTATAAAAACCGTCGTGATAATGACTACGGCATTTATTGCGCTGCTCGCACCGCATCGTCTTCATTTCGATCCAGATCTAGCCATCGCTGCGCACTTTTTCACTCGGGAGGAAGCTAGAGCGATTTCGTGCCGCTTAATTTGGTGGGAAGAGGCGAGATTGAGCTTTGAATTAAGATTCAGACTTTCTGGTTGTTGTAGATATGGTTAGTAATGAAATTTATTTATTTTTAATTGCATTACAATTTAGGTGTAAGTAATCCATGAGTGGTTATTGAAGATGGTTAATTAATTTGCAAAATTGTTGGTTATATAATAGCTATTGTGTTTGTAATATGAATTGAGCTAGGAAATTAAGTCTCAATATAATAAATGTGGCAGTATATATGTAGTTATAATTAGTTATTTTAGATTTTAATACTAAGTTGTTATATATGTACGTAACGTAGGACCGAAGTTGGATGTATGCCGCGAGCCGTGTGAGTGAAGAGTACATTAATGGCGTTTCGCTTTTATAAGAGCCGCGAGGAGGATATGTTGAATAAGGGGTGGAATATATGTGTTGTCCATGCATCGATCGCGAATTTGAAGATGTTTAAGAACCGAGGGCAAATTGAAGCGCACTTGATTCGGAGGGGTTTCAAAAGGATTATACGTGTTGGACCAGTCATGGCGAAGTGAATGATCATATGCGCGGATGACATCGCGGTGAAGTGAATGATATGCCCCGGATGACATCGCAGTGAAGTGAATGACATGCCGCCGGTGATGTCGATTGTGGCTCGGATTCGGATAGGTTGCACGATGATAATCTTGATCAGATGCTTCGCGATGTAGAAGAGAACTATGATGAGAGAGAGTATGTTAAATTCCGTGGCTTGATGGAGGACTCAGAGAAACCTTTGTACACGGGCTGCAAGTACACGAGGTTGTCGGGCGTGCTTGAACTGTTGAAGTTGAAGGCAAGCAACGGTTGGTCCGACAAGAGTTTCACGGCGCTGCTAGGTCTTTTAGCGGACATGCTTCCGGAGGGAAATGAGTTGCCTAAAACCACGTATAAAGCCAAGAAGATTCTTTGTCCGTTGGGAATGGAAGTAGAAAGAATACATGCATGCCCGAACGACTGTATCCTCTACCGTAAAGAGTATGCAAACATGTATGTATGTCCGGTGTGCAACACATCCCGATACAAACGTAACAATCAATCGATGATGGCGAGGAACAGAGGCGAAGAAAGGACCTCCTGCTAAGGTGGCATGGTATTTTCCTATAATTCCCGCTTGAAAAGGTTTTATGCAAATCCAAAGGAGGCAAAATCGCTGCGTTGGCACTCGGAGGAGCGCAAGAAGGATGGAATGCTAAGACACCTTGCTGATTCCGCGCAGTGGAGAAACATCGATAGGAGTTTTGCGAGTTCGGTGCAGAACCAAGGAATATAAGGTTGGATGAGTACAGATGGAATGAATCCATTCGAGAGCATGAGCGTGACATAGCACATGGCCCGTGACTCTCTGCATCTATAACCTTCCTCCTTGGTTGTGTATGAAGCGAAAGTACATTTTGTTGTCGATACTTATCCAAGGGCCAAAACAACACGGGAATGATATCGATGTGTTCCTAGCACCGTTGGTGGAAGATCTAAAAGTACTGTGGAACGAAGGGGTACAGGTATGGGATGCATACAAACGAGAGAACTTCACTCTGCGCTCCTTATTGTTCTGCATCATAAATGATTATCCTGCCCTTGGTAACCTATCGGGCCATAGTATAAAAGGTGCCAAAGCTTGTACTCACTGTTTAGATGGTACCGAGAGTGTGTGGCTGAGACACTCACGCAAAACTCGTACTATGGCTTCATAGAAGAGATTTGGGAGCTCGACTATGTGGTTTTCAAGATCCCCTTATTTCGCTGCCGTTGGGTGCATCTCCCACAGGTGAAGGTTGACAAGTACGGTGTCACGACCGTGAACCTCCAACGTGTCGGGTACAAAGATGAACCATTCGTACTCGCCAATCAAGTTGTTCAAGTTTTCTATGTAACCGACCCGGCAAATAAGAAACGCCATGTAGTTCTTCATGGAAAAAGGAGAATTGTCGGAGTGGAGAATGTAGTGGACGAGGAGGAATACAATCAATTTGACGAGTTACCTCCTTTTGGAAATGGCATAAGGGTCGACGATGAACAACGTGTGAAACTAGTTACGTACGCATTGATCATGATGAAGGGCTAATTTTTAAAGGAAATAAGCAAGTACAATAAGAATGTATATGTGAAAATGTGTGACAATTTTGAGATGTATATGTGAAAATGTGTGATGTAGTCAATTTTGAGATGTATATGTGGAAATGTGTGATGTAGTCAATTTTGAGATATATATGTGAAAATGTGTGATGTAGTCAATTTTGAGATGTATATGTGGAAATGTGTGATGTAGTCAATTTTGATATGTATATGTGAAAATGTGTGATGTAGTCAATTTTGAGATGTATATGTGAAAATGTGTGATGTATTTGAGAATGACAAAATGTATCAAGAAATACACTGTGTGAATGCAGCTGGTTGGTGTTGTATATGAATGCAGCTGTTTGGTAGTTGATATGAATGCAACTGTGTAGTTATTGGTGGTCTTAATTGCAACAGCCGGCAAAGGCTTATCACAGACGGTTCTAAATTTAGAACCGTCTGTGATAACATATCACAGACGGTTCTAAGTTTAGAACCGTCTGTGATAGTAAACTATCACAGACGGTTTTTAACTCAAAAACGTCTGTGATAATCTTCCTACATATACCCTCTCGCTAGGGTTTTCCGTGTGCGCTGCAGTGATTCGATTAGATCTAAATCCCGAGCCCGTCGTCGCCGCCGCCTCCCCGAGCCCTCGCCGGCTGCCTCCCCCAGCCCTCGCCGGCCGCCTCCCCGGACGAAGACGTCGCCGCAGCCTCCTCCTCCTCCGTCGCCGCCTCCCCGAGCCCGTCGCCTCCTCCTCCTCCGTCGCCGCCTCCTCCTCCTGCGTCGCCGCCTCCTCCTCCTCCTCCGTCGCCTCCTCCTCCTCCGTCGTCGTCGCCGCCTCCTCCTCCTCCGTCGCCGCCGCCTCCTCCTCCTGCGTCCCTAAGGTCACCAAAACCGTAAGGTCATCAAATCCTCCCGAGCTTCATGCTTCTGTTAGTGTTTAGGTTGATGCTTGATGCTTCATCTTGTTATGGTTAGTTGCTTAGTACATATTTAGGTTGATGCTTCATGCTTATTGTTAGTGTTTAGGTTGATGCTTGATGCTTGGTACATATTACATTGGTACATTGTTTACTGCAGAGCTTAATTAGTTTGCTATTTGGTACATATTACATTGTTACATTGTTTATCTGCAGTAGCTTAATTAGTTTGCTATTTGGTACATAGTACATTGGTACATTGTTTATCTATGCAGCTTGCTTAGTTTACATTGGTACATATTACATTGCTTGTTGTGTTAGTATATAGTATATAGTATATAGTACATAGTATATAGTTTGAAATCATTTGGGTCCCCTTCCTCTACTCCTCTCCTCCCTTCTCCCTTTCCTCTACTCCTCTCTTGATCTCTTCCTAACATTGAGCATCATGTATCACTTTTCTTGCTTCCTCATCTTATCATGTGCAACCCTACAATTTGAGAGCACAAATTAACCAATCAAGGAAGAGTATATGATCAAAGGGCATGAAGCAAGTAACACATTGTAGTGTATCCGGATAAAGAAATCTTGCGATTATTGCAAAGATACATTGACCATTTGGGTGGAAAGAAATACATTGTGTCGTCGGGCTCATGATCGCCAATTTGAAGCATAGCGTAGCATCGAGGCACATCCAAGGCTGCAGCTCTGTCTTGAGAATCCCAAGAGCTGGTCTTCGATGTGGCATTCCTCAAACTATAAATTATGAATCTTATTCTCATAACCCATCTGAATACCAGCTCTTGGCATTCCTCAAGACACAGCAGCAGCCTCGGATATGCCTCGGATGCTATGCTATGCTTGAATTGGCGATCATGCGCTGACTAAACAGCTTGATCTTTCCACCCAAATGCTCCATGTATCTAGACAAAAACAGCAAATGAAGCAAGTGACATACTATAGTGTTCCTGTTCAATGAACCGGATACACTAGTTTGTGTCATTTGCTTCATAGACCTTTGTTTAGGGACTTTGCTATTTGGTTTATAGTTTTAGCAACTAAAGTAGGTGCTAGGATAGGCACTTTGTTTAGAGACCTTGTAGTAATAGTATTACAAAATTCAAGGAAATTTTAGTACGAAGTTCAAAAAAACAAATTCCCTGATTCTTGGTGAGCCTGATATAGCGACTTCTTCGGTGGCGACTATCCATCTGCTTCTTCCACTCCTTCTCTTCATCTTCGATCTACGGATCACGACGCCGAGAGTGATGATTCGATTAGATGAATCATCGCCATCGCGACGTGATCCGGAGACCAGAGATGAAGAGAAGGAGTGGGAAGAAGCAGATGCATAGTCGCTCACCGAAGAAGTCGGCGGGAAAAAGAAGGACTTGATACATTGGTACATTGGTAAGATAGGCACATCACCCCCTCTCTATGTCCATATCACCCCCTCCCTTCTCCCCCTCCCCTCTACTCCTCTCTTGTCTTGCAATTCAATATGATTACTTTCTCATCTTATCTTAATAGACCCACAAAATGAGCAACATGTCACCCGCGCATTCTTCAACATCATCGCCGGAGGTGTCCGCTCCAACATCAAGATGCCAAGGAAGAGGCTATCAAAGAAGCCTGAGGGCCGACAGATCATCACAGCGGTGAATGCATCTGGGGTCCCTATCCTTCCTCAAAAGCGAGAACGATTCGAACCATGGTCGGAGTAGTTAACGAGAACAATTGAGATCACATACAATTCGTGGAAGAACGTGCGACACTCTAAACGTGAGCCGTGGACCGAAATTTTGGCATCGTTCGAGTTCCCGTAAGAACACCGACGCGTGCAACAACAAACCTACAAAGCGTGCAAAGCATGGAAGAACTTCAAGAGCACACTTGTCAAGAAATACGTGGAGACGGACGAAACGCTGTTCATAAATACCCATTCCTGGAACCACAATGGGAAGAGTTCAAGGCGATGAAAACGACCAAGATTTCAAAAGTACAAGTGTGGCGCACAAGGCCCTCCAGCAAAAATACACACCCTCACGGACTTGGCACACTGGGTATGCGGGTAAAATCGCGCAGATGGATGAAGGAGGATGAGTGGCGGCGCAGGACATCGCCTCCGTTTCCAAGATCCCGGACGACCGCGCTCGAAATTGGATTAGAGCAAGGTCATCTACAACGACATCGGGGACATCACCTTTGAAACCCTTCAGACCAGCAAGTGACCGAGTGCTCGTAAGATATCGATCGAACTACGTAGCTTGTAATTACTCCACAACTTCGCATTTAATTGAAATGACATGTCGTGCTCTTGCAGGAAGAGCCGAGTTTTCAATCTACCCAGGATCATTCCAGGAACAAGGGAGAATGATATGCTCTCCGTGGCCCCAGGAAACAAGGAGCACCCGGGCCGTACGAGAGGCCTTGGGCTTTACATTCCTTGGAAACATGGTTTCCAAGATGACTCCGACATGTATCGGCGCAGGAAGAGAAACAAAGTCGAGCGTGACGCATAGCTACGAGAAGAGCTCAAGGCATCTCTTAAAGAGGAGATACTGGGTTCGATGGCTGATATAATCAGAGATGAGGTGCGGAAACAGACAGAAAGTCAGCAGGCCGCCACCGTCGCTCCTGTGCTAGCTAGCCCACACAACTATCCGAGTAGCTGCGCGTCCAATCCGACGCAAACCCAGTCCAAATTTCCTGTGGACGACATCCTGGTAATAATTATTACCTCTCGAATGCTTGCTCCATTGGTAGGCCTATTCGAGTAGCTAATTTTGTATCGTTATGTAGGAGCCTACGACATGCAGGCTCCAAGTGAGATATGGCTCCATTCCCTTGTACGCTTGGGGCGGGCATATTAAATGCAGTATCGGGGCCATGGTGCACGGTCAAGCTTTAGCGCCAGCTTCGCAAAGTTAATGTGGATGGTGTGTATGCCAATTTTGAGGTGGTCCCGCCACCAAGCCCCCAACGACGAGATCGTGAATCTAGGACAGGCCATTGGAACATTCATCCGGTGGCCCAAAACCGACATCTCCCTGGAGGCTTCTTCACCTGGTGGCAGGACCAGAAGTGCAGTGCGAACCACAACAACTTGCACTGGTGCCATCTCCACACGGGCAGTGCGAACCACAGCTACCTGCACCGGTGCTATCTCCACGGGTGCTATTCTCGCCAAAGCAACTTGCACTGGTGCCATCTCCACACGGGCAGTGCAAACCACGACTACCGCACCGGTGCTATCTCCACGGGTGCTATTCTCGCCAGAGCAACTTGCACCGTCTATACCATTACAGTCGACTAGCATAAAGTCGACCCATAATCGAGGCAGTGGCTAGGGCAAATCAAAGATGAAGGATGATGACGAATTCCGCCCATGCCATTGGCCCGCAAATTCGTGCTAGCTCACCGATGGTAGTCCGAAGAAGAGCTCCAAAAACTAGGACTTGGTTGCCAAAGATTCCACCTTTGGTATATGGAAGTGTCCAATAAGCCGAGGCGAACGGCGCCGTGTATAGTTGTCAAATTCAAGCCGAACATTTCTTGCACGGCTCAGGATCGTGTCTTCACGGTGACCTTTGACGATATATTTGAACTTTTCACGCTCAACGCCTCGACGCCTCACTGCTCGATCTTTGACGCCGTAAGTCTGTACAATCAAAGTCTCTGTTCACGTAATACCGATATATGTCACAATTTGTTGCTTTCCTATGTTATATATAGATTCATGCTGATCGAAGCTAGATCATCGAAATCACAAATTGGTTTCCTGGACCCACACTTGGTCGCCATTGATACCATCATCGAGAATGCATCCTTCGTTGAGGACTATATTACAAAAGCACTGCTGGCTCACCAAGATAAGGAATTTGTTCTTATGCCATACAATGAGAATTTCCATTGGATTTTAATTGTAATTATACCAAAATGGAACAAGGCTATATACCTTGATTCTCTAAGTAAGAACAAATCCAAGTACACAGCTATCGCCCAAATACTCGATAGGTACATACATTGTACTCTTTCTTTCCTTCCGAATAACTAATCTAACTTTTTCGAATAACGAAGGTCGTTCGCCACATACGTTCAACAAACACGTGACTCGACGACAGAGGCCAAGGCCTTGAAACATGATCGCAAGTTTCGGGTATTCGCTAGCTACACATTAATTAATCATATACAACACATAGTAGTAATGCCACTTGATTTAACACATTATATTTTTGCGGTGCCACCGGCAGAGCGGGCAACACGTGTGGATACTACGTGTGCGACCATATGAGACTACTCCTCGATTCCACCAAGATCACTAATTCTAAGGTTTGTCAATCTTCCCACATTTATTTCATACATGTCAGTTTTATATATGCGCGCGTTGATATTCCTATCGACAGGCTGCATCCATCTCTACATCTGCATTGACACAGCCGGATTTTGCAAAAATTCGAGGAGAGCTCATTTGGTTTTTGTGGTCAAAAGTCGTAAGATCAGATGGAGAGTTCCACTGCCCAGAATGATTTTTTATAGTAATTCTAAGTGCAAATACAGTGTAGATCTTTTACAATTGTGTATTTGTTAATGGATATTTTATTTCAACTCAATGAATTGATTTGCAAAATGGATGCTTTATGTTTGTGAAATGAAGTGCGTTGTCAATTGGATGTTTTATGTCTGTGAAATGAATTGAGATGTGAAATGTATCTGAAATGAAATGAGATGTGTGAATTGTATATGTTTATGTCGTGATTATCCGCTTGTTTCGAGGGCATGACTAGCATTTCTGAGGCTAGCTATAAATGAAATAGATTCTGCTTGGGAGGAGTATCACGACGGTTTTCATTAAAACCGTCAGGATTATGCGATATCACAGACGGTTTTTCATTAAAACCGTCAGGATTATCGATATCACGAGCGGTTTTGTACTAAAACCGTCGTGATTATCGATATCACGAGCGATTTTAAACCGCTCGTGATATCGATAATCCTGACGGTTTTAGTACAAAACCGCTCGTGATATCGATAATCACGACGGTTTTAATGAAAACCGCTCGTGATATCGCATAATCACGCAGTTCAAAACCGCGTCTGTGATAACTGGATTATCATCGACCCATAATTCAGGCGGTTTGAAAACCGCTCGTGATGACGCTTCAACCGCTCGTAATGTGGATTTCTGTAGTAGTGGCATGTGATGTGGGACTATCATTGACGGTTTTTGTTTCGAGCCATCTGTAATAGTTTTCTTCACAAACGGTTATAGTTACAAACTGTCTGTGTTATCTTTATTACAGACGTCTCACAAACAGTCTGTGATAACCTTTAATTATCACTAACACATAAATACAGGCAGTTTAGAAAACCGTCTATGATGGCAGTTCCGAACCGTCTGTGATGACTCTTTTTGTAGTAGTGATACAATTCACTAGAAATGAAATGTGCTCTCAAATAACACCTAAAATAGGTGAAATAACATACAATTCACCTGAAATAGACAACCTCAATACTATTCACACATGAAATAACATACAGTTTCTATTCAACCTGAAATTCACATACAATTATGAAACAGCATGTCTCAAAGCACAAGTTTCAAATCTTTCATCTCATCTCCAATCTTGTAACAGGACATACAATCTATTTTTTCAATCCACGGTGCAATACTAGAACCTAGGGTACAGCTCCAGAATTCATACAATTTGTTTTTTCAATCAAATTCATACAATCTATTTTTTCAATCAAATTCATACAATCTGTTTTTTTCAATCCATTGTGCAATACTAGAACCCATGGTAGAACTCTAGAATTTTTCAATCCATGGTGCAATACTAGTATTCATGCTGCTGGCTCCTTCAAGCGTTGTCACTGGGCTGCTCCTTTAAGCAACGTCGCAGGGCCGCGGGCGCCGTTGTAGGGCCGTGGGGTCGACTGCTGTTGAATAGCCACTGTCGAAGGGCCACGGGGTCGGCCGCCATCGAAGGGCCGCGGGGGCGGGCATCGTTGTAGGGCCGCTCCCTCGTCGTCGTTGCCATTGCCGCCGTTTTCAACTAGTGGATTTTATGGTCAGGGATCGAGGAATGGAGGTACGGGAGGGCGCGGGGGACTTAATGCAAAAAGGCCGGTCCCTTCTCCCACTTCGATCCTAGCCGTTCTTTCACTCACGGACGCGCGGGATTCGCTTGAGTGGATGAGTGCACAGCTCACTTGATTGCACAGCAAACGTTCCCTTCTTACATAGCTAGCCCACAAGTCTGTTTCCAGTCGTTATAGCCATCAACGAAAATTGGATAAGTGACAAAGAGATAAAATGCATAGAATTTAAAGACACATGTCAATTTATAATTTTTATTCCACTTGTCCTTGATAAACACCCCAGCCTGTACCGTCTTTTACATGCATCTCTGTAATTACTCTATTTTCCTTGTCACCTCCTCACTACAAATCTTAGCCTAGGTAGTGCTGCGCCGCCAAATAGTGCTTGTACACTGTCGAGTCAGCCAGAATGTACATGTGTCAAGTTTCAAAGACGTACAGTTTGTCCGACGCTATTTCAAAACAGTTTATTCGTATAAATATTTATACTAAATCTAAAAGTCATAAATTGTAACCGAAAAAAACACATTGTGACCCAAGCTAGTCTCTCGTCGCTTGGACTCGATCTGCCCTGTAAATTCATCCATTGCTACCTTCAGTAGTCGACCTCATCAATATGTTCAAGGAAAAATTCGATCTATGCTGAAACGCCATTGATTCATTTACAGTTTTGGATTTTACCACCGCTTTTGTATAATTGGTTTCATGCCACGGAAATCATAAACTTCTTTGATTAACAGACTTTCCTAGTCATTCCTCACTACCTGGCGGGGGTCCTCATCCAACATACATCCATTTCCCATGGGCCAACCGACCCAAGTATTCCGTTTAACAGACTTTTCTGGCGATGACAACTGTCAAAACTTTGACATCAATGCATACTGAAACACCAGTCGAAAAGAGAATTTGTTGTGGGGAACTTTGCTGGGCCAATTTTGCCAATTATCTTGAGGAAGAAAACCGCATGCGTCTGAAAAGGTTGTGTATCCCTTCTAAACTTGAGCAGTTGTTCAGCACTTTGTTCCAATGGACATAATTTTTTTTTGGAGGGAGTCCCCGGCAGCTAGCAATACTGATGTTATCGAAGATTATGATGTGTCAGGTACTTTATTCCTCTGGTACCAAGTGGGTCGGCTTAGCCAAAAGCCGGAATAAACATGTCTTCTTAATTTTGGTTTTTTCTTTTTTAGCTTTTTTGGTTTTTTTTTACTTTTTATATCTTTGTATTGTCTATGAAGACATAATGGTATTTTTCTTTTTATTCTTATTTTTTTAATTAAATGATTTAGAAAAGGCTAATAATCATTACAGTATAATTTGAACCAAAAATTAATAGCCGAAAATCGCAACTGATTGGAGCAGGGCCACTAGTATCCATGAAAAGGTCTTCAGGCGTGCGTCTACGTTACTAATGGAAAGGACCATGAAAAGGTGATCCAGCTATTGCCACAATCAGGTGATGGATGTGAATTGGGCAATGAAACTGGACAATCGCATCGCTGTAAGAGAACCAAGAAAGAAATTCATTGTTGGAGAAGCAGGGTCAAATGTGCTACTTGGCGTATGTTGGTAAAACTTATCTGGTCATGTTAACTGGTTGGTTAAAGACATGATCAAATGTGCTTCTTACCGTATCTAGTCCAAATGCTTGATCCTAGGTAATTTTCAAGAAATTTCCAGAGAGTATCTTGTTATGGAGGTTTCTAATTGTGCTTGATGGAATATAACCTGAGGATACTCGAGTGCTCTGTAACAGCTCTAATTTTTGAAAACAGGGCCGTTGTACGTTCCGCAACAACCCGCAACAACCCAAGAGTTCAGTTGCGAACAGAAAAATTATCATGTTTGCTCACGAACATTTAAAAGGGGTTAACTTGATCAAAATAAGACCTAATGGTCAACTTCTAGAAACTTTACGGGCGTTTAAGTCCCAAAGCTTAACTTTTAATCAGAAAACCAAAGAAAAACTCCTACAGAAATGCTTGAGTGCGGTCGTAACTTTAATACAAAAACTTGAAATATCTTTTCTTCTTCTGGTATCTGTTTTGGTGAAAAAATAGCAAGACTGAGTACGACCAACCTACTCAACTAGTCACATAGGGAAACGCCATATAACTACTTGCCAGGATTCTCAAGAGAGGGGGTATAGTGGTTTTATTAAGGTGTTTGTGGATGTAATTTTATTTATAAACATTTTTTAACATAAAATAACAAAGTAAGATCTTAAGAGATTGGGGTTTCAACAACTTGATTACTAGGTTGCAATATTACCAAATCTACTTATGCCTCGCTATTGGAATCATCCATTAAATATAGCTTTATTTACCAGAAGCACGGCATATTCGAATACCATTTATAGTTTGACTCTATAAAGTTGTCCAGCTTTACCCATAAGTTTCCTCAACCCTCATGACTGAGTTGAGAAAACAAGGCCTTCACTGCTCTCCTCTCTATGTAGTCTCCACCCAATAAACTATGGACCACACACCAGGAATACGGTGGCATGATATCAAGTGGAGCCTATCGTTGTGAAAGTATAGTGACCTTCACTGTAGTCTATTGCTTACCATGAAGTATATGCCCGTGAAGTCATCGTTCTTCTTTTTCTTACTTTTCGCATCATCATGGTTGTGGTCGACATTGCAACTCTCATATTCCACATCACTCAGATCAAGGCGCTCGATTGCTGATAGAACCTTCTCAGCCACTTTGCGATAAAAAAGATTTGCCTTTAGTACTGTTCTTGAATGGTCGACGACGATAGTTTTCGTCCTTTTTCTCTTTGAGCTTGGGATAGTCCATCTTAATGTGGTCTGCCTCACCACACTCGAAGCACCTGATTGAACCTGGAGTGCCATCTCCCTTTCTCATCTTCATGTTATTGAGTGCCTTGTATGATTGTGAGGAGATCAAGACTAGGTCCTCTTTCGGAAGCTGCTAGAACTGATTTTCTGAAAGAGGACAAAATAGACACAGAAACATAAGAGAAAGTACTCGACGAAGCAGCCTACATTGGGTTAGTCACAATGCTAAAGATAAAGATTTATTAGTCTTAGAAGGCAAAGTTTTCATCTCATAGGTTTTCAATCTAGGGTACAGATCATCCATGACCCTTCACTGAGTTGAGAAAACAAGATCGTCACTGCTTTCCTCTTTATGAAGTCTCTACCCAATAGACTATGGACCACACGCCAAGAATATGGTGGCATGATAGCAAGCGGAGCATACCATTGTGAAAGTATGGTTTTACCGTTTCCATACCACATCTTTTTTGCTAGCTGTTCCCTTTTCTAGAACAGTATATCCTCTCTGTAGATATTCAATTGATTTGAGCAGTTACTAGACCAGATTTGACAAGTCAACGATTATAGTTGGGCGGTCACCATATTTTTTACTTAGCATAAGACTTTAGTCCTTACTGTTCCTCTGAGGCATCCAACCACAAACCAATAACCTATTGCACTGCGGCACTGCCACCTCACCAATCTAAGCCTCCTCCCTAGGGTAAGGTCATGACTTTAGCTATGTCGTGGCTTTCCACGTGTTGTTCTTAACCCTAGTATCTTTTGTAATTGTACAGATAAGATGCCAAATCACTTACTAGTATAAAAGTTGGATATATATTTTACCATACTATATTTTATAATCTTATTGTTACTATGTCTTGTCAAGATGAATATAGCCTCCAAATAAAACAAGTCTTTTCTAGTGGTAGGACATAGCTAATTATCACATCATTCTAAATGTTTATTTTAAGAAAATAACAGTGCATAAGTAACAGTAATGAAAATACTGTAAATCAACAATTAAAACAAGGTAGGTTCAATATGATTAAAAACATGTGACTTGCCTCTTTGTCCACAATCCCTGATTATTCTACTGTTATCTTTAGGCTGGACACAAACTTCTTTAATTGCTCTTATAGCTCTTCTGTTAACCAAATCGCTGGGTTTGAATATTAGCACAGAAAACAAATAAAATAAATTATTGTTTTGCATAATGCAAGCTAGGAACAAAATACAATAAAAGGGCACTGGTAGTGGCATCAGATTTTGGCCAGCAACCGCGCAGCTTAGGATGGGTGCAGCCGCATCATGGGAGCATGAGTCGAATCCAAGCAAGGAGGATGTCACCACGGTGGCCGAGACTAGGGCTGATGAGCTGAAGATGAGGTGACGACAATGGAGCTATGGTGGTGGTGACGGCTAGGCGAGAAAATGAGAGAATTAGGAGAGGGAGAGATGGCATAGAGTAGAGGGGTGGCATGTGCGTGACTACGTGTATGCATGGGTGAGTTGGGCTGGTGGGCTATCCTAATGAACAGGTGAGTTGGGCCAGTGGGCTAATTCTAATGAATGAGTAAATTAATTACAATTTGGATATTTTATTACCACTGTCTAACTCTTGCAATGGCAGGCGCCTAGGTGTCCAAACGCCCCATGCTTGCTGTGACTTGCCAGAGAGCTGTGATAACCTTGGTTAAGGCAAGTGCATGGTAGAATATTATATTGTTATTTATTCTTACTCTTGGTTATCTAAATTCACTTGTCATGCTATATGTAGTTGATTCTTGTTAAATATGATGTGATATGTTGGTATATGGTAAATTATTACTGGAAAGTATTGCATCGCTTGCATTCACATCATGAAAAGTGCATATGAGCCAGGTTGATAAGTAAGTCCCTACATAAAAGGGTAGGCTTGAGTGAGCATCGATGGATTCTCACTCCGCTATACTAGTATATGCTAAATAGAAGTTGAGACATGTGCATGAGTATTACATTGCATTACATTAATGAAAGTAAAGATATGTTCAAAAGTACTTATGGTTATGGTTACATGGTTAATATGAATGACATGGGAGGATATATATATATATGTGTGTTTGACATACTTAATATCATCTATATTGCTTCAATATTAAGAATAGTTAATGAATTCTTAATTAAGACAGTGATACCTATATGTTGATGTTTACTATATTATTATGTACTTGCTGAGTCTTTGGGCTTATCCTTACTTAATTATTGTCTTTTAGGTGACCGATGAAGATAACATGCATGGGACAGAATAGCACATGATCAAAACATACATTACCGTTATTTCACCTATTACACTTAAATATATTCCTTATATATTGAAAAGATCATTCGTGCAACTATGAGAGTTAGTTAATCAGTCTTCATAGAACTTAATAATATTAGAATGGAATTATAATGATTAAAGTATCGTGGTTAAACTTGATATATGGTTGTTTCAGTTAATGTTAATCCATGTTCTTTTATTAACTGTCATGCTTGTTTAAATAAATGTCTTGTGAAAAGGGCTTAAAATATTGTTGTTCGAAGTTTGTTAAAGATGGTTTAAATTAGTAAAGGAAAAAGGTAGTGGCGGCATTCTAGGCAATTTGTTGGGCCAGGCTGTTACACTTTTTTCCCTGATAGTCATGATGCTAGCTATTTTTAATGGGTTATAATTACTCTTATGAAAAATGTGAGCATATGGACAAACATGATCTTGGCAAACTATTTCTTGTATGAACTTTAGCTATTGATACAAGATCTACTGCTCATACTAGATCTTGCTCTCTTCTGACATTTTGTGATTCATATCCTTGCCAACAGCAATACTTAATTTGTGTTCAGATCGGCTATTTTCTTTCAACTTGCTAGCCTAATTAACTTGTATAGTCACTGTGTAGGATTGTTTGGTGCAATTAGAAGGGGGTGAATGATTGCCTCTATTTTTTGAAATCTCTACGTAGCCAATGAAGAATCTGACTGCTGAAATGAACACTTGATGCTCAGCTTTGCTTGTAGCTGAAAAACCCCAAAATTTCAAACCAGATTTTTGTTTCATTTTTGCTGAATTTTTGAGTGAAATCTGGAAACTTTCCCTATTTGGAAAGTCGCCCGAAATCCCGTTTTCCTTTTCCGCCCAGGCGCCGCTCCCCTCCGTCAGCGCCCTCCCTCTTTCCGCATTCGCTCTCCCTCGTGCGCCCCTGCGCTCGCGCCAGCCTGTGGACGCCGCCTCCCTCCCCGTTCTCCCTCTCCCGCTGGTGCCACACCCTCCCGCTTCTCTCGCAGACGCGCGGCGCTGCGTCTCCTGCGCCGGACCGTCTGCGCGCCCTCGATCCTCCCGCGCGCGCGCGCTCGCGCCGCTGCTCGGGACCGCCGCGCTGTCCCGACAGCCTCGGTCCGAAGGAGTGGACGCCCTCGCGCCGCATCGCCGCCTCTGCTCCGGCCCCACCTGTTAGCTGCCGCAGCTTCCTCTCCCGCGCGCGGACGCGCCTGCATCCATCCGCGCCCACTGCTCCGCCGCGCGTCACGGTGCAGCATGCGTGGGCCGTGCGTCACCCCCCCTGCGTGGAGGAGACGCTCCACCCACTCCCCGTCCCCTCCTGTTGACCCTGGAGCCACCCGTTGCCTTCTCCCCGAAGGAACTCCTCCCTCCGCCCGGGTATAAAAACCCCCCTTCCGGCTCCCTCCCTCTCCTTTGCTTCCCGAGCTACTCCACCTCCTCCATTCCCTTCCTACCACTCCAGAGAGTCGCCCCAAGCCGCCGATTGAACCCCCGTCGCCCGTATCTCCGCCACGGTCGTCCCCTGCGCCGGCGACCCCGAAAAGCAATTCCCCCTTTTTCCTCCTCCATTTACCGATTCAATTGCTCTCAAGCATCCCCTCGGTCAAGTAACCTCTTAGGTGAACTATTCTGGCCAGGAGAGCTGCTGAGGAGACCCACCGCCGTCGATCACCGCCGTGCAAAGGAGCTCCCCGTGGCCAGCTTACCCCGAGGCTTCCCAGCTCCCATCTCCGCCGCCTTTGTGAGCCCCGAACCCCCTTAACCGTGAAATCACCACTAATTTGGCTCAACCGACCTCCGGTGACCCCTCCCACCGGCGGAGAGCCGAAGCCTCCCCCTCTGTCCCCTACCTTCCCCTTGGGTCTTCATGCACTCCAACACCCCAAAATGGACTCCCCGTGGTGAGCCCTCCCCCGTTAATGCTCTCGCCGCGCCGAGCCTCGGCGCCTGTGCCACCACCGCCACCGCACCTTGCCCGGAAACATCAGAGCAGGCGGGAGGAGGAAGACGACCCCCTCGCCGCGACGTGGCCCTCCCTCCACCGTCTGATCCTCCTAAACCCATTCCCCCTCAGCCGTCCACCTCCCCATACCGGTTCGCTCGTCCCCGTTATGTCCTAGCCGTCCGATTGCCTCCCCGCTTCAATCCATCCGTTCGCCCCGCCCCATCTCGCCCGTCCAGCTTCACCACGCGTCGCCCATCCGTCAAGACGGGGCGCGCGCACGGGCCTTCGGCCGAGCGCATGCGTGTGCGCTCGGGCCGCCTGGGCTACTCGGCCGTGTGGGCGAATTCCCGGCCAGGCCGCACTGTTGCAACGGGCCGGCCATCTACTGTTCACACAAATAATTCCAGAGATTTAATTATTTCCAGAAATCAAAAAAATCCAAATAAATCCTAGAAAATCACAGAAAATCCCAAAAATTCCCAAATTTCACCACTTTGCTCCAAATAATGTCCCGAACCCATTTTTGGCCTCCACTTCCACAAATTCATCCCAAATAAATTCCTAAAATTCCCCATTTGGAGATTTATGCATTTTACTCCTTTTTAATTAGTTTATTCTTTCCTCGCTTGATTAGTCTCAAGCTGGATTTAATTATTTTATGTGTTTGCGCTAGTGTCAGACATCCCGAAAGCTCAAGTGCAGTCGCAGGATCCAGGTGTTTCTTCGTTCGAGCTAGCTGAGATCATCCGGATTGACGGCAAGTCCCAAATCCTTTGATCATGTTGCAACCCATGTTATTTAATTATGTTATTATGCTATTTGCATTGAGCTAGTTCTGAAATGTTAGTTCAAAAACAAAGTAAAATGTTTAGAATGACATGTTATGTAATTAAACTTACCACTGACAAATGCTATGTTAAACTTGTAGCCATGCCTTTGTAACCCTAGAAATAATTATCTGTTAATCTAAATAACTATAAGTTATTATTATTATCATGCAAAGTCTTATACTGATAAGGTTGTGGCTGCGGGCCAATAGAATTTGGAAAACCCGACTCTAAGGTAGGGTGGTATGGGACACCGTATCTTAGAGCGGAGAGTGCCGGCGTGCACAAGGTAGGGTAAGGGTTGGGGAAGAGCTGCGAGACGGTCTTCGCCCACCTCTTACCCTAGGTTTGGAGTTGGGGGTAAGGGTGTTGTGGGGCGCCGCGAGATGGCTTTCACCCAGCGCTTTCCCTAGGTTGGAGGTTGCGGACCTCATGGAAATGTAAGGTCTAGACCCTTACGCTGAGCAAATGACATAGCGACCGCTCAACCACAGGTGTTGACTTG
Source organism: Dendrocalamus sinicus (assembly GCA_036346575.1). Lineage (NCBI taxonomy): Eukaryota > Viridiplantae > Streptophyta > Magnoliopsida > Poales > Poaceae > Dendrocalamus > Dendrocalamus sinicus. The sequence continues at coordinate 15,751,925 of CM070656.1, read as the reverse complement.
TTAACCCTGGTTTAGTACCTGCTCAACTTAAGTGAAACCCCGCATTGGGAGTCGGTGCGGATCGCGCATCTGAACTAAGACAACGGTAGGTCCCCACAACTCGGGCCCGGCGTTCCGCGATGGCCAGCGGACACCCGAGGGTGTTCAGGTTCCTTACCTATCGGGTGGAGTGTATACCAAGGGTTGAGCAGCGAAAAGACCCGGTTCCTTAACTCAGTCATGAGGGTTAAGGATGCGTGTGGGTAAAGTTGGGCAACTCTGCAGAGTCAAATAAATGGTATTCGAATACGCCGTGCTCCTGGTTAATGGAGCTGTGTCACTTGGGTGTTTCCAGCAGCAAATCTTAAGTAGTTTTGTACATGTTTTAACTTGATTAGTTGGTTAATTAACTCTTCATGAAAAACCCCTGAGATCGTAAGAAGTAGTTTTGGGTCCGTTTTATTAAAATGTTTGCAAATAAAACTGCATCCACCAAAGCTAATAAACCAAATATATTCCCTTCCTTTGTTGTTCCGTGCATATAGTAAGTTAGGGTCCCTTTGGGACTTGCTGAGCCGGTTGTTTGGCTCACGGCTTGCTTAATCCACTCTTTAGAGAATCAAGACGAAGGTGAAGGTCTCCCCGTCGCGGACGTCCCTGAGGATCTCTTCTTCGACGAGGACCCGTGGCTTTAGGTCTTCGCCGCGCTCAAGCGGATTCTGGAAGTCTTTTGTAATGTAATTATACTTTGGGCTTGCACGCCCCGCTGTCAAAAACTGGATGTTATTCCATATGTGAAATATATGCTGGACTTTTGTTGTAAGCATGCAATGGTATACTCTTGCGCGACGTTCCATAACTGATCATGTGTGAATAGTTGTGGAATGCCGTGTCCGTACGCGCCCCTGGAAACGGGGGCGTTACAGTAGCCATACGCTTCACCCACACAACAATAACCAAAAATCATGAATCAAATTGATTTAAGATGTTTTTTATTGCTGGATTTTCGTAAATTTACAAAGCACAATTACAAGCACCATAAAAAACCCTAGTACAAAATGCCTCCTTAAAAACCACAACTAAAGCTCTTAGCCTATACCTGCTTTTATATTTAGAGTCCTAAACTGTGCTCGACTCAAACACGAATATGAAATCCTATCTCTTCCTCAAATCAAGAAACACAAAACTCTTCCAAATACAAGTTTTATTCAAACTCTCAATCTTCTCAGTTGTGGACTCCATCCACAACTCCTAACTCAATATGTGACGAAGCTTCTAGGAACGCACCTCCCGTATCTTCATCACACCTTATCAACTTCCGTGTCGACGCCTCTAAGACCGCTCGTAGCTTCTGCACGCATCACTACCTTTGATCTCCATGTGCTCCAGCATTAGCTCGACTACCTCGCGTCACATCCTCAACCGTCTGGACCTCAGATCTCCCCACCTAGTCCCGATCCTCCTCATCACCAATCATGATTGTCTCCATGCCCACCTGTATATGCAAAGACCAAAAAAATATTTTCCTAGCACAAGTTCTTCCCAACTTGACCATCATTTGCACATACATGTATAACCATAATCTCAGCCAACCATCAACACTAACCTGGTCATCCACGACCAGAAATCTCATCGCTATCTAGAAATCAGTCTTAGATTACTTAATACGACCGCTAGCTCAACGAGTACTAAAAAACAACAAGTACTCGGGAATTACCATCACTTCGCTAAAAACACTCGGGCATAACAAGCATCGTTATCGATCAGAACCATCAAGTACCAACTACAAAATATTGATCACTATGATTATGACTACCAACCAATCATCGCATCATCGATCACCAAGTTAATTTCGAGTACCACCGACAACCGCTACGACCAGATAAGTCAACCACTGACCCAACATGAGTACTCAAGGTACTAGAAGATCACAAAAATTAAAGTACTCCTACCGACTATGAAGTCTATGAGTACCAACTGCGGAGCCTGCAGCAACCAACAGCAAAAGCCTTTGACTACCGATTGTGAGGTCTATGACAACCGATCGAAAAGTCTAAGACAATAACAGCAGAACGCATAGTCTGTGAGCACCAATAACAAAGTCGTCGACTATCGAGTACCGACTAGTAAAGTCCATGACTATGCAGTACCGACTAGTAAAGTCCACGATTATTGAGTACCGACTAGTAAAATCTATAACTATCTGCCGTGGTCAAAGCCGGACATGGTCGAAGTCAATTACGGTTGAAGTCTGATGTGGTTGAAGTTGAACGTGATTGAAGTCTAACGTGGTCATAATCAAACGTGGTCAAAATCTGTAGTGGTTGCCTTACCGTGGTCGAAATCTGCCATTCAGACCTGCCGATCGGACCGTCCATCACAAGGCCGATCAGACTGTCGTCCATGGTCGAAGCCAGATGTGGTCATTTTGCCATCCAGAAAATGCATCAACCCAAACTTTCATGAATACAAATTTCAATAAAACCAAATATCAATTATTCATCATCAATGAATCCATGACCACAACATAGTCTAATAATCTCCCCCTTGATGAATACATTGATAACATCTCAAAACTTTTGAATGAAAGAATTTGTGAGAGAAACCGACCACAGCCAAAAGCGCACAGACCACTCAGAAAACTCCAATTCCCCCCTTTCACTAATTTATACCACTTGTAGGATCATTTGGTGAAAATATCAGCAACATGGGAATTGGAATCAATGAAATGTAAGACAACATCTTCCTTTTCCACATGGTCTCTAAGAAAGTGGTAGCGAATATCAATGTGTTTGATTCTTGAATGTTGCACAAGATTTTTAGCAATACTAATAGCACTAGTGTTATCACAAAAAAGTGTAACACTATCCAACTCTAAGCCAAAATCCGTAAGTGTAGCTGTCATCCAAAGCAATTGTGAACATCAAAAAGCAGCAGCTACATATTCAGGCTTAGCAGTGGAAGGTGCAACAGACACCTTACAGTGGAAGGTGCAACAGACACCTATTTCCTAGAAGCCCATAAAATAAGAGATGTGCCTAAAAAGAGACATATGCTAGAAGTACTCTTCCTATCAATTCGACAACCCCAAAATCCACATCTGAATATGCTCTAAGGGTAAGACATGAGGAAAAAGAGTACCATAAGCCAAATTTTAGAATTGATTGAAGATATCTAAAATTTTGCTTTACCGCTTGACGATGTGAAGCACATGGGAAAAGCTTGAAAATGAGTACACAAACACATAGCAAAGTGTATGTCTGGCCTTGAAGCGGTGAGATACAAAAGGGAACCAATTATGCTTCTGTATTCCCTTTTGATCAATAAGCTCTCCATCTTCGTCAGGATCCAAATAGTCGTAGATCCCATGGGTGTGAAATGGGTTTAACTATCTCCATGTCAAAGCGACAAAATAGATCTTTGTGTACTTAGTTTGATAAAAAAAAGTACCCAACTTTGATTGCTTGATCTGGAAGCCTAGGAAGAATGCGAGTTTTCCCACATGCTCATCTCGAATTTCCTGCTCATAGAATCTAAAAACTTGAAAACAAGAGCATGAGAGGAATCACCAAAGATGGTATCATCCACATAAATCTGAACGAGGTAAAAATCATTGCCACGCTTGAGAGTAAGCAAAGTCTTATCTACCTTACCTATTTGAAAGTTATTTTTAGTAAATATGATTTAAGCCTATCATACTATGCTCTAGGTGCTTGTTTTGGACCATATAAAGCTTTGGACAATTTATAGACATGATCAAAAAATTAAAGATTCTCAAAGCCAGGTGATTGTCTTACATAAACCTCCTCCTCGATATAGCCATTAAGAAAAGCACTTTTCACATCTATTTAATATAGTCTAAAACCGTTTGAAGCAGCAAATGCTAACAAAATTCTAATGGCTTCTAATCAAGCAACAGGAGCAAATGTTTCACCAAAGTCAAGACTCTCCACCTAAGTAAATCCTTGAGCCACAAGTTTAGCCTTATTTCAAACAACAACACATCCCCCCTCTATTTATTCTTAAAAACCCATTCAGTTTCAATAAGATTATGACCATGAGGAGGTGAGATCATGGTCCAGACCTTATTACACTCAAAGTTTTCTAATTCCTTATGCATGACATTAATCCAAGACTCATCAAATAAAGCGTGACTTACATCTTAGGGTTCAAAAGAGGAGACAAAAGAAGAATGAGCGTATGAGTCATTGGAGTTATACCTGCTGTAAAAAAAACTCTCTCATTTAACTCACCAATCATTTGTTTAGGGGGATAACATCGTTGAATATGTAAAGGAGCTTGCAGAATGGTCGTAGAAGTGGTTGTTGAAGTAGTCATAGCAGCCGTCGTACTAGACATAGGTGCAGTCACAGCAGCTGTAGTCGTAAGAGCAATCATAGTGACTGTTGTTGAAGGTGCAGTTATAGTAGCTGTAGTTGTAGGAGTGGTCATAGCAACTGTTGTCGAAGGTGCAGTCGTAGAAGTCGCAGAGGTTGTTATAGGTGTCGCAGTGTAGCTCGAGCATTCCTTGTTGTCATCGTCAGGGTCATAGAAGATGTCATCAAGTGTGTTAGAGGCCTGTATATCTGTATTGTTGGGTCTAGTACCAGGACTAGCCTCATCAAAAGTGACCTTGTAGGTCTTAATGATTTTGTTAGTCTCTAAGTTGAGTACCCGACAACCCCAAGTGTGAACTGCATACCTAAGAAAGATGCCATCTAAGGATCTAGATTCAAATTTATCAAGATTGCCATGTTTAATGACGAAGCATCGATATCCAAACACCTTAAAGTGAGAAATATTAGGAGAACAACCAAAATGAAGCTCATAGAAATTTTATGCAATTTAGATTGCAAGAAAACTCTATTCGAAATATAGCAAGCAGTCGAAACAGTTTCAGCCCAATACTTTCTAGGAGTAGCATGTTCATTTAACATTATTCTAGCCATTTCGACAAAGGTTCTATTCTTGCATTCGACCACACCATTCTGCTACGGCACTCGAGTTGATGAAAATTGATGGTCTAAACCCTTTTCTACACAAAAGGAAGCAAATCATATGTTCTTGAATTCAGTTCCATTATCACTTCTAATTGATCTAAGTACTCCTAGAAGTTCATTAGCAAGTCTAAGAACTAGCTCTCAAAAGTAACCAAAAACTTCATCCTTAAAGGCCATAAAATACACCCAAGAGTATCTAGAGTAATCGTCAACAATAAAAAGAACATACCATTTACCTCCAACAGACTAAACCTAGAAGGACATTTAGTGCAATAATTGTCATGAGGAATCAGTCATCACAAGTGTGAGTGGGGGATGAGACGATGCGACCATCTTACCATGTTGATAAGGTGAATAAACTAGATCTATTGACTTTTCAACTTGAAGACTAGGAATTCCTCTAACAAGATTCACATTACTGAGCCAAGCTAGATGATCAAAGCCAATGTGATCTAATCTAGGGTGCTAGAAGAATAAATCCTTAGAGTCTGATGAAATAAGATACCTAAGATCAGAAGATGTTGAATACAAAAAATCACCCTTAAACAAGCGACCAACTCGACTTATTTTGCAAACAAGATCACCAGATGAATCTAAGATACAGCATAAATGATTTTTAGAATTCACCTCAAGATTATCGTCTACCTACTGTGAAACCAAAAGCAGGTTATGGCTCAACTTACTGATGAGAGCGACGTCCTTTAAGATGAACTTGTCGTTGACACACATAGCTCCTTTAGCCAGAATTTGTCCTTGAGAGTTGTCCCCATAAGTGATCATCTCATCACCAGGGCACGAGTGAGGGAGGAGAACCATCATGAATCTCCGGCCATGTGGTGAAAGCAACCGAAGTCGATGAGCCTATATTCTCTTTCCTCTTGCGACAAGCCTACAGAGAATGAACAGTCATCAGTACCTTAGTATTGGGGTTAGATAATAGAGATCTAGGTATCCAGTACTGAGGTACTTGACAAATAGGAGCAAAAGCATCCACTGATAAAGCATCCACTGATAAAGATTTAAGTGAAAAATTAAAATTTGTCATGTTTTGACCAAACAGTCGATGAACAGCTGGTCCGACCACTGGGTGGTTTGACCTCCTTGGAAGAGTTGGTCTAACCACTGATTGGTCAGGTCGTATGGACGATGTTGGTCCAGACCTATCTAACTAACTACATATCAATGGTCTGACCGCTAACTGGTCCAACCGAGCAAAAAAGCTAGTCGAAAATCTCTTGTGAAGCTGGTCCGACCACGAGAGTCAACTGGTTGAGCTCCTGGTCTAGACACACTGATTCGACCATAGGAAGTGGTTGGTCGAAAACGCTTCTTTATCATGTCTTTCTTCTCTTTCTTGGCTTTTATAAAGCAGAATTGAACTAAGTGACTGTCTTTACCACAATAAGTGCATTGATACTTGACTTGATCAGTGGTCATATCACCGACTTAACAGCACTCAGTTTAGTAGGGATTTCTTTTGCAAAACTAGCAGATCTAAATGACTTTTTTTGGTTCCAATTCTACTTCAAATTTTCCTGGTTCAAGTACCTAGATCATAAAATTAAATCCTATATCATAATTTTTCACACTAGCTTTTGACTTGTGTAGGATCATATTTAAATTATTCTTGCCAAAAGAAAACATCTCTAAAGTATTCTTAACATACTTGTTTTCTTTTGACAGAATGGAACATGATGAGCACTTAACAATTTTTTTGCAATCTCTTCAGAAGCACTAGACTGAACCAATTTCTCCTTTTTAGCAAAATCATTAAGTTGTCTAGCTAATGCTTCTATTTCAGTGTTAAACTTAGAAAAATTAGAGCAACAAAAAATCTCATGATAAAGAATTTGTTGAATTGACTCCTAAAACCTAGCCTGAAGTAAATCACACTTTGAGCAAGCTTTAAATTGAGCAGAAGAACTAGACTTGAACTTTTCAATTTCATCTTTTACAAGTTTTAACTTTTCATCACAAAAGTCATGTGCCAATTTTAATTCATCAAGTTTAGTAGTTACATCACCAAATTGAGCCAAGGTTGATGCATTAATTTTTCTACTAGACTTCAATTGAGAATGTAAAACTTGATAAGACTTACACGATTCTCAACAACAAGATCATGATTTTTAATTTTTTTTATACTTCTTGAGTTTCTCTATCAATTTAAGTATAGTACGAGATAAATTGGTATAAGAAGATTTTACCTCATCAGGATTATTGTAGAGATCATCATTATTGAATTCCTCACTGTTTGCCATAAAAACACATTCCTGTGAAGTCCGTCTCCTTTGTCTTTTTGCCATTATCCTCCCCATCACTTGTAGAATCAGCATTGCTCAAATCAATCTCCTCAAGTGCTGAAAATACCTTATTGACTGCCTTGCGATAGTTGTGCTTCTTGCTTAAGGTAGTCTTGAACCGAAGTTGACGAGTTGGTGTCTTATCATCATTGACATCCTTACTCTTTAGTTTGGGGTAGTTAAACTTAATGTGATTAAGTTCACTACATTCATAGCATATGACATGACCTCCTCTCTGCCTCATTCTGACGTTATTGATCACCTTTGTCACCCTATTGGAGAGAAGTACAACTACTCTTCTGGTATCTCATCTAACTGTTTATCTGAAATAGATCACAAAGTAGACAACAAAACACCAGAGGAACTAGATGAACTCTCAGCTTGGTCAATTTGGTGCAATCAGAGGGAGTGAATAATTGCCTCCGTTTTTTGAAATATCTACGTAGTCGATGAAGAATCTGACCGCTCGAATGAACACTTGATGCTCAACTTTGCTCGTAGTCGTATGCTTCGTCCACACAACAATCATTAGAAATCACAAACCAGATTGATTCAAGACGTTCTTTATTGTTGGATTTTCGTAGATTTACAAAGCGCCCTTACAAGCACCCATAAAAACCCTAGTACAAAAAGCCTCCTCAAAGACCATGGCTAAAACTCTTAGCCTCTGCCTGCTTTTATATGGTAGAGCCCTAAACCGTGTTTGACTCAAACACGAACACGAAATCCTATATATTCCTCAAATCAAGGGACATGAAACCCTTCCAAATATAGGTTTTATTCAAACTCTCAATCTTCTCAGTTATGGACTCCATCCACAACTCCTAACTTAATACGTGATGAAGAATCCAGGAACGCACCTCCCATATCTTTATCATGCCATATCAACTTCCATATCAAAGCCTCCAGAACCACACCGCCCATAGCTTCTCCACGTATCACTACCTTTGATCTCCATGTGCTCCAGTGTAAGCCTGATCATCTCATGTAACATCCTCAACCATCTAGACCTCAGATCTCCCTCATCCTATTCTGGACCTCCTCGTCACCGACTATGATCGTCTCCACACCCACCTGCACATGCAAGGACCAAAGAAACGTTTTCCCAGCACAAGTGCTTCCTGACCATCATCAGCACACACATACGTATAACCACAAACTCATCCAACCATCAACACCAACATGGTCATCTACGACCACAAATCCCATCGCAAATATGCCATGCTTTAGCTCAACTATCTCACCCGGTATCCTCAATCATTCTGAACCTCGGTTCCTCCATGAGCATAGCTCTGATCTTCACTGTTGACCACAGTTAAATCCAAGCAACACTGCACATGTAAAGATAATAAACTGTTTCCAAGTACAAGTTCTTCACAACTTAATTCGTATTAGCAATAACATATCTCATACAACATATACACACTGACCTAGGCCACAAAAACCCAATTTGCGACTCAGATACACATTTCCCAACCCCTGGCCGAAGCTCACGAACCAGCCGGTCTGACCGGAATTCACACCCGGTCAGACCGGTCCTTAATTGCAGCTGAACCGCTATCAGCCACCGGTTGAACCGGAAATACGACAACTCGTGCATGCTGATCAATTTAAATGACATTCACTATTGCCCTCATCAATGCATTTCATGCAACTACTAATTACTAAACACTGACCCCACGTGAGCATGCAAAGTCAAAACAATTGACTTATCAATACATCCATGACTAGAGACCATCGGCTAATCAAATAATTTTTGACACACTAACAAGAACTGCAATGCAACAAATTTCCGATAAAATGCAAATTCAAATTTCCAACTCTCCGCATTAACAAGGTTCATCATAATAAAATCTAGGACTCTATCATATGCTCCTTCAGGTATTAACATCCTGTTTTCACCAAATCGTCTACCAGTGTATGTACTAAACAAACACATCGAATGAGTCACGAAAGGAAAGTGCACGAGCTTCAGCTATCAACCGTTGAAGCTGGTTCACACACATTACCAACAACTAGGCGCTAAAGAATTCGCGCACGTAATCATCTTTCTGAAAGAGCACAGAAGCCCATCTATTGCAGTTACTGCTGTGGAACCCGGAGATTCTTCACACGCAAACTCAGAGGCACCATGCCACAGGATGCATGCTGTGCTCACTCATTAGCAAGCCGGAAATGTTAGGTTGTTGCTCACTTCAATGCCGATCTTAAATTCCTTTCCCTTCCCTACCCTTCCCCTCTGGCATTCCCCCCCTCTTCGGTGGGCCTATATGAACAATCTGTTGCAATCATACATGCCAATGAGGCAGCTCTTGTTGATGACGCCATTGCACTATCCTTCAAGGTAGTGGCATCAGCTTCATTTCCTCGGAATTTTGTGAGTTCGCTCCAAATCTACCCCGTGGATTTTAATCAGGGCCATCTGTTTCAAATCTGACGTACAAACAGACATCGAAGGGTTTTTTGAAATTATAAAGTGTCTCCTAAATCCAAGTGCCCGATAAAAATGGATGGACAAGATTGCGAGAAAATCCATTGGGTGAGCCCAATCTACCTGGAAAGGTTATTAGAAATTCAGAACATAACAACCATGGGCACCAGCCGGTTGTGTGGTGCATGCTTTATTAGCTGTTTCCTTTTCGATTGCTTGAAGAAAATTCAGTAGCAATCGATGTTTGCTTCTGGGACTCGACATATGATGCACATATGATTATCTGCCAATCTAAATTTGATCATATTGGTCAGATCATGGAAAGAAAGGATCACACGATGAGCACCTGAAAATGTTTGGTCATTGGTTGGTTGGTGTTTGTCTCTCTTCTCTTGTTATGGCTTTTTTTTCTTAGTGCACTGGGCAAAAACACATCTTGAACCACAAGTAACACTCATCACATGCACACTGCTAGCCTTATCCATGAGTAGTTTCACCAAATCTCTCTCTATGGAGAATTCTTCCCGTTCAAGTTAAGCTCTTCCTCCTTGGTTTATCAGTGTTTGCCAATGCAAGTAGTAATGTTTTCCAGCTGTGGTTCAGTGTGTCGTTGATTTAGGGGCTAAGATCCAGTGTGATGATAATGCAGGTGGTAACTTGTATGCGGTAAACTGGTCGGTTTAGTGTCTAAGATGTGAGATTCAGTGTGTAGCAATCCATTATCTGTGTGTCATGAGGTTAGAAGAAAGGAGTCTTGATGATCCCTTACCATTCACAGTGGTGGTTTATTAAGATTTCACTGGCTGTGGCATGTCTGCTTGGATTCATGGGAGCCACTATGATGCATCCATACACTGCTAATGATAGTGTTGCTTAGATATATATATGGGTGGCTTGCTTTAGCAAGTGTGCTTTTGTTAGTTAGAGCGTAATAGCTCCATTTCTAATTGGGACATCATCATGGGACAATGTTTCAAATTATGTGCATATTTGCGCATGGATTATAGAAACTGGATCAGTGAAAAGCCCCAAAATTTCAACCCCAAAATTTTTTGTGATTTTTGCTGCATTTTTGAGTGAAATCTGAAAACTTTCCCTTTTTGAAAAGTCGCCCGAAATCCCGCCTTCCCTTTTTGGCCGGGCGCCTCCCTCCTTCACTGGCACCCCCCCCTTTTTCCCGCTTTCCCCGCCCCGTGGCGCCTCCCTTCGCTCCCCTCCTTCGTTGGCGCCGCCTCCCCTTCCGCCTGTCCCCTCCCCTGGCGCCTCCCCGTTTCCTCCCTTGCAGGAGCCACTCCTCTCCCCGCTTCCTCCCTCCCTCGCGCGCACCCTGCGCCCGTGCCCAGACCGCCTGCGCCGCCCTCGGATCCTCCCTCAGCGTCCCCGGTTTGGACCGCCGTGCCCGCGTCGTCACCCGGTCTGAAGCGGCAGAGCTTCCGCGCCACGCGTCGCCCCACTTCTGCTCTGGCCCCACCTGGCGGTCGCCGCGCCTCCCCCTCCCGCGCGCGGACGCGCCCTCGCCATGCCGTTCGGCCGCCTGCCGCCGTGCCGTCGCCTCGCCATAATTCCTGTGCAGAGCCGACGTCACCCTCCCCATTGCGCGGAGGAGACACTCCACCAGCTCCCGTCCCCTCCGGTTGACTCCCACGCCCGCGCCCGTGCCTTCTCCCCGAAGGCTTCGCCTCCCTCCGCTCGGGCATAAAAACCCCCATTCCTCCCTCGCACTCCCCTTTGCTCCCCAAGCCTTCCAACCACCCTTGACCACTTCCTACCACCCTCAGCTACCCCCCAAAGCGCCCGATTGAGTTCTCATTGGCCGAAGCTCCGCCACCGCTCTTCCCTGCACCGGCGACCCCGTGAGCCGATCTCCCTCCCCGTTACCCCATTTCTCGATTGCATTCGCTTGAAGCTTCCTTGCTACTCCCTAACCCTTGTGGTAATCTTTGCTGGCCAGGTGATCGCCCGTGCAACCCCGCCACCGCAGCTCTCCTCCGGTGGAAACCACCTCACCGTGGCCAGAGCGCTTCGAAGCTCCTCGGCTCAAACTACCGCCCCTAGCGTGAGCTCCATACCCCATTGAACGTGAAATCAAGGCCAGTTTGGCCCGATCGGCTCTGGTGACTTCCTCCGCCGCCATGAGCCCAAGTCCTCCCCTTCTGCCGCCCGCCGCCATCAGCGACCTTCCACCCTCCCCAATCCCCAAAATGGGATCCCCATACCGAGAACCACCTCCCAGCACCCTCCTTTGCCATCGGGAACCCTCACCGTCGCCGATGAGCAGGAGAGCTTGCGCCTCTGTCTCTCGGCCGAGCCAACGGCGAGAGGTTGAAGACGACCTCCCCGGGCGACGTGGCTTCACCTCGGCCGTCCGCGCCATCTCATCTGGGCCACCCGATGGCGACGTCTCCCAGCCATTTGATCCCACTAAAGTCCTCCCTTCGCATCCACCCGATCGGACCCCCTCCTCCACCGCCCGATCTTCTTAAACATCCCTGCTCCCATCCGTCCGATCCTCCCGTACCGCTTCGCCGCCTCCCTTGCTTCGCTGCCGTCCGATCGCCACCTGCGCAGATCTCGTCCGCCCACCTTACCGCATCAGCGTCGTCCGCCCCGGCCACGCGCCCTCCATCCGCCTCGGGTGGGCGCGAAGCGCGGATGGGCCGCGGCCTCCTGGCCTGCTTCACCGCGCGCGCTCGCCCATGGGCTGCACGAGTCAGACGGCCGAGCGGGCCGTTCCCTCGCCTGGGCCGCACAGTAGCCGGGCCGGCCTCCGCACTGTTCATCCCGAATTTCTAACTCTTTTATCAATTTCCAAAATGCCAGAAATTCAAATAAATTCTGGAAAATCACAAAAATTCCCAAATTTCACCACTTTACTCCAAATAATATCCTGGACCCATTTTTAGCCTCCACTTCCACATATTCATCCTAGATAAATTCCTAAAATTCTCCATTTGAGGATTTATGCATTTTACTCCTTTTTGAATAGTTTATTTTCCCTCGCTTGATTAGGCTTAAGCCAGATTTATGTTGTTTTATGTGTTTGCGCTAGTTTCGGAGAACCCGGAAGCCCAGGTGCAGGCTCAGGATCCAGACGCTTCTACGTTCGAGCTAGCCGAGATCGTCCAGATTCACGGCAAGTCCCAAATCCTTTGATCATGTTGTAATCCCATGCCATTTATTATGTTATTATGCTATTTGCATTGAGCTAGTTTTGAAATGTTAGTTCAAAGTAAAAATAAAATGTTTAGAATGATATGTTATGTAGTTAATCCTACCACCGACAAATGCCATGTTAAACTTGTAGCCATGCTTTTGTAACTCTAGAGTTAATTATCTGATAATCTAGATAACTGTAGATTGTAATTATCATGCAAAGTCTTATACTAATAAGGTCGTGGTTGCGGGCCAATAGAATTTGGAAAACCCGACTCTAAGGTAGGGTGGTATGGAACACCGTATCTTAGAGCGGAGAGCGCCGGTGTGCACGAGGTAGGGTAAGGGTTGGGGAAGAGCCGCGAGGCGGTCTTCGCCCATCTTTTACCCTAGGATTGAAGTTAGGGTAAGGGTGTTGTGGGGTGTCGCGAGACGGCTTTCGCCCACCGCTTACCCTAGGTTGGGTCGCGGACCTGGCGAGGTTGCGGACCATGTGAAAATATAAGGACTGAAACCCTTACGCTGAGCAAATGTCATAGTGATCGCTCAACCACAGGAGTTGACTTGTCAACACTGGTCTAGTAGCTGCTCAACTCGATTGAAACTCTACAGGTGTGGCGGAGGAGGAGGTTAAGCAGTGTGGTTAGGTAAGCCATACAGCGGATGCCTAACAACGGTAGAATTCACTCAAAGCGGACGTTTGTTTTCTTGTTTTCTTGTGCCTGACCCGAGTGGATTCTACCCGGTAGAGCCTATATAAAGAGTCGAGCAGTGCAACGACCTGGCTTTCTTAACGCTGTCGTGGGAGTTAAGGAATCGTGTGGGTAAAGCTGAGCAAACTCTACAGAGTCAATTAAATGGTATTCGAATACGCCGTGCTCCCGGTTATTGGAGCTATGTCACTTGGGTCATTCCAGCAGCAAAGCTTAAGTAGTTTTGTACATGCTTTAACTTGATTAGTTGGTTAATTAACTTTTGTCGAAAAACCCCTGAGATCTTGAGGAGTAGTTTTGGATCCGTTTTATCAAAATATTTGCAAGTAAAGCTGCATTCACTCAAAGTTAATAAACCAAGTATACTCCCTTCCATTGTAAATCCGTGCATGTAGTAAGATAGAGTCCCTTTGGGGCTTGCTGAGCCGGTTGTTTGGCTCACGGCTTGCTTAATATACTCTTTAGAGGATCAAGACGAAGGTGAAGGTCTCCCCGTCGAGGACGTCCCTGAGGATCTCTTCTTCGACGAGGACCCGTGGCTTTAGGTCTTCGCCGTGCTCAAGCGGATCTTGGAGCTTTTAGTAATATAATTATACTTTGGGCATGCACGCCCCGCTGCTAAAACTGGATGTTAATCCATATTTGAAATATATACTGGATTTTTGTTGTAAGCATGCAATGGTATACTCTTGTGCGACATTCTATAACTGTTCATGCGTGAATAATTGCGGATTGTCATGTCCCTACGCGCCCCTGGAAACGGGGGCGTTACAATCAGTGTGGCTTATCCCACGCTGGATTATATGTAGCTGATAATATGATGCACCTAATTGTGATTGTAACGATGTCAAGTAAGATTTTTCCGCAAAAGATTCGGATACGCACACATTGTAGAAATAGCACAAAACCGAACTCGAAGGTGCTACGGTAAAACATTTGGGCATCTCCAATGGTTGCACCGGTTTGATAAGAAAAATAATTTTGCCCGAATTAGTAGACCATAAGATGAAGAAAAGTATCACGTCAAAAGGCGCCCCTCAAGCTATTTTTCCCCTCCCAACAATCGCACAGGCTGTGACAATGATTGATGCTTAGACGAGAGCTCTAGGGCACAATCACCCCTCTCTCCAATGGTAGGCTAGGTAGCACCCAGTTCCCTTAGAGCAGGTACAATAAAGCTTAGTCAGCAGGCTATAGCAAATATAATATCAACAAAATTTTACATGGCAGAGAGAGAAAGGAAGAGAGAGAAGGAAGCTGACTACTAAATTATAACTAACTATAGCACGTAAAAATATACATTTCACTCTCTTACACGTGGGGCCAAATAGTTATTGTAATAGCTACCTTATTGTATGAACTATTTTTTTGAAGACTATAGATGAAATAGACAAATATTATAGCCACTAGTTGGCTATACTATTGTACTTGCTCTTAGAGCAAGTACAATAATGCTGACTAGGTCGCCTCTAGCGAAATCCACGTCAACACAATCCTAAGTGGAAGAGAGAGAAAAGAGGAGAGAGAGGCAAGTTGCCCCTCATACAAGAGGTGACCTCTAGCACATTCTACGAGGAGTTACAGGCAGCTTGGAGGCGATGCTAGTTCTTAGAGCAAGTACAATAATGCTGACTAGGTCGCCTCTGATATATTTATGCAAGTATTAAATGTTTGAGTGATTTAGTAGAGATAACCTCTACTCAACTTATTGTATTAGCTACCTCCACCATAAGTCACTTGTACTCTTTTTGCTTATTTGACTAGTCCTAGAGGTGGCAGTCACCTCTTCTATTAAACTTGCTCTTAGCCACGCCCACAAGGTAGTTCATCAATGGTGCACACTTCTCCACAGTGTAGCTAGTTTGTTGAACTAAAATATTTGCTTGGGTTTATTTTACAAAATCATGCAATCTTTGGGTTATTTTGGCAATACGATTTTTATTCTGATGATCATTAAAAAAACATTGGAGCCCTATCGTCTCCTTTACTTACTTTCTTCTTCTTAAACAAATGTGGCCATCAGTTTTTTTCAGCTCTTAAAAGCAGTTTTTCAACTTTTCTACAGTAACTAGTTTTCAAATTGAGTACCTTTTCAAAACGGAGGTCTACAAGTAGTACACACTGTATCCACTTCATTTATATCAACCAAAACTGCACGCAAATTTCTGTTACTCTATACTCTCTCTCACACAAACAGCCCAAAAAGCATAAGCCACAGCTAAAGGGCATGTTTGATATGGCTGTAGCTTATGACTTTTAGCTAAAATATTTGAATTTTAGCTGTTTGTGACAGAGATTATGGAAAGAGAGATACTAGCTTATGATTTTAGATGGTACAAATGTTGAGCTTTTAACGTGTACTATAATTAAATTGTAGACCCTATCTAAAAAAATATTTCATTTAAAGTTAGGTATTATAGCAAAAACAAAAAACTGATTTCAAAAGCCATATCAAATAGACCCAAAATCTATAAACCGAGCAAAAAAACAGGCCCAATAGCGTGGGTCATGAAATGGCCCAGTCGACATGCCATGGTATGTGTGTTATTTTATCTAAAAAAGTCATGCCATAGTTTAACCCCTGTGCCCAGTGCTCACATGCAACATGGCGGAAAATGAACATAGGAGGACAAATCACACTATTTCACACCATGTTCTGTATTTCTTTGTCCCCTTGATGAATACATAGAAGGTGACAAGTACAGTTTAAAAGAAAAATAAAATAGAAACTCTAGCATTCAGGCACATCAATCTAGCAAAGATATCGATTTATATAAAAAGAACCACAGGTTTTTTTTTAATATATCGTCGTGAAAGTGAGAATGTGCCTCACTGTTTAACTCCCACAAGCGTAGTCAAAGAAAAATTTGCACAGACAACACCAAGTTTTGCAGAGAAGCGCCATAATCCTCAATAAACTCCTGCTTAACCTATCATTACAATACCATAAAAAATAGAGAAGGAGATATAAAATATGAAACAAACAGAGTACCAAGAACACCATGTACAAGAACACCCCCACACGCACGCCCGCGCGCGCACACACTGTCTCACCCGATGAAAAACAGAGCAAGCTTTGCCATCTTTGCGCTCGGCTCAAACATCTCGCAAACTGATCCAAGAACGAGGAGCTCCGAGCTCTCCATGGTGCCTCCCTGTGGCCTCGCCCCCTAGTAGACGCCGGCGTTTGCGGCGGAGAGCTTGGCGGACGCCGGGAGCGGGCTGCGCATGGGCGACCTCGGCGGCGGCGGCTGCGCCAGGCGGCGGCCGTCGGCGTCGTAGTAGATGACCCCGGGGAAGTCCAGCGGCTGGCACCGCTCCCCCATTAGTATCTCCTTCCTCCACACCCCGCCCTCCTCCTCTGTTCCCGCCCCCTTGCCCTTCGCCATCGGCAGCGACAGCGCCTTCTTCCACGGCACCACGGCCCGGGACGGCGACGCCTTGCCGCCGCCCATCCTCCTCGCCGCCCGCTGCAGCCGCCGCGTGCACGTGCTCATCAGCTCCGCCACCGCCTGCAGCAGGCTCGCGCCCATCTCTGATCTCTCGCTCGCTTTCTCGCTTCCTTTCTTGGAGGCTTGTTTTTTCTTTGCTTTGTGCTGCTGTGGAGTTTGTTTTGATCCGTTTGATATGGCGGCATATATACACGGGGTGGGGGTGACGCTAGGGGTGGGCAAGTCAAACAAGCACAGAGCGTTTGGTATTAGGTTTTTTTTAATTATTTTTTGCTATGATCTATGATTTTTGACTGAAAATAAATAGTACTAGCTAAAATAGATGGCTTTTAGAAAATGAGACGAGCAGTAAAAAATGAGGAAAAGATGGGAGCAAGAGAAGTGAAGTGTATGATGCACCTGTGACTCCATGGTTTATCCTAAAGCGAGAAGAGTAGAGAAACCGTTTTGATAAACCGAGTGTTTATATTAATTTTTGATTTTTCTAGACAGAAGCCAATATGAGTAGGGCATACATTGAAAAGGGATTTGTCTAGTTAATTACCAAGTGTTATCTAGTCTAAATGAAGTGCTCTCTCTCTTAGATCTTATTTAGATTGATGGGGATTATGTCCAATCTCTTTGGATTGATGAGAAATTTAATCTAAAATCCTGTCAATCAAAGCGGACTGGGTCTAACCCCTGTAAATCCAAACAAGTCCCTCAGAGTGTGACAAGTCGGCAGGAGCGCTTGGCTCAAGATTTACGAAAGATTTCGACGATAAAAAAATATTGTCGGTGTTGCGGATGGCGGCTGACCTTTGGCAACCTGGCTCGCCCGTCAGTGAATTTGGACCGGAAAAATGCAATAATGCATTTCTTTGGTCATGGTCACGTACGTCAGCTCCAATATAACGTGTAAATAAATATGGCTCTTTTGGAGAGCAAGAAGGCGTAAAGCATGGTAGGTGTTAACCCACAAGCTACCTATGCCTCTGTTCTTCTTTCTTGACCCCAGAATTAATTAATCTACGTGTCCTTTCAAGTGTCACGGCTAACATTTGTCGCTTCCTTTTTTGCATGGGCCAACTGAAATGAGCATAGCATTATAATTTGCGGCGGTATGAGTATCAGACTATCAGGAATAATAAGCTCAGGTGATGTGATTTGAGACTTGAGTTAAAATATGATATCTCTTCGCATCACTGCACCATAGACCAAATCGTTTTACCCTAAAATAAGAGAAGAGGCCAAATCGTTTCACTCTAGAGAAAGAAAAAGAGAGAATCTTTTAATCGTTGAACAAACAATTGCAATTTTACTTCTGCTGGTAGGTCAGACATGTTTAATTTTCCATTCATATCTTACAGAAGTATCCTACCAATCTGAATTATTATTATTTTCTTGGAAGACTTACCAACCTGAAGAATTACAAGTACTAGGTTAGGTTACAAGTAATGCCTATTCTTTTTGGCTTTTGGTTATAATTTATAGCTTTTAGGCTATTCGTGAGAGAGAGTACGGGTAACAGAAACTTGCATGCGGTTTTGACTGATATAAATGAAGTCGTTACAGTATGTACTACAGTCAACTTGTAGATCCCACCTTGAAACGATGTTCCATTTGAATACCAGTTACTAAAGAAAAGCTTAAAAGCTGCTTTTAGAAGCTAAAAAGGAGATGCTTAAAAGCTTTTCGCAAACCATAGCATTGCAGTGGCACCATATCTCTCTGACTGATAACTAGAGTCCGATTCTAACCAACCACGGATTGAGTGGGTTATTTGTGAGGATTTCACTTTATTTGTTCAGGATTTAAACCCTATAGGTTATGAGCCTTAAGATAACTACACTAACCAATTATCCCCACTCTCTAAAAAAAATATCATGAGTAAAGTTGACAAATTACCAAAGATGACTATGGAATCATGCATACAAGAACCTGGTATAACTCGTTTAAAGACAAATGAGAACCTGGTGTAACTGATGAGTATACTGTAAATTAATTGGTTGAAAATATTGTATAATCTGAACTTCTACATGAAACAAGATATATCCAAATTCGGATCCATACCTTGTTATAAGACATTGAAGTGTGGCCTTTTACAACCAGCATCATATCCTTGTCAATTGCGAGGTACAGCTCTTATTTTCTTGTGCCTGATATACTGTCATTCAGCATGTCGAACTGGCGATCAATGCGCTTAATAAGCAAACAAACCTGAAAGTAGGTTGTGTCAACATTTAAATTCAAAATTTCAGCAGATAGCAGCACGATGGACAAGCCGAAGGTTTCTGAGTCCTGACAGTCAATTACCAAACTCAACGGTCACTAGCTCCTTCAGTTAGGTGATAACCAACAATTACTTACTCGTATATATCTTCACCAAACACGTGCATCATAGTATGTTTGGTATACGCACGATCGCTGAATCTTCATGAATATTCTATCCGATGATGGCTTATGATTTTTCCTTAAACAAATAAATAAAATGACTTTTTCATCATTTTTTCGAAACGGTATATCAAGACATCCTTTTTGAAGTGATTTATTAGCATTCCATTCGTTTACATAAATACTTACATGAGGGTCAAAAACCATAAATTACAGAAAAAGAACTCACCCGATAGTCTCCACCACCCCATTCTACTGACGATGAAAAAGAAGAAAAAATAGCTCTACCCACCAAGTACCAACCAAGATTCTAGTGTCATCTTGTTGCCAATTTCCTTCAGGGAACATGAACAAGCGACCGTGATGTCATGTGTTGGGCATGCATGAAATGCGTAGCTGGATCCCCTGCTTCCAGGAAGAAACGGCAGAGCCTGCATATTACTTTGGCTTTAAAAAAGCAACTTTGAGTTTTTCTGGACCTTCCAACAAAACATGCTCACAATTTATATCAATTGCCAAAGTATATGTGCTGTAAGAGCAACTCCAGCAGGGCCCCTACTTGAATCCTCATCTTACTTTTGAGATCCGATGGGCAAAAAACTCACTCCAGCAGGGCCCCTACTTGAGCCCTCAAAAGTAGGGGGCCCTCAAATCTCCCCCTCGAGCCCTCATTCCTGGGGGGTCTAGAGGGAGCCCCTACTTTTGAGGGCTCAAGTAGGGGCCCTGCTGGAGTGAATTTTTTGCCTCTCGGCCCTCAAAAGTAGGGGCTCCCTCCAGACCCCCAGGAGTGGGTCCTATGTGTCATCCCCTCTAAGAATGAATTTGAGAGTCCTGTTTTGAGGGCTCCTGCTAAAGTGCAGCCCAAAAAATAGAGCCCTCAAAAGTAGGGGGAGCCCTCAAATAAAAAGTAGAGACCCTGTTTTGAGGGCTACTGCTGGAGTTGCTCTAATGCTTACTAGCAGCGGAAGCATGACGCCACACCGCGCTAGCTACCGTATGGATCGAAGTAAAAGAGCTGACAATTGTAGAGGGATTTTGTGAAAAATCAAGGATCTATATATATTTCCGGAGAAGCAAAGGTTTTTTCTGCAAAAAATCAAAGAGCCGTACGTAATAACAGAAAAATGCAAGATGTTATCCTATAAAAGAAGGGTCTCCTTGAAACTTCTAGGACCCATATGTAATTTTGAAAAATTAGAGAGCCTTTTCTCGAAACACTGATGTGGTGGGGTTTTTCTGTAAAATTGAGGACCTACATGTAATTTCGCAAAAGCCAGAGAGTCTTTTCGCAAAGAATCCGATGCGGAGGTGCTGACCGCCGACCGGGGCGAATCCCCCGACTTCACTATACGAGTATATAAGAATTAAAATCATTAGTCCCTTGGTACATGCATACCATGAGGGCAGCCCCAATGCTGGAAACTACGCACAGTTTCCATAGCAGCCACATCAGCAAGAAACCATCCATAGAAACTACCTCACACAATGCAGGTGTCTTCGCGTAATAAATATTGCCTTTTTTTTTCACCGGAAGCACCCACCGGTCTGCCAAGATCCACCAGTCTTAGTGCTGCTTCTTTTTTTCCAAGATCCACCGGAAGCAAAGCCGCCAGTCCACCCACCGCAGCTCGCCTCAGATCCACCCACCGCCGCTCGCCTCCCATGGCACTCCCCTGCGCCGCCCCTCGCCACCGCCCTCCTCATCTCCCTCGCCGCCCTCCTCGTCCGTGCGCTCGTCTCCGTCGGCCCCTACTCCGGTCAGAGCGCGGCGCAGCGGCACTGGATGGAGCTCGCACTCCACCTCCCATCCTGGGCGACGGCGACGCGGCCTGGGAGAGCAGCCGCGGCGCGGCGAAGCGAAGCGGGCGCGGCGAGCGGCGGCGCGCAGGCGAAGCTCCGCGGCGCGGCAAGGCGAGCAGCATGGCGGCGAGCGAGCAGAGCTCAGCGCGGCGGCGCAGCGAAGCTCCCGCGGCTGCTCGGCGAAGCGTGGCGCGCGGCGCGTGCTCGCGGCGCGCAGAGCAAGCTCCCGAGCACTCGCGGCGGCGGCGAGCGCAGAGCAGCGGCGCGGCGAGTGCACGCAGCGGCGCGAGCGCGCGGCCAGCGGAGCGCGCGCAGCGCAGCGGTGGGCGGCGCGACGCGATAGAAACGGTCGGTTTCCTCCCAACGCCAAAATCGTCGTTTCTTCATGCCTCGGTTCAAGCGGAGACGTCGTTTCCTTCAGAAGAAACGGTTTCTTGTGTTTTTCTCCTCTTTCCTCATTAAATAAGATGTCACATCAGATTTTTTGCCTATGTGGCAGGGTATTTAATGCTATGGAAACTATCCTAGTTGGAGGGTTGGGACTGCTCTGATGATGCTAAATGATTAGCCTTTGTACGAAAGATCACGCGCATTAATATGCATTATGTTCCGAATGGGTAAAACCTTGAGAGGAAGATATTTAGTAGTAAGTGTGAAACATTGAAAGGGAGCATGGTAAGATATCATGGCCATAAATAAGTTTCGTGAAGTGTACAAGTTGTAAGTTAAATTTGTTTTTTACGATTACAAGTAAGACATACGCATATCACTATGCATGTATATCACACATGTATACGTGAGACATACCTATACAGATAGATGTTAAGAATAAATTTATGATCTTATAAAATTTCTACTAAAACATATCTATATATATAATGAGTATTAAGATTTAAATCCTGATTAACAGAATTGTACACCCACAACTCACAGGCACAACAGTGCTTCTTACCATGTTTGTCTTTTCGGGAGGTTGCACGTTAGGTGCACGGCACACCATAATACTATGGCTCTGTTTGTTTCCACTTAAGATTATTATAATCCAGCTTATAGGTGAGGGATTATATAAGCTATATTATAATAAGCTGGTGGGAAATAAGCTGTCAGATGTTTGGCAGCCTAGATTATCAGAGTTATGGATTGTTGTATTCGAATGTTTAAAGACTACAATGCCCTTGAGAGAGGCACGGCAAATTGGGGGTTGGGTGAATGGCAAAGGTAGGTAAATTTTCTAAAGTCTTATAGGCATTAAGATAAAAGGTGGATCTATAAGTTAAAATAAGCTCCTTTTTTGAGCTTATTAGATAATAATAATCTGGGCTATTAGATTATAATAAGTTACCTTATAATCTGGGCTGTTTGTTTCCATTTATAATTTTAAACTAAATTATAATAATTTTAAGTGAAAATAAACATGGCATATGCCAAGCCTGCAGCTGCAGCTTCGAATCAAATGGAATCGGATCAATCAATGCATTCGCCGGTCTCAAGTTGGCCATGCGAGTAAATGCGTGGGCCTAGCGATCTGTAGCTGTTGGCCTCTCGTTCTCGAGTCAATACATACATACTCACGTCGTACGCACTGTACTACTGGTTCGTGATCCTTTAAGCAGGCACGCAACTCCTGCGAGGACCATTCGGTCCCAGCCAATATAATTTCGACGTGTATACCTAAATGAAGATAAATATGCCACCCATCTAGCTGGACGGCAGGACAAGCCACTTTCGCTGACAGGTAAGAAAACCCTCATCAAATCAGTCTTAGCGACCCAATGCGCTTACCTCCTTATGACTATCAAAGCACCAAAATATGTGCTTTAAATCCCTCAATAAACAGTCGCATCGCTTCCTCTAGGCAGGATCAGATCAACTATCAGGAGGCAAATATAAGCTCAACTGAGACAAAATCTACAGACCAACTCACCTGGGGGACTCGTTCTCTTGGACCTAGCTAGAGTGTTTCGCTAGGGCTCTTAGACTCAGATGGTTATCGTATATGAGCTGCTGTAAATAGACCTTGGCAGGATATGGACACACCATGTGATAACCAAGATTGGGAGCTCTTTTGCAGTGATGGACACACTCGTCCTGGGCGCATGGAAACCGATTGCATGACATCGCACCAGCCATCTACATCGCCTCCAAAAGAAAAACCTCACCTTGTAAATAGCGTTGATGGATAACAAATGGCTACAAGAACTTGATCTGTCAGCTGGACTCACGACGCAACACATACGGGGGCTTGTAGCTATTTGGGGGCTTGCCTTTAGGATGGCCCTGTAGGTCGGCCAGGAGGACCCCATTTCTTGGAATCTAACTTCGAATGGAGTTTACAGCGTTGCCTTAGCGTACAAAGTACAGTTTCTAGGCGCAACATACACCACCATAAACGTCCTGGTCTGGAAGGCATGGGCACCGCAGAAATGGAAAATCTTTGTCTGGCTAGCCATATAAAATAGAATTTGGACAGTAGACCGGCTATCCCGACAAGGGTGGCCGAACCAACATTTTTGCCCACTCTACAATCATGCGACAGAGATAGTGATCCACCATTTGGCTCAATGCCGCTACTCCACAAGAATTTAGGTAGCCATTGCGCAATGGACTTTCAACGACTCCTTGAACCCAGAAACCTGGCAAACCCTGTCATCCATCCGTCAATGGTGGGAGTCCATCATCCTTTCGCCTGGAGCCCCACGAAAAGTGACGGTGATGCTTGTAATACTGGTTACATGGAAAATTGGAAGGAAAGAAATGCCCGGATTTTCCATTCAACAGTAACCACGCGCGACATCCTTGATTGTACGTATAAAAGAGGAAGCCGGAACTTGGGTTCTTGCATGAGCCAATAGTCTTGTGGAGCAACTTTTTCTGTAACATTTTAGCATAACTCCTTTTTTACTGTCTGGTGCCCTTCAGGCCCTTGTGTACTTACTCTTTTCCTCTATTAATTACAGCAACGCTCCTGTCCCTTTGAAAAAAGTATATTATTTAAATAATATTTAATAAAATTAGATTATATTTATCTCTAATAGAAAGAGTGGTGCTGCATCTGTCTAATAGGAGCTTAAATAATATACTTTTTAGATATAGGACTAAACTTATATTGCAGGACGGATAGAGTAATTACACAATTATTTCTGATCAGAAATTAATGCTATAGGTATGAGTGCATGCATATCTTGATAATGGGTATGAGTCCGATCGTCAATTGCCATGTTACTTTTGCGGCGCTGAATAATGTTGGGAACTTTGTGTTTAGGCGGTTTTGCAGGTTAGATTAATCATACGAATAGTGTAAAGTGTAAACATTTCCTATACAGTGTTCTGGAAGAAAATATTTCCTACATGTTGGGAGTTACGACTAATGTGATTAATGATGAAACTCACTGATTATAAAAGTTCTTCAATGATAAAAACATCTTTCTGGCACACGCATCATATGTTATAGCACATGATTCCAATATGTGTTCATCCTCACAAGTAATGAATCATAACTACGAAGAAAAACAAGATTCCATATAGCACATGCGACATGCGACACGATATAAGGCGTTTTAGAGTTAGACATAAGAATTAAGAGAGTGGGTGAAATAATACTGTTACCCTTCAATCATCCCCACAATCTTACTCCTTTAATAGGTAGAAATTGCACAGGAGATAGAATACAGGTATGGAAAAAGATAATATTTATTGATGAAATTAATCAAGGACATAACAAGGGATAAAAGTGTTTTGAAATTGTAGAGCAACTTATATTTTTAGAAGAGTTGAGAATGTTGAAACGATGTATATGGTGACACCGAGGGAGTATATTATAAATGCTTACATTTTAAATTTGGCATATGCATTTTTAGAGAAAAGGGAATGAAATGTCAGTATCGGTAACTAGTAAGGCACTTAGGTTAGCTTGGGAATTAGTTTAGCTTGGCGTAATTTCCACAAAGATTTCTATAGAACCTTCCAATGTAGTAGACCTGGGAAAAAAAAGTTGAAGAGAAGGAATAGGATTTTACTAGCCCCCAATTTTTGAACCAAAGTTTTTATACACGACACTTCACTCTTGACTCTTTTGGCAGATGTGTGCATTATGCATGTTGCTCCCCTGCCGAACATGTAAGGAAAGAATGAGTAAAAAAGGACGGCAACGTAGGGTTTGGTGCTTTGGGCCTTGCTTTCCATTGTGATTAGCAGTGACTCGAGATTAGCAAAGGCTAGAAGAAGCAAGAAGAAATAGGCAAAATTAAACAGAGAGAAGCCCGAGAAAAAACCGTACAAACTGAATTTGCTCAAATACACAACTCATCAGGTGAAGCGGATATTAACTAAATTTTGCTCAAAAGATGAATTCTGATTTGAATGGAATCCTTATAATTGCAGTATATAAATAGGAACCAAATTTAACTCAATTTAGATCCTATTTCATCATTCGCCATTATCTTTCGGTCATGGCCGGTTTGGCCCTGATCGATTCGGCTTGAGCTTCTGGCTTATTTTTTACTATTCATAAATTTCGTCTTTTTCTGAACTTTTGGTTTTTTGTTGAGCTTTTTTGCCGTTTCTTTTTTTCCTGTATTCATTTGTATTATACATATTGGGCTAACATATTTTTTATATTTTTAAATTTTTTTAAATTTAATTATGCTAAATAAGCTTCTGTCAGCTACAGTGTTTTTTAGCCAGTTACAGTGTTTTCAGCCATAAACCATGAGCTTTTAAGCCCAACTGATCACCACTTTTATTCAACACAAATACCCTACTGCACTAAATTTGATATCAGCATTGCAGGTGACCACTATTTAGAACAATGGTACAAAAGCAAAGACAAATTCACAGCATGGAGCATATTTTCGTACTGCCAATCTGCCATAAGAAAATTACAAACAGGGAAAGAAAGAATGTGTGGTGTAAGACCTATCGTTAGGTCTCTGACGTCCTCTTCAGTGGGCTAGGTTTAGTCTTGTCCCATAGTCGGGGTTAAGCTACGTACTTTGCATGTTCGGTTTGGTCTGTCTCCATCTTAACTGTAGTTGAAATAGTATTAGTTGACAGGCGGTAGGATCGAGGAACAAGTCTTCATCACTAGCCACTAGGTCAGCTTGTAGTGTCACGGTCTGACTAGTTGTAGTGGGGGTAATTGACTGGTTGAATCTTGAGTGTGCTAAACTTGAAGGCAGAACGAGCTGTTGATTAGGCTTGGATTTGTTAGGCCGAGTCAGGAGTCAGGACTACTGGACTAGGCTCACTAAATTGTCAATGGAGTCTGGTGATTTTTACATGTTTTTTTTTACTAAGTTATCATTTATGTGTTTCCTCAAATTGTTACTTGATACTGTCGTATTTGCTCCGAGATTTATGCACCGAGGCACCGGCGGTAACGCTCGAAAACTGCTCAAAAGTGTGGATTCAGAACAGGGAAAACATTCTCGAGAGAAAACAAAATCACCCCACATCGAGAATTCCGAATTTCGGAAACTTTTGAAAATTTTCTTTCGAAAATTTTAATTTCAAATTTGAATTTTTGAGGAGAAATGGAAAATAGAAAAATAGTGCTTGTTTTGGGGATTGAACTTATAACCTCATGCTCACCCACCACCACCTCTCGCCACTGGTTAAGTTTTTTTTTCATTGTGCTAGTTATGAAATCTATTTAAATCTGAAATTTCGAACGAAAATACACCTCTTACATCAAATTTTGGATCCGGCCGAAAATTCCGAAATTCATGAGTTCAACCGAAATTGTAATCCTGGACTCAGAATATGATTTTGATATAAGAACAAAACCGGAAACCACTCACACTTCAAATTCGAAATTTCAACTTCGGGCGGTTTAGAAAATCTCGGAGTACGAGATTTGTAAAGACAAGTAACCAACCGATCGGTTACCGCCGTTTTTTTTCCATGGCGGAGAGGCAATACGCGGTATAGGCGACGCCGACCGCAGGTCTGCCGTCCATTTGAGCTCAATAGTTGACCGTTTGCCGGTGCTCATCGCGTCTGGACTTTTAAAGAAGCTGTTAATTAGGTGGACGGCAGCCCTAACCATCAGTCCCATCACCATCTTGTCGGCTACGCTAAACTCTGCACACCGGTCTCGAATTCATGCCAGCGTGCCTAACATTTGGCTGCTCCTGGCTTGTATCCTCGAGTATAGACAGTCACAGAGACTACTAGTTCATAAATCATATCTCATTCCTTGACGATTCCGATACTGAACAATTTAGCCTCATGTTTCGTATTTTTGCAGGTTGTATGCACGACAGAGTTTAACCGAAATTTAAGGGAAGATATTTTGGTATAGTTAGATGATTTGGCTAGAGCGGTTTGACTGACATGGTGTCGGTGGTTAGACCGACCCCAGCGGTCTGACCGGTCTGGTAATGGCGGATAAACCGGTTGTGACAATTTGGGTTGATTACGGTAAGTTAAGCTGAGTTGGTTTAAGTTCGATTCATGGCTTAGGAGCCATAAAGGTTTGTGTTGCATAGTATGATGCATGATTTTGACTAACACGAATCAAATATATAGAACTTGTACTCGACATGATTGCTTGTTCTTTGGATGTGTAGATGGCTTGGAGAAAGTGGCTGTCGACGGCAATGGACCAGTACTAGGTGGGGGAGCTGAGGTCGAAGTTGTTGTGTAAGTCCGAATGAAGCTATGTGGGTCAAGCTGGAGCACAGAGAAGATAAAGATCATGGAGAGACGAATTGGTGCATGTAGTACGCCAAGTGATAAGGTCGATGCACGTAGAGATGGTTCGGGGAGTTCGAATGTTTAAAGATGTGATGACTAGTCATTGGCACTATGGGGTATATGTCAAAGCATGTGAAGATGTTTTGAGGTGAATGTGAAGATGGAGTCAAGTCAAGTGCTCGGAAGCTTCACCAGGGGCGTTTTAGGTTTTGCAAGAGTAAAAAGTAATTTAGGAATTAGTTTTTTTTGGTGTTTTTATGACCTAGATTTGATTCTCTTCAAATTGATGAACTCGAACCTAAGAATCTTATGATTCTTGATTAGTTTATATTCATATTTCCTAGAACAAGTCTAATGTAAAACTTAAAAGCGTTTGGGCAAGATTTTAGCAAGTTCTTAATATTTAAGTTTTTGTCCTGAGAAGTTTTCAGGTCTAAGAACAGGAAACCAATCAGACCAGCCCCAGACCTACGGTCAGACTGACCTGCTGGTCAGACCAGTTGCAGGCCGATAATCAGACCGGCCAGTAGTTAGACCAACCTCCCATGGCAATCTAATCAGACCTATGTAGAAGGATGTCGGTTTCGTTGTCTCTTGTTGCTAACTTGGTTTTGTTTTATAATATTGATGTGATCTAAACTTGATAACTATCGTAGTTATTCAGTGAAGATTTTGAATAACTTCAGAAAAAAAAATTCAGGAATCATTCATCCTATGTAATTGGCATTGCTCCTACCGTACCTAACATTTGGCTGCTCCTGGCTTGCATCTCTCGAGCCAAGACAAACACGTCACAGTCACAGAGACTACTAGTTCATATATCATATCTCATTCCTGGACGATTCCAACACTGGACAATTTAGCCTCATGTTTTGTGTTTCTGCAGGTTGTATGCACTAGTTGTGTGACTGCACCACAAACGAATGCCAATAGGCTACTGTAGGAGTAACTCCTCAAAAATACCACCAAGACACCCCTGACCCCTTGTCTTTTCTCGCACCAAGCCCAATTAATATCATACCGTGTCAAGTCAGCGGGGTAACTGGAAGCAGAGGGGACACGTTCGATCACCGGACTGTTGTCGACGGCACCGGCAAAGGCGGTGCTGAAGGGCGCGCGGGCAAATCATGGCAATTCGTCGCCGGCGGTGCAGCGGGCTTGCACTAGGTTGACTGAGAACCGTATGGCAACGCAGGATTGCATTTCACTTCATGGCAATCCATTTTTGCGCAAAGCGATTTGAGTTGTCGACTATCCTCGCCCAATTGTGCCATAGGCATAGCTGCTTCAAAAGGGAGGGAAAACAATGTGAGCGAGCTGCTCCACTATTCCAGCAATCAGTCGACACATAAGCACACAAGCATTCTGACAAATTGCAAGGAATGATTGATCAGGGAGATTTAAAAGTATAGATATTCCAAATACTGAAAACATGATTTTTCTTTGAAAGACCCTGCGTTGCTGGCTTATATATCGAGGAAATACTGAAAACAGGATGGTTAAAAACCCTAGAACGGAACAAAAAATGTTAGGCAATTGATATGCATAAATGTGTGGCCTCCATTATTCATGTCACTGCACATACCTAGGCATCATACCTGCAACATGTGATCGTTCATATAATGACACATTACAAGCTACTGAATTAAAAAAAATTAACAAAAGGAAGATTGCATAGATCTGCTCAAAGCAAAAGACAAAACCTGTTGATTTTGAGGCTTGAAATATAAAATAAATGGCGTTGATAGATTACCATTTCACATACAATTGCAGAGAACCATTCATGAGGATGACATCAAGTCATCGATACCAAGTTCCACGGTAAGCACAGTACTTTTCAGGGTACCGCCGTAACTTGACAAGTTAAATGTGCCATGCAGAGACAACGTAACATGTGGCTGGTACATCTTTTTTCGCTGATAGCCATAGTGTTGAATGTTGATGCAATCAGCCAATGTCGGCTGCGTTCAAATCGGGGCTTTTAATTTGTCTTTTGTTACAGTAACTAATTTTTAAATTGTTAGACCATATGGTTAGGTGTAGCATATTTTGGTGATGAATAATTGACAATAACTAATTTATTATGATGAATAATTGGTGATTTTGTTTAGCGTTGTTATGCGAGTTGTGTCGCGTGTGTGC
Organism: Dendrocalamus sinicus; assembly: GCA_036346575.1. Taxonomy (NCBI): domain Eukaryota; kingdom Viridiplantae; phylum Streptophyta; class Magnoliopsida; order Poales; family Poaceae; genus Dendrocalamus; species Dendrocalamus sinicus. The sequence goes on along the minus strand of CM070656.1, from coordinate 15,721,886 downwards.
GGACTGATGTTGCTCAAGTTGAGACGAACTTGTGCCGGAAGAATGTTCTTTGGTCTTTGCATGTGCAGGTTGAGTATGGAGATGATCATGGTCGGTGACGAGGTGGACCGGGACTAGGATGGGGAAATCCGAGGTTCAGACGGTCAAGGAGGTCACGAGATGGTCGAGCTCATGCTTAGGGCACATGGAGATCAGAAATGGATGATAGGTGTTGGAGTTACGGAGGTGTGGTCCGGAGGCTACGACACGTGGTGGATGATGCGTAGAGAAGATATAGGAGGTGCGGTCCTGGAGACTTCGACACGTGATGAGTTGGAGAAGTTGGAATGTCGGAAAACTCGTGTTAGGAAGGGTTTCGGGTCCCTTATTTATTGGAATTGGATTAGAATTCGTGGGCTTAGGATAAGCCCATGTTTTGGACCCTAGACTATAAATAGAGGTGGGGTTGTAGGCTAACCCTGTAACTTTTGGAGAGACTAATTTCGTGCTAGGGTTTAGGGGTGCTAGGAAGGGCACTTTGTAGCCACCATGATTCAGAAATAAAAATAGATCTATTCCGAGAAATAGCGCGGCGGTGCTTGCATCGTTCAAGACGATTGCTACTCACGGCAACAGACACGCAAGTCTTCAACTGGCGTCTCGTGCACGACGTGGTCATCATCAATCCGTGAGAAGTCGTGGCGTTTTTCTGTTGCACAAGCACGGGTGAAAAAAACAGAGCGGCGGCGTCGTGTTTTGATCGAAAAAAGGAAGACACTACATGCATGCTAATGGATGGATGGTGAACGATTTCTTCGTTTTTTAATTAAAGTTTGTGAGTTTTTTAATTCGCATCTATTATCCTTTTTCCTGGTTTTTTATTCCTATGGATTCGCCATGCATTGATCCATGTCTAGATATTTTTCTTGCTTACATACATGAATTAGTTTTAATTAAAAATTGATTGGAAGATCGAATGAAAACGTGTTCTGCTATCGATCGGAATCAGTTATCGATCAGATTTTTTTGCTACAGTAAACCGTTACAGTAACTGTTATAGTACTTTGCTACAGTACATTACAGTAATTGCTACAGTAAAATCATAAAAAATTTGCGTTTTGTTGTGCCAGACCCAGATTTTTCAATCCGGAATCTACTGTGTATCACTGCACTAATCCCTGGATCAGTAGTTAGTGCACACAGGTACATTGCTGAATCATGACATACATCGCATAATAATATTACAGAGTCTGAAATACACCACATCGGGTGAATGTTTACAAAAGGGGCCGCTTTGGCCAAATATCTTCATTACATAAATGCAGCGGAAATAGTAGCAAAAGTAAACCCAAAATTCACAGGCAAGCAACCTGTAGGATAATGTGTACAGTATATGTCACCGGAGAACTAGAAACATATATGTACACAAAGCCAAGGGTCCACTTGTCTATGTCTAACCATCGTGGCCTACGCCTTAGTCATCGCCCTTGCTTCCGCCAACGTTGGTAGGGGCCTCCTCATAGGCGTAATGTCCTTGAATACTGTTTTTGAATTTTTGTCGCAAAGCGAGTGTGAGCACTCCAACCCGTGCTCATGAGCCAACACACGAATGCACTATTTAACATGTATGGCTTGTCAAAAGATGGCTCGGGTTTATTTTATTTTGTGAAGAGTGCTTTTGAATACCATTATATAAAAATCCTTAAGACCTAGCAATTTTAAACACAAGGTTTTTATTTGTAAAGTAAGTTGATCTTATAGTTGACACAGATTCCATCCACCATTACATGGCATCTGTATCCTATACATATTTCAGCGTTATAGCCACTTAACTTACCACTCGGACGACACCCAGGACAATTCCAAACTAGGACCATCGGCAGTCCTACACATTTCCATTACCACCCACCAAGATTTTCGAAATAGAACTATATCTAGTTAAGTTCCCATGTCTGCCCTTGACCATGGGCACGACTATTCGAATAGTTTTGACTCTGCAGAGTTTGTACACTTTTACCACAAGAGACAATCAACTCGTTGCCCCACATGATGCCTTAGACATGTGGTTGAGCAGACCATCACAGTGACTTTTCAAAATATCTAGTTTCTTCTCTCATCTCACCTTATGGGTAGCCGCCCACTTGCGGTGGGTCCCATCTATGCGCGGGATGTTTCCCACAGCCACTAACGCAGCTCGGGCTTCTACTTCCCGCAACGTTAGGACAGCTGGAAAACTTCACCCTCCACTGGTGTCCCTTCAGGCCCCCTTGCCATAGCGTAGCCCCATCAATCCACTACCAGTGAGATGAGTCCGGAATTCAATAAGTTTACTTAGACAAGTTGTATTTCACAGACTTGTGGTTGTACTGTTTTACACGGGTTGACATGACAAGATTCAGTCCTTAAGGTTACCCGAATGGTTCTACCACATTTCACATTTTGTGCATCCACTGCACCACATACCAGCCCCCAAACCATCCATCCAGGTATTTAAGCAATTTTAGGATTTTCCAAAGGTAGAAAATAGTGTGTCCACTTACTACAGTCATTCCATCCATGGCTGTCCCCAAAACATATCATACTTTGCAAGTGTTGTTTTTGGGGCAGCTATGTACCCCCGTTTTATCTAGCAATACTAAGCATCACAATATTTATTTGGACTTACCAATGAAAACTATGATAATATAAATTTTGCTAAGGCGACAAGGTTCACATGTACAAGCATTTCAACGGATCATTATTTAGCAAGCATTATATAGGTGAATAACTACTATTTCTGAAAATGGACATAATTTACCACATAAAATAACAGCATGCATGTTGATAATTTAAAAGAAACTAACTTTGCAAAATCATAGGTTCAAAATGATCAAGTGTTAACTCGCCTGGTTCACGGGGTTCTTAGTCTTGGTCTTCTGAAGCTTCTAAGCTGGCTGCCTCAACCTCCTCTTCTTGAGCCTCGTATGCTATTTAATCGTGCGAAATACCCAAATAAAAGAAAAGCAACCAATCACTCAAAATATCACCAGAAATTCAAATGAACTCCAAAAATCATGGTTCTAGTTCCATTGGATAGACCTTGAATTTAGACAAATTTAGAAATTTATTTCACTTAATTTGGAGTTAAAATGAATAAGTTATGCCCATTTGAAAATCTCAGTTATGAAAAATGCCAGAAAATGGAAAAATCTGACATGTGGGTCCACCGAAGTTTTTAATTCATTTTCTTTTTATTTTAATTTCTTACTTGCTGTGCCTCTGACATGTGGGTCCAACTACTGTTCAGTGGGGTCCACATGTCAGTACGGGTTCTATGTACGTGTCCCCCTGACCAGTGGGGCCCAGTGGTCAGTGGGCTGCTCCGGCGGGTTGTCGCTGATAGGTGGGGCCCACCTGTCAAGTGGAAATAAAAGAAGAGTTCAACCTCGGCGCGCTGCGGAGCCGGGGACTCGAACGCGCGTGACCGAGGGAACTTGGGGGGGGGGAGACGAGCGCTGGTAACCAAGTGAGCGGGCAGGCGTTGCCTACCCTGTAAGGATGATGAATCCTTTTGGAGTATGTCGTGGAGGGGCCGACAGAAGAAACTGAAGGCGGCGGTGAAGGCACGGTGCCGGCGGCGAGGTACGGTCGGGGAGGTCCGGGGAAGGAGCAAAGCGCGTTCCTCAAGCTTCGGGGGTGCCGGTGGTGAGCTCTGCGGGGGCTGAGGGGGCACGGTGGCAGCCGGCGTCGTGCGGTGGCGGCGACTCGGGGAGGTCCTCGGTGCTGGCGAGGTGCTCGGGTGAGGCCGGGGTCGTTTTCACGGTGAGCCGGAGATGGTGTGGTGGCGGGGAATCGGATTCTAGTGGCTCGGGCTGGCGGATTGGTGTTCGCCGGAGTTGGGGACGAAGGAGAAGGCCGGTGGTGATTTTCGGGCTTTCGGCTCGATTACCTTCTACAGTAGGAAGAGGGCGGCGTGGGGAGTTCGGAGGAAGCCGCAGCGGCTTTTATAGGCGCGCGAGCGGGGCTGGCAACGAGCGACGGCCCGTGCGGTCATGTCCGGGCGCGGCGGCGGCGGCGAGCGAGCAGCGGCAGCGGATTCTGGCGCGCGTGTTCTCCCGGCAGCTTTGCGCGCGCGACGCGAGAGGACGCGTCGGGCACAGGCGACCGCTCCTGGGCGCATGCGTGCCACGGGGAGCGAAAATGCTGCCCCCGCGCAGAGAAAAGGGAGACGGGGAAGGAGGGAGACGACCCTGACAGGGCGGGTCCACCGGCCAGCGCGTGAGGGGAGGGAAAAGCGTGACGGCGCGGATGAGGCCGCGTGGCGAGGAGGCTGATCGGGTGGCGGGCGCGATTAAGAGAGGCGGATGGGCCAGATGGGCCGCGGCGCGCGCGAGGGCGAGAGGTGGGCGGTGGATGGGCACAGGCGGGGCGACGTGTCGCACATCGGGGCCGGCCAGGTGGCGGCCCGAGAGGAGGAGGAGGTGAGGATTTTCATTTTTATTTTTAAAGATTTTCAGAAATGCGCAGTTAATTGAATAAGCCTCTGAAAAATATGAAATTACTTCCAAAAATTCCAGGAAAATTCACAGAAGTTCCTGATGACATTCTGGACTTAAAAAATATATTTTCAACTATTGTTGGTATTTGATTTATTTGCTTCCCTTGTTATTCATGCCATTCTTTAAAAATGAGGGTTTTATGTTTAAACCAAATTTCCCCCCATTCCTTTCTGGATCATCTTTTCAGATTCGTATTTAAATTCTAAATTTTCTAATATTTAAACATGCTTGTCTCCCCTTGGCCCTTTTAACTTTTTGGAACCTTCACTAAATTATTCAGAAAAATACCATAAACTCCAAATTCAATTAAATCACATTTGCAAAAGAAATTCAAAAACTTTATACTTTCAAATTCGAATTTCCAGGATGTTACAAACCTACCCCCCTTAAAAAGAATCTCAACCCCGAGATTCAGCCTAGCTAGTGAATAGGTTGGGGTAGTCTTTCCGTAGTTGGTCCTCACGTTCCCAGGTGGCTTCCTTCTTGGAGTGATGGCTCCATTGCCCTCTGCACATGCGAATGGTTTGAGTTCGCGTCTTCTTCTCTACGGTGTCCAAGATCTTGATCGGACGCTCCTTGTAGGTTAGGTCCTCTTCTAGCTCGATCGCCTTCAACGGAGCTTGGTCTTCTGGTACTTGTAGGCATTTCTTGAGTTGCGACACGTGGAAGACGTCGTGTATGTCAGCTAGGTTTGGGGGTAGCTCTAGCTGGTAGGCAACTTCTCCTTTTTTAGCTATGATTGGGAACGGTCCAACATATCGTGGGGTAAGCTTGCCTTTGACCTTGAATCGCCTAACTCCTCGCAATGGTGATACTTTTAGGTAGACATAATCCCCTACTTCAAAATTCAGGGGTCTTCTCCTCTTGTTTGCATAACTTTTCTGCCTGGACTGGGCTGCTAACAATCGATCTCTAATTAGGCGAACCTTTTCTTCAGCCTGCTTTAAAGTGTCTGGCCCAAAGATGTAGTTCTCTCCCACCTCCGACCAGTGTAGAGGGGTTCGACATTTTCTTCCATACAGGGCTTCAAATGGTGACATCTGAAGACTAGCTTGATAGCTGTTGTTGTAGGCGAACTCAGCATATGGCAGGCATTTATCCCAATCTTTAGAGAAATCCAGGGCACAAGCCCTAAGCATATCTTCTAATATCTGATTCACCCTCTCTGTCTGTCCATCTGTCTGGGGGTGGTAGGCGATACTGAAATCTAGATGAGTACCGAGAGCTTCATGTAGACTAGCCCAGAAATGTGAGGTAAATTGGGAACCTCGATCTGAGACTATCCGCTTTGGTACACCGTGTAAGCACACGATGCGTGACATGTACAGCTCTGCTAACTTATCTCCCTTGTAGGTTGTCCTGACGGGGATGAAGTGTGCAACTTTGGTTAGTCTATCGATTACGACCCATACTGAGTCATATCCTGACTTAGTTCGTGGTAGTCCTGTGATAAAGTCCATGCCGACTTCTTCCCACTTCCATTGAGGTACTTGCAGGGGTTGTAGTAAACCTGCCGGTCTTTGGTGTTCAGCTTTGACCCTCTGACATACGTCACAACAGGCTACATGTTCTGCGATGTCTCTTTTCATACGGGGCCACCAGTAGAACTGCTTCATATCGTGGTACATCTTGGTACTTCCAGGATGGAGAGAGTACGGAGAACTGTGAGCTTCTCTCAGTATCAAGCCTTTGAGATCCTTCTGATGGGGCACAACGATACGTGTCCCGTACCGTAGAGTACCTTCAGGATCAATGATCATCTTGGGAGCCTTCCCTGCTTCCATTAATTTCTTTATTCTCAAAACGGTTGGATCCCCTTGCTGAGCTGCCATAATTCGCTCTTCTATGCTTGATTGGAGCTCCATGGTTGCCAGAGTGCCTCTATCCACGATTTCCAAGTTGAGTGCCTTTATTTCTTTGTACAATTCTGGCTGCTGTTCTAAAACCATGAGGTTATTGCAATATGCTTTACGACTTAAAGCGTCCGCTACCACATTTGCCTTTCCTGGATGGTAGTGGACACTTAAGTCATAGTCCTTAATTAACTCAAGCCATCTTCTCTACCTCAGGTTAAGATGTGACTGAGTAAAGAAGTATTTGAGGCTTTTGTGATCGGTATATATATCACAATGGTTGCCAATCAGGTAATGCCTCCAAATCTTCAATGCATGTACTACTGAGGCCAATTCCAGGTCATGGGTAGGGTAGTTGGCTTCATGGGGGCGAAGCTGTCTAGATGCATATGCTACAACTTTGCCTCCCTGCATTAGTACGCATCCAAGCCCTTGATGTGAGGCATCACAGTATACCTCAAAATCTTTGCGTACATCTGGCAGCACCAGCACGGGAGTGGTAGTCAATTTCTTCTTTAACTCCTGGAAGCTTTCTTCACAGGCCTTGGTCCATTCAAACTTCTTCTCCTTTTTGAGCAGTTGAGTCATTGGCCGGGCAATTCGAGAAAATCCTTCTATGAATCTCCTGTAGTACCCAGCCAATCCGAGAAAACTCCTCACTTGATGACTGAAGTAGGTCGCTTCCACTCTATGATCTGCTGCTATTTTGGCAGGATCAACCGATATTCCTCCTGCTGACACTATGTGTCCCAAGAAACTGATGTCATGCAGCCAAAATTCACACTTGCTATATTTTGCATATAACCTGTGTTCCTTTAGCTTCTCCAATACCAGACGCAGATGTTCCGCATGCTCTTCGGCATTCTTGGAGTATATAAGGATGTCGTCGATAAAGACCGCGACAAACTTGTCCAAATACTCCATAAATACCTTATTCATCAGGTTCATGAAATAAGCTGGGGCATTGGTTAACCCAAAAGACATGACTGTAAATTCATACAGCCCATATCTAGTGGTGAATGCTGTCTTGGGTATGTCTTCAGCTCTAATCTTCAATTGATGATAGCCCGATCTTAGGTCAATTTTGGAGAATACAGTGGCTCCTCCGAGCTGGTCAAATAAGTCATCTATTCTTGGCAGAGGGTACTTGTTCTTGATGGTTACTTCATTCAAGGCCCGATAATCCACACACATTCTAACAGAGCCATCCTTCTTCTTCACAAATAGTACTGGAGATCCCCATGGTGATAGCTAGGCCTGATGAATCCCTTCTCCTGCAGCTCTTGAAGTTGCTTCTTCAACTCCCCCAACTCTTCTACCGTCATTCTATATGGTCTTTTTGACACTGGAGCAGTTCCTGGCTTCAAATTAATCACAAACTCCATATCTCTATCCGGGGGCATACCCGGTAGTTCTTTGGGGAATACCTTGGGATAGTCTTGCACTACCATCATTCCCTCTAGGGGTATATCCTCACAGTAATAAACTGCACGGCCCCAACGATATGGCCGGTCTACCTTTATTTCTATGGTCATCTGTCGGGACCCCAGATTTCCGAACCCGGACCCTCTGTGTATTACTGCACTAGTCCCAGATCAAAGCTAGTGCACACAGTTAAACAGAAATGAATAGATAACCAGCAATGCTTTATTACAATATTAAGAGTACAGACCGAAAGGTCTCATTATTACAATTGAGGTTTCAAGACCTCGCACACACGAAACACAGCGGAAGCAAAAGATAAACTCGGTGAAGACCCATCAATACGCCACAGGCAATTGACTGGGGAAGCGTGACCTAGAACTCCTGGAATCCTTCGTCGAATCCACCCGTGAAGAAGTCGTAGTCGCCTTCTTGAGCTTCGTAATCCTCTGGTTATTATTTTTGAGTGTAGCATGTGAGTACATAAAGTACTCCGCAAGTCTTGGGAAAAATGCAATAGATGCAAGGCTTGACAAAGGAAGGCTATATGGTTCTTTTGCACCAAGCAACATTTTCATTTAATTACTTCTAATTATTTTCGAAGGCATCAATTTAATAATGTAAATGTTTTAGCAGAAACTATCATTAATTCCATAGTGAAGGTTCCATCTACCAACACTAGCTAACCAACTACAATTTGTCAAGTTTAAACTGCGGGTTCCATCCACCCTCTCTGGCTCCAACCGCCAGGATACCCTTCCAAGAGTTCCCTCCACTCTCGGAATACAAAACTTTAATTTTGAAACCAAAACCAAAAATCTACCATGTGAATGCATTCCTTGCCCGCCCTTGACCGTGGGCACGGCTATTCGAATAGTTTTACACTCTGCAGAGGTTGTACAACTTTACCCACAAGAGATAATTTATCCTAAAAGTCAACACGCTTTCTTTGGCATGAGACTCAGATAAAATATCACAAAGCCTTTACCTTACTCTAATCTAGCTAGATACCACCCGCTGAGGTTTCACCGCAGGTAGGCTAACTGCCCGAACTGAGGCCCCCTCTTGCGCCGTATGAGTACAGAAATCCTGTCCCTCATCGTGAATAACCGGTCCATCCCCGGCACCCACTTTCCACTGGTGGCACCTAAACTAGACTATCATAAGTTAGTCAGCTAGGTCGTACCCATATAGACTTGTGGTTGTACGGTTAATACTCAGTCTGGACAAACACAAGCGTCGATCCTTAGTTGACTAGGGTGGAACATACACTTTACAAGATCTCGTGCTTCCTGCACCAATCCAAACCAACCATCCACCCTAATCTAAACCAACTTTCACATTTTAGTTTATTTTAAAAGAACAGTGGTAACTCCAATTACCACTAAATTTGCAAACACAAGGTTATTACAATAAATCATAATTTCCCATTTTTCAAGATTTCAAGGGTATTACATAGCATGACTGAGCATTAAACTACCATTCTATTATTCACAAATGATTATAATACTCTTATTAAAGATCCAAAGGAAATCCTAAGGAGACAAGGGTACATGGCATTCAATTTCAACTGAGGGCATAACAAAATTGGGGGTAACTAATACCTTAAGATTTGAACTAATCTTGTATATAAATAGCAATGCACATAATTTAAAATAAGTAAAACATTTCAAAATCATAGGTTCAAGATGATCAAAGGAGACTTGCCTTGCTCGGAGACTTGATGTTGCGAATCGTCAAAATCGAACTCTCCGGATTAGTCGTAGTCTACACGCGAAGAACCAAAAAAAATTCAAATAAAACCCAATTAAAATCCAAAAATTATAAAATATATAATGACGGATAGATTATGATTTTAGATGAATTTAGGAGAAAGAATCAACGGATTCGGAGTTCGTATGAGGGAGATCGAATATCTAGAAGTTTTGGACATCACATGAAATGATAACAAAATACGAGGACTACTTTTTGAATAATATGGTCTCGATTGGCTACAAGGTGGCTGGTGAATGGGCAAAATGGAATGCTGGCAATGAGGCGAAGGTGGCGACATGGGTACGGCGACGAGGAACGGCGGTAATCACCAGCAGTGAGTGAAAAACGGCACCGACTGCACGGTAGCGACAACAACAGGTTGGAGAGAGATAGTACCGGGTATGGAACGTGGAGATGTAAGATGAGTGTGGGGTAGTACATGGCATGGTGAAGTTAGGAAAATTATTGGCTAAGCTGAAAATTAATCAGAGACGATACAATCGACGTTTGAATGACGACAGTGGAGAAACAGGAAAAATTTGATATCTTGGTGCTCGGTGGAGCGAATGCAAAACCATTTGAAAGGTAACTACTTGGGATGGTTTGGCATGATATGACGCGATTGGATTGGGGAAAACACCACCGGATAGATGGGGGCACGAGATGCCATTGGCGGCCATGGCGAGGTGTCGGAGTTGAAATTTTGTGGAGGCTTTTTGGGGAAAAGGAAGGAAGCACGGCATAGAACGCAGTGAGACAAGTCTAAGAAAAATTACGGCATGGGCTAAGGCTTACCGGAGGCGACGAATCGATGTCGGGAGTCACAAATGGCCATTTTCGCGGAAAGCTCAATTCCTGACAATTGGCTCCACGAAAAATTAAACAAAATGGTAGAAAAATTATTTAGAGTCTAGGACACAATATGACGCGAACAAAAATCGAAGCGCTTACCAAAAAGGGGTGTACGCGTGAAGGTACAATTTTAGTGTCTGGGCCTGACAAAGTCGACGAGGACTCGGGGGATCTTCAGGTGATGGCGATGGAAGCACGATGTAGAACGCGTCGAGGCAAACTCAACGGTGCAAACGGCTCGACCAAAGGATATCGGATGGTGGTAGAACACGGTGGAGAAGACATTCAACGACCGACGGGTTGACATCGGCGTTCCGGGCAAACGGAGAGGAGTTAGTGGGTGAGGTTTGTGGCGAAACGAAGAGGAGAACATGAGGAACGCAATGCTCACCTTGGTTGTGGTGGAAGATGCACGGTCGGCCTGCAGCGAGGATAGAAGCGGCGACACGGTTTGGCCACGGTGCTCTGGCGATGCTCCGGCGAAACTCCGGCAAAGGAGAGGGGAGCACCATGTAGAACGCACAAAGGCGAAGCCAATGGTGTGGCCAAATGCGGCGGAGCTCCACTGTAGGAGGCGCAATCGGCGGAAGAACGCCGTTTTGTTGGCGAGAGAAAAATACCGATTGCGGCGAAGAGAAGAGGAGAGAGGCCTTGAGATTTCAGAGGCTTGGTGAGGATGAGGAGAGGCACCCGGTGCTCCCTTTTATAGGCGTGGAGGTGGACCGGATGGGGAGATCCGCGAGGGAATGTCTTTCGGTGGCATGGCATATTCCCGCGAAATGGACGTATGAAATTGAGGGCTAAGGCGAGGAATGGAATGCTCTTAATGAGAGGATTTGAATGCACTTTATTTCACGAAAAACCGTTGAGAAAATCAAAAGTTATGAAAGCTTTAAGATGACAGTAATAGCGCTCGGCTCTGGAACGGACGGACTGCACGCACGCTTGGAAGAAGAAGATAGGAGGAGAGAGGAAATAATAAAATAATAATTGTTTTTCCGAAAAAATACAATAAATTCGAAAAAAATTCAGGAAAATTTTACCAAAATCCTTGGAAGCCGAAAATATCAAATAAAATAATTTCAGATTTATTTGAAGTATATTTTAACCATTAAAAATATTTTTACTTTCTAAGCTTTAATTTAATCCAAAAAAATTCAAAAACTCCAAAAATTTGAAAAGAGGATAGAAATGGTTAGATTGGAATTTTTGATGAGTTTAGAAATTTGAATGGGCTCATTCGGAGTTAAAATGAAGAAATACAAGCGTTTGGAAGTTTGAGAGCAGAGAAAAAGAATAATCTGATTTTCTGGAATTATTTTTGAACTGAAAAATCAGATTATGATGTCATCAAGGGAAATGATTTTCAGAAGAATTATTTTTCTATGGGAAAAGGGATTTATATGTCAGGGTGATGTCAGCAGAGATTTTGATTTTCTGGCCGAATTATTTTTCAACAAGAAAAGGGTTTTATTCACTTGACAGGTGGGACCGACTTTTGTGGACTAGGTCCATAAACTGGAGAGAAGGCTGAGGTGGCACCCAGTTGGCGTAGCGCTTGCGTAGCTCATGGTTGCTGAGGTGGCGCACGGGGACTGAGGGCATCAGCGGATGACGACGCTGTTGGGGTCGGCGAGGGGTGCGCGAGAGGGAGGAAGACCCGGGGAGTTAAGTGCACCTTGGCACGACACTCGGAAATTCTCGATGGTAGCCAGCGACGAGGATACAGGGGTGGCGAAGTGAGGGCGTTGGCAGCAGGGCTCTTCGGCGGTGGATTCACTCGGTGGAGGAGCGGGGATGCGCGCACAGGTCTGGCGAAGGTGGAGGCGACGAACGGTTATCGGTTACACCAAAGTTAAGGACGACGCAAAGACGAGTAAAGAGGGAGAAAAGCGGGGTTTGAAATGGGGAAATGGTGGAGGTTGAAGAAGGCAAGAAGAAAGAAGAAGCTGACTAGCGGGGTTGGGCTGTCAGCGAGAGGGAAGAGAGAGGAGGAAGGAGTGGACGGTCGGATGAATGCCACGAGGCGAAAGAGAAATCAGGGCCATCGGATTAAAATGAAGGGGTAAGTGAAGGCGGGTGGCTGAGATTAAACCGGGCGGGGATGGATTGAATCAGGGAGCGACACGTGATGGCCGAGTAGAGAGGTTGAGGATTAAATTTGATTTAGATTTTGAAAAAAAATTAGATAAATCCAAATAAAGTTCAAATACTTTAAATTAATTAATTTGAAATTAAATTTTTCAAAGAGCGAAATTTTGGGATGTTACATCATCCCGGGACATTTGACTAACTTCACCATCCAGGTGGCACATTCTATGATCCCGTTGTGTCTAGCTAACCAATCCATTCCCAGTATAATATCCAGGGTTTGGAAGCTTAACACTATTAAGTCTGCTAAAAAGTCACACTTTTCCATAGTAATAGTCACCTTAGGACACACTAGGGTAGCAGTAATTGGACCAGCTGGTGAGCTAAGCACTACTGGGTTCTTTAAGGTAAAGGTAGGTAACCCCAATCTATCAGCATACCCCTTAGCTATAAATGAATGGGAAGCTCCGGAATCGAATAATACTTGTGCTGGTATGGTCTTGACAGAAAACGTACCCATGAGAACTCCAACGGCCTCCTGTGCTTCTTCAGCTGTGATGTGGTTGACTCGACCGCTATTTGGGGCTGATGCACTTTTGCTGCCTTGTGAACTCTGATGCCCCTTGCTGGGTGCTGAAGCTTGACTGCGGGCTGGAGGATTCTGCTTGTTAGGGCATCTATTGGCATAGTGCCCTTTTTCCCCGCAGCTATAACAGTTACTGTTAGCTGCTGGGTTAACACTAGTGTATTGCCCTCCTGTGCGCGGAGCTTGATATGTGCTTCCACTTGGTCGAGAGGCTGAGGCTGACGCACCGGATTGAGTAGTCCTGGAGAATGAGGGGTTGTTAAAGAGTTTCTGAATGAATCTCCCTTGGGGTCGCTGGACTGGCAACTTCCGCTTAAGACTGGCCTCTAAAATTTTCTTTTCATTTTCCAGAATTAGGGCTTTGTTCACTAGTTGATGAAAGCTAGTGAAATCTTGAACTATCAATTGCACCCTCAATTTCTCGCTCATCCCCTCAAAGAATCTGTCAATTTTCTCCTCCTCATCTGCTATATCTTTAGGGGCATACCGAGCCAACTGTGTGAACTTGGTGAGGTACTCATTTATTGACATATTCCTTTGCTTGAGGGTGCGAAATTCATTCTTCTTCATTCTAATCACTCCAGTTGGAACAAAATTAGCTTTAAAAGCTGTTTTGAACTCCGTCTAGGGAATAGCTTCCGTATTATTTCCTGTAGTGGCATCTTCTTGGCCTCTAGCGGCCAGGTAGTTTTCCCACCACGCTGCTGCAGCTCCCTGGAGCTGATGCGTGGCAAACATGACCTTGTCTTCCTCTGCACTTTTGGCTAACCGTAGCTTCCTTTCAATGTCACGAAGACAATCTTCGGCTTCTAATGGCTTATTAGCTGATGCAAAGGTTAGTGGCCGGGTCCTTTGGAAGTCAGCTAGGTCGGCCCTATGGCCACTGGAACTTCCCTGCTGTCCAGTATATATGGCTTGCAGCAGTTGAGTTTGTTGCGCCATTACTTGTGCCATGGTGGGGTGTTCTGGTGGGGGTGGTAGGTTGTTATCACCCTGTTCTTGATTCATGTCTTGACCTTCAGGCATAACCCCTTGTGTTGATTCTATCTCAACCTGGTTAGTATTGGCCTGAGCCCTGGTGGTTCTTCGGCTGGCCATTTGTAGTGGTAGCTTCCCAACTTAGTGCTTATGCTATAGGTAGAAAAACAAGGGGTGCCAACCCAATTCGCAAAAGAAAGTGATAAAACCATGACAAGGCAATTTCCAACACAAAGCCCATATCCGGCCATTCATTAAACATACCAACATTCACATAGCCAGCTTCCTAGGCTGGGCTTACAATTACAACAACATAATAATTAAAGTTCACATGGCCGCGACTACAAAATAAAAGGGCTGATACAACATCTAAGATACATGCATGAGTACGACGACGCCTCCAACTACTCCTCCATGTAGCCAGCACCAATGCTGGAGGGACTATAATTTGGCGATCGGGAGCGGGACCGACTGCCACTGAACTCCGATGGGTCGGAGTCATCGGAGTCCGAGGGAGCGCGTGGGGGGCTACGGCTTTGGGGAGGCCCTCCCCGTCGAAGTGCAGCCTGGGGCCCTGGAGGTCGCACGCTCTTGCGTGCAGTCAGCCGGGTGCGGGGGCCTGACCCCACCGGAGGAGGTGCCGGTGCTGCCAAGGAGCGGAGCCCGCCTGAGCTGGCTCGAGCCTGCCGCCGCCTCCGCCTTGGCGGCGCGCGTGCTCGCCGCACTGGGCAAGCTGGTCACGAAGGGTCGCCACCTCGGTGTGCCGGGCGACAAGGTGCACCCGGAGGGCGGTAATCTCCTCCAGTGCAGCAGTATGGGCCGCTCCCATGGCCCTGGTGAGATCAACCTGATGGGTGAGCATCGGGTTGTTCTCATTAACCGCCATGTAAGTATCATTGTGGCGTGCTCCCTCCCGGCGCGAGGGGTAGAAGCAGAAGGGTGTGCGGCGCAGATAGATCTGGTAAATGTCGCAAAGTCGTGCGGCGGCGAGACGCGCAGCATCCTGGAGTGCCGCGGACCTGGTGCTTCTCTGGTGCTCTGTCCGGAAGATGTGAGGTGGGTCATGCTCGCTCTTTGGGTAGATAAACACCTCAAACATCTAGCACTCCTCCCCTCCTGCGGTCGTCTGGCGCCCACGGTAAATGGGCTGCTCCGGGTACTCCAGGTAGTGAAGGAGCTTGCGCAGGATACTCGCAAACACTCCCTCGTAAGCTCCGTGGGCGATGTAATCCCAGTTACATTCCTCTCCTGCCATCTGTAAATTCAATTACTAGTGTTAGTAATTCTCAAAATATTTTAAAGAATGGTGGAATAGAACAGATCTAAGAAGGGTACGGAAAGAGATAGTACGCTATATTTTTCGAAATCATTTTCATAAATTTTAGAAATACTGTGGCTCTAACCCATCTAAGGCTTTTACCCTACGGTCGTATGCTCGATACAGTATTGTCGGACTGCATTTTTCAATCCGAATCTATCATGTATCACTGCACTAATCCCTGGATCAGTAGTTAGTGCACACAGGTACATTGCTGAATCATGACATACATCGCATAATAATATTACAGAGTCTGAAATACACCACATCGGGTGAATGTTTACAAAAGGGGCCGCTTTGGCCAAATATCTTCATTACATAAATGCAGCGGAAATAGTAGCAAAAGTAAACCCAAAATTCACAGGCAAGCGACCTGTAGGATAATGTGTACAGTATATGTCACCGGAGAACTAGAAACATATATGTACACAAAGCCAAGGGTCCACTTGTCTATGTCTAACCATCGTGGCCTACGCCTTAGTCATCGCCCTTGCTTCCGCCAACGTTGGTAGGGGCCTCCTCATAGGCGTAATGTCCTTGAATACCTATTTCTGAATTTTTGTCGCAAAAGCGAGTGTGAGCACTCCAACCCCGTGCTCGCGAGCCAACACACAGAATGCACTATTTAACATGTATGGCTTGTCAAAAGATGGCTCGGGTTTATTTTATTTTGCGAAGAGTGCTTTTGAATACCATTATATAAAAATCCTTAAGACCTAGCAATTTTAAACACAAGGTTTTTATTTGTAAAGTAAGTTGATCTTATAGTTGACACAGATTCCATCCACCATTACATGGCATCTGTATCCTATACATATTTCAGCGTTATAGCCACTTAACTTACCACTGGGACGACACCCAGGACAATTCCAAACTAGGACCATCGGCAGTCCTACACATTTCCATTACCACCCACCAAGATTTTCGAAATAGAACTATATCTAGTTAAGTTCCCATGTCTGCCCTTGACCATGGGCACGGCTATTCGAATAGTTTTGACTCTGCAGAGTTTGTACACTTTCACCACAAGAGACAATCAACTCGTTGCCCCACATGATGCCTTAGACATGTGGTTGAGCAGACCATCACAGTGACTTTTCAAAATATCTAGTTCCTTCTCTCATCTCACCTTATGGGTAGCCGCCCACTTGCGGTGGGTCCCATCTATGCGCGGGATGTTTCCCACAGCCACTAACGCAGCTCGGGCTTCTACTTCCCGCAACGTTAGGACAGCTGGAAAACTTCACCCTCCACTGGTGTCCCTTCAGGCCCCCTTGCTATAGCGTAGCCCCATCAATCCACTACCAGTGAGATGAGTCCGGAATTCGATAAGTTTACTTAGACAAGTTGTATTTTACAGACTTGTGGTTGTACTGTTTTACACGGGTTGACATGACAAGATTCAGTCCTTAAGGTTACCCGGATGGTTCTACCACATTTCACATTTTGTGCATCCACTGCACCACATACCAGCCCCCAAACCATCCATCCAGGTATTTAAGCAATTTTAGGATTTTCCAAAGGTAGAAAATAGTGTGTCCACTTACTACAGTCATTCCATCCATGGCTGTCCCCAAAACATATCATACTTTGCAAGTGTTGTTTTTGGGGCAGCTATGTACCCCCGTTTTATCTAGCAATACTAAGCATCGCAATATTTATTTGGACTTACCAATGAAAACTATGATAATATAAATTTTGCTAAGGCGACAAGGTTCACATGTCCAAGCAATTCAACGGATCATTATTTAGCAAGCATTATATAGGTGAATAACTACCATTTCTGAAAATGGACATAATTTACCACATAAAATAACAGCATGCATGTTGATAATTTAAAAGAAACTAACTTTGCAAAATCATAGGTTCAAAATGATCAAGTGTTAACTCGCCTGGTTCACGGGGTTCTTAGTCTTGGTCTTCTGAAGCTTCTAAGCTGGCTGCCTCAACCTCCTCTTCTTGAGCCTCGTATGCTATTTAATCGTGCGAAATACCCAAATAAAAGAAAAGCAACCAATCACTCAAAATATCACCAGAAATTCAAATGAACTCCAAAAATCATGGTTCTGGTTCCATTGGATAGACCTTGAATTTAGACAAATTTAGAAATTTGTTTCACTTAATTTGGAGTTAAAATGAATAAGTTATGCCCATTTGAAAATCTCAGTTATGAAAAATGCCAGAAAATAGAAAAATCTGACATGTGGGTCCACTGGAGTTTTTAATTCATTTTCTTTTTATTTTAATTTCTTACTTGTTGTGCCTCTGACATGTGGGTCCAACTACTGTTCAGTGGGGTCCACATGTCAGTACGGGTTCTATGTACGTGTCCCCCTGACCAGTGGGGCCCAGTGGTCAGTGGGCTGCTCCAGCGGGCTGTCGCTGACAGGTGGGGCCCACCTGTTAGGTGGAAATAAGAGAAGAGTTCAACCTCGGCGCTGCGAGCCGGGGCTCGAAGCAGCGCCGAGGGAACTGGGAGACGAGCAGCACGTAACCAATCGAGCGGGAGGCGTTGCCTACCCTCTAAGGTTGACGAATCCTTTTGGAGTATGTCGTGGAGGGGCCGACAGAAGAAACCGAAGGCGGCGGTGAAGGCGCGGTGCCGGCGGCGAGGTACGGTCGGGGAGGTCCGGGGAAGGAGCAAAGCGCGTTCCTCAAGCTTCGGGGGTGCCGGTGGTGAGCTCTGCGGGGGCTGAGGGGGCACGGTGGCGGCCGGCGTCGTGCGGTGGCGGCGACTCGGGGAGGTCCTCGGTGCCGGCGAGGTGCTCGGGTGAGGCCGAGGTCGTTTTCGCGGTGAGCCGGAGATGGTGTGGTGGCGGGGAATCGGATTCTAGTGGCTCGGGCTGGCGGATTGGTGTTTGCTGGAGTTGGGGACGAAGGAGAAGGCCGGTGCCGATTTACGGGCTTTCAGCTCGATTACCTTCTACAGTAGGAAGAGGGCGGCGTGGGGAGTTCGGAGGAAGCCGCAGCGGCTTTTAGAGGCGCGCGAGCGGGGCTGGCAACGGGCAACGGCCCGTGCGGTCATGTCCGGGCGCGGCGGTTGCAGGCGGCGGAGCAGGCAGGGCAGCGGGATTCCTGGCGCGTGTGCTCCTCCCGGGCAGCTTTTGCGCCGCGCACGCGAGAGGACGCATCGTGCACGGGCGACCGCTCCTGGGCGCATGCGTGCTACGTGGAGCGAAAATGCTACCCCCGCGCAGAGAAAAGTGAGACGGGGAAGGAGGGAGACGACCCTGACAGGGCGGGTCCACCGGCCAGCAGGTGAGGGGAGGGAAAAGCGTGACGGCGCGGATGAGGCCGCATGGCGAGGAGGCTGATCGGGCGGCGGGCGCGATTAAGAGAGGCGGATGGGCCAGATGGGCCGGGGCGCGCATCGGGCGGCCGAGCGAGGGCGAGAGGCGGGCGGTGGATGGGCACAGGCGGGGCGACGTGTCGCGCATCGGGGCCGGCCAGGTGGCGGCCCGAGAGGAGGAGGAGGTGAGGATTTTCATTTTTAAAGATTTTCAGAAATGCGCAGTTAATTGAATAAGCCTCTAAAAAATTTGAAATTACTTCCAAAAATTCCAGGAAAATTCACAGAAGTTCCTGATGACATTCTGGACTTCAAAAAATATTTTCAACTATTATTGGTATTTAATTTATTTGCTTCCCTTGTTATTCATGCCATTCTTTAAAAATGAGGGTTTTATGTTTAAACCAAATTTCCCCCCGTTCCTTTCTGGATCATCTTTTCAGATTCGTATTTAAATTCTAAATTTTCTAATATTTAAACATGCTTGTCTCCCCTTGGCCCTTTTAACTTTTTGG
This sequence comes from Dendrocalamus sinicus, assembly GCA_036346575.1. NCBI lineage: Eukaryota > Viridiplantae > Streptophyta > Magnoliopsida > Poales > Poaceae > Dendrocalamus > Dendrocalamus sinicus. Next base: position 15,702,710 of record CM070656.1, on the reverse strand, counting down.
AACCTTCACTAAATTATTCAGAAAAATACCATAAACTCCAAATTCAATTAAATCACATTTGCAAAAGAAATTCAAAAACTTTATATTTTCAAATTCGAATTTTCAGGATGTTACATGTTGTTTCTGGTTTACGCAGATTAAATAATTAAAATGGCAGAAAATTTGAAAAAAGAAGTTTCCGCTGTACGCTGCAATCATTCACGCCCCTCTGATTGCCATCAACGATCCTACAAGTGGTATCAGAGCAGGTTTATTTTTCTTATAGATCTTAACCGGTGATTAGAAAACATGTCGACGGATAGGTATTCCACAAAACCTTATGTTTTCGATGGTGTTGATTTTCAGTATTGGAAAGCGAAGATGGAGACATATATTCAAGCTCAAGGCTTTGCAATATAGGAGAAGGTCTACAAGCCTTATCAAGTGCCCGAGAACAATGCTGTGTCAGCAGCAAATATAGCACAAGTGGAGGAAAATAGCAAGGCAAGGAATCTGATAATTCAAGGTCTAGGAAGGAGTGATTTTGATCGTGTTGTGCATCTTAAATCCGCATATGAGGTATGGAAAGCACTCTGTAATTATCATGAGGGTTCATCTACTATTAGAGTGGTACGTCAAGATATGTACAAAAAGGATTACATGCATTTTGAGATGAAACCTGGTGAATCAATAGATGTTTTCTTTGCTTGTTTTAATAAAATTCTTAGTAACCTACGTGCTGTTAATGTTACTTATACTGATGCTGAAAATGCATGTCAATTACTTGGAGCATTAGATATGTCTATATGGGAGATGAAGGTTACATCCATTAGAAAATCTACTGTCATAAGTATACTTACATTAGATGTACTTTATTCCAAGTTGAAAACTCATAAATTAGATGTTTTTGCTAGAAAAAATAATGGTAATAAATCAATTGCTTTGGCTTCACAATCTAGCAAGTCTAATGGTGATAATTCTTCTACTAGCTATGCTTTGTCTTCTTTGTCTTCACTAACCGATGAACAGCTAGAGCAACTCCCGGAAGATGATTTAGCACTACTCTCTACACGCTTCATAAGAGTTTTGCAGAATGTGAGATCAAGAAAGGAAATTTTGGTCCTCAAATGTGCTATGAGTGTGGTGATCTCAATCATATTCGTCTCAAATGTTCAAAGTTTCTAGCAAGATTTGCAAGGGAAGAGAATGAAATGGAAGAAGAGATGGAGAAAGAAAAAAAAGGAAGAATAAAAAGAAGGGCTATATGAATCACAAGGTGGTGCATCGTGTTTGGCTCTTGAGCAAATTAATTTGAGTGATGTGGATACGGATAGCGAGGATGATACTCCCAAAGGCAAGAAAGATTTAACTAGGTTGTGTCTAATGGCAAGTAGCAAAATCTCCACCGACAATGATGATCATGACAGTGACAACTACAATGAGGTAGAACCTTATTATGATGATTTAGCTAAAGTTGTTGCTAAACTTGGTACTTTGCTAGAAAAGAAAAATAAAAAGACTAAGAAATATAATATTTTGATTGAATCTCTAAATTCTAAAATTGCAAGACTTAGAGTTTTAATTCCTGATGATGAATCTTATGAGTCTTGTCAAATTTTACATTCTGAGTTAGAGAATGTTAGGTCACTTAATGCTTTAAACATGGATCAACTTAGAGATGTAACTGCTAAATTTGATGAATTAAGATTAGCACATGACTCTTGTGATGAAAAATTGAAATGTGCTAATGATGAAATTGGAAAGCTCAAACTTAGTTCTTCTTCATGTTTAGAATCAAGTATTTCAAATGTTCATTCTAAAACTTGTTCTAAATGTGAATTATTAGAAGCTAGACTTAACTCATCTCAGGAAATAATTCAACAGATGCTTTATAATGAGATATCTTCTTGTTCTAAATGTCCTAAGCTTAACACAGAAATAGAAGCATTGACTAGATAACTTAACGGTTTTGCTGAAAAAGAAAGATTGGCTCAGTCTAGTGCTTCTAAAAATCTTATGAATGAACCTGTTAAATGCACAATTTGTCCCACTCTAGTTAAAGAGAATGAGTACCTGAAAGACATTTTAGAGAGATTTTCTTTTGGCAAGAAAATTTTGAATATGATACTAGACAAGTCAAAAACAAGTGTAAAAAATCATGGTCTAGGATTTAATTTTGTTGAGCTTGCCAAGAATAATCTTCCAAAGGTTATTAAGCTTCTTGAATCTGGAAAAATTGAAGTGAAACTTGAACCAAAATAAACTGTGTTTAAATCTGCTGGTTTTGTGTAAAGTTCATCGAATAATAATATAGGTGCTAGCTCATCATCTCAAAAGAATTATGGTTTTGTTAAATTCCATTGCACCTACTGTGGAAGAGATGGACACTTACATGAATTTTGCTTTAGACATGCGAAGAAAGAGAAGAAGGAAAGATAGAATGTTTTAAGACAAAAACGTGTAACCTCTTTTGTTCTTAGAACAAATGCGAAAGCTATGTTCTTAGAGAACTTTTATGATGGCTTTAAATCTACTTCATATGCTAGATTGAGATTTAATTCAAATAATTGATATTCGTTTCGACATTCTGATCACCACTGTTCTAGCTTTGTTGCTCCTGTTCGTCGTGTGTCTCAGTACTGGATTCCTAGATCTTATTTCACTAACCCTAGTACATCAAGTCATCAATACCAAGTTCCACAGTAAGCACAGTACTTTTCAGGGTACTGCCGTAACTTGACAAGTTAAATGTGACATGCAGAGACAACGTAACATGTGGCTGGTACATCTTTTTTCGCTGATAGCCATAGTGTTCAATGCTGATGCAATCAGCCAATGTCGGCTGGGTTCAAATTGGGCTTTTAGTTTGTCTTTTGTTACAACAACTAGTTTTTAAATTGTTAGACCATGTGGTAGGTGTAGGATATTTTGGTAATGAATAATTGACAATGGCTAATTTATTATGATGAATGATTGGTGATTTTGTTTAGCGTTGTTATGCGAGTTGTGTCGCGTGTGTGCGGACTGATGTTGGTCAAGTTGAGACGAACTTGTACCGAAAGAATGTTCTTTGGTCTTTGCATGTGCAAGTTGAGCATGGAGGCGATCATGGCCGGTGACGAGGTGGAACGGAACTAGGATGGAGAGATCCGAGGTTCAGACGGTCAAGAAGGTCACGAGATGGTCGAGCACATGCTTGGGGCGCATGGAGATCAGAAATGGATTATACGTGTTGGAGTTACAGAGGTGCGGTCCGGAGGCTACGACACGTGGTGGATGATGCGTGGAGAAGATACAGGAGGTGCGGTCTTGGAGGCTTCGACACGTGATGAGTTGGAGAAGTTAGAATTTTGGAAAACCCACGTTAGGAAGGGTTTCGGGTACCTTATTGGTTGGAATTGGATTAGAATTCGTGGGCTTAGGATAAACCCATATTTTGGGCCCTAGATTATAAATAGAGGTGGGGTTGGAGGCTAACCCTGTGACTTTTGGAGAGACTAATTTCGTGCTAGGGTTTAGGGGTGTTAAGAAGGGCACTCTGTAGCCACCATGATTTAGAAATAAAAATAGATCTATTCCGAGATATAGCGCGGCGGTACTTGCATTGTTCAAGACGATTGCTACTCACGGCAACAGACATGCAAGTCTTCAACTGGCGTCTCGTGCGTGACGTGGTCATCATCAATCCGTGAGAAGTCGTGGCATTTTTCTGTTGCGCGAGCACAGGTGAAAAAACAGAGCGGTGGCGTCGTGTTTTGATCGAAAAAAAGAAGACGCTACATGCATGCTAATGGATGGATGGTGAACGTTTTTTTAATTAAAGTTTGTGAGTTTTTTTAATGGTGAACGATTCCTAGTTTTTTTTTGTTCCTATGGATTCTCCATGCATTGATCTATGTCTTGATATTTTTCTTGCTTACTTACATGAATTAGTTTTAATTAAAAATTGATTGGAAGATCGAACGAAAACGTGTTCTGCTATCGATCGAAATCAGCTATCGATCATATTTTTTTCTACAGTAAATCACTATAGTAACTGCTACAGTACACCACAGTATTTGCTACAGTAAAATTAGAAAAAAAAACTTTTTTGCGTTTTTGTTGTTTCTGGGTTTTGCAGATTAAATAATTAAAAAGGTAGAAAATTTGAAAAAAAAAGTTTCCACTGTTGTAGGATCGGAAATGGCAACAGAAGGGGGGGGGGGGTGAATGGTGCCTTCAAAAACGCCTCGGAGTATCCACATTTTCTTCTCCGATACCTATAGCAGCTATGAAGCAAGAGAATGAAGCTTATCGAAAATTGAAACTTTAATCAAAAAATCAACTTCGGCTGACACAAAACCAAACTCTGCACAAAATCTGAGAAGACAAAAACTGAAAAAGGACAGCACAGTAAACACTAGTATTGCTGCTGAAAACAGATTGAAGGAGGAGAATTAATCAGTGAATAGCTAGCAAAGTTCAGACCGCAGGAGAGTATCCATCTAGCTGCTGTGACTTGGGCGAGTATGCTGCTGCCGAAACACAGAAAACAGAGAACATTGTTTGCTGATTTTTGCTGTTGAAACAAACTGAAAAAGAGAGAAGAGAAATTATCAGTTCGGCTGCAATTGCTGCTGATAACAGGAACCAACTAGAGGCTGAAAATAGAGAAGATCAAGAGCTGCAATCTCTCAATATGTTGTGTTCCAACCGATAGCAGCTAAACCGGAAAAACAGCCGTTAGCAAAAAGTGCAGAGGAAAGAAACCCGAAAGACTAGGACGCTGACTACAAGGCATCGACTGAAAACAGCAGTGAACAAATGCTGAAAATAGCAGTTTTTCAATTCAGCTGAACAACAAATTTTCAATTCAGCCAAACAACAAACTGGGAGCAGCAAGCAAACTGAAACCTGCAGAGAAAAGAGATACGAAATGCAGTCCAAAAAGTGCAGAAAACACAGTAGGCTGCTGCCCGAAATCAACAAAAACAGGACTGAAACCAGAAAACTGAGAAGTTGAAACTACTGCCGAAAAGGAGGACACAGTAATTACTGTGCAGCAGAACCAAAAGACAGAAAATGAAGATTAATTGCTGCTCTTCTCAGGTCCAAAAGAAAAGAACTTCAAACTAAATAGCAGGGGGACCTTAGAAATCATGGCAAACAACCAAAAAGAGCAATGGACTGAGATCTGGATAGAAATCTGAATATGAACCGAGAAAGAGAGTGATTTCCAAATTACTTGCCATTCTCCAATCTTTAGCTCAAGAAACTTTGAAAACCAGCAGGAGATGATCTCTTAGCAAGAAACCACAAACCAAATTTAAGATTCCACCAAGAAAACCAAGAGGGCAAGGATGCCTTGACTTCAAACCCTAGGGAATAAAAAACAGAGGAGGTAAAATGGCTTAGCTTCGAAAAGAGAGTATTCATTGATTCTAGATATTGTTCTTAGGAATTGAATGACCAAATGGCCTTGAGTATTTCCCATCACTGAGCAACCAAGAGCCAGCTCCTTAATCAAGATTTACTCCAAATCAAAAGAACCAGCAGAGAACAAACTAAAACTCAATTCCATCACACAGAGAAAAGGAAAACTAAAGCTCTCAACTGGATTCATCACCATGAAAGCTTACAAGAGAGGAATGATTACACATGAGTTACATTCTACTCACTACATGCTTCTCAAAGAAGAACACCCTTGCTGAGCTCTCACACACGCACGAGACAATGCACACACACACACACACACACTACACACTGCTCACATGCTACCTATTTTCTTGCTTGACCTGAGAACACACTCCTAAGCCTGCTTTTCTTACATTGCCTTATGCCTCCACCTCTCCATATAAAGGCACCAGGCTCACACCCAAAAGGCAAATCAAGAAGTGGCATACCCTGTCCACTCCATGCTCCACACACAAAAGAGGCAGGAGTCAAAGTCAACACAAGAAATGGAGGGAAAACCAGCCACTCCACTCATGCTTGAGTCAATTCTCCAAATTGCCCCTCTAGCACCTTCGCGGAAGCTTCCCGCAACCGGCACCTTGACCGTCTGGACCTCAATTCCTCCCTGAGTCTAGTCCTGGTCCGCTCCGCTGCACACGACCGCACCCAGTATCCTGACCGTCTGGACCTCAGCTCCTCCGTGAGCCTAGTCTCGATCCACCTCGCCGCTGCCCGTCATGTCCACCCGACTCCGACCGACTGGACCTTCGACTCCACCTGAGTCTAGTCCTGGTCTGTTCCATCGCACACGACCTCAACCGACATCCAACCGACCGTCTGGACCTCCGACTCCTCCCTGAGCCTAGTCCCGATACACTCGTCGTCGCCCGTCGTGTCCTCCACCGGTAGCTCCAGCTCCGGTTCCTCATCTTTCGACTCGCAACCACCTCAGCAGCCTCGATCATCTTCAACGTCTTCGACTGTCTGGACCCTGACACCCCTGTGCCTAGTCCCAGTCCTCCCACACCTCACCATGACCTAGCTCCGAAGTCCTACAGTCACACAAACAAGCAAACCGTCACATAGCACCGCATGAAACAACATAATCATCATTAGAATTAACAAAACATACTCATACATGAAAAAGTCCGAACGACTGATCGAGAAAAAGAACAACCGTCCTAAACACCTTCGACCACGTCCGACCAGGTCCAACCGAACCAAACTACGCCATGCACCGACTTGGCGCGAACCGACCAAACCAAACTCAAACTTTCCAACCCAAGCGTTAATTACTCATCACAAACATAGGGACACCTCCACATGGTCTCTCAATCTCCCCCTTGATGAGTATATTGACAAACACAGAAAAAGCGCATAAAGTTGAGTTTGTTTGAATGTCATACATGGCCTAAATCCATGTCGACAAAGGAGCAAAAGAAAGTGCAAGTTTTACACAAAAGCTCCCAAAGCTCCCAAAAAGCCACTTGGCAATAGAATCATCAAAATGCAAAAGAGAGAATATAGCATGGTGTGGCTGAATATTATTCAATCTAAGCAAATAGAGCCATGAAGATTATCCAAAATGACCATTTGAGTATTACACCAAGCCATAATACATAAGAATGCTATCTAGATCATGACAAGATATGCATAATCAAGCCATACCACATAAGTAACAATCTGAATATTAGATGAATTTCTTAGCATGTCAAGCCATTCAAGAGTATAGTCTAGCTAAAGGTATCCAAAGATGATTCAAGCCATGTCAATAATCTAAGTGGAACCAAGAAGCCATAATTGAGTCAATTTAGAGTGCTACAAGTTCAAGAATGAATCATTTGTTCAAGTACTTAGTTCTTTTTGTAATGGCAAGATGTAATGCACTGTAAACATGTCATATAAGGATAATAGTCAAGGCTCTATGCAGAAATATTGCAATGCAGAATGCTGAAATGCAAGAAAATCCAGCACCCCCTCAACATGAGATGCACTTTTAGTTCAAGTTGAGTTATGTCAATATTAAGATCCAGAAGTTCCCAAATGAACTCCCCCTGAACCAAAGCTATAAAACGAGAAGCTGGTAAGAAAAACAGAAAATGTAGTCCTTAAAGCATAGACAAGATATAGAGGACACTCTGGCTCAGACTGACTCTTATCTACCCCATATGACACTACGACTATTAGCTACTCTTCCAACACACTAGGGAGCAAATACGTTCCCTGTCTAGCCAAGGGTGGCCCAACCCTTGCTAGAACATATAAAAAGTGAGTGAGCTCAACCTAGTGAGAAGAGAGACAGCTAATAAGCAGCATCCTAAAACCACAAGATGAGAGGAAGAAATCTAAGCGATTAGACAAGAGAAACACTCTAATCTATGCTAGAAAGACTAACCCGAATGCACCCAGATGCAATGCAACAAGATGAGAATATGATCATATAAGCAAGATAAAGCATGAAGTACAAAGCTCCCCCTCACAACAATCCATATGGATATACCACCCCAAGCTCTCTCCGCAAGGCTGAAAACTTAGAGCTATCCAAAGGCTTGGTAAAGATATCGGCCAACAGGTGGTCACTCTGATAAGAACATGTACCCTATGGATACAACCATATTTGCTATACTTGTTGTTCCAATTACAAGAGCTCCTACACATCACTTAAATTATGAGGTGAGCTCGTTTCAAAGAGATTTTACTTTATTTGATAAAGAACTTATGATATTACATAATGAGAGTTTGTTGCGTTTGTTATCATGTACCAAGATTTATGATCAAGATCATGCAATACGTGATGCTACACCTATGTTAAAACCGAGGACGGTTTCCTGTCAAGAAGGGGAGGATGATGTGACCACGCCACCAACACATACGACCATAGCGGTCAATATCAAGATTGAACTAAAGCACCACATCACTTTGGAACCAATTGAAGCAAGGGTTCAAGTTGGACAGGTTTTGGAATCCAATTCGGCCTCCAGATCAATTCGGATTCAACCTGACATGCCAATTTCAAACGGCCATAACTTTTGATCCAGAAGGCTGCTCAGGGCCCGTGCATACTCGTTGGAAAGCTCTTGGAGTCTACTTTCAAATGGATCTGGTCTCACCTCCAAAATCCATTCGAGCAGATCAGAAACTGCGAAACAAGTCACGTCACTTTTCTAGTCCGAGTCAAAGTGGGTCGAGAGCCTTGTAACTTGGGCTATTTGGGCCAGTACTGTTCACATAAACAGTACCATGGCCGTGTGAGTAGTACAATGAATAGTACCATATCCCTTGTCATTAGATAAGTGCGGCTTTCCCCTCCCCTATTTAAGGAGGCCGCACCCCTTTAGTTTTCCTTGGGTTTTTCTTAAGAGATTATTCTGCTTAGCAGTTTCGCCGTATGTTCGGTTGAGAAACCCCAACTTGTGAACTTAATCTTTATTCGCAATTTCAGATTGCATCTTTTACTCTCTTGCTTATGTTCTCGATTCGCTTGCAGGAGATAGCCTTCTTGGCGTGGTCAATCGTGTTCGGCACGGTTGATAACCAACGGAGCAGTGGTGTAGTGATTGCGAGGGGTTCGATCTATTTTGGTCGGAGCCTTTGGATCATCAACATCGAGATCTCCATAATCGACTTATCTGTACCTCTCAGAAGATCGGGCCATCGTCACATCAGTTGGTAATTCTTGTATCCCTAGTTAGTAGATTGGTTTTTATTTCCTATAGTCCAGAAGAAAACAATTGCCCCACAAAAAGAATTAATTCCGCTGTCCAAACCCCGTTGTGCCTTTCAATCTGTTAGTTTTGGTTCTCTAAATTGAATTTGTGTCCATATTAGCATTGTCTAGTTGCTGGTCATATCTTTGTTCCATTAAAAATCCAAACAAAAGAAAATTCCCCACCCCAACCCTAATTTCCAAAAATGCCATATCTTTTGATTCCGAGATTATTTTTGAGTGAGACCACCGCCATTAGATTCAAAAATTCCTTATCCATCTATCTGTAAAATTTCACATCATTCCAGCAAGGCAGTTAAGAGATATATGCGGTGAAAGTTGACCCAATTATCTGTTTTGAATCTGCCACTGTCAGCAGTTGTGATTTTTGTGCGAATTTCTGTGTCGGGTTTTGGAAGTTGACCTCAAAAGCAAATCTATATAAAAAGCTGTCAGAAAACAGAGAAAAAAGTAATCAGTGAAAAAGAGTCATCTGCGAAAAAGTTACGGCCAAAATACCGACGTGCTGTCCAGTGGACAGAAATCTTCAGTTTTCAGTTTTGGGTCAATCCTTGTGTTCTTCAATTCCAGATTGCATTGGATTGAATTATCTTGTATTTACCACTCCTACACATTGCCATACACTTGATTTTAGCCTTGTTCCATTCTTGGTTGATCAGCAACATAGGCTAAGTTTTAGATACGGACTATAATTCAATTCTATGCAATTCTGAAATTAACTGATTGTTCTCCATTGTTACCATATTGTGCCTTCCAAGCTACACCTACTCTTGATCAGAACAGGTTCCCTCTTGCAATCGTACCCACACTCGACACGGTGTCACGAACCAGCCACCGGTTGTACCACCTGTTGCATTGGTAAGAACACTTGTAAGAGTGTGGTAAGACGCTTGAGAATGTGTGATTCCACCTTCCACCACCTAGTAGTGGATAGGGATAATACCTTTATGTTGTCTTTTGTTTTCTACTAACCATGACAGGTGGGTCGTCTGATGATTAAGTGTGTGTTTTAAAGGGAGAGCTCATGACACTCTGGGATGGACAACACATCAATAGGAAGCTTCAAGCTTCGACGGACTCATGGCAGCGCTCCATCAGTTCCATCAATGAGAGTATTACAACACTCACTGCACGCCTTGAAAGAATGGTGAATCGGCCACCAAACAATGGACGCGAGTCTGATCACGATGCGGGCCAAGATCGTGAGGAGGGAGATGATAATGAGAGACAAAACCGCGACGCCAGTGCTTCTTTTGCTGCCCAAGATGCACGCCCACGACACCGCATACATCAAAACCGTCACGGTATGGGAGGTAATAATTTCAGCACTACAATGATCGTTCTAATCATGACCCTTTTGCTAAAGTCAAATTTACCATTCCATCTTTTTCTGGTCTTTATGATGCTGAAATATATCTTGAATGGGAGATGACGGTAGACCAGAAGTTTAATTCTCACTTGGTTCCTGAACAACATAGAGTTAGACAAGCTACTAGTGAGTTTAAGAACTTTGCTATTATATGGTGGAATGAACTGGGTACCATGCGTTTACAACCTGATACATGGGAGCGGTTAAAAGGAGCTATGCGTGCTAGATTTGTTCCTCGTGCTTTTAAACATGAAATGCATAAGAAATTGCAGTGCTTAGACCAAGGTAATAAATCTGTCGAGGAATATTATCAAGAACTACAAATAGGCACGTTGCGTTGTAATGTTGTAGAAGATGAGGAGGATAAGATTTGTCATTTTTACGGGGGGTTACGGCGTGAAATTCAGGACATTGTTGATTATAAAGATTTTACTACTGTCAACCAGTTGTTCCAGCTTGCTTGTTTGGCAGAACAAGAATTGCAGGGTAGGCAACAAAGGACAAGGAGCAACTTTGGAGGTACGTCTACATCGAGATCAACGCCTGGGCAAGCCAAGATAGCCCAACCTCCTATTTGTCGAGCTGCTGCCCCCTCTGTGAGTAGGGCGCGTTCAACAGCACCGCCGCCACCATCACGCGCACCCGAGACGAGCAAATCTACAAGTGTGCAATCACCGGCACAGAGCTCTTCATCGGTTGCTTCCACGGGCCGTACGACGGGCATTGTGTGCCACCGTTGTAAAGGGATGGGCCACGTCATGAGAGATTGCACAAGTCAGCGGGCGTACATTGCGACAGAAGATGGTGGTTATGTAAGTGCTAGTGATGTTGAGGATGAATATGCTCTTGCAGCTAACCTTGCAGGTAATGGTGATGATCATGAGAACAAACCTGTGTTTGTGCCATTTTCTGTGACTAACAACTTGCAGGTAGTTGAGAACCATGCCAAAGAAGAGCATGAGCTGATTGAATCACTGACCCCATTGGTTGAGAATGAAGATAAGGAGATAGATGCACTTACATCATCTGAGGAGAGCCAAAAAAGTAAAGAACATGGTACTATCATCGCTCACGGTATTGATTTGGTGCTACAACAAGACATAGAGCAACCTTGTGAGTATATACCTGCTGTAGTGCAATCTTTTGATATTCCTTATGTTGACTTAAATAAACCATGTGCTGATCTAAATTATCATAATTTTGCACATGTTAAATTAATAACACATAAAGAAGTTTTGACTAGAATTTCTCCTGCTAATTCATTGTGTTACATCATATTGGATCTACCTATGAAATTGTCACATGCTATGGAGAAAGTTTCTGAACTTGCATGTTCGAAATTCTTATTTAGTACCTACACCCCTGGATATAAGTTTAATTTGATTGGAGATTATGGTGTGGAAAATCAATTTCTTGTATATCGAATATGCATAACTTGCGATCACATGGATGAATTGAAACTTGTTGTTTGGGACAACAATTCTTGTATGCTGAATCATGTTGAATGTGATAGGGAAGTAAAATTTAGTACTCATTCAATGCATATGTGTTCATCTCTTTTTGCACCATCTAGTATAGACAATCTGAATAAAGATGACGAATTATGGCAGAACATACAAAGCTCTTCACTCTTACTAGATGAATTTGCTATTGTTCGATTGAGATATGATTATATAGATGAACTTTGCTTGATTTCAAAAGTTGTAGTTTTGCCCATATGTGCCACCACTACAAGTTTACAAATTCAAAGATTTGAATTGCATAAATGCTTCACTTACATTTGCAAAACAAGTTGCAATAATTACTGTGTGAGAAATTTTGAATTGCTCATTAACATATATGATTACTCTTGGGTTAATAATACAACGAGCTTTTATGATCATTGCTGTTTTATAACATTAATTGTGCAACAACGAAGAATGGTTAAAACGGATGACATATACATATACCATGCATACACCTTGGCTTCTTTGTTACCATTTTTTCAGCTTATCAAAAGCCGAGGACGGCTTTGTTTGCAAGAAGGGGAGGATGATAAGAACATGTACCCTATGGATACAACCATATTTGCTATACTTGTTGTTCCAATTACAAGAGCTCCTACACATAACTTAAATTATGAGGTGAGCTCGTTTCAAAGAGATTTTACTTTATTTGATGAAGAACTTATGATATTACATAATGAGAGTTTGTTGCGTTTGTTATCATGTACCAAGATTTATGATCAAGATCATGCAATACGTGATGCTACACCTATGTTAAAACCGAGGACGGTTTCCTGTCAAGAAGGGGAGGATGATGTGACCACGCCACCAACACATACGATCATAGCGGTCAATATCAAGATTGAACTAAAGCACCACATCACTTTGGAACCAATTGAAGCAAGGGTTCAAGTTGGATAGGTTTTGGAATCCAATTCGGCCTCCAGATCAATTCGGATTCAGCCTGACAGGCCAATTTCAAAAGGCCATAACTTTTGATCCAGAAGGCTTCTCAGGGCCCGTGAGTACTCACCTCCAAAATCCATTCGAGCAGATCAGAAACTACGAAACAAGTCACATCACTTTTCCAGTCCGAGTCAAAGTGGGCCGAGGGCCTTGTAACTTGGGCTATTTGGGCCGGTACTGTTCACATAAACAGTACCATGGCCGTGTGAACAGTACCGTGAATAGTACCATATCCCTTGTCATTAGATAAGTTCGGCTTTCCCCTCCCCTATTTAAGGAGGCCGCACCCCTTTAGTTTTCCTTGGGTTTTTCTTAAGAGATTATTCTGCTTAGCAGTTTCGCCGCATGTTCGGTTGAGGAATCCCAACTTGTGAACTTAATATTTATTCGCAATACAGATTGCATCTTTTACTCTCTTGCTCGTGTTCTCGATTCGCTTGCAGGAGATAGCCTTCTTGTCGAGGTCAATCGTGTTCGGCACGGTTGATAACCAATGGAGCAGTGGTGTAGTGATTGCGAGGGGTTCGATCTGTTTTGGTCGGAGCTTTTGGATCATCAATGTAGAGATCTCCATAATCGACTTATCTGTACCTCTCGGAAGATCAGGCCATCGTCACATCACACTCTCCACAAACTGGAGCACCATGTCACCCTTCTCCACATGGTCTCTAAGGAAGTGATATCTATGTTGGACCGAAATGGCGACAAAGGGGGGGTGAATGTCGGCCTCTGAAAATTGTCCCCCCACAAGTATTCAAACCAAGATCCTCTCCAATAGCTATGAGGAGCTATGAAGTAGGAGAAATGAGATCTCTAGAGGAATAAGCACCCAACAAACTACTGCAAAGAACAGGAACTAAAAACGAACAACAATGAAAACTGAATGCAGCAGTCAGCAGAGGCCGGTCGGTCAGACCGGTGTACCTGGGCCGGTCAGACCGCCCACACACCGCCGGTCTAACCGGTCCCAAGCACCTGGTCTGACCGCCCCTGCATAGCCGGTCTGACCGCCAACCAATCCCCGGTCAGACCGCCCCTCGGTTTTTCAGAGCAGGCTGGAGACTGAATTTTTAGAAAACCGAGAACAAGATTCAACAAGAAAATTAAAAGGATTCTCTTGGGATTTCTCAGTCCAGAGAAGAAGGATAATATCCCAAATAGCAGAGGTGACCTGGAAAACCAAGGAGATCCAACCCAAAAGCATCAACTTGAGATTTGATCATAAAACTGAAAACATGCAGAGGTCTGACCAAAAATCCAAATTACCATCTTGTCTCTGAATCTTTGACCAGGAAACCAATAGAATAGCTAGGGAATAGCCTTGGGACCCTAAGACTCAAATTTGGGCCTACTCTTTCAAGGGAAAAAGAAAAGGACTCCAAACCCTAGAAATGGGTAATAGGAAATGATCTCTGTTGTGGTTACAGACCAAACAGAGAGAGAGAGAGTATGGTAGTGGGGAGTTGAGTAAATGAATGGCTTAGGGTCTTTCCCCATGGCCTATGTCCTACATATATACACCCATATGGGGAGTGCCTTTACAATTATACCCTTACACATGAGTATTTCCCTCAGGGGTACCTATGTCACTATACATGTCCCATTCTGGGCCTTACACTCTCTTAACAGGCCTGCTGGGCTTAGGTGGGGGCCACCCCTACGCGAGGAGAAGCCTGAAAGCGAGCACATAGACATACAGCAAAGTGTATGTCCGGTCTCGAGGCAGTGAGGTACAAGAGGGAGCCGATCATACTCCTATACTCCTTCTAATCAATTGGCTCGCCATCCTCATTTGGGTCGAGTGAAACTGATGTAGCCATAGAAGTGGATATCAGCTTACCATCACTCATATCGAAGCGCCTCAGGAGGTCTCGAGTATACTTGCCCTGATGCAAGAAGGTACCCTCCCGAGTCTGCTTAATTTGTAAGCCAAGAAAGAAACTCAACTCGCCCATCATGCTCATTTCAAACTCCGAGCTCATGACATCAGAAAACTGGGAAACAAGAGCATGCGAGGAGCCACCAAAGATGATGTCATCCACATAAATCTGGACGAGCAGAAGATCAGTGCCATGCCGGCGAATGAACAAGGTCCTTTCTACCTTACCCATCTCAAAACCATGACTCAACAAGTAGGACTTAAGCCTCTCATACCAAGCTCTAGGGGCCTGCTTAAGTCCATACAGGGCTTTGGAAAGCTTGTATACATGGTTTGGGTATTTGGAGTTCTCGAAACCTGGAGGCTGTCTCACATAGACCTCTTTCTCAATGAAGCCATTAAGGAAGGCACTCTTGACATCCATCTGGTAAAGCTTGAAACCCTTAGAAGCTGCGAAAGCAAGCAGGATTCTAATGGCCTCAAGTCTAGCTACAGGGGCAAAGGTCTCCTCAAAATCTAGACCCTCAATCTGGGAGAACCCTTGAGCTACCAGTCTAGCCTTGTTTCGAATAACCACACCATCCTCACTCTGCTTGTTCTCGAACACCCACTTAGTCCCAATGACATTGTGACCTCGTGGGGGCTCAACAAGCGACCAGACCTTGTTCCTCTCGAAATTCTCTAATTCCTTATGCATGGCATTGACCCAAGACTCGTCATAGAGGGCATGACAAACATCCTTGGGCTCAAAGAAGGCAACAAAGGCAGAATGGAGACAGAAATGAGACATGCTAGATTTTGAACGAGTGACTCGCTCAAAAAGGTCTCCAATAATCTGCTCAGAAGGATGGTCTTTTTGGATATGTCTAGGAGGTCCAGGATGAGACGAAGAAGTGGCCTCTACCTCGTGAGCTGACGAGGTAGGAACAGAGCCACTAGGTTCGGAGGAAGTAGACGGCATGGGCTGATTGCCTCGAGGTGCGGTGGAAGACGGCACCTCGGGTGGAGGGTGAAGAACTGGATCGGGTAAACAACTCTCATCTCCATCGTCCTCATCATCCACAAAGATGGGCTCGGACTGCTCTAAAGAACCTGAGATATCGGGCCTAGTCCCCGAACTGGCCTTGTCGAAGGTCACCTCATAGATCTCTACCAATTTACTAGACTCGTAGTTCCAAACCCGATAAGCCCGCGAAGAAGTCGAGTAACCTAGAAAGATACCATCACAAGAATGTGACTCGAACTTATCTAGGTTCCCAGAATTCAAAATAAAGCACTTGCAACCAAACACACGAAAGTGAGAGACGCTAGGCTTTCGCCCATATCTCAGCTCATAAGAAGTGCGACGCAAGTGTGCCCGAAGAAAAACTCGATCGGAAACATGGCATGCGGTCGCAATAGCCTCAGCCCAAACTTCCTCGGTGTAGAGTACTCATCGAGCATCGTCCTGGCCATCTCGACCAGGGTATGATTCTTCCTCTCCACGACGCCATTTTGCTGTGGGACGTGCGGAGAAGAGAACTGGTGCTCTACACCTGTCTCATCGCAAAACCTCTCAAAGTAGGAATTCTTGAACTCCGTGCCATTGTCACTGCAGATCGCTCGTAAGGCACCCGGGAGCTCAACAGAAAGCCTACTAAAAAGACTTCGAAAATGGGTAAACGTCTCATCCTTCGAGGCCAAGAAAAACACCCAAGAATACCTCGAATAGTCATCGACCACAACAAGAATATACCACTTCCCTCCTGCTGACTGCACTCGAGCTAGTCCAACTGTGTCCGTATGGAGCAGCTGTCCCAGTGCATCGGTCATAGTAACTGTGACCGGAGGGTGAGAAGCGGCAACCATCTTGCCGTGCCGGCATGGAGCGCAAACCAGATCTTTGACCATCTTGAGTTTCGGCAGACCACGAATGAGGTCATGGCCGCTAACTCGAGTCAAATGGTCAAATCCAATATGACCAAGTCTCCTATGCCAGAAAGAAAGGTCACGGGACTCAAAAGCAACTAAACACCTGAGAGGATCACCAGAAGACTCAGAAAAATCAGCACGAAAGATCCTCCCATAACGAGAAATCCCGCAAACTAGACTACTCGAAGAATGAAGAATTTTGCAAGCGTTTTTCTTAAAGCTCATCTCATAACCGTCATCGGTAGGCTGAGAAACTGAAAGCAAATTATACCGCAGCTTACTAACCAAGGCAACATCTCTCAAAATGAAAGAATCATTAACGCGCACTGTACCTTTGGCGATGACGCGCCCAGATGAAGCATCTCCTAAGGTGATCGTCTCATCACCTGGAGCACGGGCAAGGGAAGAAAACCAACAGGAGTCTCCGGTCATGTGTCGTGAACATCCGGAGTCTACGAGCCAAACCTTTTCCTTCCCAGCCCGGCGAACCTGAGTCAAACAGAGAGTAAAGTCTCAGTACTGGGGTAAATCAAGAGTGATTTTGGCACCCAATACTGAGTAACACATCGAGTAGAAGAAGTAGCCACACACGACTGACCTCTATCTACCGTACGCTCTCGGTCACTCAACAAGCCAGAAAGTCTACGTGTAGACCAGAAGCTGTTGCTGGGTCCGACTGCTACGGGCGAGCGAGTCGGAGCACCGGCAACACGCTGATCACGCCGCGGGTAGCCATCTCGACGGGGAAGACGAGATCTACCCTCAAGACGACGGAAGTCACGACCAAAGGGAGCATGAGGACAAAAACCAGAAAACTCAGAAAAACCAAGTCCTCGATGCTGCCCAAACCCATCAGAAGCAAACCTGGACCTCGTGTTGGTCTTAGATGCACTCAAGGTCTGGGGCTGACCCTGAATACGTCTAAGAGACTCAACACGTTCTCTACGCGCGATCTTGGCGTGCCTGAAGCATCGATCGATCAAATGTCCATCCTACTTACAGAAGGTGCAATGATACTTCACCTTCTGAGAGGTAGAAGTAGCACGGTGAGGCTTCGCCTTCTGAGAGGCCGAAGCAGCAGGTGGACTCACCTTGCTGTTAGAGATCCCTTGGACAAAGCCCGCTGACTTAAATTTCACTTTCTTGGTCCTGGGCTCAGTCTCGATCACACCTGGTGCTATGGGTCTGAGCACAGCAGGTGGATGCTTCCTCATGTCCTCATAGAAATCGTATCCTAGACCTTGATTGAACTTGCAAATCTTGGACTGGTCTAGAATAAGATTTAGCTTCTTCTTGCCGCCTATAAATCTCTCGAGAGTGTTCATAAGATACTGACATTTCCGAAAGAGAGAGGTGCAAGAAGAGCAGGGGAAGAAAGAGTAGCAGAAGGTAAGGGAGTAGAAGAAGAACCAACAGCAGAGGAACGAATGGTTTGTGCACGCACAGCCGACTCAGAATGGACAGTCCTACAGCTAGCCAATTGGTTGATGTCGCTAGGCGTCTCTACCTTACCCTGGGGCTTCTCCCTCTCAGCAGCACACACATTACAAACAGAAGGTGGCTTCTCTAGTAAGTCCTTAGTTAGCTTCACGCATTTTTCTTCCAAAGCAATCAAATCAGATTTTAGTTTGTTACAATTAATACATGGTGAGCTAATAGGGTCCTTAGAAGCATTTTGAGCCAATCTATTGTTGTCATCAACTAATTCTTGAAACTGTTTGGAGACAGCTTCAACCTCAGCAGTAAGCTTGGGACAATTCACACAGGAAACAATAGGCTCAAGAAGAAAAGCTTGTAATTCAGCAATTTTATGATTTGCCCGTTTTAGGTTCGTCTTCAAATTATTGCAGTTTTCACAAGTCTCGGGCAGATCGAGCAACATGGTATAAAGACCTCTAAAAGCATTGTCCTTATCCTCACATGAGGTGCAAGCAATAGTCTCAACAGTAGTAGATGAAGAAGGAGCTACCCTACTCATCTCAAGTTCAGCGAGAAGACTAATGTTCTCCACCTTAACCATGTCTAGCTCAGAGGACACACTATCATGCAAGGTCCTTAGCTTCTCCATGTCATCCAGCAAAGTAGTACATACATCACACTCGTCACGGGAGGGAGCAGATCTAAGTGAAGTAAGCTCCCGTGACAAGTTCTCTACTTCCTTCTCTAACTCACTACACCTAGCTCCAGATCTAGCATGGAATCTACCTAGCTTAAGAAAAGCATCATTAAGCTGGTCGTAGGTGGGGGATACCTCGTCGGAGTCAGAGTACAGCTCGCTGTCGCTCAGTTCGCCCTCAAGGGCCATGAAGCACATGCCGGAGAAGTCGTCGCCGCCCTTGTGGTCTTGGTCACCCGTCCCGTCGTCGTCGCTCCATCCCTCCACCTCGCTGAGGTCGAGGTCGTCGAAGGCGGCGAGGACGCGGTGGAAGAGCTTCTTAGCCTTCCCAAAGTCGCAGAACTTCTTCTTACCTTGAGGATGCGCTGGAGGCTTCTTGTTGCGGTTCTTGTCGATGAAGTCGTTCTTGCTTGAACCGCCGAAGTCAGCTTTGCCCTTCTCTAGCTTGGGGCAATTTGCCCGAATGTGGTTGGGGCCACCACACTCGAAGCAAATGACGGGTCCTCCTCTCTTTCCATCCCTCCTCCTCTTGTAAGCATGAGAAAATTTCCGAGCTAGGAGGGCTAACTGCTCATCCGCAAGCTGCTCTAACTGATCATCAGTTATGTCACAGAGAGCAGCAAGGGAGAATCCACACAGTGAATCAGAAGAAAGACCGGAAGCCGAACTGGGATCAGTGACTAGGGCCATCGATTGTGACTTCGACTTGCGTGAGACAATGTCAATCTCGTGAATCTTGAGGCGCGAGTACAGCGCATCAAGAGTCAAAGTCGAGTGGTCCGTAGTGTCCTTGATGGTAGTCTCCTTCATCTCCCAAACCCGCAAGTCAAGTGTAGCGAGCATCTGTCGAGCGTTATCCGAGTCGGGGTATGTGAGACCGACCGCTCGGAGGTTGCTCAGAATCTTGTGAAAACACGCAAAACACTCATCAAGGGACTCGCCAGCGAGCATTTCAAACTTGTTGTAATCTCGCTTGAACTGGTCCTGTCGCACCGTATTTATTTGGGTGGTGCCCTCACGGTAAGCATCGAGGGTCTCCCAAATATCGAAGGCAGACGAAAGATGAGATATGCGGTCAAACTCGCTACAACTCAACCCCTGGATAATGATGTTCCTCACCTTTGCATTCGCCTCGACATCAGCCATATTCCCGGCATTGATGTTCTCATCGGCATGAACAACATATCGCACCTTGACCTTCCGCCAGATGGCATATCCTTGAGCCTGGATGAATGTCTCTATCCGGCATTTCCTGAACGGATAATCGATGCCACAAAGATCGGAGGCTTGGTGGAGTATTTATCCGTCGCCATGGCTCTAGAGACCGGTTAAGATCTATGGACAAGAGCTAACCGGCTTTGATACCAATTGTTGGACCGAAATGGCGACAGAGGGGGGTGAATGTCGGCCTCTAAAAATTGTCCCCCCACAAGTATTCAAACCAAGATCCTCTCCAATAGCTATGAGGAGCTATGAAGTAGGAGAAATAAGATCTCTGGAGGAATAAGCACCCAACAAACTACTGCAAAGAACAGGAACTAAAAACGAACAACAATGAAAACTGAATGCAGCAGTCAGCAGAGGCCAGCCGGTCAGACCGGTGTACCTGGGCCGGTCAGACCGCACACACACCGTCGGTCTGACCGGTCCCAAGCACCCGGTCTGACCGCCCCTGCATAGCCGGTCTGACTGCCAACCAATCCCCGGTCAGACCGCCCCTCGGTTTTTCAGAGCTGACTGGAGACTGAATTTTTAGAAAACCGAGAACAAGATTCAGCAAGAAAATTAAAAGAATTCTCTTGGGATTTCTCAGTCCAAAGAAGAAGGATAATATCCCAAATAGCAGAGGGGACCTGGAAAACCAAGGAGATCGAACCCAAAAGCATCAACTTGAGATTTGATCATAAAACTGAAAACATGCAGAGGTCTGACCAAAAATCCAAATTCCCATCTTGTCTCTGAATCTTTGACCAGGAAACCAATAGAATAGCTAGGGAATAGCCTTGGGACCCTGAGACTCAAATTTGGGCCTACTCTTTCAAGGGAAAAAGGAAAGGACTCCAAACCCTAGAAATGGGTAACAGGAAATGATCTCTGTTGTGGTTACTGCATCAAGCAGAGAGAGAGAGAGTATGGTAGTGGGGAGTTGAGTAAATGAATGGCTTAGGGTCTTTCCCCATGGCCTATGTCCTACATATATACACCCACATGGGGAGTGCCTTTACAATTATACCCTTACACATGAGTATTTACCTCAGGGGTACCTATGTCACTATACATGTCCCATTCTGGGCCTTACACTCTCTTAACAGGCCTGCTGGGCTTAGGTGGGGGCCACCCCTACAACAGGAGCCTCTCATGGTGAAGGGCTTCACGGGCCGAAGCCATGTTGCGAGCCCTTTGGCCCCCTCTGTCCCTGCGGCCTGTTAGCTTTCTCAACGTTCGAAGTGTAGTGTTCGCCTTATTGCAAAGGTATGGCGCCGGGCGGCTTGTCGAAGGCTTCGTCGCCCACAGAGTCCTGCCGTGGCGTGGTCGGGTCTGTCGTCCGGAGTGGAGATGTTGGCGGAGTCCAATGCATCGGCATAGGAGGCGGAGCGGGTCATAAGTCGTCGCGCATGCGCGCGTCTCTGGCGTCGGGCGCCCTTGACGCCAAACGATCGCCAGTCTACCCAGCGGGGCTTGGTTGACGCGACGCGAGACTTGAGGGGGGCGCGGTGATACCATGTGGCGATGTTCCTTATCCCAGCACGGATCTTGGAGCATCGTGATGGTACGATGCTGCAACGCTCCCCCGCCGGTTTGACTCCTGCCGGTTGGACTGTCGCCGGTTGGACTTGCGCCGGTTGGGCTTCTGCCGGTTTGTTCTCCCACTGATGGGGTATATATAGCTTGCTGGTGTGACATTGTACCTGCATTGTGTGCTCGAATAGGTGTTGCTCCCCTAAAATGGGCCTCTTCAGTGCATCCACATTCCATGGCGGCACCACGCGGCTCGGGGAGTGTTGATGTACTGATGGAGGCCTATTTTTCTCGGGAGCTTGGTTAGCGTCTGTTAACGGCAACTGCTCGCACCTGCTGTGCTCGCGCCACATTTCTGCATATAGCGGCAAGGTTTGCCCTGTTCTCTTAGACAGGCTCACCTTCAGTCGGGGCTTGTGATCAAGCCCGTCTTTCGAGAGAATATTGACGGACTAAAGGTGGCCTGTTTATGAGAACAAGCCAAAACTTGGCGTGACATAACCTGCGCCGGTGCGATGTGCGGGTAATGCCGTCAGACGTGCCGTCCCATCGAGGCGGTGCCTACAAGGCGGGCAGCGGGGTGGTGTTCCGAAACCGCTGGTCTCCTGCCTTGGAGGATAGTAGCCGCAGAGAGCAGGCGTTTGCGGGGTGGTTCGGGGGTGCTAGGTGCGTGGGGGTTAGAGCGCGGGCGCTCCGTCCCCTTATCTTTGAAGTGGTGGCAGCGGAGCTGGTGCCTTAGTCGGCGAAGCGGCCGGCGTGGCGGCAACGAGTGGCGCCTAGTCGGCAGACGCGCGAAGCGCCCGTCCCCACCCTTGAGGTGGTGGCGGCGGAGCCGGGCGCCAGTCGGTAGACGCGCGAGCGCTCGCCCCCACTTGGGGCGGTGGCGCGAGCTGGCACCTAGTCGGTGAGACGACGAGCGCTCGGCGCCTCAGGGTGAGCGCGACCCCGCGGTAGTGCGCCTTAATGGCTCCGGGAATCACGCCGACCCCTGGGCTGGCACAAGCGGGCTGCTGTATCCGTACGCACTCGTTGCTTCGAGATGCACACGCAGCGGGCCCTGATTGGCGTGTCAACGGGCCGACAGCGGTCAAGCCCCTTCCCCAGAGGGGCGGGGCACGTGGCGCAGCGCTGTAGGCGCGCCGCACGCTGGCTGCTCGCCTTCCAACGCGCGCCACCGGTTGCTAGCAGTTGCGCTCCTTGCCGATCTTCGGTTGCCCATGTCACGCAGATTTGCGGTTGTCCCGTTTGGGCTGTCGCGGTTTAGGGTTCGAAGAGCCGCGCCAACGCGCGCTGAAGGCTATGTCAGGTCGCGCGACCTGCATTTATGCCTTGTGCTGACCGACACGCGGTGGGACGCTAGTGGGGTGTCGTGCGGTGACAGGATTCTGTATGACCACGGTCGCATGCTGGTTACGTGTACCGCTGCGACGCTTCGACTTCGCACGTGGGGAGGTGAGCGGTTGTCGCTCGCCGTTTGCGCAGACCCACGGTGGGAGGCGGGGGGCCTTTAAGTACCCCCCGTGGCATTGTGCCTGCGCCTCCTCATGCTTTCTGGTTGTTCACGCCGCCCCCCGCATTCGCTCGCCCTGTTCCTGTGCTCCTTTTCGCCGCCGAGATCCTCGCGGATGCTGATGGCGACTTGCGACGAGCGTACTCAGGTGGGTGACTACGCCATCCGTAGGTGGTCCTCACCGCTCGAGATGGAATACGTGCTGGAGGAGCGCGATACGGCGGTGGCGGACAAATGGTGGGCGGCGAAGAAGAGTCAGGGTCCGTAATCCAGCGAGTTGGGCCGCACGCTCGTGACGGAGGACACGATCCGGTCACTACTACGAAAGGGGAGGCTCTCGGACCGCCAAGCGGTGCGGTTGCCCGCCGATGATGAGACGGAGCTGCGCCCTGAGAAGTCGGAGGCGATCGTCTTCGTTGCCTACTTCGAAGCCGGACTTCGCATCCCGTCTGCAGCAATTGTTGGGGACGTGCTGCGGACCTTCAAGCTGGAGTTGTCACAACTGACTGCGAACGCGGTGGTTCGCCTCGCCGTGTACAGCTGGGCCCTGCGCTCAGAGGGGTGTTGGCCCAGCGCGTCCCTGTTCGCGTATCTGCATGAAGCCCGGTGCCAACCGAAGGAGCGGAAGGACGGGATGCTGTCAAAATTTGGCAGCGTCAACTTCGTCCTGCGGACATCATGTGGGAAGCTCTTCCCCGCGAACGCGACCCGAGGGAAGTGGGAGGTCAACTGGGTGAGGCGGTGGTTCTACCATCGTGTGACGAGTGGCAGCGACCTTGAGTGCGCAGGCGGGCCAATTACATTCAAGACCTCCCCCGGCTTAACGCTAGACCTAGAAGATAGGCTGAGGGCGCGAAGACTTGTGGGGGTCACCGCCCGCTTCAATATGCGCGACCTCGCCGAGGAGTACATGATGCTCGGTGCGACGCCGCTTTCCCACGAATGGCGCTTCACGGCCGGTGAACGTCGGGATGATAACGTTCGCCCGTCCGTTTGCTCGCTGCCCATGCCGACTGGTCTTCGTAAGCCTCAACCCTGTCTTCCTCTTCGTTAGTACGTACTGCATTGTGTAAATGTGCTCTGTCCAGCGCAGGGACTCGCCTTGAGGACGCGGAGCACGCCGCGCGCGTGTTCCTCGGGCCATACACCGGCAGAGAGCACGGGTAGCGTGCAACTGCGACTGCGAATGCCGGATTGGGGCGGATAAACCGCGTGTGCGAGGCCTTGGGGCTTACTGTGCCGGATCGCACCCCTCCGGACCAGCAAGCTGAGGACGACGGTGCCATGAAGACAAAGGCGCCATCCCGTAACAGGGCCCGGGGTACTGCGACCACGCCCAGTACGGCGGTTGCCGCTGTTCCTGCCGGCGCGGCGAGCCCGGAGTCAGGTTCGGCGAAGTATGAGGACTCAGACTTGGAGGGCGCGGGTACTGAGGGCGAAGGCGCAGTGGCGGAGGGCGCGCCGCAGAGGTCTCGCTGCCCGCGACCGTCGCCGGGACGGCGGTGCTGGGTGGCGGCACCGGTGCGGAGTCCTCGTCTCCGGCCATGGCTGTGGTGGGGCTGCCCTCCGCGGGAGCGTGTGGAGAAACCTTGGCCGGTTTCTGGACGAGGTCCCCCGGCGCGACGAGGATGGCGCTGCGGCCCCGGAGGACACCGCGGACCCACAGGTGTGACAGGAGGTTGTCGCGTGTTGGTGTGCGTTGTAACCGAAGCCCGGGTTGTCTCTTTTTTTCTTGGTAAAGTACGGAGTTGTTTCCCCGTTGTTCTGATTCCTGCCCCCTTGTCCCGAGCAGCTGCACAGCCGGGGCCGGCTGCTAATCTCCGACCTTGCAACCCGACAACGCCTTCGGCGCTGGCAAAGGGCCGAGGAAGCGTTGGATTTCTGGGCAGGTCGGGCGTCTTCGAGCGGAGCCTCGGCACGAACGCATGTTAAGGATGAGCCTGCCGAGTAGCGGCCTGGTGCGCCGGAGGTGTTTGTGCGCCTTTGTAAGCGTCCTTAGAGAATGCAAATAATAGTCTTGATTAGATCTTGCGAAGTGCATCTCCGTCCCACCGGCTACGCTGTCCGATGGTAAACCTGGAGGGTTACTACGCTCGCCCGTATGCGACGATTTGCGCCTTACGAGGGCTGTGCGATCGAGGTAGACGCGTGGTTGCCATAACCGCACACACGCTCAGTTCGATATCCCTTCGAAGCGGCGGTAGCGGGGCTGGCGCCTAGTCGAAGTAGACGTGCAAGCGCTCCGTCCCCCACCCTTCGAAGTGGTGGCCGCGAAGCCGGGCGCCAGCCGGCAGACACGCGAGCGCCCGCCCCTACCGAAGTGGTGGTAGCGAGTGGCGCCCAGTTGTAGTAGATGCGCGAGCGCCCGCCCCTACCGCCGAAGTGGTGGCAGCGGCCGGCGCCTAGCGGCAGAGGCGCGAGCGCTCCGTCCCCTACCCCCGAAGTGGTGGCGCGCGCGGCGCCGCCGGCAGTAGACGTCGGCGAGCGCTCCGCCCCTACCCTTCAAGTGGTGGTAGCGAGCTGGCGCCAGGCGGTAGACGCACAAGCGCCCGTCCCCTACCCTTTGAATTGGTGGCGGCGAGCGGGCGCTAGCCGGGCAGACGCGCGAGCGCTCGCCCCTACCTTCAAGTGATGGTAGCGAGCTGGCGCCAGGCGGTAGACGCGTGAGCGCCCGCCCCTACCTTCGAAGTGGTGGTAGCGAGTGGCGCCAGCCGGAAGACACGCGAGCGCCCGCCCCTACCTTCAAGTGGTGGGAGCGAGCCGGCGCCAGCCGGCAGACGCGCGAGCGCCCGCCCCTACCCTTCAAGTGGTGGCGCGAGGTGGCGCCTAGTCAAAGTAGATGCGCGAGCGCTCTGTCCCTACCCTTCGAAGTGGTGGCAGCGGAGCTGGCGCCTAGTCGAGGTAGGCGCGCGAGCGCTCCTTCCCAAGATTATGCAAGACAGCCTCTGTGTTTCCCGCTCGCAAGTGCGCTCGCGCGGGAGCTAGCCTCTGACACGTCGCCTTGGTACTTCGCGGGCGGCGCGTGGGAGTGGGCCCCCGTAGTGCACTTTGCACTCCGTATAATTAACCAGGGTAAGCTGTGCTCTAAGTACGTGGGGCCAACAGCCACGTCTTGTTTATACTCCGTAGAGTGCGCGGGGGTAGCATCCGCGTCTTGTTTATGCTCCGGAGAGTGCGTGGGATCGGCATCCACGTCTTATTTATACTCCGAAGAGTACGCACTGGGGCAACGCACATGCGTGCGTGGTGTCCGCGTCTTGTTTATACTCCGTAGAGTGCGCAGGGATAGCATCCGCGTCTTTTTTATACTCCGGAGAGTGCGTGGGATCGGCATCCACGTCTTATTTATACTCTGAAGAGTACGCACTGGGGCAACGCCCATGCGTGCGCGGTGTCCGCGTCTTGTTTATACTCCGTAGAGTGCGCAGGGATAGCATCCGCGTCTTTTTTATACTCCGGAGAGTGCGTGCGGAGGCGGACCTCGGCGCTACGTCTTATTTAGAGTCCGTAGACTGCGCGCGGAGGTGAGCCTCGTGCGTTGCGGGCGGTGAAATTGCGTGCGGAGGCGAACCTCGACGCTACGTCTTTTTTATACTCCATAGAGTGCGTGCGGAGGCGGACCTCGACGCTACGTCTTATTTAGAGTCCATAGATCGCGCGCGAGGCGAGCCTCCGCGTGTTGCGGCGGTGAAGTTGCGTGCGAGGCGGACTCGACGCTACGTCTTATTTATACTCCGTAGAGTGCGTGCGGAGGTGGACCTCGACGCTACGTCTTATTTAGAGTCCGTAGACTGCGCGCGGAGGCTCGACTGCGCGCGGAGGCTCGCCTCCGCGCGTTGCGGGTGGTGAAGTTGCGTGCGGAGGCGGACCTCGACGCTACGTCTTATTTATACTCCGTAGAGTGCGTGCGGAGGCGGACCTCGATGCTACGTCTTATTTAGAGTCCGTAGACTGCGTGCGGAGGCGTCCCCCCACGCGTTTTTATTCATGCTCATGCACACGAAGGTGATCCTTCGTGCTCTTTTGGTATGAAAACGAGACGATTTGCATGGACGATGCACTTTATTAAATTCCCATTTGCGCGGTGAGCGATTACAAAAAAGGGGGGATACCGACCACTAACCGCTATGACGGGGCGACCGCTGGCGAGTCGTTGCTGCCGGGGCAACCTTGTGCCCGAGGAACGCGAGGCGATCTCGAGGGGCGCCCGAGGGCTCCGCATCTGCAAACCCGGCTTAGGTGCCTTGGCGAGCCGCGTGGCATGAACCTCTGGCGCCAAGCTCTATGCGCCGATGGACGATGATGATAGCCTGCGGTCCGGGAAGCTTCATGCACAGGAAGCCGTGGTGCGGAACTGCCCCGAGGGTATTTAAGAGCGGCCGCCCTAATATGGCGTTGTAGGGGTATGCAATGTCGACCACGTTGAAGATGGCGTCTTCGCTCCTCACGTTGTCGTTTTGGCCGAAGGAGACTTGGAGGCATATCTGGCCCAAAGCACGCAAAGGCTGCCCTCCAAATCCTTGCAGCGGGATGTCTGAAGGGCCCAATCGGCTCCGAGGGATCCCCATTTGGTCGAAGGCCGCGGCGAACAGGATGTTCGCGGAGCTACCTCCATCGACTAGGACGCGCCTGACTTCGCATCCGGCTACAAGGATCCGAACGACCAAAGGGTCTTGGTGGGGAAACTCCATGCCCTCGGCGTTAGCGGGCGTGAATGTGACTTCGTGTTGTGCCCATTCCGGCGGCGCCTGCGCCGGGTATGCCGCGACGTGGTGCAGCCTCCTCGCGTAAGCCTTCCGTTGCCGTGCCGAGGCGAACTCCAGGGAGGAGCCTCCAGAAATGACATTGATGATCCTGTGCTGGGCTCCTTCCGGGGCTTGTAACTGCAGGAGGCCCTCCCGAGGTTGTTGCACATGTGCCTGGATTCGCAGAAGGCCTTCCTGTGGCTGTATTCCTTGGTCCTGGGGGTGTTGGACATGGGCCACAATGGGCGCACGTGTATCCAGGTTTTTGTCCCTGGCGATGCTCTGTCGTAGCGCTGCGATAGTGGCGCAAGCACACGTGTCATGGTTGCCTCGGCCATGGATCTCGCACCACTGCCCATGATTCTGGTCGCCGTACTCTTCGCGGGTTCTGTCGTCGCGACCCCGGCCACGTCCCCGTCCTCGGCCTCGGCGCCCTCTGCCCCCGCGACCTGCGGAGGCGTTATCTTCGGAGCCGCCCTCGATGTCAAAGACGTAACGAGGTTTCCTGGACTTGCGTTGGTCGCGCTTGGGCCTATCGCCTGGCAAGTCATTGTGTTGGGGGTCCTTGCGTTCGGAGGCGGTCTTCGGCTGCTCTTGCTTGCGCTTACCTTTCGAAGAGCCCTGCTTCGGCGAGCCTTCGCTCTTTGCCGAGCCTTCCACCTTGGTGTCGGAGTCATCACCGTGTCGCCTCTGCACGTCCTCCTCCGCTCTGGCGTACTCTTCCATCTTGTCGAAGAGTTTCGCGACCGTCTTAATGGGCTTGCGTGCGTTGTATTCGGCCATCGGTCTCGGTTGGAGGCCTTGGATTGCTGCGTTAATGACGGCTATTTCGTTGACGTCCTTGACCTGGCAGCGCACTTTCGTGAAGCGCTTGAAGTAATCCTGGAGCCTTTCCTCGGGTTTTTGCTTGACTGCGAAGAGTTGGTCCGCATCGACGCGCTCGACGTAGTTTCCCTGAAAGTTGTTGTAGAGTCGGTCGCGGATCTGCTCCCACGCATAGATGGACTGTGGTTCGATGGTGAAGAACCAGGACAGCGCCACCCCTTGTAACGCGAGAGGGAGCCCTTTCTCCTTCGTGGTGTCGTCTCTGCCAGCGGCTTCGATAGAGGTCGGAGTCGCCTTTGTAGGCCTCGATGACACTCGGGAACTTGAAATCTTCAGGCCATGCCGCCTGCTGTAGGCCTGCGGAGAGCGGGGACTCCGGCTCTACGCGCCGCAATGGGACGCGACTGGACGTAGGGGCATCGCGGCTATCCGCCCTCTCCAGAGCGGGTTCGGATGCCACCGCCGGGGGGGCGTGTTGGCTCCGAGCCTCTTGCATGTCCCGCACGGCTCCGCGGAGGTCTGTTAGTTCCCGCTGAAATGCGCTGAGGGCCGCCAGCAGGGCAGCCTCCATCGCGGGCGTGGCTGGGGCCGTCGGTGCACTTTGCGGTGCTGCCGGCCTGGCGGTGACCACGGCCTGCGCGGCCGGGCTGCCCGCCGCGTTGTCCTGGAGGACCCTGGAGCCGGTGATGAGGTTCGCGTCGCCGCTGGGGCCATTCGCCGCCTCGCGCGGTGGAAAACGGGCGCGCCGCGCCGCCGTCCGGGTTAGTCGCCGGGCGGTCTTTGGTGGGGTCTGGCGTTGTGTCGCTGGCGGGGTTGGTCATCGCGTCGATGGCGGGGTTGGTCGTCGCGTCGGTGGCGGGGTTGGTCGTCGCGTCGGTGGTGGGGTTGGCGGTCGCACCTGCACCACCGCTCGTACCTGCGGCTGCTAAAGCCGAAGCCCTAGTGTTGACGCGAGACTTCGCCGCTTCCGCCTTCTTCTTCTTCTTCGCCGCCGACAGTGAAGCTTTCTTTGGTGCCATCCTCCTTCAGACCTGGAGGCTTGCTCTTGTCCTCCCCACGGACGGCGCCAACTGTTGTGGTTACAAACCAAACAGAGAGAGAGTATGGTAGTGGGGAGTTGAGTAAATGAATGGCTTAGGGTCTTTCCCCATGGCCTATGTCCTACATATATACACCCACATGGGGAGTGCCTTTACAATTATACCCTTACACATGAGTATTTCCCTCAGGGGTACCTATGTCACTATACATGTCCCATTCTGGGCCTTACACTCTCTTAACAGGCCTGCTGGGCTTAGGTGGGGGCCACCCCTACAACAATCTCAAAACTGAAAAATGCACAGAGCATCACCAAAGTTCAAAATGCTCCCTAATCTTTGAACCTTAGCCCATGAGACTTCACAGAAAGATTAACAAAAGCCTCAGGACTAGAGAGATCAAATCTCAAGCCTTCTTTCAAAGAAAATCAAAGGGGGCCAAGAAACCCTAGAAACCAAGAACAGAAACAGAGAAGCCCCACAAGAGAAATCTGAGATTAAATGCGATTAGCTCTTGGGAAAAATCGATCAAATGATCTTGAGGCATCATCCCAACAAAGAGCAACCCATTTTGGACCTTCCCAGCAAGAAACAACTCAAATATCAGAAAATCAGAAATCACTCAAAAGAGGAAACGAAGAACAGAGAGCACGAACTGGAGAAATAAACTTCAGATTTTCATTCCAAATCAAAGATGATTACAGAAGAGTCCCGATACGCATGGACATTAGAACAAGAGGAATGATTACATGGATTCTCAACTCATCCCTTCCCTCTCCATCTCTAGTCTCAAGAACACACACAACCATACATGCTTGCTAGAGAGGGGACTCAAGAACACATCGAAGGAGACACAGAACACCCTCTGTTCATCTCCTGCTCTCAACCACTAAAGCCTCACCCACTAAAGTCTAAAGCCAAAGCAAATTCACAAAGCCTCTTTTGACTCTAGCAAACCCTAACTCTCTCCCAAAGCCATGAGGGGGCATGCAACCACTCCCTCCTATTTATAGCCCTTGGCTAACGGGTCTTCAATCCGTTACGCCTGCTAAATCCAACGGCGCCCGCTCCCGCTTGTGCAGCCTCGCGAAATTACCATTTCGCCCCTCCTGCACCTTCTGGGAAGCTTCCGCGCTCCTTGTCGCCCACGACTCGCAACCACCTCAAGTCTCCGTCGTCTTCGACACATCCCGACCGTTCTGACCTCGACACCGCCCGTGCCTAGTCCGGTCACCTCGTGTCTCACCACGACTCCGCCTCGACGTCCTGCAGCCATCACAGACAAGAAACACATCAAATAGCACCGCTCGATACATGAAAGCATAAATAGCTTTAATGAACCACATTAGGCATGAAAAGAGCCCAAACCTGTCGAATCATCAGAAAATGCATCCTAAACACTTTGACCAGGTTTGACCAGGTCTGACCGAGCCCGATTGCACCACGCAACGTCAAGGACCGAACCAACCAAATCAAACTCGACTTTCCTAAACCGATGTCAATTACTCATCACACACATGGGATGACCTCCACATGGTCTCTCAATCTAATATCAATGTGCTTGGTCCGAGAGTGCTGCACTGGGTTCTTAGCAATGTTAATAGCAGAAGTGTTATCACAGAAGAGTGGAACACTGTCTATAACTAACTCAAAGTTTCGTAGGGTCGAAGCCATCCAAAGTACCTGGCTGCAGCAACTGTCGGCAGCAACATACTCGGCCTTTGCGGTGGACTGTGCAATACCAGATTGCTTCCTAGAAGACCAAGAAACGAGAGAAGTGCCAATAAATTGGCAGGTGCCAGAAGTTCTATTCCTATCTATCCTACAGCCAGGAAATTCTGTGTCCGAGTAGGCTTTAAGCGAAAGACAGGAAGAGGAAGAGTACCAGATACCATAGTCTATGGTAGCTCGAAGGTACCGAAGGATGCTTTTCACCGCCTGGCGATGAGACACGCGAGGAGAAGCCTGAAATCAAGCGCACGGACACACGGAGAAGTGTATGTCCAGTCTCGAGGCCGTGAGGTATAAGAGAGAGAGCCAATCATGCTTTTGTACTCTTTTTGATCAACTGGCTCGCCATCCTCATCTGGGTCAAGTGAAGCTGATGATGCCATCGGAGTTGACACTGACTTGCCATCACTCACGTCAAAGCGTCTCAGGAGGTCTCGTGTCTACTTGCCTTGATGCAAGAAGGTACCCTCCTGAGTCTGCTTGATCTGGAAGCCAAGGAAGAAGGTCAACTCGCCCATCATGCTCATCTCAAACTCGGTGCTCATGACACCCGATAACTGTGAAATAAGTGCATGAGAAGAGCCGCCAAAGATGATATCATCCACATAAACTTGGACGAGTAGAAGGTTAGTGCCATGCTTGTGAATGAATAAGGTCTTGTCTACCTTACCCATCTCAAACCCATGACTCAACAGATAGGACTTAAGCCTCTCATACCAAGCTCTAGGGGCTTGTTTAAGTCCATACAGGGCTTTGGAAAGCTTATAGATATGGTTTGAGAATTTGGGGTTCTCGAAACCTAGAGGCTGCCTAATATAGACTTCTTCCTCAATAAACCCATTGAGGAATGCACTCTTGACATCTATCTGATAAAGCTTGAAGCCCTTAGAAGCTACGAAAGCAAGCAAGATCCTAATAGCTTCTAGCCTAGCTATAGAGGCAAAGGTCTCCTCAAAATCTAGACCCTTAACCTGGGAGAAACCCTGAGCTACCAGTCTAGCCTTATTTCGAATGACTACCCCATCCTAACTCTGCTTATTTTTAACACCCACTTAGTACCTATGACATTGTGACCTCTAGGGTGCTCAACAAGCGACCAGACCTTGTTTCTCTCAAAGTTTTCCAACTCCTCATGTATGGCATTGACCCAAGACTCATCAGATAGGGCATGACTAAACATGCCAGACTTTGAACGTGTGACACGCTCAAAGAGATCTCCAATCATCTGCTCTGAAGGATGATCTTTTTGGATATGACGGGAAGGTCCTGGATGAGATGAAAAAGTGGCCTCTACCTCATGAGCTGACGAGGTAGGAACAGAGCCACTAGCTGTAGAAGATGTGGAAGACATGGGCTGATCTCTTCGAGGTGCAGTGGAAGAAGCAGGCACCTCAAGGGGAGGAGGAACTGGATCGGGTAGACAACCATCATCTCCATCCTCCTCATCGTCCACAAAGATGGGCTCGGACTGCTCTACTGAACCTGAGATATCGGGTCTAGTCCCAGGACTAGCCTCATCGAAGGTCACCTCGTAGGTCTCTACCATTTTACTAGATTCGCAGTGCCAGACCCTATAAGCCAGTGAAGAAGTCAAGTAACCTAGAAAGATACCATCACAAGATCGTGACTCAAACTTATCTAGGTTCGCAGGCTTCAGAATAAAACACTTGCAACCAAACACGTGAAAGTAAGAGGCACTAGGCTTTCGCCCATATCTCAACTCATAAGAGGTGCGACGCAAGTGTGCCCTGAGAAAAACTCTGTTTGAAACATGGCACGCGGTAGTTATCGCCTCAGCTCAAAACTTCCTCAGTGTAGAGTACTCATCAAGCATCGTTCTGGTCATCTCGACCAGGGTACGGTTCTTCCTCTCCACAACGCCATTTTGCTGGGGGACGTATGGTGAAAAGAACTGGTGCTCTACACCTGTCTCATCGCAAAACCTCTCGAAGTAGGAATTCTTGAACTCCGTGCCATTGTCACTGCGAATCGCTTGTAAGGCACTCGGGAGCTCAACAGAAAGCCTACTAAAAAGACCCCGAAAATGGGTATATGTCTCATCCTTCGAGGCTAAAAAAACACCCAAGAGTACTTCGAGAAGTCATCAACCACGACAAGAACATACCACTTCCCTCCTGCTGACTGCACTCGAGCTGGGCCAACTATGTCCATATGGAGCAGCTGTCCTGGTGCATCGGTCATAGTCACTGTGACCGGAGGATAAGAAGCGGCAACCATCTTACCGTGCCGGCAAGGAGCGCAAACAAGATCTTTGACCATCTTGAGTTTAGGCAGACCACGAATGAGATCGTGGCCGCTAACTCGAGTCAAATGGTCAAATCCAATATGACCAAGTCTCCTATGCCAGAAAGTGAGGTCACGGGACTCAGAAACAACTAAACACCTGAGAGGATCACCAGAAGACTCAACAAAATTAGCACGAAAGATCCTCCCATATCTAGAAATCCCGCAAACCAGACTCCCCGAAGAAATAGAAACCATCATCGGTAAGCTGGGAAACAGAAAGCAAATTATACTGCAGCTTACTCACTAAGGCAACATCTTTTAAAATGAAAGAATCATTAACGCGCACAGTACCTTTAGCGATGACGCGCCCAGAAGAAGCATCTCCAAAGGTGATCGTCTCATCACCTGGAGCTTGGGCTAGGGAAGAGAACCAACGAGAATCTCTGGTCATATGACGGGAACAACCGGAGTCCACGAGCCAAACCTCTCCCTTCCCTGCCCGGTGAAGCTGAGTCAACAAGAGAGGGATGTCTCAGTACTGGAATAAATCAAAAGTGATTTTGGCACCTAATACCAAGTCACACGACGAGCAAAAGAAGTAGTCACACACGACTGACCTCTAACTACCCTACGCTCTCCGTCGCTCAAAGAGCCAGAAGGTCTACGAGCAGACCTAAAGCTGTTGCTAGGTCCGACTGCTATAGGAGAGCGAGTCGGAATACCAGCAACACGCTGATCTCGCCGCGGGTAGCAATCTCGACGGGGGAAATGAGATCTACCCTTAGGACGGCGGAAGTCACGACCAGAGGCAAATTGAGGACGAAAACCAGAAAACTCAGAAAATCCAAGTCCTCGATGCTGTCCAAACACATCAATACGATCAAACCTAGACCTCGTGTTGGTCTTAGGTGCACTCAAGATTTGGGGCTGACCCTGAATGCACCTAAGAGCCTGAGCAGGGTCTCTCTGCGCGATCTTGGCGTGCTTTGTCAGGACCCCATATTTTACAATCCGGCATCCTCTGTGATTCCACCGCACTATTCCCTGGATCAGTAGATAGTGCTCACATATTACAGTTCTGAATATCAAAGTACATATCAAGCGGAAGCGTAAATATAATAGTAACTTACTCATGGACCGATTAGGCCGAAATCAATAAGATTTAATTCCTGATTCTGGATTTGTTGTGAAAGCGAGTGTGAGCACAAACCACCATGCTCCGCGAGCCAATACACAGAATGCAAATAAATAGTATGCATGGTTTATCAAAGGAGAGGCTCGGGTAGAGATGGCAACGGGTACCCGAAACCCGATACCCGGTGGGTTTTTACTCTATTAGGGCATGGGTCTGAGTCAATTTCCTAACCCATGGGTCTCTTAATGGGCGAAAAGCCCAACCCATCGGGTCTGCTGGGTTCGGGTTCGTTCCTGTAGTACCCAAACCCGTAAACCCATGGGTAATATAAACCCGATCCATAGGAGTTATAAACCCAGACTCCCAGCCTCCCAGGCAAACCAGCCCAGCCCATTAGCCATTTAGCCCCAAGCCCCAAAATCCAATGGGGCAATGCCCCATTACCCATACGGCTAACCCTAGCTAGCACTCGGATACGGTCACTACTCACTCCTCCCCAGTCCCCACCCCAATTCAACAGCCGCCGCAGTGGCGCATCTGGCGCTCCACGCTCGGTCTCCGGCAGTCTCCACGCTCGCCCTCCTGTCCCGCGGCTCCCGCTCCTGCTCCCGCCACTCTCGCCGCATGCTTGTCCTCCCGCACGCCCTCGCCTCGCCTTCCAGTTTAGCCCGCCGCCCCCACGCCGCAACCAACGCGCATCGCAGCAGGAGGCCCTT
The DNA here is from genome assembly GCA_036346575.1 of Dendrocalamus sinicus. Taxonomy (NCBI): domain Eukaryota; kingdom Viridiplantae; phylum Streptophyta; class Magnoliopsida; order Poales; family Poaceae; genus Dendrocalamus; species Dendrocalamus sinicus. The sequence continues at coordinate 15,667,161 of CM070656.1, read as the reverse complement.
GGCCATGGCGCTGCCCTCCAGCTCCAACGAAGATGGCCAGTGAACTTCTTCCTCCTCTCCATTAACCATTGTTGCAGCTCACATTACTGAACCCACGGGCGACCCGTGGGTACCCGTTAACCCAGTGGGCATGGGTCTGGGCAAAAATCTGCACCCGTCACGGGTATGGGTTTTTTAGCGGGTACGTCCAACTTTCATGGGCACGGGTTTGGGATAGCAAAACCCAACGGGTTTGTGCCCATTGCCATCTCTAGGCTCGGGTTATTTTATTTGCCATAAATTGCTTTTGGTAGCCTTAATATTATTAAATCATAGTGTTATTATTTCTACCTAAACTTCACACGGCGATTGCCATAATTGACTTAATCCACCAAAGACACACTTTCCTTACTGATTGCTATCTAAGACTTCAAACAGCAAGTGTCATCATTTACTTAATCCATCGAATATAGTCTTCCCAAATTGATTGCTGTCTAAGACTCCAAACAGCGAGTGACATCATTTAATTATTCCACCGATCATACACTTTCTATACTGATTGCTGTCTAAAACTCCAAACAGTAAGTGACATCATTTAATTAATCCACCGATCATATACTTTCTATATTGATTGCTGTCTAAAACTCCAAACAGCGAGTGACATTATGTAATTAATCCACCGAATTCACATTTTTGATATTGAGTGCTGTCTAAAACTCCAAACAATGAGTGACATATCTCCAAATTCTCAAAAATTCAATTGACTCATCTAATAAGTGATCAGTTCTATTAATCCCAACATTGCCAACATATCCCAAGACTTTATATTATTTATCCGTGTTGTTATCCAGCAATTACTATCACACTCCCTAAAACTCCAAAAATCAATTAAATCATCTATCTAGCCTATATATTCATTTAGGCTCTACCATTTTATTTCTCCCAGAATCCACACTATCGCTTCCTTTTTATGATCGACATGTATCCACCAACATTTTTATGTGTTTACTACCAACACCCATCTCCTCTACTCATGACTCTGTTTATTCCTCCTTATATTTTATTTTGTAAGAAGGGAAAACATTTTATTTTTGAAATATGATACATAAAAATTCCCTGAGGCCTAGCAGTTTTGAACAAAAACATAATGTGTAAGGAAATGCACTTAATAATAGCGATCCAGATTCCATCCACCGTTTCATGGCATCCGCACCATATGCTAACATTTCAGCGTTATAACCGCTTACATTACCACTGGGACGACACCCAGGACAACTCAAATCAGGGCTTTCCACTGCCCTCCACTTTTCCATTTCCACCCACAAATTTGTTTTTTGAAATAGAACTATATTTGGTTAAGTTCCCATGTCCGCCCTTGACCGTGGGCACGGCTATTCGAATAGTTTTGACCCTATAAAGTTGGCACACTTTACCCACAAGAGACAGTTTACTCGTTGCCCCACCCGATTCCTTAGTCGTGCAGTTGAGCCAACCATCACAGTAACCGTTCAAAATACCTCGCCCCTTCTATCATCTCACCCCTATGAGCTTGTCCCGCTTGCAGCAGGTCTCATAGGTTGTGCGGGATGTTCCCCTCCTATGCGCCTAGCAGCTGGCTACCCACACTGCTAGCACACTGCAGAAGAACTTCACCCTCAAGCCCGCCACCCAGACAGCCACTTGCGGGTGTCCCATTCAAGCCCACCACCCAGACAGCCACTTGCACTACTGCCATGATGATGACTTTCGTGGTCCCAGTAAATTTACTAAGCCAAGTTGTACTTTACAGACTTGTGGTTGTACTTGTTTTACACAGGAGGTCATGACAAGATTCGGTCCTTAGGGTTATCTGGGCGGTTCTACCACAAACCACACTCTCGTGCACCACTGCACCATACCTCCGAACCATCCGCCCAGATAGATAAGTAATTTGGGGTTTTGGGGAGAATAAAATAATCATATCCAACATATACCAGTCATTACCACCATGACTACCCAACCAAATTTTCTCATGATTAAAAGTGATGCTTGGAGCATTTCAGCGCCCCGAGTATCTACGCAGTACTAAGAATGGCATATAATTACAGACTTATTTTCGAAAGGTTACTATTATAATTTTGCTAGGGCGACAAGGTTCACATATTCGAATATTCCAAAAGAGGTATAATATTAATCAAGTTAAATAATGGGCAGATAACTAAAATCTTAAATTAAACATGTATTTTCATATAAAATAACAGCATGCAATTTGATAATTTAAACAAAAGTAATTTGCAGAAAATATAGGTTTAACATGATCAAAGTATTGACTCGCCTTGTACGGTTTACCGCGGTCTTGCGCTCACTCAAAGCTGTCTCATTCGAGGGGGCTGCTCTTCTGGTCTGTTTCTTCACTTCGCTCTTGATCTCACTTGATCCCTTGATTCTTCCAGACTCCAATTTCTAATTACGTGCTAGACGACTGAATACAAATAAAGGCAAATAACTCAAAAGACCCACATAAATTCAAATAAACTCAATTCAGTTTTTATTATGAGTTAATGGGTAATTCGGGTGATTTGAGGCAAGGTTGGTGGTAGAATATGATGACTCGATCTTTTTATTTAATGATCTCTTTTATTATTTCTGTATTTATCAAGGAAGTTCCATGAGTCAACCTAGACATATGAGCAGGTGTATAAATTTAAGTATTGTGTTGGTCGAATGTTGCCATCTTAAGGCAGGGGTTCCATAAACGATGTATATGACTTTTAGCTTATTGAATTAATCCATATTTCTACTAATTTGATGTGTACCATCTTATGTGGTCCTGGTTAATTGCTCTTGTAATTGGTTAAATGTTTACTTTGGAATATTTACATATATTAGTGAGATTATTCCAATGTCTGATGACCTAGTGCTATTATATTTTAGTACCTATGTAATAATATGACCTTTTTAATTTGAAGGTGCTCTGGAAATTAACTGATATTGATATGTTATCCCTTAGCATCTGACATAGTTTAATCCTAACTCATTTATGACTGATTGCCTACTACATATGATTACATTTCATCATCGTTACTAATTGAAAGCTGTCGTTTAAGATTTCATGATCGGTGATATGTTAATGATGGTGTCTATGTTTCTAATAGGGTCTACGGCGAACACAAAATTTGTACTAATATATTTACTAGGGGCTACATACATGTCATCTGCGCTTTTCTAACTATTCATTTATATGTATATTTGCTTAGATAAGTCTCTAATTTATATGGACATTCTATTTCAATTACTTTTACTATTTTATCTAATTCATGCCTCTTTATTGATATTATTCTCCTTAGGGCCCTTGATTATTGTTTACAAATATGGAGTTATATTTTTTTTGCCACTACCTCTAATTAAAATTGTGCTTAAACTTTCATTCCAACTAATTATTTAAACTTCACCTAATTATTTCCCTTAATCTCTTATTTGTTCATAGTCTTATAATTCTATATTTTGATGCATATAAATTTTAGTTGAACCCAATTAATTATCTTAGCTTCCTTAATTTATTTCCTACATATTTCCTAATTTTCCTCAATTGATTTTCCTTAACTGAAATGATTAATAAAAACAAAAATATAAGAAAGAAAGAAATGCGCCGGGAGGGAATCGAACTTGGGATTTGCTGCTTCATGCGTTGGCTTGACTCGGCTGACCAACTGGGCGGCTGCCCGCTTGCGAATGACAGAGGGGGATTAACTAGAAGAAGCAAGCACAGGGATGGGTTCAAAACAGAGCAAGGTGGCGGCGCCCGGAGCTTGCTTGGCCGGCGGCAGGCGGTGGCCGGGGATGTGCTGGCTGCGGGCAAAATGGGATCCCCGCGTGGAGTGGAGACCGATGGAGATGTCGGTGGGGGTCGTGGGGAGCCGGGAGTGTGCTGGCGCGTGCGGTGGTAGCGCTCTCGGGGAAGAATCGTCGCCGGCACCGGAGACAGATCGGCGAGCTCGGCGGAGGGCAGGAATGTGCTCACGGTGTCCCGGGGAGGGTGTGGGCGCAACGAATTGGACTATTGTGGAGTGGGGCGGCGGCGAGCTGGGTGGCCGGCTGCAGGGAAGAAAGCGATGCCGATGAACAACGAAGGCACGGGAGTTTAATTAAAGCCTAGGGAAGGAGGAGGGAGTTCGGGCGGTGCAAATGGAAGTCTCGGCTGGGCTTTATAGAAGGCGAATTGCATGGGTGCTGAGGACGGCAGTTGGCCGTGCATGGGCGGCGGTGCTGGTACGGCATGGCTACAGCAGCGGCAGCGCGATCGTGACGCCAATGGACTGGGAGACGTGTGCGCGGTCAGACCGTGGTCCGGGCGCCCTGTGCCGACGCACGCTGCTGTCCGGCCGGAGATGTTCTCGGTGTGGGCGGCGACGGCCGTAATGGGGAAGGGACGGGCGTTGGTGGCGGCAGGGAATGATGCGGCGCACCTGTGGCGACAAGATGGCGGTGGGGTCCATGGTGACGCGCGGTGGGTGGCGTAGCTGACGCTGGGCGCCGGGCGCACAGGGGACGGAGGACGATGACGCGAGGGAGGACGGGGAAGACGTGCGGGGTAGGAAGAGCCAGCGCGAGAGATGGGGAGAAAAGAAAGAAGGGGAAAAGAAAGGGGAAGGGCAGAGAGAGGTGTTGGTGATATGCCCTAGAGGCAACATGGAGATGTTGAATATATCACATACTATGTTTATGATACATTGCTTTGTTCCTTGAAATAGACATTATCATTATTGATCAATGAGTATGTGACTTATTCATGAGACTCTTAATGCCAAAATGTTGCTATTTCTAAATGATCCCTGATCATATATCATATGAGGAACAAATATGATTCAAAGATCAGCATATGTATTGATTGATGATCATGTCTCATGGATCATGGTATGGAGATACCAAATCAATAATATGGACATGTGTTAGTGAACATATGTTGGATAGACCCGCCATGAGACACTGCAGAGATTCCATGTGTCATTAGTTGGTCTCAAGTAGTGTTTATGTAAAATCCTTAGACTTGAGATCATCATGGTTCCCAACATGCGTAGTAGCCTATTTTGGGACTACTAACCACTACTCCAGAATCGGGTAGTCATAAAAGTAGTCTTCGGGTTTGCTATGAAACATGTAGTGGGATGTGAATGATCAAGATAGAATTTGCCCCTCCTTATGGGAGAGATATCTCTGGGCCCCTCGATGTAATGGATTATGAAAGTGCATGGCCATGCCAATGTGATTGAGGAGTCAATCACAAGTTTATAATCCATCACGGAATCGAGAGAGTGATTGAGCTATTAAGAGGATGACACAGTCTCGCCTTGAGCTTAATCTATATCGTGAGGCAAAGGGATTCGTACATGAGAACATTACAGTTCAGCCGATATGATCTTTACGTATACTTTGGGGTTAATATGTCTTGCTAGAGGCCGCTATTAATGTGGTGACCGGAAAGGTGTTTCCGGTCGCGACCAAGTATACGTGAACCTCTGGTCGCACACTTAATGGGTTGGAACACTAATTCGAATGTGATTCGGATGTGGGCTCAATCGGATAGAGATCCGGATAGACTCCTATTGGGCTTCGGTCCACGAGGCCCAAGTGAGGAGGTCTATATATTTGGAGGCGGGGCTGAGGATACACGCATATGTTCCTCCCGAACAAAACCCTAGCCGCCACCTCCCGAGCCAAACCCTAGCCGCTCGCGAGTCTTTGGTACACTCGCGATCGGAGTTCCAGCCCCGGACGTGTGGATACCGGTGGAGGCGCTGCTCGTTGCGGCGTTGATCGGCATCAACAAACTACAGATTGGATCTGCTCGTGGTGTGGTTGATCGCGTGGAGGAGACGATCTGTTCGGGACGATCGGCTACTTCCACTACTACCTCGACGCGCGTGGTTGGATCGGCTTCTCCAACTCTTCTTCCGCTGCGCTGCGCGTCTAGTGGTAACGATCTATGATCCCTTCTTAGCATGATGTCCTGGTGTGCGCGGTAGAAAATTTTTATTTTCTGCTATCGTAGCCTACGCGCGTTCCTTCAGTGGTATCAGAGCCATCTTGCTTAGTTTGCGATCTGGATCAGCGCATATGATGATATGCGGTTGTAGTAGATTGGATCTATTACAGTCTAGATCAGTCGGTTCATGTGATGAATCGATGGTAGCACGGGTTGATGAGATCAATCGGTGAATAGGGGTTGGATGAGGCGCAGATTGTATCACTACTAGTGCCCTAGAGATTGTCTCGGATCGGCATAAGGTGGTTATGTCGAATACTAGTAGGATACGAATCTGATAGCCTCGGGCCAGTGGGAATACTAGTGCCCTAGAGATTGTCTCGGATCGGCATAAGGTGGTTATGCCGAATACTAGTAGGTTACGGATCTGATGGCCTCGGCCCAGTGGAAAAACTAGCATCCTAGAGAATGTCTCGGATCGGCATAAGGTGGTTGTGCCGAATAGTTTTTCCATTGCGATTTCATAGATTGGATCTGTAAATTTCGGCATAAGGTGACCGCCGTGCGTACCCGCCTTGTATAGCGTCTTGGGTTCACATCGTTAGGTAGAATACGATTCTACGTCTAACTTGTTTTTGCAGAGAATGATGTGAATAGTATGGCCCTATATCTTATTGGAATGTATGAGATGTATGTGATGCATGTAACATTCGTTCATGGCCTGCGTGTCATGATTATTTCAGCTATTGTTAGCTGTCTATATTGTATTTAACGACCTGCGTGAAATGACCTTAATGCTTGAATCTATCTTTGTAATCTTCAATTTCTAGCTATTATAGGTAGTAGCCTAGTTTTGAGGTTACAAGCTTTCAAGCATGGTGGCCTAAAGGAGTGATGTGGAGGATGGAGATCGTCTACACCTACATGGAGATGGAGATCACCATTTGTTTGGGCCATACTACTTCACGATTAAATGTGTTTATACGTGATATTATCTATCTTATTCTTATGCAATGTTTTTGTCATATGTTGCTTTGGTAGGATAGAATCCTCATAAAATTAGGTGTTCATGCCCTTCCATATGTTGCACCAAAGATAATGATCACCGCATGGTAGGTCTACCAAAGTAGAGTGCCGTCGGTTATCATCATTATTTGGGGTAGATGTCGGACATCTACATGCGGAAGCATTTGGTTTACTTAACAAGGTTATCAAAACAGTTTTGGACCTTGGGGCATAGATTGGGGCAGGGCATGTTGATGTCACCCAACAAGCAAGAGTCACATAGGGATGTGATTAGCAAGGTGTTGCTTACCCATGTCACTAGTTTTCTAGCCGTGATGCCAAAGCTCACTAGGAATTAGTGAAATGAGGTTCTTGACCCACTATGTAACTTAGAGAGAGTTTTGTTGCAAAACACATAGTGGGAGTCTTTTGTTAAATTGTTTAATAAAAGATGAACATAAACATAGTGCTAAACTTTGCATATTCTTTGTTGTAGATCATGTCAACTAATGCCGCATCCAGCTTCTTTTAATTTGCGATCTATTCTTGAGAAAGAAAAACTCAATGGAACGAACTTTATGGATTGGTATCGCAACTTGAGAATTGTTCTCAAGCAAGAGCGCAAGGAGTATGTCCTTGAGTCTCATTATCCCGATGACTTGCTCGATAATGCTATCTGCGGCTGCACGGAGAGCTTATGAGAAGCAAACGAATGATTACCTTGATGTGAGCTGTCTCATGCTTGCCACAATGTCCTCTCGAGCTTGAAGCAATATGAGAACACAGATGCCTACAATATCATTGTAGGGTTGCGTGGTATGTTTGAGAACCAAGCAAGGGTGAGAGGTTCAACACTTCAAAGTCCTTGTTTGCGTGCGAGCTTGCGAAGGAATCCGTCGACCCTCATGTGATTAAGATGATTGGCTACATTGAGAGTCCGGAAAAGCTTGGTTTTCCCTTAGCCAAGAGTTGGCTATCGATGTGATTCTCCGATCGCTCCCCGAGCTTTGAGCCATTCATACTGAACTATCACATGAACAACATGGATAAGACCTTGGCGAGTTGCATGGGATGCTAAAAGCTGCCGAGGAAAGCATTAAGAAAAGCAGCAATCATGTGATGATGATGCAGAAAGGCAAGGGCAAGCCCAATGTCAAGAAAGCGCGGTCAAAGAAAGTTAGCTCCCGATGAGATCGCGAGCAGTTCTAAGGCCAAGCAAGTCAAGAAGGGCGCTGCTCCTAATGCGATTGTTACTCTCTGTAAGCAATCAGGTCATTGGAAAAGGAACCGCCCAAAGTACTTGGAGGATCTTGAGAAGAAGAAGGAAGTACGACTTCCTCTCGGTATAAATGTTATAGAGATCAATCTTGCTACTTCATCCACCGATTCTTGGGTATTTGATACCGGATCGGTTGCTCACCTTTGCAAATCGTTGCGGGGCTAAGAAGAAGTAGAAGTTTGAGGAGGAGCGAAGTGGATCTTCGCGTTGGCAATGGAGCAAAAGTTGCTGCGGTCATTGTTGGCACCATGCCATTGTCTTTACCTTCAGGATTAGTTTTGGAATTGAATAATTGTTATTGTGTTCCATCTCTTTCCAAGAACATTATTTTCGCTTCATGTTTGCAAGCGTAGGTTATGACTTTAGATCTGTGAACAATGGTTGTTCTCTTTATTTCAAAGATATGTTCTATTGTCATACTCCATTGGTGAATGGGTTATATGTTCTTACTCTTGAAGAGTCACCGGTCTATAACATTAATGCAAAGAGGCAACGTTCGAATGATTTGAATCCCACGTTTATTTGGCATCGTCGCTTAGGCCACATAAATGAGAAACGCATGGAGAAGCTCCATAGAGATGGTATTCTGCACTCATTTGATTTTGAATCATTTGAGACATGCGAATCTTGTTTACTTGGCAAGATGACAAAGGCACCTTTCACCGGTCAAGGTGAGCGGGCAAGTGACTTATTGGCACTCGTACATTCGATGTATGTGGACCAATGAGCTCAACGACAGAGGTGGTTTTCATTACTTCATAACTTTTATCGATGATTTTAGTAGATATGGGTATATCTACGATGAAGCATAAGTCGAATCCTTTGAAAAGTTCAAAGAATTCCAAAATGAAGTGCAAAATCATTTAGGCAAGACAATCAAGTTTCTACGATCGATCGTGGAGGCGAGTATTTGAGCCATGAGTTTGGCAATCATCAAGGATTGTGGAATTGTTCCACAATTGACTCCGCCAGAACACCTCAATGGAATGGGGTATCGAGCGAGAAATCGCACCTTATTAGATATGGTGCGCTCCATGATGAGCCAAAGTGATCTTCCGTTGTCTTTTTGGGTGCGCTCTTGAAACACGCTTTCACACTAAACAGGTTCCATCAAAATCGTAGAAAAGACACCATATGAGATGTGGACAGGTCAACGTCCTAGCTTGTCTTTTCTTAAGATTTGGGGATGTGAGGCTTATGTAAAACGTTTACAATCTGATAAGCTCACCCTAAATCGATAAATGCTTCTTTATCGGGTATCCTAAGGAAACAAAAGGATATTACTTCTATAATCAAGGAGAAGGCAAAGTGTTTGTCGCTTTGGCATGGTGTCTTCTTAGAGAAAGAGTTTCTCTCAAGAAGGGATAGTGGGAGCATGGTGCAACTTGAAGAAATTCGGAAACACAAAGCGTTTCAGCTCCTCTGAGAACCACAACAGATGAACAAGCTGTTGAAGAACCTGTTGTGGACACACCGCACCACGTGAGGTCGAGAGGTCACGTCGTGCACTGAGAGGTACATGTTCTTGACTACTCAACAACGGGACATATTGTTGTTAGACAACGATGAGCCTAAGACCTATGAAGAAGCGATGGTGGGACCGGACTCGAGAAATGGCTTGAAGCCATGAGATCCAAATTGAATCCATGCACGATAATCAAGTTTGGAACTTGGTTGATCCTCCCGATGGTGTTAAAACCATTGAGTGCAAATGGATTTTCAAGAAAAGATAGACATAGATGGAAATGTTCACATCTATAAAGCGCGATTGGTGGCCAAAGGTTTCAAACAAATTCAAGGTGTTGATTATGATGAAACTTTTCGCCGTCGCAATGATAAAGTCTATTCGGATCATTCTAGCGATTGCTGCATATTTCGACTATGAAATATGGCAAATGGATGTCAAAACAGCTTTCCTTAATGGAAATCTGAGTGAGGATGTGTACATGACACAGCCCACGGGTTTTGTCGATCCGCAATCAGTGGAAAGATATGCAAGCTGCAAAGATCCATTTATGGATTAAAGCGAGCATCTCGAGTTGGAACATTCGTTTTGATGAAGTAATCAAAGGGTTTGGTTTCATCAAGAACGAAGAAGAGCCTTGTGTTTACAAAAGGCTAGTGGGAGCGCACTCGTGTTTACGGTCTTATATGTGGATGACATATTACCGATCGGAAATGACATTCCTATGCTCGAATCTGTTAAGTCTTCATTGAAAAATAGTTTCTCTATGAAAGACTTAGGAGAGGCGACATATATTCTGGGCATCAAGATCTATAGGATAGATCAAGAAGGCTAATTGGATTAAGCCAAGATACGTACATTGACAAGGTGTTGAAAAGGTTCAACATGCAGGATTCCAAGAAAGGATTCCTACCTATGTCACATGGTATACATCTTAGCAAGAGTCGGTGTCCTAGTACACACGATGAGCGGGATAAAATGAATGCGATTCCATATGCTTTGGCTATGGGATCCATTATGTATGCCATGCTTTGTACACGTCGGATGTCTCGTATGCTTTAAGTGCTACAAGTAGATACTCAGTCGATCCGGTGAAAGTCACTGGATTGCCGTAAAGAACATCTTGAAGTACTTGAGAAGAACTAAAGATGTGTTCCTCGTCTATGGGGTGAGGAAGAGCTCGTTGTAAATGGTTACACCGATGCTAGCTTCCAAACCGACAAAGATGATTTTAGATCGCAATCTGGATTTGTGTTCTGCTGAATGGCGGTGCGGTGAGTGGAAGAGTTCCAAGCAGGAGACGGTTGCTGATTCTACAACAGAGGCCGAGTACATAGCAGCTTCGAAGTCGCTAAAGAGGCTGTTTGGATCAAGAAATTTGTTTCGAGCTTGGTGTGGTGGCTAGTGCCTCCAGCCCAATGGACCTCATGTGACAATAGTGGGGCCATTGCGCAAGCCAAGGAGCCTAGATCGCACTAAGTCCAAGCACATTCTACGGCGATTTCATCTCATCCGCGAGATTGTGGAGAGAGGCGATGTGAAGATATGCAAAGTACAAACGGATTTGAACATTGCAGATCCGTTGACAAAGCCGCTTCCCCACCAAAGCATGAGGCTCACACTAGGGCAATGGGTATTAGATACCTACATGGTTGACTCTAGTGCAAGTGGGAGCTGTTGGTGATATGCCTAGAGGCAACATGGAGATGTTGAATATATCACATACTATGTTTATGATACATTGCTTTGTTCCTTGAAATAGACATTATCATTATTGATCAATGAGTATGTGACTTATTCATGAGACTCTTAATGCCAAAATGTTGCTATTTCTAAATGATCCACGATCATATATCATATGAGGAACAAATATGATTCAAAGATCAGCATATGTATTGATTGATGATCATGTCTCATGGATCATGGTATGGAGATACCAAATCAATAATATGGACATGTGTTAGTGAACATATGTTGGATAGACCCGCCATGAGACAACTGCAGAGATTCCATGTGTCATTAGTTGGTCTCAAGTAGTGTTTATGTAAAATCCTTAGACTTGAGATCATCATGGTTCCCAACATGCGTAGTAGCCTATTTTGGGACTACTAACCACTACTCCGTGGAATCGGGTAGTCATAAAAGTAGTCTTCGGGTTTGCTATGAAACATGTAGTGGGATGTGAATGATCAAGATAGAATTTGCCCCTCCTTATGGGAGAGATATCTCTGGGCCTCGATGTAATGGATTATGAAAGTGCATGGCCATGCCAATGTGATTGAGAGTCAATCACAAGTTTATAATCCATCACGGAATCGAGAGTGATTGAGCTATTAAGAGGATGACACAGTCTCGCCTTGAGCTTAATCTATATCGTGAGGCAAAGGGATTCGTACATGAGAACATTACGAGTTCAGCCGATATGATCTTTACGTATACTTTGGGGTTAATATGTCTTGCTAGAGGCCGCTATTAACGTGGTGACCGGAAGGTGTTTCCGGTCGCGACCAAGTATACGTGAACCTCTGGTCGCACACTTAATGGGTTGGAACACTAATTCGAATGTGATTCGGATGTGGGCTCAATTCGGATAGAGATCCGGATAGACTCCTATTGGGCTTCGGTCCACGAGGCCCAAGTGAGGAGGTCTATATATTTGGAGGCGGGGGCTGAGGATACACGCATATGTTCCTCCCGAACAAAACCCTAGCCGCCACCTCCCGAGCCAAACCCTAGCCGCTCGCGAGTCTTTGGTACACTCGCGATCGGAGTTCCAGCCGGGACGTGTGGATACCGGTGGAGGCGCTGCTCGTTGCGGCGTTGATCGGCATCAACAAACTACGATTGGATCTGCTCGTGGTGTGGTTGATCGCGTGGAGGAGACGATCTGTTCGGGACGATCGGCTACTTCCACTACTACCTCGACGCGCGTGGTTGGATCGGCTTCTCCAACTCTTCTTCCGCTGCGCTGCGCGTCTAGTGGTAACGATCTATGATCCCTTCTTAGCATGATGTCCTGGTGTGCGCGGTAGAAAATTTTTATTTTCTGCTATCGTAGCCTACGCGCGTTCCTTCAAGAGGCCAGGGTGCTCGGCTGGGCCAGCGGCCAGAGAAGGAAACAGGGAAGGGCCCATTGGCAGGGAGGAGGAGAAAGAGGGGGAGAGAAAAGGGAGAAAAGTAGGAAACTTTATAAATTCTGAAATTTTGGATTTTCAGTTCAATTATTTCTGGGCTATTTATTTTCTCTACCTAGTTAAATTGAAATTCAAAGTTTTACTTCCTTTATCTAATATTTAAGTTTTAAATTGGCACTTTGATTATTTTTTAGACTTAAGTTTGTAATTGAATTTCGAATTTCGAGTTCAGAAAAACTCGACATCGAATTCGAGTTTTGAGTTCTTGGGTCAATTTTGGTTTAAGGTGGATTTCTATTTAATTTGATTTCTAGATTTTTGGTTATTAAAATTAAAAACTCATAGTTAAATTACTTTGTATCTTTGATCGTCATAATTCTTATGTGCATTTGAGAATTATTTATTTGGCTCAGCATAAAACTCAAGAAAACCCAAGTAAGATTTTGACCAAAAATTTTCAAATGCCAGTAAGACGCAAACAAAAGTTTTAAATTTCTCAAGATTTCAAACATCAAAAATTTAGGATGTTACATGCTTGAAGCATCTCTCGATCAAATGTACATCCTTCTGACAGAAAGTACAATGATACTTCACCTTCTAAGAGGTATAAATAGCATGATGGGGCTTCGCCTTCTGAGAGGTCGAAGCAACAGGTGATACCATTTTACTGTCAGAGATCCCTGGACAAAGCCCGCAGATTTGAACTCAACTTTCTTGGTTCTGGGCTTAACCTCGATCACACCTACTGCTATGGATCTGAGAACAGCACGTGGATGCTTCCTAACATCCTCAAGAAAATCATATCCTAGACCTTTATTGAATTTGCAAATCTTGGACTGGTCTAGAATAAGATTCAGCTTCTTCTTGCCTCCAACAAATCTCTCAAGAGTGTTAATAAGATGCTGACACTCCTGAAAGAGAGAGGTGTAAGAAGTGCAGAGAAAGAAGAGACAGCAGAAGGTAAGGGAGAAGAAGAAGAACCAACAGCAGAAGAATGAATGGCATCTGCATGCACAGCTGCCTCAGAAGGGACAGTCCTATTGCTAGCCATTTGGTTCTCGTCGCTAAGCATCTCTACAATACCCTCAAGCTTCTTCCCCACAACAACACACACATCACAAGCAGATGGTGACTTCTCTAGTATGTCCTTATTTAGCTTCACACATTTATCATCTAATACAATCAACTCAGATTTTAGTTTTTCACAATTATTACATGGTGAGCTAACAGGATACTTAGAAACATACTGAGCCATTTTCTTATTATGATCAATCATTTCTTGAAACTGTTTTGAGACAGATTCAAGTTCAGCAGTTAATTTAGGACAGTTGGTGCAAGAAACAATAGGCTCAAGTAATGAAGCATGCACTTCAGCAATTTTATGATCTGTCTTCTTTAAATTCATTTTCAAGTTATTGCAATTTTCACATGTCTTCGACTTGCGAGAGACAACGTCAATATCGTGAGTCTTGAGGCGTGAGTACAGCGCATCAAGAGTCAAAGTCAAAAGATCCGTAGTGTCCTTGATGGTGGTCACTTTCATCTCCCAAACTCGCAAATCCAAAGCCGAAAGCATTTGGCGAGCGTTGTCCGAGTCGGGGTATATCTGAGACCGATCGCTCGGAGATTGCTTAAAATCTTATGAAACCTCGAAAAGCACTCGTCAAGGGACTCTCCAGCAAACATTTCAAACTTGTTATAATCTCACTTGTACTGGTCCTGTCAAACCGTCTTAATTTGGGTGGTGCCTTGATGGTAAGCATCGAGGGTCACCCAAATATCGAAAGCCGATGAAAGATGAGAAATGCGATCAAACTCGTTTCGGCTCAATCCTTGGATGATGGTGTTCCTTGCCTTAGCATTCACCTCAACATCGGGCATGTTTGCCACATTGATGTTCTCATCGGCAAGAACAACAAAGCGAGTTTTGACCATGCGCCAAATCGCATAGCCCTGAGTCTGAATGTAGGTCTCCATCCGGCCCTTCCAAAAGGGATCGTTGATCCCATCGAAGATCGGGGGCTTGGTGGAATACTTGTCTGTCGCCATGGCTCACAGACCGGTTAAGATCTATCGAGAAGAGCTAACCGGCTCTGATACCAATTGTAGGATCAGAAATGACAATAAAGGGAGGATGAATGGTGCCTTCAAAAAACGCCCGAAGTATCCACATTTTCTTCTCTGATAGCTATAGCAGTTGTGAAGCAAGAGAATGAAGTTTATCAAAAATTGAAACTTTAATCAAAGAGAAAATCAACTTCGGCTGACACAAAACCAAACTCTGCACAAAATTTGAGAAGACAAAAACTGAAAAAGGACAGCACAGTAAACACTAGTATTGCTGCTGAAAACAGATTGAAGGAGGAGAATTAATCAGTGAACAGCTAGCAAAGTTCAGACCGCAGGGGAGTATCCATCTAGCTGCTGTGACTTGGGCGAGTTTGCTGCTGCCGAAACACAGAAAACAGAGAACATTGTTTGCCGATTTTTGCTGTCGAAACAAACTGAAAAAGAGAGAAGAGAAATTATTAGTTCGGCTGCAACTGCTGATAACAGGAACCAACTAGAGGCTGAAAACAGAGAAGATCAAGAGCTGCAATCTCTCAATATGCTGTGTTCCAACCGATAGCATCTAAACCGGAAAAACAGCCGTTAGCAAAAAATGTAGAGGAAAGAAACGTGAAAGACTAGGCTGCAAACTGCAAGGCATCGGCTGAAAACAGCAGTGAACAAATGCTAAAAACAGCAGTGAACAAATGCTGAAAACAACAATTTTTCAATTCAGCCGAACAATAGTTTTTTAATTCAGCCAAACAACAAACTGGGAGCAGCAAGCAAACTAAAACCTGTAGAGAAAAGAGACACGAAATGCAGTCCAAAAAGTGCAGAAAACACAGCAGGCTGCTGCTGCCCGAAATCAACAAAAACAGGACTGAAACCAGAAAACTGAGAAGTTGAAACTACTGCCGCAAAGGAGGACACAGTAATTACTGAGCAGCAAAACCAAAAGACAGAAAATGAAGATTAATTGCTGCTCTTCTCAGGTCCAAAAGAAAAGAACTTCAAACTAAATAGCAGGGGGACCTTAGAAATCATGGCAAACAACCAAAAAGAGCAATGGACTGAGATCTGGACAGAAATCTGAATATGAACCGAGAAAGAGAGTGATTTCCAAATTACTTGAAGAGAGTGATTTCCAAATTACTTGCCATTCTCCAATCTTTAGCTCAAGAAACTTTGAAAACCAGCAGCAGATGATCTCTTAGCAAGAAACCACAAACCAAATTTAAGATTCCACCAAGAAAACCAAGAGGGCAAGGATGCCTTGACTTCAAACCCTAGGGAATAAAAAACAGAGGAGGTAAAATGGCTTAGCTCCGAAAAGAGAGTATTCATTGATTCTAGATATTGCTCTTAGGAATTGAATGATCCAATGGCCTTGAGTATTTCCCATCACTGAGTAACCAAGAGCCAGCTCCTTAATCAAGATTTACACCAAATCAAAAGAACCAGCAGAGAACAAACTAAAACTCAATTCCATCACAAAGAAAAGGAAAACTAAAGCTCTCAACTGGATTCATCACCATGAATGCTTACAAGAGAGGAATGATTACACATGAGTTACATTCTCCTCACTACATGCTTCTCAAAGAAGAACACCCTTCTTGAGCTCTCACACACGTAGGAGACAATGCACACATACACACTGCTCACATGCTACCTATTTTTTTGCTTGACCTGAGAACACACTCCTAAGCCTGTTTTTCTTACATTGCCTTCTGCCTCCACCTCTCCATATGAAGGCACCAGGCTCACACCCAAAAGGCAAATCAAGAAGTAGCATACCCTTTTCACTCCATGCTTCACACATAAAAGAGGCTGGAGTCAAAGTCAACACAAGAAATGGAGGGAAAACCAGCCACTCCACTCATACTTGAGTCAATTCTCCAAATTGCTCCTCAAGCACCTTCGCGGAAGCTTCCCGCAACCGGCACCTTGACCGTCTGGACCTCGACTCCTCCCTGAGTCTAGTCCCGATCCGCTCTGCTGCACACGACCGCACCCAGCATCCTGACCGTCTGGACCTCAGCTCCTCCTTGAGCCTAGTCCCGATCCACCTCGCCGCTGCCCGTCGTGTCCACCTGACTCCGACCGACTGGACCTCCGACTCCACTTGAGTCTAGTCCTGGTCTGTTCCGTCGCACACGACCGCAACCGACATCCAACCGCCTGGACCTCCGATTCCTCCCTGAGCCTAATCCCGGTGCACTCGTCGTCGCCCATCATGTCCTCCACCAGTAGCTCCAGCTCCAATTCCTCGTCACCTCCTGCCTCAGCAACCACCTCAGCAACCTCGATCATCTTCAACGTCTCCGACTGTCTGGACCTCGACACCTCCTGTGCCTAGTCCCGGTCTTCCCACGCCTCACCATGACCTAGCTTCGAAGTTCTGCAGTCACACAGACAAGCAAACCGTCACATAGCCCGAACGACTGATCGAGAAAAAGAACAACTGTCCTAAACACCGTCGAACGCATTCGACCAAGTCCAACCGAACCAAACTGCACCATGCACCGACTTGGCGCGAACCGACAAAACCAAACTCAAACTTTCCAACCCAAGTGTCAATTATTCATCACAAACATGGGGACACCTCCAGATGGTCTCTCAGTTGTACGCTGCAATCATTCACCTCTTCTGATTGCCATCAACGATCCTACATAAATGATACGTCTTTTTAAGATAGGGTTTATAAGTTAATTATAGTAATACTGTATCGACTTCAGCTATACCAGCTAAAATCGCATAAGATTGTCTCTCTCTCTCTCTCTCTTCCTACTTTCTCTCGTGAACAATCAGAATTCAAAAGCCATAAGCTAAAAGGCACAACCCAAATAAGACATTTAGCATGGAAGAAATTCCACATCTTTGACCAGGACATAAAAGTGCAAAGAAATTTCTGAGATTTGATTGAGGACCATTTCTTAGAACCATTATGTGATTAGTGTTGATGATGTCGAATCACCAGTACCTGAAGAAACGAAACAAAAATCATAAATACAGACCAAGAAAACAGCTTCATATAACTTCAATCAAGTACAAACCTCTCAGTGCATACCTGAAAAGATCAATATATCTTCAGTTGTTCATAAAGAAATATCTACGATCCATAAATAACAAACTATCATGTCAAAATGATCATTGATTTGGCTGAAAGGTGATTAAGATAATTCGTCCATGCAGGCTAAGTGGCTAACTGAAGAAGTAGCAATCGCACTCCGTGTACAAACCAATATACTGGAACTAGTAGTAGATCACAAAGTGCTATCCTGCTAATTCTAGGATGTAAGCAATACTTCTATCTAAAATAATATACATTTGATTAGCAATACTTCTATCTAAAATAATATACATTTGCACTAATCATCTAAGCTGACTTGCCAAATACACTAGGTTATATCTCAGTAACAATCATTCGACAGAAAGAATTTAACAGCATCGTATCAGAGTTGCAAACTGCAAACTCTAAAAAGAAAGACAATGATAACAAAACAGAGCACTGCATGCGGCATGCACCAAAAGGTGTTAATAAACTACATAAAAATTGGCAGCATCACCGTTTGTTCGAACTCCAATTTGCATACCATGAATTCCCCTAAACACTATAGAGTGACCAATGTAACCATGCAATACTGCTGCAGAGTCAATCTGATCTAAGTCCTCTAAAAATCATAATTCAGCTGATAACAGCTTAATCTATGAATTTTTGGCACATATGACATTATTTGGATCCGTATTTACAAAAATAATTGTATACACGTGAGAATGACAGAAATGACATTTCTGTCATCCAATCACCAGGCGGCAGTGCCC
This sequence comes from Dendrocalamus sinicus, assembly GCA_036346575.1. Taxonomy (NCBI): domain Eukaryota; kingdom Viridiplantae; phylum Streptophyta; class Magnoliopsida; order Poales; family Poaceae; genus Dendrocalamus; species Dendrocalamus sinicus. The sequence continues at coordinate 15,648,463 of CM070656.1, read as the reverse complement.
TGCAGCTGACACTTGGGCCACCGGAGCCCGGCCACCAGGCGGCAGGGGTTTGCCACTCGGCCACCGTGCAACCGCCCGCACAGTGGCGAACCCAGGAAAAAAATATAGCTAGGGTGAAGTCGGACATGAGTGAAGCCATAATGTTGGACCGAAATGGCGACAGAGGGGGGTGAATGTCGACTTTAAAAATTGCTCCCCCAAAATACTCACAAAACGATTCCTCTCCAATAGCTACAAAGCTATCAAGAAGGGGCAACTAGAATGGAGCAAAAAGACTGCAAACAGTAGCTACTTGTTGGCCGAAAACTGCATGACATTCAAAGGCAAAATGGCACCCAAAATGCAGGCTTTTACTGCTGAAAACAGCACTCAAATTGCTGATTTTGACTGCTGAAAACTGCACTCAAAATGCTGAATTTTACTGCTGAAAACTGCACTCAAAATGCTGAATTTTACTGCTGAAAACTGCACTCAAGTTGCTGAATTTTACTGTTGAAAACTGCACTCAAGTTGCTGAATTTTACTGCTGAAAACTACACTCAAGTTGCTGAATTCTGCAGCTAGCAAATGCTGAAAACAGCAATGAACAAGTGCTGAAATCTGCAGCTAGCAAATGCTGAAAACAATAATGAACAAGTGCTAAAATCTGCAGCTAGCAAATGCTGAAAACAGCAATGTACAAGTGCTGAAATCTGCAGCAAGAAGTAAAATTTCAGACCACCCACAAACTGAGAATATGATGAATTTCAGCTGATCTCCTGAGCCCTAAAGACCAAGAATATGACCTAAATAGCAGAGAGAGTCCAAGGCTCAAGAGAAATCACAAATAGCTCAAAGAATTCCGATTTTAGCCTGAAATGACAAAATGCATAGAGCTGCCCAAAAATTCCAATTGTCACTCCATCTCCAATCCTTTGGCCATGAGACTTCTGGGATATATTAGCAATAGCTCCAGGGACCTCCAGGTCAAGTCTCAAGCCATTTTGGGAAAGGAAACATGAAAATCATCAAAACCCTAGAAATATCTTGAACTGAACAGGAGTAAAGCAAAAATCCAAAATACTTCACAACTAGAGACTCTTTGATCATGAGCTCTTGCAGTTATGTTAGCAATATCAAAAGAGCTCCACAGACCAAAAATCAAGTCGTCTCCTCAAGAGAATCAAGAACTGGACAAAACCCTAGAAATGGAGTTCATGAACAGAGGAGGCCAAAAGAGAAATCTGAGAAATCAAACTCGGTTTGCTCTTGGAGTTAACTAGTCAAATGACTTTTGAACATCTCCCATGTCATAGCAACCCATTTTGGCACTCTCCAGCAAGAAACAACAAGAAACTCAAAATCAAGAAATCTCAGAATGGGGCATCGAAGAGAAAAATGAACAGAGAGCACAAACTTCAGATTTTTCATTTCTTGAATCAAGATGAATACAGAGGAGTCCCGATACGCATGGACATTAGGACTAAAGGAGTGATTACAATCTCTCAATCCCTCATCTCCCTCTCAATCCTCAAGAACACCAAGAATCTCACCACTTCTTGGGAGGAAGAACACACAGAGAGAGGAGACTTACATAGAAACCATCGTAGAGACACAGAGGGAGCACACTCTGCCTCTACCACCAACTCACACCAACTAAAGAGCTAAAGGAAACAACCTTCCTAAAGTCTCTTTTGACTCTAAAACCCTAATTCTATCACAAGTGCTCAAGGAGGGCATGCAGCCCCTCCTCTCCTTTTATAGCGCTTGGCTAATGGGTCTCCGCCCCGTTACACCCGCTACGTCCAACGGAGCCCGCTCCAGCTTGTGCAGCCTTGCGAATTTCCCGATTCGCCCCTCCTGCACCTTCCGAGAAGCTTCCGCGCCCCTTGCCTCGCACGCCTCGCAACCACCTCGAGTCCACGTCGTCTTCGACACATCCCGACCGTTCTGACCTCAGCGCCACCTGCGCCTAGTCCGGTCCACCGTGTCTCGCCACGACTTCAACTCGACGTCCTGCAGTCACACAGACAAGAAACACGTCAAATAGCACCGTTCGACACATGAAAGCGTAAATACCATCACACTTACCACTGATGAAGTCCAAACCTGTCAAAACATTAGAATATGCATCCTAAGCCCAAATGACCAAGTTTGACCAAAGTCCGACCGAGCCCGATTGCGCCACGCAACGACTCGACTCCGAACCACTCAAACCAAACTCGACTGACCTAAACCCTTGTCAATTACTCATCACTCTCATGGAGTCACGACCACATGGTCTCTCACATAACTACAATTCACATGCAAAAAACTATAATTTATATATAAACATATATAGATAATGGTAGGACATTGAAAAATACCTCACTAATAAAGCCTAATCCATGGTTATAAATGAGTTGTAAAAGAAATAACCTATTAATTGTACAAGATAAATGGATCAATATAATATGAGAGAAAATGGTATATCTTTAGCTATTAGAAGTAATCAAATGACATGCCCTCAACGAGAGGTCGCTTTGTGTTTTCAAAAGCCGAGATCTTTTGACTCTTCTGGTGCGTATTTATCGATTCCAAACCGAGTAGTGTCCAGTGATGCAGACATGGGGTCTAGTTACCTTATTGGATCCAAATTGAGTGGTGATATGCAGCCTACTTTAGAAATTTGATGCGATTGCAAAATACAATGAATGATGTTCTTAGACTGTGGCACACTGGCACTAGCACACATCTGGTAAGTATAAGTATTAACTAGCATCTGTATTTTGACCAAGTCAAAACTACAAAAAAAATGGTGTGCATTTGTAATATGTTCTATTGCAAATTCCAATTGGAATGAGCATAGAATATCCTATGATTCGCAAATTGATCAAATTGAGAGATTTACACGCAAGTACCTAAGCAATGTCGCCGATGATGACCTAGAGTGCGCCGTCGCGTGAGCCTATGGGCCGTCCTCTAGGTGCCCAGACTATGCGCTCTCGCTCAGCTCTGCTGCTCTCCACGTGAGCCTGTGCTTTCTATGGCCCATGTGTTTGCCATTCTCGCTTGGCCCGTCCCCTTGCCCATGCGTTTTGGCTTCTGGATGAATTCGTTGCTGGGAGTGTTGGATGCATTTCATTGGTCACTTCCAGTGCTGGTGCGTGTTTGGCTTCATGCAGCGGACTGGGCCTCACTTCTTCGTGCCATTTGGGTCGGTTCGCGCGTGTCTTGGCATGTGCTATGTTTTGCTACGCTTCTGCTTTGTGCGTGCCTCGATCTACGCCAGTGGAGCCTTCTGCTGGAGGTAATTTTGTACCCTCTGTTCCCCGTTTCCGATCTGCTTGGTCTCAATGGTGGGAGTTCCTTCAGTTGGATTGTTCCCTGTCTGTTCTCCGTTGTCGATTTTGTTCCTGTTTGTAGTGCCACATGGTTGTTCTCCCTTTGGTTTCCATTGGTCGATTACCATTGTTTCCTTCCTGGTATCGTGGCTTGGGCCGTGCTACCTAGAGGCTCAGAAGTGGGCCTCGCCCGTTACAGGTTTATCTGTGGTCCGATCGATGGGGGTTTGCTCTTGTGGGAATGCCTGTAGATTATGATCCGTTTCTTTGTTGTTTCAGTGCATTGTATATGCCCATGGTTACAGCTCTGTACTCGCTGTGAGTGTGCTTCGTGTGCTTCACTAAAATCATGTTGTGTCCAGTTCGTGCTCACAATTTTTGCTATTTCCTTTTCTGCCCAGGACGGTCTCTAGATAGTCTGCTAGATTGTGCTGTGAAACATTCATGCCTTACCTATGGCCTCAAGGTTTCCATTCCGCTTCAGTCTATCCTGCTTTCCTTCATATAGCAATTTGGTTACCCCTCATTGGGGTAATTATTTCTTTTACAAGGTTTCTTATTTATGTTTCTCAGTTTTATTTACCAAGTCCGTATGTATTGTCTATCTACAAGGTTTCTTATTTATGTTTCTCAGTTTTATTTACCAAGTCCGTATGTATTGTCTATCTTCCTTAGTTTCCCATGGGCTTTTTTCGAGTTAAAGCTATTTTTGACACTATTTCACACCGTATTTACAAAAATAGCAGTATGCGAACTATATTGACAAAATGTCATTTCTGTCGTCCAGTGGGCGGTCTGCAGCGCCTGCGACGCGACACATGGTGCTGTCGCCGGCAGCAGGCACCTGCTGCCCCCTCACCAGACGGCAAGCAGCCTACCACCCAGTGGGGGACGGCAGGCTTGCCTGCCGTCCCGTAAGGGGGTGGCAGGTAATTAAGCCAACTAATTAGCCGGCTTAATTACCTACCCTAATTTTTTCATTTAGTGGTTGTTTTAATTTTTAAATGTACTGAATGAGCTTAAAAAATATGAAAATTTATGTACAGCCTCCCGACATAACGTACCTCGTATTGTAATTTTTGGGTAATTTATCCATTGTGAATGTTGCTTAAAAATTCATACAATTTCAATATTTTATGATTTTTTACATATAGAAAACGAGCTCCAAAAATTACAAAATTTTATTTGAAGCCTTCCAATATATTATTAATTATTGTGTAATTTTTTGGGAATTTCATGTGGTACAAATTTGCCATATTTATTCAAATTAACTTAATCATGAATTTAATGATCATTACACATCTTTTGAAGTGGCATGTGTCGGCCAATAGTGGTATATATTATTTGTTGTTATCTAGTTCACAAAATTGTCACTCTTTCTATATGTGCCCCTCTCGTGCACTCTGTTGTTCACACTAATGTCATTATTTCAGTGTCATCCCCTCGCCCGCTCTCTTGTTTGCACATTTGTCATTGTTACGATGTCATCCCCTCTCACCCGAAGCGCTGCTTGTGATAATGGGTCCTCAATGTACGGGGTGAGTGCACCGGGTTTACCTTCTGCTCGGGCATAAATATGCACCTCTGGCAGTTCATCGTTGCTCATCTCAGTCGCTCATCGTAGAAGGTCATTATCGCGGTCGTTGCAGAAAATTAGAAGCGTGTAGCTCATTAGTTCGAGAAGCTAGTGCATAGCTCTAAATTGGCAGTGCTAATTTCTTCTCTGGAAAGGCAGGTAATTTTTGATCGTATGATTTCCATGTTATTCCCGTAATTGTAGTCAATTAGTGTTATTTAGTTAGTCGTGATTAATGTAGCTTGTATTACAAAGTAAGTATATCGTAGTAATTTAGATATAGTTTGTACTATTTTTATGTACGTACGGTACTCATAATTTGTTAGTTTGGGGTAAGTAATGAGTTAGTGCTAAGGATGATGGCAATGAATGACACGTCATTTTTCGGATGAGTAATCAAAATTATCAGTAAGTAGTGAAGTATTCGTATGTAGTTACACGCACGCATGTAATCACTGACTTGTAGTATGTTGCTGTCATTTTGAATCTTCACACTAATATTTTGTCTGTCCCATTTGTTGCAAGGTACTCTCAAAACTAATAGTGCGTAGCTAATTATTTGGAGAAGGCAGTACATAAGTCATTGGGTACGTGGTAGTGCTGATTAGTTCTCCCGAAAGACAGGTAGTTTTTTTATAATATGCTTTCGACATTATTTCCGTAGTCGTAGTCATAATTACTGTTATTTAGTTAGTCATAATTAATGTAGTTTGTATTATAAAGTAATTATTAATCTTCACACTAATATTTCGTCTGTCGTATGTATTGGTAGGTATGGGTCTACCGGATCTTCTGGAATACTCGTACGATGGGAAACACCGCTGCCACGCATGGATGACGGGTGATGCACCTGGCCCTTCACCATTTAAGCTGTGGGGGTCCGTGGGCACTGGACGAGCGCTATGTCCCAACCCTGGCGGGCACAGGCTTGTTGCCCTTTACGAGGCTGGTCTCCACCAAGCACGAGTTCACCATCGACGGCAGCCTGCTCGCGGCACTGGTGGACAGGTGGAGGCCGAGATGCACATATTCCACTTTTCTTGGGGTGAGATGATGGCCACTTTGAAGGACGACGCGTTCTTGACCGGTTTCCTTCTCGGGGGTGACGCACTTGTTCCAACCCCTGCACCAGCCGATTAGAAGAAGAGGCTGGCGGACCAGTTTGGCTGGCCTATCCTGGAGAGTGCAAGTGGCATCCCCCGCACATGGCTTAACAATTTCAGTGTGTGCCCGTAGGTTGCACCGCTAGAGGTCATCAGGATGCACCTCGTCGCGTTTCTTATCTATCTCTTTGGTTGGATCATGTTTCCAGCCACAAACGACGATATTTGCAATGCCGAATTCATCAGTCTCACCGAGTCTTTGGTGGACGTAGAGTTCGGGGCAATGCCTCAGTACAGCTGGGGATCAGCGGTTCTATGTACGACATATCGGGGGCTAGTGACGCTTGACAGCGCGCCACTGCTAGTACTCCCAATCTGGCCAGCTGCTACGTGCTCCTGTAGCTGTGGAGTTGGGAGCACTTCCCTATCGGACGTCTGATGATCATGATGCCAATGCACCCATCATCAGTAGCTCGAAGACGCCACCGGCCCTTGAGAGACCATGTGCAGGTAACCCCATATTTGTGATGAGTAATTAACACTTGTTTTAGGGAGTTTGAGTCTGTTTCAGGTATTTCATGCCTGAGTACCTTCTTCTGATGCTAATGTATGTTTATACTATTTCGAGCGGTGCTGTGTGATGTTTTCTTGTCTGTGATGGCTGGAGGACTTTGAGGCGGAGTAGTGGCGAGGTATGGAAGGCCAGACTAGGCATAGGCGGTGCTGAGGTCAAAGTAGTCGGGAGATGCCGAAGACGGCGAGGACTCGAAGTGCTTGCGAGGCGTTGACAGCAAGACAAGAGGAAGCTTCCAGGAAGGTGCAGTAGGGGCATTTCGGTAAAATGCGCAAGGCTGCAAAATGGAAGCGGATTCAATTGAGGCTGATGGGTAAAGTGCTAACAGGTGAAGCAAATGAGACCCGGTTGTGGAGGCTATAAAAGGAGAGGTTTAGGGTTTGGAGTGTATGCTGGTTTTCCCTCCACTTTTGCATGTGAGTGGGTTTTGTCACTTGTGTATGCAAGTCTGGTTGTGAGAGTGGGTTGACACTTCTTGAACTTTTATTTGCATATGGGTCTGTAGGGGGTGTAGCCTAGTGGCTTGTGTGTGTTCTGGGTTCTTGTTTTCATCTCCTGCGTGTGTGAGCTCTTAAGGCAAGAGATGTAGTGAGATGGCATGAAACAGATGTAAACATTTTTCATTATGTAATCATTCATTTCTCTGAATCAATTTGAGATGCCTTTTTGTTTGAGATGATCTGATTTCTTTTCTCTCTGACCTTTGTTCCTTCTTGTGACTCTCTGTTCTTCTTTGCTCATTTGATTTAGAGTTGAATCATTGGTCATGCAGCTGAAAAATCATTTTTCTCTGAACTGGAAATCTATTCAAAGCCCCTTGGCTAGCAAATTCCCGAGAGAAAGTTTCTCATTAGACATGTTCTTCCCAAATGACCAATCGCTGGAGTTCCTCTATTTTCATAAAATCTAGGGTTTGAAGGCAGGGGACACCTATGCCCATGATTGTGCTAACTAAAAGCCTTTTGAGCTGTGGGTCTCTTTGATTTGAGATCAATCCCTGTTGAACTCAACAATCTCAAGTTCAAAGATCTCAAGAATCACAAGTTATTTGGGTATTGTCTCTCCTTGTGACTTCTTCTTGACAAATGTAGTGTTCACTGCTTCCATTTGTTCCCTTTCGGCAATTTCTCTCTTCTGAGGTTGGGATGTTATTTAGGTTGAAGTCCTACTCTTTTGGCATGGGAAAACATCATTCTTTTAGTCCTTGCCCTCTTGTCTTACTCTTGCCAGTATTTACTGTATGGGGTGATTTCTCAGTTCAGTATTTAGTTTACGGCTCTTCTTTCTGTTTCTGTTCAGCAAAGAATTGGGACGGGCTCTGCAGTCCTATTTTCAGTCCCTCTCCAAAAGTATTCACTGTATTTATCCTTTCTAGTTGCATTGCCGACTGCTTCTTTCCTTTCCCTTCGATTAATCTCAGTTGGGATTTGAGTTCTGTGTCTCAAATAGCCTTTAATCTTAAATTGTTTTGGCCCCAAGAGAAGGATTCCATTCAGATCATTTATTCCTTGTTTAGGCGATAAGCTTTCAGCCTGTTTTTCATTTCTTCTTTGTTGTTTGCAGCCGAAGCATTACAGACTTCAACCGAGACTTTCAGTTTTAGCCGAGTTGGTTCAGTGGTTTGCTGTTTTCAGCCAAAGTATTGCAGATTTCTACCAAGTCTTCAGTTTTCTTTTCTCTGCAATATCTGCATTTATCTGGTCTGCATTTCTAGTCTGCACTTCTCTGTTTTCGGCTGCTGAGTATTTTCGGTACTGCAGTTCTCTGTTCTTTTCTCTGTTGTTTTCTTGCTGCAGTTTCAGAGTTTCTTGTGTCCTTTAGGCTACCGATTCTATGCTTCTCCAGTCAAACTGAAAGCCCATTTTGTAGTGAAACTGGAGTTGTTTTGTTGGTCAATCTGGAAGCCAATTAGCGGTCAGACCATGAGCTTGCCGGCGGTCTAACCGTGGTCAAGCCTTGCTTCTAGCCGGCTGTTCTCTGCTGCTCACTTTTCGTTTTGGTTTTGTAGCTTTGACCACTGTAGCTTTTCAGTCTTTGGGCAGGACCTTTTGTTAGTTTCAGTTCTTGATTTCGGCAATGTTTCTTCCTGTTCTGTGTTCTCTCCTTCGTCTTCAATGAGCACTCAAATCTTGATTGTTTCATTACTGTTTTCGGCCGAGCCTGAATCAACCTTTTTGTCGATCTGATTGCGATTTGCTAGAGAGCATAAATCTTCTTCTTCATAGTTTCTATAGCTATCGGAGAAGAAGTATGTGGATACTTCGGGGCTATTTTTGAAGGCACCATTCACCCCCTCTGTTGCCATTTTCGATCCTACAATTGGTATCAGAGTAAGTTAGCTCTTCTCGATAGATCTTAACCGGGTTGTGAGCCAGGGCAACGGACAAGTATTCCACGAAGCCCCCGATCTATGATAGGATCGACTATCCCTTCTGGAAGAGTATGATGGAGTCTTACATACAGGCTCAGGGCTATGCGATTTGACGGAAAGTCAAAACTCGCTTTCTTGTTCCTGCCGATGAGAACATCAATGTAGCAAACATGCCCGATGTTGAGGCAAATGTTAAGGCAAGGAACATAATAATCTAAGGACTGAGTCAAAGTGAATTTGATCGTATTTCTCATCTCACATCGACCTACGACATCTGGGTGACCCTCGATGCATACCATGAGGGCACCACCCAGATCAAGACGGTATGACAGGACCAGTACAAGCGAGATTACAACAAGTTTGAAATGCTCGCTGGAGAGTCTCTTGATGAGTGCTTTGCGAGGTTTCACAAGATCTTGAGCAACCTTTGAGCGGTCAGTCTCATATACCCCGACTCAGAACACGCTCGACAGATACTTGCGGCCTTGGATTTGCGAGTTTGGGAGATGAAAGTGACCACCATCAAGGACACGACTAATCTTTCGACTTTGACTCTTGATGTGTTGTATTCACGCCTCAAGACTCACGAGATTAACATTGTCTCTCGCAAGTCGAAGTCACAGTCGATGACTTTGGTCACCGATCCCAGTCCTGCCTCTGGATCTTCTTCTGACACTATTTCTGGATTCTCTATTGCTGCTCTGTGTGAAATTGATGGTGATCACCTAGAGCAGCTCCCAGAAAACCAACTAGCCCTCTTAGTCAGAAAATTTTCTCATGCATACAAGAGTGTGAGGGACAGAAAGAGAGGAGGGTCCGTGATTTGCTGAGTGTGGTGGCCCCAACCACATTCGGGCAAACTACCCCAAGCTGGAGAAGGGCAAGAACGACTACGACGATGTGAGCAAGAATGACTACACCAACAAGAACTACAACAAGAAGCCCCAGCTCACGCCCAAGGCAAAGAGAAGAAGTTCCGCAACCTTGGCAAAGCCAAGAAGCTCTTCCACCGCGTCCTCACCGCCTTCGATGACATTGACTTTAGCGACGTGGAGGGGTGAAGTGACAACGATGGGAAGGATGATCAAGATTCCAAGGACAGCGACGACTTCATCGGCATGTGCTTCATAGCCCATGAGGGTGAGATCAGCGACAGTGAGCTCTACAGTGACTCCGATGAGGTATGTCCCTCCTATGATCAGCTCAATGATGCATTTCTGAAGCTAGAAAAATTTTATGCTAGATCTAGAGCTAAGATATTTGATCTTGAGAAGGAAGTAGATAGACTATCACGGGGGCTTACTTCACTTATATCTGCTCCCTCCCGTGACGAATATGATATGTGTACTTCTTTGCTTGGAGATATGGAGAAGCTAAGGACCTCTAATGATAGTGTGACTTCTGAGCTAGATTTGCTTAAGGTAGAGAATGTTAGTCTGTTAGCTGAATTAGAGATGACTAGGACTGCTGCTCTTTCATCTATTACTGTTGAGACTACTTCTTGCACCTCATGTGAGGATAAGGACAATGCTTTTAGAAGTCTTTATACTATGCTTCTTGATATGCCTAAAACATGTGAAAATTGCAATAACTTGGAAATGAACTTAAAGACAGCAGATCATAAAATTGCTGAATTGCATGCTTCCTTGTTAGAGCCCATTTTTCTTGCACCAACTATCCTAAATTAACTGCGCTGAGCTTGAATCTGTTTCAAAACAGTTTCAAGAAATGATTGACTACAACAACAAATTGGCTCATTATGCGACTAAGGACCCTGTTAGCTCACCATGCAATTGTTGTGAAAAACTAAAACTTGAACTCGTTGCTTTGGATGACAAATGTGTGAAGCTAACTAAGGACCTTCTAGAGAAGACACAATCTGCTTGTGCTGAGTGTGCTATGGTGGGGGAGAAGCCTAAGGCTATGGTAGAGACGCTTAGTGACGAGAACCAAACGGCTACCAATAGGACTGTTCCCAGTGTGTCTTGCAAAGCCCTCAATGTTGAAGCAGCCATGCAACAGGAGAAATCCGCACGTGCTACTCGTTCTTCTGTTATTGGTTCTTCTCCCTTACCTTCTGCTGTCTCTTCTTCCCCCTGCTCTTCTTGCACCTCTCCCTTTCAAGAGTGTCAGTATCTTATGAACACTCTTGAGAGATTTGTTGGAGGCAAAAATAAGCTGAATCTTATTATAGACCAATCCAAGATTTGCAAGTTCAATCAGGGTTTAGGATATGATTTTCTTGAGAACGTTAGGAAGCATGCACCTACCGTTCTTAGACCCACAACAACAGGTGTGATCGAGGTCAAGCCCAGAACCAAGAAAGTTGAGCTCAAATCTGTAGGCTTTGTCCAAGGGATTTCTGACAGTAAGGTGGTAACACTGTTTCTTCGACTTCTCATAAGGCGAAGTTTCATTGTACCTTCTGTCAGAAGGATGTACACATGATCGAGAGATGCTTCAGGCGCGCCAAGATCGCGTGGAGAGACCGTCTTCAGGCTCTTAGGCGTACTCAGGGTCAGCCCGAGACCTTGAGTGCACCTACGACCAACAGAAAGTCTAGAGTTGATCATGTTGATGTGTTTGGGCAGCATCGAGGACTTGGTTTTTCTGAGTTTTTTGATTTTTATCCTCGATTTGCCTCTGGTCGTGATATCCACCGTCCTAAGGGTAGATCTCATTTTCTCCATCGAGATAGCTACCCGCTGCGAGATCAGGATGTTGCTGGTGCCTTGACTCGCTCCTCCACAGCAGTCAAGCCCAGCAACAGCTTCAGGTTTGCTCATAGACCTTCTGGCTTTCTGAGTGACGGAGAGCGTAGGGTAGTTAGAGGTCAGTCGTGTGTGATTACTTCTTGTGCTCATCGTGTGACTCAGTATTGGGTGCCAAAATCTCTTTTGATTTATCCCAATACTAAGCCATCTCTCTCTTGTTGACTCAGGTTCGCCGGGTTAGGAAGAGAGAGGTATGGCTTGTAGACTCCAGCTGTTCTCGACACATGACCGGAGACTCCCGTTGGTTCTCTTCCCTAGTCTGTGCTCCAGGTGATGAGACGATCACCTTCGAAGATGCCTCTTCTGGGCGCGTCATCGCTAAAGGCACTGTGCGCACTAATGATTCATTTGTTTCAAAAGATGTTGCCTTAGTGAGTAAACTGTAGTACAATTTGCTTTCGGTTTCCCAGCTTGCGGATGACAGATTCGAGGTGAGCTTTAAGAAAAATGCTTGCAAATTTCTTGATTCTTCAAGGAGTCTGGTTTGCGGGATTTCTAGATATGGGAGGATCTTTCGTGCTGATTTTGTTGAGTCTTCTGGTGATCCTCTCAAGTGTTTAGTTGCTTCTGAGTCCCGTGACCTCACTTTCTGGCATAGGAGACTTGGTGATATTGGATTTGACCATTTGACTCGAGTTAGCGGCCACGATCTCATTCGTGGTCTGCCTAAACTCAAGATGGTCAAAGATCTAGTTTGCACTCCTTGCCGGCACGGCAAGATGGTTGCCGCTTCTCATCCTCTAGTCACAGTGACTATGACCGATGCACCACGACAGTTGTTCCACATAGACACAGTTGGTCCAGCTAGAGTACTCTTGTTGTGGTACATTCTTGTTGTGGTCGATGACTTCTCGAGGTACTATAAAAGGAGAGGTTTAGGGTTTGGAGTGTATGCTGGTTTTCCCTCCTCTTTTGCATGTGAGTGGGTTTTGTCACTTGTGTATGCAAGTCTGGTTGTGAGAGTGGGCTGACACTTCTTGAACTTCTATTTGCGTATGGGTCTGTAGGGGGTGTGAGCCTGGTGGCTTGTGTGTGTTCTGGGTTCTTGTTTTCATCTCCTGCGTGTGTGAGCTCTTAAGGCAAGAGATGTAGTGAGATGGCATGAAACAGATGTAAACATTTTCATTATGTAATCATTCATGTCTCTGAATCAATTTGAGATGCCTTTTTGTTTGAGATGATCTGATTTCTTTTCTCTCTGACCTTTGTTCCTTCTTGTGACTCTCTGTTCTTCTTTGCTCATTTGATTTAGAGTTGAATCATTGGTCATGCAGCTGCAAAATCATTTTTTCTCTGAACTGGGAATCTATTCAAAGCCCCTTGGCTAGCAAATTCCCGAGAGAAAGTTTTTCATTAGACATGTTCTTCCCAAATGACCAATCGCTGGAGTTCCTCTGTTTTCATAAAATCTAGGGTTTGAAGGCAGGGGACACCTATGCTCATGATTGTGCTAACTAAAAGCCTTTTGAGTTGTGGGTCTCTTTGATTTGAGATCAATCCCTGTTGAAATCAACAATTTCAAGTTCAAAGATCTCAAGAATCACAAGTTATTTGCGTATTGTCTCTCCTTGTGACTTCTTCTTGACAAATGCAGTGCTCACTACTTCCATTTGTTCCCTTTCGGCAATTTCTCTCTTCTGAGGTTGGGATGTTATTTAGGTTGAAGTCCTACTCTTTTGGCATGGGAAAAACAACATTCTTTTAGTCCTTGCCCTCTTCTCTTACTCTTGCCAGTATTTACTGTATGGGGTGTGTTGTGGCTACAGACCAAACAGAGAGAGAGAGAGAGTATGGTAGTGGAGAGTTAGGTGAGCAATGGCATCGGGTTTCCCCTGTGGCCTGTACCATATATATATCCACATAGGGAGTGTTTTTACAGTAATGCCCTTGCGTCTGTACATCCCCTTTAGGGGCACTTTTGTCATTACACATGTCCCATTTCGGGCCTTATAATCTCCTAACAGACCTGTTGGACTTTGTCATTACACATGTACCCCACAGCTCAAGGGTCGCAGGTGGGTACATTGTGGGTAGGCCGGCGTTCGTTTGCCTTCACTCTCTGCTTCGCCCAGACGTCTCGGGGCGGGGTGAGCTTCGGCCCTGTCGCGCAGATTTGCGGCATTGAGGTGAGGCACTTCCCCGCGGCGGTGGGGCCGGGAGCGACACCAGAGTCTTCGTTGACGAGGCGGAGCTCCCGTGGAGGTTGCTTGGTCCGCGAAGGCTCGCTGTTACACCCCGGCGGAGGGCCGAGGCGTGGGGCCGAGCCGGGGTGGAGGGCGGAGTTTCTTCGCTAAAGCGGAGACTCGCACGTCTTAACCTGCCGAAGTCGGAGTTGGAGTGGAGGTGATTGTCGCGCTACAGATGCCCCTTAGCGCGGGGTGGTTGCGGCTCTGTGATCCGGTAGTGCGCTTTAATGACTCCTGGAATCGCGCCAACCTCTGAGCTGTCAGGCTGCTGCAGCTGTACGTGCTGTCCCACCGGGAGCGTACCCACGGCGGGCTGCGATTGGTGCGTCGTGGGTAGGGGTGGAAACGGATCGGATACGGTTGAATAGCCTCAAATACGAATACGAATCCATATTTTTAAAACGAATACGAATACGAATTCGAATATTTTGAAATACAGATACGAATATTCTCGAATACGAATACGGATTTTCTCGGATACGAATATCGGATAAAACGGATTCCTAACGGTTTTGCCGATTTTTCATCGGTTTTTGACCGGTTACCAGTTTTAAACCGCCAAAATTCAAGTTTTGAATCACAAAATTTGTACGGATTTTTCATGGGTTCTAGAAACGGATCGAATACGAATCGAATAGTCTCGAATACGGATACGGATACGAATATTCTCGAATACGAATGCGAATACGAATACTCTCAAATACGGATACGAATATTCTCGAATACGAATACGGATATTTTCGAATACGGATTTTGCTTACCATATTCGGATTTCTCTCGGATACGAATATCGGATAAAACGAATTATCCGCTACCGTTTTCCACCCCTAGTCGTGGGCTGTTGGGCTGCCGGTAGTTGCTCTCCCTGACCGCGGGGAGCCAATCTGCCAGGCGATCGCGCCTCCCGGTCATGAGGGCGCGGGGTTGGACCTTCGCGGGGACGGAGCCGAAGTCGAAGCCAGGGCCTCGCTGCCGGGGCGAAGGCCGCGTCGAAATTGTTGTGGTTGATAGGCCCAGAGGATCGCGCCGGCGTGTACGACGTGCATTTACTCCCGGTGGGAGCCGACACGGAGCGCGGCGCTATTGGCGCGTCGTGCGCTGTTGGCACGTCGTGAGCCGACACGCATGGGCGGTCGCGACGCTTCGGCTTCGGTCGTGGGGAGGCGAGTGGTTTATCGTCCGCCAGTTACGCTTACCGCCGGGTACCCCCGTGGTACCGCATTTGCGCCTCCTCCACGCGCTTTTTGATCGCCCATCTTGTCTCCTGCTCCTCTTTGCTTTCCCTATCGCCGCACTTCCCTTCCGCCGTCGTCTAGCTCCTGGATAACGATGGCGCCAGGCGGCGAGCGTGCTCAAATGGTCGGCGACTACACCATCCGCCGGCGGTCCTCGCCGCTTGAGGTGGAGTACACGCTTCAGGGGCGCGACCCGACGGCTGCGGACAAATGGTGGGTGGCGACGGAGAGGAAGGAGGGTCCGTATTCCAGCGTTTTGGGTCCAACGCTCATGACAGAGGAGACAATCCATACACTACTGCGTGAGGGGAAGCTATCGGACCGCCAGGCGGTGCGGCTGCCCACCGATGACGAGGCGGAACCACGACCTGAGAAGTCGGAGGCGATCGTCTTCGTCGCCTACTTCAAAGCCGGCTTCGCATCCCGGTCGCGATGGTCGTTGGCGATGTGCTGCGGACTTTCGGGCTGGAGCTGGCACAACTGACTCCGAACGCGCTGGCTCGTCTTGCCGTGTACAGTTGGGCCTTGCGCTCAGAGGCGTGCTGGCCCAGCGCCTCAATGTTCGCGTATCTGCACGATGGACAGTGTCAATTTCATTCTGCGGCCGTCGTGCAGGAAGCTCTTCCCTGCGAACTCAACTCGAGCGAAATGGGAGACTGGCTGGACAAAGCGGTGGTTCTACCACCGTGTGGCGAGCGGTAGCGGCCTCGAATGCATGGGCCAGCCAATGGCGTTCAACACCATGCCCAGCGTAACGCTCGACCCCGAGGATAGGCGAAGGGCGTGCAGACATGTGGGGGTCACCACCCGCTTCAACATGCGCGACCTCGCCGAGGAGTACATTATGTACGGCGTGGCGCCGCTTGCCGATGGGTGGCGCCTCACTGCCGGGAAACTCCGAGACGACAATGTCGACCCGTCCGTTTGTTTGCTACCGGCACCCTCTGGCCTTCGTAAGCCCTAACCATGTCCTCCTCTCCATTCGTGCTCATTGCATCGTGTTTAGCCATGTCTTCTGCCTCGCATAGGGATTCACCTAAAGGACGCGGAGCGTGCGGTAAACATGTTCCTTGGGCCATATATGGCCAGGGAGCACGAGCAGCGTACAGCTGCAACTGCGGAGGCGGGGCTAGGGCGGATAAACCGCGTGTGCGAAGCCCTGGGCGTTCGCGTGTCGGAGCGCGCCCCTCCGGCTCCGAGCCAGCTGCAACATCAGAATGACGGCGCCCGAAGAAGAAAGGTGCCATCTCGCGGGAAGCCTCGGGCTTCTATGACCGCTTCGTGCGCGGCGGCTACCGTTGCCCCCATCGATACGGCAGGCTCGGAGTCCGATTCGGTGAACTACGCCGATTCGACCCTTGAGGTGGGCGCGGATGACAGGGGCGAAAGGTCTTCGGGCGGCACCGTGGGCCGAGGGTGTGCCATGGTCGACCGGGAGGGGGAAGTCTCGTCGGCCGCGGTGGTCGCCGAGGTGGAGCTACCGTCTGTTGGTGGCACCGGAGCGAAGTCCCCGCTTGCGGCGGCGACAGTGTCGGAGGTGCCCTCCGCGGGGGCCGAGTTGACGAGGTCTTCACCAACAATGGTGGCCGAGACAGGGGGACCTGCCGTAGAGGTTGCTAGGTTAGGGCCCCCGCCCACAAGTGTTGGTGTTGTGGAGCCTTCCGCGGCGGTTACGGAGGCGGGGTCCTCGCCTCCTTCACCCCGGGCAAAGCGGCCACGCCTGCGATCCCCCCTTCATCGAACTTCGAGGGGGTTCACCGTGGCGGCCCGAGTTGGGAGCTTGTGGGCCCCCGACTCGGACACTGAAGCTCTCGCATCCAGCATCCCTCCGGCCCCTTCGCAGGCCACAGCGGCCAAGGTGCGGGGGTGCCGGCATTGGGCCCCGACACGGATACTCCCCGGCCCCCAGGGCTGGCTCCATCCGGGGTGCCTGGCGTCCCTGTCCACCGTCCGAGGCTAGGGGATGCCCCAGCGAAGTCCGCCGCCTGCCACCGAAGGTATGCTGCCCTGTTATACCCTAGCATAGTTTTGCAGTGTTCTTACAGGACTAACCAGTGCCTCTTCTTGCAGCGGCGTTCATCCCCGAGGACTGGTGGTCTCCAGGGCGCGGGGACGTTCCTTTGAGAAGGGTGTCCGGCGCTCTCGAGGCTACCGACATGAACGCCACGCACCTGAACTTAGCGGACTTCGTCCCTCCCCCAGAGGTGTTGGGGGCGTGGCGTGGAGTCGTGGATGACGCGGCTGCGAGCATTGACCCGCAGGCGCTGTCATCCTACAGGACGGGGCACCTTGGGGACGCGCTAGAGGTATCGGGAGTGAGAGTAAGTATCTGACCTTCTGACGGTATGTGGTCGTTTAGAAGCGCGCTGACCCCTTTGTCGTACAGACCCTCGTCTTGGCCCAGGTGTTGCAGGCCACCGAGGGTCTATGTGCGTAGCCAGGGGGACGCACTCCGCCCAGGATGAGCGCATCCACCACTTGGAAGCAGAGTGTGCGGAGACGAGGTCGTGCATCGAGGCACTCGTGGCGGCGGCACGGTTATCAGCCAGAGAGGCAGCGCGACGAGAAGTTGTGGAGGAGCGAGACGGCTTACTCCAGCAAATCGCTGCACTAGAGAAGGAGAAGAACGAACTTGCCACACCTCTGGCGGAGCAGGACCGGACCCTGGGCGACACTTCGGTGGCTGCATGGGATGCCATGCTGGCCCTGGAGGTCACCCTTAAAGACCTTATCGCTGAAGTGCCGCACCACTCCTCGAGCCCGAGGAGCTATCGCGGACGCTTCGGTGTATCAGGGATGCGGCCAACATTGCCCGCAGCTCCGCGACGACCTTCGGCAACCACTGCTCCTACGTGACCTCGTGCTTAATATGTGCGCTCCTGCGACATCGGGGCTGCCAGCATGTCCTCGGGCTGGCCGATCCTCATTTGGAGATGCCAGCCGGGCCCGGGGTGATGTCTGTTGCCGTGCGCGTTGTTTGCCGCCCTATGCGATTCTTCCATGAGAGGATCTGGGAGTATATCGGGGAGGCTGCGGCGAAGGTCGAGCTGCAGAACAGCTTGTACGACGAAGGGGACCTCGGCCTGTGGCTGGATGAGGTCCCGCGGCGCGACGAGGGCAGCCCGGCAGGTTCGGGGGTGACGCGAACCCACAGGTGTGATGCCATGATCTCCGTGTGTTGGTGTGCGTTGTAAAACATAGGCCCCTTTTCCTTGTGAATAAAGTACAAGTTGCTTCACTGGTGTTCTGACCTGTGTGCCCGTATGTCCCGAGCAGCTACCCGCCCGGGACAGGCTGCTAGTTTCTGATCTCGTGACCCGACGGTGTCTTCGGCGCTGGTGGAGGGCTGAGGAGTCGCTGGACTTCTGGTTGAGTCGGGCTTCCTCGAGTAGCAGCTTTGGCACGGGCCGAGGATGCTTGTACACTTTTATTGTATGCCTTTGTAAACATCTTCTGATGAATACAAACAGGAGGAGGGGGTGGGGTGTAGTTGAAAGATGTTGCCCGTGTCTCCATCCTTTCTTATGGTCATGCGGTCCCGTGGTGGATTCATGAGACCACACCACGCTTGCCTGCACGCAGCGGTTTGGGCCTAGCCGAAGTAGACGTGCGAGCACTTCGTCCCGTACCCTTCGAAGTGGTGGCAGCGGAGCTGGCGCCTTAGTCGAAGTGACACGCGAGCGCTTCGCCCCTACCCTTCAAAGTAGACATGTAGTTGACCTGCTTTCTGCGGGGCGCGCATTGCGGTCAGCCTCTGCCAAGACCTGTCGGTGCTTCGCGGGGTGCTCGCGAATGTAAGCTGTCGTTGCGTCTTACGCTGGCTTTATAGGGCGTCCGCGAAGGCGAGCCTCTCGTACGCCTCATGCGAACATTGCGAGGTGCATTTGGAGGCGAGCCTCTGCTGCCTCTCGCATGAACACTGCAAGGTGCACGCGGAGGCTAGCCTCTGGTGCCTCGTGCACAAACGCTGCGAGGTGGGCGCTGGACGCAGAGGCGAGCCACTTGTGCATCTTATCAAAACTCAAAGCGCGTGGACGTATCAACCACACGTTGTTGATATTCCGTAGAGTGCGTGGGACCATAAACCACGTCTTGTTTAGACTCCGAAGAGTACGCACAGGGATAATGCCTATGCGTGCGCGGGAGCGTCCGCGTCTTGTTTATACTCGGTAGAGTGCGCAAGGACAACATCCGCGTCTTATTTATACTCCGTGGAGTGCGCGCGCAGGGGCGGACCTTAGCGCTACGTCTTATTTAGAGTCCGTAGACTGCGCGCAGGGGCAAGCCTCCGCGCGATGCGGGCGGTGAAGGTGCGTGCGAGAGGTGAACCTCAACGCAACGTCTTATTTATACTCCGTGGAGTGCGCACGCAGAGGCGAGCCTCAGCGCTGCGTCTTATCTAGAGTCCGTAGACTGTGCGCGGAGGCAAGCCTCCGCGCGTTGCGGGCGGTGAAGGTGCATGTGAGAGGTCGGCCTCAACGCTACGTCTTATTTATACTCCGTGGAGTGCGCGTGCGGAGGCGGACCTCGGCGTTGCATCTTATTTAGAGTCCGTAGACTGCGCGCGAAGGCAAGCCTCCGCGCGTTGCGGGAGGTGAAGGTGCGTGCGAGAGCTTGCCTCCGCGCGTTGCGGGAGGTGAAGGTGCGTGCGAGAGGTGGACCTCAACGCTACGTCTTATTTTTACTCCACGGAGTGCACGCAGAGGCGTCCCCCCACGCGTCTTTGTTTATACTCATACCCATGTTTCTCACAGAGAGTGCGCGCGCGAACGCGTGTCTTCGTTTATACTCATGCTCGTGGTTTTCACAGAGAGCGCGCGTGCGAACACGTGTCTTCGTTTATACTCATGCCCGTGTTTTTCACGGAGAGTGCGCGCACGAACACGTGTCTTTGTTTATACTCGTGCCCGTGTTTTTCACAGAGAGTGCGCGCACGAACGCGTGTCTTTGTGTTATATTCATGTATGTATTTTTGCCATACTCATGAAGAGTGCGTGCGCGAAGGTACTCCTTCGCGCACTTTTGTGGAGGAACAAGACAACATTTTTACAAACGGTGAACTTTATTAAATTCCCGTTTGTGCGGGTGCGCGATTACAAAAATGAGGTATTGACCACTGACCGCTTGAAGACAGGAACAGCCGCGACTGTCATTGCCCGGTGGCGAGGCGGTACGCGGTGGGAGCCTCTGCTGCCGAGGTGATCCGTGCGGGGGCCTGGCGGGGCACGTTCCAGAGCTGGCAAGGATCCCCGCGCGCGCCCACCTGACCTAGGTATTCCGCTGAGCCTCGTGGTGCGGACCTTTGGTGCCGAGCTCTATGCATCGAGCCATGTCCTGATCGCCGTGGATGGTGATGATGGCCCGCGGTCCGGGTAACTTCATGCATAGAAAGGCGTGGTGTGGGACCGCCCCGATAGAGTTTAGGGTGGGCTGCCCCAGTATGGCGTTGTAGGGGTACGAGATGTCGACGACGTCGAAGGTGGTGTCCTCGGTCCTCACATTATCGCCTCGGCCAAAGGAGACTTGGAGGCATGTCTGGCCCAACGCCCGTAGGGGCTGACCTCCGAAACCTTACAATGGGATTCCCGAAGGGTCCAGTCGACTTCGGGGGATCCCCATTTGATCAAAGGCCGCTGCGAACAAGATGTTCGCGGAGCTTCCTCCATCAACCAGGACGCGCCTAATGTCGCATCTTGCAATGGCGAGCTGGATGACCAGGGGGTCTTGGTGGGGGAAGTCCACGCCTTTAGTGTCGCCCGGCATGAAGGTAATTTCATGTTGTGCCCACGCCGGCGATGCCTGCGCTGGGTATGCCGCGACATGGTGCAGCCTCCTCGCGTAGGCCTTCCGCTGCCGCGCCGAAGCAAACTCCAACGAGGACCCCCCGGAGATGACGTTTATGACCCTGCGCTGGGCTCCCCTAGGGCTTGTAGCTGCAAGAGGCCCTCCCGAGGTTGCTGCACGTGGGCCTGAATCCGTAGGGGCCCTCCTGGGGTTGTATCCCTTGATCCTGGGCCTCCAGGTTTCTGTCCCTGGCGACGCTTTGCTGGAGTGCTGCGATGGTGGCGCACGCAGCGTGTTGTGGCTGCCACGACCATGGACCTCGCACCACTGCCCAAGGTGTTGGTCGTCGTATTCCCCATGGGCTATATTGTTGCGGCCCCGTCCTCGGCGGAGCCCCCCTCGATGTCAAAGACATAGCGGGGTTTCCGAGATTTGCGTTGGTCGCGTTTGGGCTTGTCGCCCGAAGAGTCTCTTTGCTAAGTATCCTTGCGCTCGGAGGCGTCCTTTGATGGCTCCTGCTTACGCTTGCCCTTCGAGGAGCCTTCCTTTGGCTAACCATCATTTTTCGCCGAGCCCTCCGCCTGATTGGTGTCAGAGTCGTCGTCGTGTCACCGTCGCGCATCTTCTTCCGCTCTGGCGTACTCTTCCATCTTGTCGAAGAGCTTCGCCACCGTCTTGATTGGTTTCCGCGTGTTGTACTCGGCCATCGGCCCCAAGCGGAGACATTGTATCGCTGCACTGATGACAGTTGTTTCATTGACATCCTTGACCTGGCAGCGTACCTTCGCGAAGCGTTTGAAGTAGTCCCGGAGCCTCTCCGAGGGTTTCTGCTTGACTGCGAAGAGCTGATCCGCGTCGACACGCTCGACATAGTTTCCTTGGAAGTTGTTGTAGAGCTGGTCGCGAATCTGCTCGCATGCATAGATAGATTGCGGCTCGATGGTGAAGAACCAAGAGAGCGCCACCCCCTGCAGCGCGAGGGGGAGTCCCTTTGCCTTCGTGGTGTCGTCTCCGCCAGCGGCTTCGATGGTGGTCTCATACACGTGCACAAACTCTCGTGGGTCCGTGTCACCTTTGTATGCCTCGATGACACTCGGGAACTTGAAGTCCTTAGGCCATGTCGCCTGCTGCAGACCCGCGGAGAGTGGGGACTCCGGGTCCACGCGTCGTAGTGGGATGCGGCTGGACGTGGGGGCGTCGCGGCTGTCCGCCCTCTCCGGTGCGGGCTCCGGTGCGTCCACCAGTGGGGCCTGTTGGCTTCGAGTCTCTTGCAAGTGACGCACAGCCCCGCGGAGATCCGTTAGCTCCCACTGAAACGCGCTGAAGGCCGCCAGCAGGGCGTTCTCCGCCATGGACGCGGTCGGGGCCGTTGGCGCGCCTGGCGGTGCAACCGGGGCAGCGGTAACCACGGCTTGCGCTCCCGGACTGCCCGCTTCGCCGGCGTGAAGGACTCTGGAGCCGACGACAAAGCCCGCGTTGCCCGCTCACCGTTCCTGCACCGGGTGGGAGAGCGGACACTGTGCCGGCGTGGGCACCGGCGTTGCTGCCTCCGACCATCCGAGCAACGCTACCGACGGCTGTCGCGGTACCTGCAGCGGGGTTACCTACCATGCATGGGGTGGGGTTGACTGCCACACCGGGGATGACGGGGTCGCATGTCGCGGCAGTGACGGCGGGATCAGACGTCGCGGCGATGGTGGCGGGGTTGAGCGTCGCGGTGGTGGCGGCGGGATCAGACGTCGCGGCGATGGTGGCAGGGTTGAGCGTCGCGGCGGTGGCGGCGGGGTCAAACGTCACGGCGATGGTGGCGGGGTTGGGCGTCGCGGCGGTGGCGGCGGGCTCAGACGTCGCGGCGATGGTGGCAGGGTTGAGCGTCGCGGCGGTGGCGGCGGGATCAGACGTCGTGGCGATGGTGGCGGGGTTAAGTGTCGCGGTGGTGGTGGCAGGGTCGGGCGTCGCGTCGTGAACACTCGTGTTCGCGACCGCCACACCCGCATCGCCACCCACGCCCGCGGCTTCCAACGCCGAAGCCCTAGTATTGACGCGAGATTCCGCTGCTCCCACCTTCTTTTTCCTCACCGCCGACGATGAAACTTTCTTTGGTGCCATCCTTCTTCGGATCTGGAGACTTGCTCTTGTCCTCCCCATGGACGACGCCAACTGTTGTGGCTACAGACCAAACAGAGAGAGAGTATGGTAGTGGAGAGTTAGATGAGCAATGGCTTAGGGTTTCCCCTGTAGCCTGTACCATATATATATATCCACATGGGGAGTGTTTTTACAGTAATGCCCTTACGTCTGTATATCCCCTTCAGGGGCACTTTTGTCATTACACATGTCCCATATCGGGCCTTATAATCTTCTAACAGGCCTGTTGGGCTTAGGTGGGGGCCACCCTTACAACAGGGTGATTTCTCAGTTCAGTATTTAGTTTACTGCTCTTCTTTCTGTTTCAGTTCAGCAAAGAAGTGGGACAGGCTCTGCAGTCCTGTTTTCAGTCCCTCTCCAAAAGTATTCACTGTATTTATTCTTTCCAGTTGCCTTGCCAACTGCTTCTTTCCTTTCCCTTCGATTAATCTCAGTTGGGATTTGAGTTCTATGTCTCAAATAGCCTTTAATCTTAAATTGCCTTGGCCCCAAGAGAAGGATTCCATTCAGATCATTTATTCCTTGTTCAGGCTTCAAGCTTTTAGCCTGTTTTTCATTTCTTCTTTGTTGTTTTCAGCCGAAGCATTCAACCAAGACTTTCAGTTTTAGCCAAGTTGGTTCAGTGGTTTGTTGTTTTCAGCCAAAGTATTGCAGATTTCTACCAAGTCTTCAGTTTTCTTTTCTCTGCAATATCTGCATTTATTTGGTCTGCATTTCTGGTCTGCACATCTCTGTTTTGGCTGCTGAGTATTTTCGGTACTGCAGTTCTCTGTTCTTTTCTCTACTGTTTTCTTGCTGCAGTTTCAGAGTTTCCTGTGCCCTTCAGGCTGCCAATTCTATGCTTCTCCAGTCAAACCGAAAGTCCATTTTGCAGTCAAACTGAAGGTTTTTTTCCAGTCAATCCGAAAGCCAATTAGCGGTCAGACCATGAGCTTGCCGGCGGTCTGATCGTGGTCAAGCCTTGCTTCTAGCCAGCTGTTCTCTGCAGCTCACTTTTCGTTTTGGTTTTGTAGCTCTGAGCACTGTAGTTTTTCAGTCTTTGGGCAGGACCTTTTGTTAGTTTCAGTTCTTGATTTCAGCAATGTTTCTTCCTATTTTGTGTTCTCTCCTTCGTCTTTAATGTGCACTCAAATCTTGATTGTTTCATTGCTATTTTCGGCCGAGCCTGAATCAACCTTTTTGTCGATCTGATTGCGATTTGCTAGAGAGCATAAATCTTCTTCTTCGTAGTTTCTATAGCTATCGGAGAAGAAGTATGTGATACTTCGGGGCGATTTTTGAATGAACCATTCACCCCCCTGTTGCCATTTCCGATCTTACAGCCTTGCAGAAGATTATGAAGTTCATCCTAAAGCAGGCCAAAAAAATAGTGCACAACCTAAGCAGTGGCCATTCCATAGATCACAGTGCGCACAGAAGCCACCCAGTGGGGGCACCATGCTCACCCGCTAGGTCATCGCTACCTAGCGAGTCCGACCAGCCATCGCAGTCCACTGAGTCTGGATGGCGTGTAGTACTAGCCGCCGATCATCCATGTGTCGTACCAATGCGGAGGTAACTTACGTATGAACGTACATTTTTCCCTATTTCGCCTCGCGTCTGACATCATGGCATTCTCCCGCCGCAGGTCCGTCATTGAGATGCATCCCTTTTGTCGTACGCACCACCTGCACAAACTACCGCTCTCTGTCGTTTATCTTCGCTGCATATTCGGGAGGTATGAGATTCACATTGTACATCCAGAATATTTATTGTGATTAATATTGTTTCATCTTACAACCTCTAATTCAATATGGAGGTGATGACGAGTCCACCGATGACGACACAGGCCTTCCAGATGGCTGCAGAGAGCAGTACACAGCGCTAGGGTTTGCATCATACATAGGGCAAAGCTCAACGTTCTTGACATATCCATGGATTGGACACTTCGGTAGGCAGAGCTCCTTCGGTTTCACTGCCACGTCGTACGGTCAGGGCGAGAGATCCTTCACACTATAAGGGGAATTTCTAGAGTCCTTCGTACACGATATTATTGCGAGCAGCTTGCAGTTCGGCATGTCTCATCTGGACGACTTTGACCCTTACCGGACCCAACCTACTGTACCTCAGCCTACTGGAACACCGCCGGCTACTGAGCAGACAAAACAGTCTCCATACTTCCTCCGACCTGAGACAACCTCTGGATCGACTGACGTACCCAACGGGACATGCTCGTGCGCGATGGAAAACAAGGCAACGTATAGGGAGGTAAGCGCGGTGTGAAGATAGCAGTAGCTCAAATGAGTGAGCCATATCCCATCCAGTGCGATGTATTTTTTGTACTAATATAATTACTTTTAATTGTACAAATTCCTAATGTATAAAATTGTAAAAAACATAATATATTCGTAAATTCGTGATTAAGTTAATCCGAACAAATGTGGTAAATTTGTATCACATAAAATTCTCAAAAAATTACACAATAACTATTACTATATTGGGAGGCTTCACATAAAATGTTGTAATTTTTGAAGCTCGTTTGTTATATATAAAAAATCATAAAAATATCAAAATTGTATGAATTTTTTAGCAACATTCGCAATGGATAAAATTACCCAAAAATTACACTGCAAGGTACGTTGTGTTGGAAGGCTGCACATAAATTTTTGTAATTGTTTAAGCTCATTTGATATATTTAAAAATTTAAACAATCACTATACAAAAAAATTAGGGCACATAGTTATGCTGGCTAATTAGCCGGCTTAATTGCCTGTCGTGCTCTCACTGGATGGCAGGCAAGCCTGCTGTCCCCCACCGGGCGGCAGGCTACCTGCCGTCTTGTGAGGGGGTGGCAGGCGCCTACCGCCGGCGACAGCACCACATGTCGCGTCGCGTCGCGGGTGCAATATTAAAATACGATGTGAAACAATATTAAAAGTATCTTTAACTCGGTTTTTCCCTACTTTCGTATGTTTGTTGCTCTACTGGATCCAACCTGCGCTGATACGCTATACCATAAAAGTCCTGGTTAAGCTACTAGTATAAAACCACGAACAACCAGAGGCAAACTCACGAAGCAGCAGCGCCCTTACCAGCGGTCAAACGCCTGGATCCAACCTGCGCTGATGCGCTATACCATAAAAGTCCCGGTTAAGCTACTAGTATAAAACCACAAACAACCAAAGGCAAACTCACGAAGCAGCAGCGCCCCACGAGCGAGCACCTCCCATTACGTACTCGCTGGATTTTCCTCCCTCACGCTTCTTTCCTTTCCTTTCCTTTCCCACGACGCCTCCTCAAGGATCCAGCCGCGCCGCAGCTTCTCGTCCACTGCCTCTCCTTAAGGACCCTTAAAGCGCAGTGTTGGTTCGAGTTACTTGACGTTGTTAGGCTCCGCTATTTTACAGTTGGGCTCCCAATTTCGAATCCGAGCTGAGGCTTTCCTTTTCTTTCCCCCCACACATCCGACTTCCGAGCTCCTTTTATAGCCCACCAAAATCCTAGACACCGCCCCATCCATCCATTCAGTAGAGCTGGTAGAGCGCTGGAGATGCGTTGCAGTCGAGGCGGAATACTTGGGTGCGGCGGTGGAGCGGCATTGCGGCCGGAAGCGCAACCGGGGGGCACAACGGTGTATCCGCAATTGGAGCACGCGCTACAATCGTAGCCGGAAGCGGAGATGGTGGGTGCGGCGCCGAGCTGCGGTGGAGGCGGCACCGCGGAGATGATGCTGGCCTCCCTCGATGGTGACGGCGAGTCCGGCTGCTTCCCCCTCGACGTCGCGAATGCGGAGCCGGTGGCGCAGGGGCGCTGCACGGCGCCCTGAGGTGGAGAGGTGGGTTTGGCGGCACGCCGGACTTGAGGCAGCACGCGACGACTCTGGCTACGGTGCCTCGTCTCCGGCGGTAGTGAGGCTTCCCCGAAGACGTTTGGGCGCCGTTTCGTCTCCTTCCGCATTGCCCATTTTTGATGATTCTTCGTCTTAGTCGATGTTGTGAGGGTTAGATTTTGTTTGCGTTGGGTTGTTTCCTCTCTGGTATGGTATGTTTGCCCGTTTCCTTTCTGGTATGGTTTAGCGCTGGTTCGCTTCAATTCGTTCATGTGCTCGCGCTTGCGCTAGCATTGTTTAATTCTGTTTAGTTTAGCGTTTGATTTTTTTGTCTCTGTTCGTCGTGGGTTTGTTGTGCTTGGGGCGAGGTGACAGTGACTGGGTTAGCTTATGTTCGTTTTTATCGGTTCATCCACTCACGTGCGATTAGTAGCCGAATTTGCAGACTCGCATCCTGAATGGTGGATTGGGTTGTTTAGTGTTTTCTGAATAGCTTTTGTTGTGTCCGATTTGTTCTTTGCTTCAAAGTGGCAGTAGTGAAGCTAGCGCCTAGCCAAAGTAGACGCTCGAGCGCTCCGTCCCGTACCCTTTGAAGCTGTGGCAGCAGAGCTGGTGCCTAGTCGAAGCAGACACTCGAGCGCTCCGTCCCCTACCCTTCGAAGCGGCGACAGCGGAGCTAACGCCTAGTCGAAGTAGACGCTCGAGCGCTCCGTCCCCTACCCTTCGAAGCGGCGACAGCGGAGCTAGCGCCTAGCCGAAGCAGACGCTCGAGGCGCTCCGTCCCCTTCCCTTTGAAGCGGCGGCAGCGAAGCTGGCACCTAGCTGAAGCAAACGCTCGAGCGCTCCGTCCCTTACCCTTAGAAGTAGTGGCAGGGGAGCTGGCGCCTAGCCGAAGGAGACACTCAAGCGCTCCGTCCTGTACCCTTCAAAGCGGCGGCAGCAGAGCTATCGCCTAGCCAAAGCAAACGCTCGAGCGCTCTGTGTTGTACCCTTCGAAGTGGCGGCAGCGGAGTTGGCGCTTAGTCGAAGCAGACGCTCGAGCGCTCCATCCTGTACCCTTCGAAGCAGCGGCAGCGGAGCTGGCGCCTAGCTGAAGCAGACACTCGAGCGCTCCGTAGGGTGCACGTGGAGGCCACATGTCTTATTTATACTCCGTAGAGTGCATGCGGAGGCCGCGCGTCTTATTTATACTCACGAAGAGTACGTGCGGAGACTGCGTGTCTTGTTTATACTCACGAAGAGTGTACACGAAGTCCGTGCGTCTTGTTTATACTCACGAAGAGTGCGCACGAAGACCACTTGTCTTTTTTATACTCACGAAGAGTGCACACGGAGTCCGTGTGTCTTATTTATACTCACGAAGAGTGCGCGCGGAGACCGCATGTCTTGTTTGTACTCACGAAGAGTGCGCGCGGAGACCGTGTGTCTTATTTATACTCACGAAGAGTGTGCGTGGAGACTGTGCGTCTTATTTATACTCACGAAGAGTGCACGCAGAGACTGTGCGTCTTTATAGAATAAGAGTTTCGTAAATGGTGGACTTTATTAATGTCCCGTTAGCGCGGGTGAGCTATTACAAAAGGCAGGGTACTAACTGTTGACCGCTTGAGGACAAGGACGGCGCTGACCACTGTTGCTGTGGCGGCGAGGTTGAGCAGGACAGGCGCCTCTGGTGCTGCCGTGGAGGATAGCATTGACCTTGCCCGAGTTCGCCTGAATGCCACGTCCGGACACAAGGAAGCCAGGAGCTTCCTCGTCTGCACGCCAACGACGCATTTGTTCGGGTTGAGCTTGATGCCCTGGATGCTGGACTTCGCAGATGGTTCCGGCTTGGAGAAGCTTCGCTACCCCTGCCTTGGCCGCTTGCTGCCGCTCGATCGACCTGCGCCGAAGCCTCTGGCTAATCGGCTTCGCCTTTGCCAACGGACACTCACAGTCCGCCGGCGTGCAGGGGCACCCTCTTGGCCATCCAGCCGGGGCTTAGGCATCCATCCTGGAGCGGAGGACGTGTCCGCCTTAGGATTGTCAGTGACCCTTGTGTTACGGGCCCCGAGCACCAAGCTCGATGCACCAGGCGAGGTCTTGGTCGCCGAAGGTGGTGATGATACCTTGCAGGCCCGGGAGCTTCATGCATAAGAAGCCATGGTGTGGGACTACCTCGAAGGAGTTGAGGGTTGGGCGCCCCAGTATAGCATTATATGGGTACAGGATGTCGACGACATCGAAGGTGACGTCTTTGCTCCTCGTGTTGTCGCCCTGGCCAAAGGAGACTTGTAGGCGTATCTGGCCCAACGTCTTCAGTGGCTGACCCCCGAAGCCCTACAGTGGGATTCCCAAGGGGCCCAAGCGACTCTGGGGGATCCCCATCTGGTAGAAGGCCGACGCGAACAGGATGTTCGCGGAGCTGCCTCCATTGACCAGGACGTGTTTGACATCGCATCCTGTGATAGCGGCCTGGATGACTAGGGGATCTTGGTGAGGGAACTCCACGCCCTCTGCATCAGCGGGCGTGAACGTGATGTCTTGCCACGCCCAGGCCGACGGTGCCTGCGTCGGGTACGCCGCCACGTGGTGCAGCCTTCACGTGTAGGCCTTCTGCTATCGCGCCGAGGAGAACTCTAGCAACGAGCCCCCGGAGAACACATTTATGATCTAGCGGTGGGCTCCCTCGGGGCCCTGTATCCGTAGGGGGCCTTCTTGGGGCTGCTGCACGTGGGCTTGAATCCGCAGGAGGCCCTCTTAGGGCTGCTGCACGTGGGCCACACTGGTGGAGCTGCTTCTAGGGCCCTATCTCTGGCGACACTCTGACGGAGCGCCGCAATGGCGGTGCATGCTCGTGTGAAGTGATCACCACGGCCGTGCAGCTCGCACCACATGCCGTAGTCCTGGTTTTCTTGCTCTGCACGGGGTCTATCGTCGTGACCCTGGCCGCGTCCCCGCCCCCGGCCTCTACGACCTCGCCCACGGAAGGCGGGGGCGCTGTCCTCGGAGCCGCCCTCAATGTCAAGGACATGGCGGGCCCTCTGGAGCCTGCGCTGGCTGTGCTTGGGCTTGTCGCTCGAGTCCTGCTTATGCTTGGCACCCTTGCGCTCGGGGGCGTCCTTCGAAGGCTCTTGCTTACGCTTGCCCTTCGAGGGGTCCTCCTTCTTCGATGAGTCTTCGTTCTTCGACGAGTCCTCCACTTGATTAATGTCGGGGTCGTCACCTTTGCGTCACGCGTCCTCCTCCACTCTCGCATACTCTTCCATCTTATCAAAGAGCTTCGCAACCGTCTTGATCAGCTGCGTGCATTGTACTCAGCCAGCGACCCTGGGCGGAGGTCTTGTATCACTGCGTTGATGATGGTTGTCTCGTTGACATCCTTGACCTGGTAGCAGACCTTGGTGAAGCACTTGAAGTACTCTCGAAGCTTCTTCAAGGGTTTTTGCTTGATAGCGAAGAGTTGATCCGCATCGACGCGTTCGATGTAGTTCCCCTGAAAGTTGTTGTAGAGGCGGTCGCGGATCTGTTCCCACGTGTAAATGGAGTTCGACTTTATGGTAAAAACCAAGAGAGCGCCACGCCCTGCAATGCGAGGGGGAGGCCCTTTGCTTTGGTGGTGTCGTCTCCGCCTGCAGCTTCGATGGCGGTCTCGTGCACGCGCACGAACTCCCGAGGGTCCATGTCACCCTTATACGGCTCGATGGCGGTGGGGAACTTGAAGTCCTCCGGCCACGCCGATTGCTGCAGGCCCGCCGAGAGGGGAGACTCCGGATCCACGCGCCGCAGTGGGACGCGACTGGAGGTAGCGTCGTCGCGGCTGTCCGCCCGCTCTGGCGTAGGCTCCGACACGGCCACCGACGGGACTTGTTGGCTCTGAGCCTCTTGTATATCCCGCATGGCCCCGCGAAGGTCCACTAGCTCCCGCTGCAGTGTGCCGAGGGCCATCAGTAGAGCGTTCTCCACCGTCAACGTGGTTGCGGCGGCCGGAGCACTGGGTTGCACCGTCGGGTTGGCGGCGACCACAGCTTGTGCTCTAGAGCTGCTTGGCGCGTCGGTGCAGTAGACTCCAAAGTCGGTGACAAGACCGGGCGTTACCGTCGAGGCCTCCGGCCACTCCACGCCAGGGGCGGGGGCAGTGGCCGTGGCATTACGAGCATCAACATCACCGCTCCTGACGGCTTGATCGGCACCGCCCGTGCTGACCGCCGTGTTAGCGGTGGGAGCGACGTCGCGCCATGAGCGTCGAGGTCGGCAGCCGTAGCGCCAGCGCTACCACTCGCACCCGTGGCCGATGTTGAAGCCCTAGCGTTGCCGAGCGCCTCCTTCGTACTCCTCTTCTTCTTTGTCGCCGATGATGAAGCCTTCTTTGGTGACATCCTTTAGATCTCCGAGCTTTGTCTTGTCTTCCTCACGGTCGGCGCCAACTGTTGTGGTTACAGACCAAACAGTGATATGTGAGTGTAATAGTAGAGATGAGCAATGAACAATCCTCGGGCCTTCCCCAAGCATAGAGCAGCTTTATATATATCCACATGGGGAGTATTTTACAATTATGCCCTTACACCCAAGTGTCCATCTCAAGGGCATTTGTGCCATTATACATGTCCCATGTTGGGCTTTACAACCTTCTAACAGGCCGGCTGGGCTTAGGTGGGGGCCACCCCTACAACACATGCATTTGTATTTGAAATCAAAATACTGCATTTAAAAACTAGGTTTAACATGATCAATATAAGGACTTGCCTCCTTTTTTGATATTTTTTTGTCTTTCTTGTAGTGCTCTAGGCCTGCTTCAATTGCTTGTGTAGTTCCTCTATTGACCAACTCTTTGGGTTCGAATACTAGCATGGAAAAATGAATGCAAATGGGTTACTGCTTTGCGGAATGCAAGCTTGGAGCAAAACACAAATAAATAACCAAAAGATATAAAGAAAATAGGTTTGGTGGTCAGGGTTGAGGTGATGCTTGACTTGGCTGGATAGAGTTGGAATTGGACTAAATGGGTCTGAGACAGTCGAAGGAGTATATAGGCGTTGTATGGATTTTTGTGAATGGTAGTGGGTACGTGTTGGACCGAAATGGCGACAGAGAGGGGGTGAATGGCTCTCTCAAAAATTAAATTCGCCCCTCAAGTACCCACACTTATACTTCTTCTCCTATAGCTATGAAAGCTATGAAGATAGAAGATATGCACTACTGGAAGTCAAGGCAACAAGGAAAAACCAGATCCAGAAACAAACAGCCAAGAAAAATAAATTCATAGCAAGTCGATCGCAAGCGGCAAGATCACTGAGACGAGCGGTAGTACCTCTGAGCGGTAGTACCTCTTGAGGAGCGGTAGTACCTCTGAGCGGTAGTACCTCTCGAGGAGCGGTAGTACCGCACGACGATCGGACTTGTTCGAACGTTTCTTCGCTGCCGATCAGACTGGTCCGAACAAAACCGGTAGTACCGCTAGGACGAGCGGTAGTACCTCTGAGCGGTAGTACCTCTCGAGGAGCGGTAGTACCTCTCGAGAAAATCAGCAAACATGATTTTCAGGCTGGAACTTTGAGACTTCGGATTTTTGGCTAAAAAGAAGGTTTGCTCTCAATCTTTTTGATCCAAGGCCTTACTACAACAAACTAAATAGTAAGGGGATCATGGGAAACAAGAGAATCAAACCAAGAAGCAAGAATTTCAGATTATGGGTAAAAATCTGAATTTTTGCACAACCCGAGCCAAAAATCAAATTACTCTCCAACCGTTGATCCTTTGGCTATGAAATTTTGAGGGTAGCTAATTAATAGCCTCTGGACTCTCCATACCAAATTTCAAGCCATCTCAACAAGGGAATCAAGAGCAGCTCCAAACCCTAGAAACTGAGTTTATGAACAGAGGAAGGCCAAAACTGAAATATGAGAATTAAACCAAGTTTGCTCTTCGGGAAATCGATCAAATGATCTTGTGGCACTAACCCATCATAGAGCAACCCATTTTGGGCCTTCCCAACAAGCAAGAACTCAAAAGATGAAAATCCAAAATCACTCAAGAAGGCAACGAAGAATGCGAGCAGAGCACGAACAGAGAAACCTCAGATTTTCATTCATTAGATCAAATGGAATACAGAGGAGTCCCGACACGCATGGACATTAGGACTAAAGGAGTGATTACAATCTCTCAATCCCTCATCTCCTCTCAATCCTCAAGAACACCAAGAATCTCACCACTTCTTGGGAGGAAGAAACACAGAGAGAGGAGACTCACATAGAAACCATCGTAGAGACACAGAGGAGCACACTCGCCTCTACCACCAACTCACACCAACTAAAGAGCTAAAGGAAACAACCTTCCTAAAGCCTCTTTTGACTCTAAAACCCTAATTCTATCACAAGTGCTCAAGTGGGCATGCAGCCCTCCACTCCTTTATAGCCCATGGCTAACGGGTCTCCGCCTGCTACGCCCGCTATTTCCAACGGAGCCCGCTCCCGCTTGTGCACCTTGCGAAATTCCGTTTCGCCCCTCCCGCACCTTCCGGAAGCTTCGCGCTCCTTGTCTCGCGCCTCGCAACCACCTCGAGTCCACGCCGTCTTTGACACATCCCGACCGTTCGACCTCGGCGCCACTGCGCTTAGTCCGTCCACCGTGTCTCGCCACGACTCCAACTCGACGCCCCGCGACACACACGGACAAGAAACACGCCAAATAGCACCGCTCGACACATGAAAGCGTAAATACCACTACACTTACCACAGATGAAGTCAAAACCTGTCAAAACATTAGAATATGCATCCTAAACCCAAATGACCAGATTTGACCAAAGTCCGACCTAGCCCATTGCACCCTGCAACGACATGGTCCGACCACACAATCCAAACTTGACTATCCTAAACCTTTGTCAATTACTCATCATTCACATGGAGTCACGACCACATGGTCTCTCAATCTCCCCCTTGATGAGTATATTGACAAACTCAGAAAAAGCATTAAGTTGAGTTTGATTTGAAGAGTCCAACATGGTCCAAAGAATGAAAGTGAAGCTAATGACCATGTCGACAGAAGGAACAAAAGAGCAACAACTGAAAGAGCAAATTGTTCTTCAAAGCTCTAAAATGTTCCCAAATGACTTTTTCTACTCTATTCTCCCCCTTTTGGCAATAAACACATCAAGAATGCAGAGGAGAAAATACAACATGTCAATGAATGAATGTGGCTGAAGTTTGTTTTATTAAGCAATTGGAGCCATGAGAATTATCCATAATGACCAAAATGTAATACACAAAACCATAACTCAATAAGAGACTATCTAGATCATGACAACATATATGTAAGCCAGCTAGGGCACAAGGATGACAAACTGACATGTAAAGCATTTTAGAGAGCAAGTCAAGTCATCAATGAGCAAAGTCTAATTAGAGATATCCAAGGATGATGCAGGCCATGTCAATAAGCTAAGCGTAACGAAGAAGCTCAAATTGAGGCCAAATAGAGTGCTACAAGTCCGAGAATGAAACATTTGTTAAAATACTTGATTTTTATTGTAGCTTAAGCAAATTGAGCACAAATGACATATTTTCTTTTGAAACTGAAGGTTGTTGACAACCAGATTTTTGTTTTGTCATGTGCTAGACCTCAAGCTTTATGCGACTACTCCAAGCGATAAGCTTAAGAAGATAGTCTAGGTCATCCAAAACTCCCCCTAAGTTCATGCCAAGTGCCATGGCAAGCCGTCTCATAGGAGAGAATTGGTGAGATCAGTTTTTTCGCACAAAAGAGATCTTTTTGCATTTTAACATGTAGTACTAACTTATGCATCATCAAGTGACTACAATAGCTCAATCTAAGGCTCAATAGAGATTCAACGTTCAACTCAGCCTATTTGACATGGCATGAATCATAAAAGGATAGCTAGAGCAAGACTAGACTCAAATGCGAGCATGACAAGTTTTAATTTAAGTTGAGCAATTTTAATTAACTTATCATGGCAAAAGCTGTCTACACATATGAAGTCATGATAAATCTAGCAAGCTAAGCACAAGTCATGGCAAGGTGTAAAGCATTGAATCATGTCATAACAGGATAATAATCAAGGCTCAATGCAGATTGATTATAATGCTAGAATGCTGAAAATGCAATAAAGTCCAGCTCTCCCTCAACATTAGATGCAACTTTTAGTTCAAGTTGAGTTATGTCAAAATTAAGCTTCGTAAGCTCCCAAATGAACTCCCCCGAACCAAAGCAATAAAATCGAGAAGTCGACAAAGAAAACCAAACAGCAAGTCCTTAAAGCATAGAAAAGATATAGAAGCAACTATGGCTTAAACCGACTCTCATCTACCCCAAATGACTCCGGGACTAACGGTGATCGTCGAACACACACTAGAGAGCAAACACGCACTGCCTACCCGAGGGTGGCCCAACCTCGCTAGAACCTACAAGAAGTGAGTGAGCTCAACCTAGTGAGATAAGAAATAGCTACTCCTGGAAGCACAAGATAAGAGTAAGAAGTCTAAACAACTCAACACAAGAAACACTCTAACCTATGCTAGAAGGACTTAACCCAATGCACCCGCAAATGCAATGCAACAGAAATGAGACAGAAGCATAATTAATATAATAAAGCAAGTAAAGCCCAAGCTCCCCTTACTACAATCCGTAGGACAAACCACCCCAAGCTCTCTCAGAGCTGAAAACCTCGAATCGCCCAAAGGTTTGGTGAAGATGTCACTAAGCTGGTGGTCACTCTCACAAACCGAGCACTATATCACCCTTCTCTACATGGTCTCTAAGGAAGTGGTATCGATATCAATGTGCTTGGTCCGAGAGTGCTGCACGGGTTCTTAGCAATGTTAATCGCAGAAGTGTTATCACAAAAGAGTGGAACATCGTTCATCGCTAACCCAAAGTCCCGCAGGTCGAGACCATCCAGCACTTGGCTGCAAAGAATCGGCAGAAGAACGCATCACCTCCGCAGCGGATGCAACACCGATCGCTTCCTCAAGACCAAGAACGAGAAGTGCCAATGAATTGGCAAGTACTGAAGTGCTCTTCCTATCTATCCTACACCGCAAAGTCCGCATCCGAGAAGGCTCTCAAGGAAAGACAGATGAGGAAGAGTACCGATGCCATAGTCAATGGTAGCTCAAGGTACCGAAAGATGCGCTTCACCACCGGGCGTGAGATACGCGAGGAGAAGCTCGAAAACGAGCACACGCACACACCGGAGAAGTGTATGTCCGGTCTCGAGGCGATGAGGTAAAGAAGGGAGCCGATCATACTTTTGAATTCTTTCTGATCAAGTGGCTCGCCATCCTCATCAGGTCAAGATAGGCTGTAGAAGCCATGGGAGTCGACACGCACTTACCATCGCTCATGTCGGTTGCTCAGAGGTCACGAGTGTACTTTCCTTGATGAAGAAATGTACCCTCCCGAGACTGCTTGATTTGGAAGCCAAGGAAGAAGGTCAACTCCCCCATCATACTCATCTCAAACTCGGTGCTCATGACATCCGAGAACTGTGAAACCAGAGTATGGGAAGAGCCGCCAAAGATAATATCATCGACATAGATTTGGACGAGCAGAAAGTCAGTGCCATGCCGGCGGATGAACAAGGTCTTGTCAACTTTACCCATCTCAAAACCATGACTCAACAAGTAGGACTTAAGTCTCTCATACCAAGCTCTGGGGCCTACTTAAGTCCATACAACGCTTTGGAAAGCTTGAAGACATGGTGTGGGTATTTGGGGTTCTCGAAACCAGAGGTCAGTTTGACGAGACATCTTCCTCAATAAAGCCATTGAGAAAGGCACTCTTGACGTCCATCTGTAAAGCTTGAAACCTTTAGAAGCTGCAAAGGCAAGCAGATTCTAATGGCTTCAAGTCTAGCTACAGGGCAAAGGTCTCTCAAATCTAGACCTCAACCCGAGAGAACCACCGAGCTACCAGCCTAGCCTTGTTTCAATAACCACTCCATCCTTGCTCGCTTGTTCTTGAACACCCACTTAGTCCCAATAATATTGTGACTCGCGGGGCTCGACAAGCGACTGCACCTTGTTCCTCTCAAAATTTTCTAGCTCCTCATGCATGGCATTGACCCAAGATTCATCAGATAAAGCATGAGAAACATCTTTGGGCTCAAAGGAGGCAATAAAAGCAGAATGGAGACAGAATTGAGATAAGCCAGATTTTGAGCGGGTAACATGCTCGAAAAGGTCTCCAATGATTTGCTCTGAAGGATGAGCTTTCTGGATATGTCTAGGAGGTCCAGGATGAGATGAAGAAGCGGCCTCTACCTCGTGAGCTGACGAGGTAGGAACAGAGCCACTAGCTCTAGAAGAAGCAGAAGGCATGGGCTGATCGCCTCGAGGTGCGGTGGAAGACGGCACCTCAAGGGGTGGATGAGGGACAGGATCAGGTAGACAACCGTCATCTCCATCGTCCTCATCATCCACGAAGATGGGCTCGGATCGCTCTAAAGAACTCGAGATATCGGGCCTGGTCCTGGTGGCCTCATCGAAGGTTACCTCACAGTCTCTACCATTTTGCTAGACTCGCAGCCTGACCCTATAAGCCCGCTGAAGAAGGCGAGTAACCTAGAAAGATTCCATCACAAGAGCGTGACTCGAACTTATCTAGGTTCGGGCTTGAATAAAGCACTTGCAACCAAACACACGAAAATAAGAGACGCTGGGCTTTCGCCCGTATCTCAACTCATAAGAAGGGCGGTGCAAGTGTGCCCTCAGAAAAACTCGATTTGAGACATGGCACGCGGTGGCTATAGCCTCAGCCCAAAACTTTCGCGGTGTAGAGTACTCATCAAGCATTGTCCTGGCCATCTCGACTAAGGTACGGTTCTTCCTCTCCACAACGCCATTTTGCCGAGGGACGTATGGAGAAGAGAACGGTGCTCTACACTGCCCGACCACGAAACTCTCAAAGTAGGAATTCTTGAACTCCGTGCCATTGTCACTACGGATCGCTCGTAAGGCACCTGGGAGCTCTACAGAAAGCCTACTGAAAAGACCCCAGAAAAGGGTAAACGTCTCATCGTTCGAGGCTAAGAAAAACACCCAAGAATACCTCGAGAAGTCATCGACCACGACAAGAACATACCACTTCCTCCCGCCGATCGCACTCGAGTGGTCCCATCAGTATCCATGTGGAGCAACTGTCGGTGCATCGGTCATAGTAACTGTGACCGGAGGGTGAGAAGCGGCAACCATCTTGCCGTGCCGGCATGGAGCACAGACTAGATCTTTGACCATCTTGAGTTTCGGCAAACCACGAATGAGATCGTGGCCGCTAACTCGAGTCAAATGGTCAAACCCAATATGACCAAGTCTCCTATGCCAGAAGGTCAAATCATGGGACTCTGAGGCAACCAAACACCGGAGAGGATCACCAGAAGAATCAGAAAAATCAGCACGAAAGATCCTCCCAAAACGAGAAATCCCGCAAACCAGACTATCCGAAGAGTCAAGAATTTTGCAAGCATTTTTCTTAAAGCTCACCTCGAAACCGTCATCGGTAAGCTCAGAGACTGAAAGCAAATTATATTGCAGCTTACTAACCAAAGCTACATCTTTCAAAATGAAAGAATCATTAATGCGCACCGTACCTTTGACGATGACGCGCCCAGATGAAGTATCTCCGAAGGTGATCGTCTCATCACCTGGAGCACGGGCAAGGGAAGAAAACCAACGGGAGTCTCCGGTCATGTGTCGTGAACACCCGGAGTCTACAAGCCAAACCTTTCCCTTCCCTGCCCGGCGAACCTGAGTCAAACAGAGAGTAAAGTATCGATCGGGTAAATCAAGAGTGATTTTGGCACCTAATCTTGAACAACACGCCGAGCGGATGAAGTCGTCAAGCACGATCGACCTCTATCTACCCTACGCCTCGTGACTCAAAGAAGCGTAAGGTCCGTGGAGGAGACGAAGCCGCTGCGGGTCCGATTGCTACGGAGAGCGAGTCGAACACCGCAACACGCGATCACGCCGCGGGTAGCTATCTCGATGGAAGAAACGAGATCTATCCTCAGGACGGCGGAAGACATGATCAGAGGCAGCATGAGGACGGAAAACAGAAAACTCGGAAAAACCAAGTCCTCTATGCTGCCTAAACTCCGCAACAGGAGCAAACCTAGACCTCGTGTTGGTCTTAGCTGTACTCAGGATCTGGGGCTGACCCTGAATACCCCTAAGAGACTCAACACGGTCTCTACGCGCGATCTTGGCGTGCCTGAAGCATCTCTCGATCGAGTGCCCATCCTTCTGACAGAAGGTACAGTGGTACTTCACCTTCTGAGAGGTGGGAGTAGCACGAAGAGGCTTCGCCTTCTGAGAGGTCAAAGAAACAGGTGGAATCACCTTGCTATCAGAGATCCCTTGGACAAAGCCCGCTGATTTGAATTTAACCTCGTCAGACCTGGGCTCAACCTCGATCACACCTCCTAAGATAGGTCGGAGAATAGCAGGAGGATGCTTCCTCATATCCTCATAGAAATCATATCCTAGACCTTGATTGAACTTGCAAATCTTAGATTAGTCTAGAATAAGATTAAGCTTCTTCTTGCCCCCTACAAATCTCTCGAGAGTGTCCATAAGGTACTGACACTCCCGAAAGAGAGAGGTGCAAGAGGAGCAGGGGGAAGAGGGAACAGCAGGAGGTAAGGGAGCAGATGAAGAACCAATAGCAGAGGGAAGAATGGCTTGTGCACGCACAGCCGACTCTGAATGGGCAGTCCTACTGCTAGCCAGTTGGTTCACGTTCCTAGGCGTCTCCACCTTACCCTGGGGCTTCTCCCCCTTCTCAGCACAGACAATACAAGCAGAAGGTTGCTTCTCTAATAAGTCCTTAGTTAGCTTCACACATTTTTCATCCAATGCAATTAAGTCAATTTTTAGTTTATCACAATTTTTGCATGGTGAGCTAACAGGATCCTTAGAAGCATACTGAGCCAACTTCCTATCATGATCAATCATATCTTGAAACTGTTTGGAGACAGCTTCAAGTTCAGAAGTTAATTTATGACAGTTTAAGCATGAATCAATCGGCTCAAGTAAAGAAGCTTGTAGTTCAGCAATTTTATGATCTGCCCGTTTTAAATTCATCTTCAAGTTATAGCAAGTTTCACAAGACTCGGGCAGATCAAGGAGCATGGCATAAGGTCCTCTAGCAGCAATGTCCTTATCCTCACATGAGGT
Organism: Dendrocalamus sinicus; assembly: GCA_036346575.1. NCBI lineage: Eukaryota > Viridiplantae > Streptophyta > Magnoliopsida > Poales > Poaceae > Dendrocalamus > Dendrocalamus sinicus. The sequence goes on along the minus strand of CM070656.1, from coordinate 15,608,436 downwards.
GGGAGAAGTAGTCTCATCAAGAGCATGGCCGATGCACTCACTGATCTCGGGGAGTTCGTCGCCGACCGGACCCTTGTCCTCCACGTGATTCGCGGCCTCAATGAGAAGTTCGCTGCCATCGGCCTTCACCTTCAAAGGAGCAGACCCTTCCCCTCCTTCCTTGAGGTTCGTGCTGATCTCCTTCTGGAAGAACTCCACATCACCAACCGCAAGTCTACATCGGCCACCGTTCTGCTCTCCTCCGGCGTCCCACCTGCTTCGACACCCACCAACCACTCCTCTGCTTCCAGCGGCCCCGGAGGTAGCAACAGAGGTGGCGGCGGGGGCGGGGGTGGAGGCGGTGGTCCATCCCACTCCCGTGGTCGGTGCGGCAAGCGGTTCGGCCGAGCTGGTCAGCACGGCGGCGCGAGCGCAACTGGATCTCCAGGCACGCCCAAACCCGGTGCCTGGCCCAGCTTCTACAATCCCTGGTCAGGTAGTATCCAGATGTGGCCCGGCCCCATCCTCCTCTTGCTCCTCTTCCGCAGGGCCGCACCTCCGGGACGGTCGTGTCTTCTCAGCCTCCGGCGCGCCCTCCGCAACCCCACGCTCTGCTGGCCGCCCAGCACCAGTGGACTCTTCCCGGCCAGACCGCTGCACTCTACGGAGGTCCTCCCACCGGTCACGCAGGTTTCTACAGGGGTATTCCTGCTGACCACGCTGGACTCCATGGAGGTTCTCCCGCCGGGCCAGCGACTGGGAACTACACCGCACCCTCCTGGGACCAGCACAGTCTTGCGGGCACCTTCTCCACCATGCAGCTCACGCCTCCCCCGCAACCGGAGTGGTTCTTCGACACCGGAGCTACCTCCCACATGACCTCTGATCCGGGTATTCTCTCTCACTCCTCAGCCCTGCGGTCCTCCACTCCGTCTTCCATTGTTGTCGGTAACGGCTCCTTCCCGTTACCTCCACCGGCACAGCCGACCTTCACGGTTCGCTTCGCCTTCACAATGTCCTTGTCGCCCCCACACTTATCAAAAATCTTATTTCTGTTCGTCAGTTTACATCTGATAATAATTGTTCGATTGAATTTGATCCCGCTGGCTGTTCTGTGAAGGATCTTCGGTCTCGGAACGTGATCATCAGGTGCAATAGCTCCGGTCCGCTCTACCCACTGCATCTTCCCACAGCCGAGTCTCTTCTCGCCGCTTCCTCCGCTCCGCTTTGGCATCGTCGTCTTGGTCATCCCGGTCATGAAGTCATGTCTAAATTAGCGAGTTCTTCTATCATTCCCTCATGTAATAAAACTGCAGGCCCTCCAACTGTCATGCATGTCAACTGGGTCGTCATGTTCGTCTCCCTTTTCATGTGTCCGCGTCCCGTGCTTCCAAAAAGTTTGATCTTATACACTGTGACCTTTGGACATCACTTGTTGATAGTGTTTCTGGTTATAAGTACTACTTGGTCATTCTTGACGACTACTCACATCATCTATGGACTTTCCCTCTTCGCCTCAAGTCTGACACCTTTTCGACACTCGCTAACTTCTTCTCTCTAATTTCCACTCAGTTCGGTGTCATCCTTAAGGCAGTTCAGTGCGACAACGGCCGTGAGTTTGACAACTCCAGCGCCCGCACGTTCTTCCTCACCCACGGTGTCCACCTCCGCATGTCTTGCCCCTACACCTCCCAGCAGAATGGTAAAGCCGAGCGTATCATTCGTTCTACTAACAATGTCATTCGCTCACTCTTGTTTCAGGCTTCTATGCCACCATCCTACTGGGTTGAGGCCTTGACCACTGCCACCTACCTCCTCAACATCCTTCCCACCAAGACACTCAATTTCTCCACACCTCACTACACGCTCTTTGAGTCTTCACCCTCCTATGATCATCTTCGCGTCTTTGGATGCACATGCTACCCCAACCTTGCCTCCACAGCTTCCCACAAACTCGCTCCTCGCTCCGCCCTATGCACCTTCCTTGGCTACTCCGCCCACCATAAGGGATACCGGTGTCTCGACATGACCACCAATCGAGTCTACATCTCCCGTCATGTCATCTTCGATGAGAATTCCTTTCCCTTTGCCAACTTTGCTTCCACCCCCTCCACGGCAGATTTTGACTTTCTGGATGATCACACTAATCCTGTGCCGACTCCCATTGGACCGTCGTGCATTACTTTGCCTGCAGGTCCACCTACAGCAACTCCCCCTGCGCGTCTGGATGACGCACGTGCTGGTGCTGGTGTCACCGCGCGCGCGCGCCACGCGCGCCACGCCGCCACTCCAGCGCGGCGCGCCGTTGACGACATCGCACCGCCACCGCGCACACACACTCGAGGCTGGTGCGGTGTGCCGGGCACCTCCTCCGGCACTGCCACGTGCGGCACCCGCATTACCACATGCGGCACCCGCCGACCGCACCATACGTCAGGTCTACACACGGCGTCCGCAGCTAGATCATTCACCCTCCGCACCGGTGCATTCCCAGGCACCCCCTTCCCCGGATGCAGCGCTTCCTCCGGGTGCCGTGCCGGTGTCCCCCGTTCTCAATCAACACCCGATGACGACGCGTGGCAAGTCCGGTTTCCGACTCCCTGCTCTACCACGTCGCGCCGTTGTCACCTGTCCCTCGGACATACCGCTCCGCCCTCGTCGACCCCAATTGGCGGACTGCTATGCAAGAAGAGTATGCGACTCTCCTGCAAAATCGCACCTGGGATCTGGTGCCTCGACCACACAAGGCCAATGTCGTCTCTGGTAAATGGATCTTCAAGCACAAGCTCAAAGCAGATGGTTCTCTTGAGCGCTATAAAGCCCGATGGGTGCTCCGTGGTTTCACTCAGCGCCCGGGAGTGGATTTCGCCGAGACCTTTAGTCCCGTGGTGAAACAGGCAACCGTGCGGACAGTGCTGGCTCTTGCCCTCTCCAGGAAGTGGCCGATCCATCAGCTTGATGTGAAGAACGCCTTCCTTCACGGGACCTTGTCTGAGACAGTTTATTGTTCACAGCCGTCCGGATTCGAGGATTCTACTCATCCGGAGTTTGTCTGCCACCTGAACAAATCACTATATGGTCTCAAGCAAGCTCCTCGTGCTTGGTACAGCCGGTTTGCTTCATATCTCCTATCTCTTGGATTCATTGAGGCCAAGTCTGACACCTCCCTGTTTGTTTACCGCCGAGGCTCTGAGATAGTCTACTTGCTCCTTTATGTTGATGACATCGTTCTCACCGCCTCATCTGTCGAGCTTCTCCGTCGCATCATCTCTGCATTACAGCAGGAATTCTCTATGAAGGATCTTGGTGAACTTCATCACTTCTTGGGAATGCATGTGCAGCGGTGTCATGATGGTCTTCTCTCACAACGACAGTATATGATGGACATCCTGGAGCGTGCAGGCATGGCAGATTGCAAACCATGCACCACCCCTGTTGACACCAATCCAAAGGTGCCAGCCTCAGTCGGTGACCCTGTCCGTGATCCCAGCGATTTCCGCAGCTTAGCCGGGGCCCTGCAGTATCTCACATTCACCAGGCCGGACATCTCCTATGCAGTTCAGCAGGTGTGCCTTCATATGCACGACCCTCGCGAGCCCCACCTTGCTGCTCTCAAACGGATTCTTCGGTATGTTCGCGGCACTCTCCATCTGGGCCTCCTCATTCAGCCATCCTCGCAGTCAGATCTCGTGGTTTATTCTGATGCTGACTGGGCTGGTTGTCCGGACACGCGCAAGTCCACATCGGGCTATGCCGTGTTTCTTGGCGACAACTTGGTCTCCTGGTCCTCCAAGCGTCAGAACACGGTGTCACGTTCTAGTGCAGAGGCTGAGTACCGCGGTGTGGCCAATGCTGTGGCCGAGGCTTCCTGGTTACGTCATCTTCTCCTAGAACTGCACACTCCTCTTCGACAGACTACCTTGGTGTATTGCGACAACATCAGCTCAGTCTACATGTCCTCCAACCCAGTCCAGCATCAGCGCACCAAGCACATTGAGATTGATCTTCACTTCGTCCGCGAGAAAGTGGCTCTCGGCGACGTTCGCGTCTTGCATGTCCCCACCACTTCGCAGTATGCCGACATCTTCACCAAAGGTTTTCCTTCGTCGGTCTTCAGCGAGTTTCGGTCCAGTCTGAACGTCCGAGGTGCGGACGCTCCGACTGCGGGGGGGTGTTAGACAGGTGTATGGCTTGGATGGGCTTGGGGGTTCTTTGTGCCTTTACTCCCTTTCTGTTAGGGTTTGTTAGGGCTTTCCAGGCTGTCCTCAGTGTTTGTTAGACCTACCCTGGATTCCCTTGGCTATATATATCATGTACTGCTGGTTAAGAATCAATACATACATATCAATTCCAGCTGCTACACTATACTCTAACACTTATCCAGCCCTCCAACCTTGATATGCCAAGCCTACTGGAGGTTTGTGTTTTAAGGATCTTTTTTTATAGCATCACTTACCGGAGATATACCTTATATTTTCGTTTACACGTTGCATTGAGATTCCCATCTAATCTTTGATGTTGATTAACTTTCGCTTTATCTTTTTGACAAAAAAAGTGTTCAGGATCAAAGTTTCTGGCTTCACTTTTTTTGTTTAATCTGTTCTGTTGCGTGATTGCCTGATCTTTACCCTGACCAAATTAGCTTACCTTTTCTTAAATCCAAAGTGATGTCCCTGTGACGCTAATCTGTTTCATTTCTCAATTTTCTGTTTTTCAGATCATGCTATCATGACAACAAGCAAATAGGTATGCAACCAGTGAAGTAATCTTATAATAGCTCTGTTTTTATTGTATTTCCTGATCATGATTATTAATATTTTCTATAAATTTCTTTCCTGCCCAATCTACAAATACCATGAGTTGAGTTGTGACGAACCATACTTGTACATGATTCTGAAACATGCAGCACATTCTTGCGGTGATGATTACAGGAGAGAAGTCCATCAAAGTGTCCACTGGTGAGTGGCCATTCTGAACCACAGTTTTTCGTTGCTTAAAATAGCTTTCTATTGTCCTGTGGTCATACCTTCTAGAAATTTACCTTCTTTGTTGCTTAAACTTACAAAGGTTCTTGCATATATTAATGACAAAATCTAAGTTATTTTAAAATCACTGCATTTGATCATGGCGTATTTACTACTCCCTCCTCCCTAAATTAATCCTGATAATAAAATAACAATGACCCAACTCCTCGTAAAGGGTTTTTCCATTCCCAAAACTAAAAATCGCATGCTCTGCTGTGCTGGTTAGTGTTGTTCTCAAACAATCTACTTCCATTAATTATCAGACCTTTAATTTGGAACTGGAGGAGTTAGTGGGAGTATTTCTCTGAAAAACGTCACATTTTATTGACTGGAGGGAGTGTATACATTCTGTTCTTCCAGGTTGTAGAGACATGGTTATACTTTCTTTTTCTAAGAATGTGTGAACTGATATTGGAACTCTAATATTAGTCATGAAGTTCTTAGAAATGCAAAGTACCAGTATTGAATCTCTTTATCTGTTTACATGTTATGGCTTGAATTGGGGAAAGATATCTGGCATAGGTCACCCCTAGCCCTTGTGGCCAAGGCTTTGACCAAACCCTAGGTTTAGATTAATTGATCTTTTCTTATTCTCTTCAAAGAATAGACGGCTACCTTTATATAAGAGGTACCCCCTAACAAGGAAACTCTATAACAGACTAATACTAGAACTCTTCTCAAAAGGACTGCCTAATATAAAGATACTTATTGCTATCAAGCACTTCCGAATATATAATAGCCTTTCCTAATAGAAACTACTAATCCTTCTCTGATTGGAGTTGGTTTTGCTCCTCATTTCATTTGAGTGGCGTTCTCCTCCTTGCAGCAAGCAATGGAATTAAAGCTGCAGGTTCATTTTCTTTTGGGTTGGGTAACTTAATATGCTATAACATTTCCACTTACAGTGAGGAGAGTGACGTGAGCAGTTGATGTGATATGCTTTTAGTTAATTGGAGTGTGATGTGTGGCTGAGCTTACTTATGATAATTTGTGCGGCTTGATTTTGGGTTTGTGTTTTGGTTTGTTCTACCTATACTTTTGTGCTTAGAGCAGAGTGCAATTATAGGGCCAAATCTGATATGCCTTGGGTTTGAACCACAGGGTTACTTGAAGTGGTAGTAGTTAGGAACACAATTTAACTGGTGAGTTTGATTCTCTTTTAGATTTTTGGCTAGATTTGTCCAAGTACTTCAGCAAGGTGTGTATTTATAGAAGTGAGCTGGCGTCACTTCTAGCATAACTTAGTTGGTTTGGTTGTGCATGGAATTTCTTACTGCTAATGAATTGGTTGGTAGCGCATGCAATTCTACGCTTCTATGATTCAGTCATTCAGAGTGAGTGGTGAAGTATTGTGCGGAGTGCGCAAGTAGTTCTCAGTGTTTCTTTTACTTGGTTTTATAGGTTTTGGTTTGACTTCTCTGTACCCTTCTGCCAATGATTTATCGTGGGTGTAGATAACAGTATGAGTTAAACAACTTTATTAATTATTATTTTACACAACCTATAGTTCATTCGTATTAGAGATATATTACGGATATGTATAGAGTTACCTCTTGTAATACAAGTTGTACTTGGCTATATATATCAAAGCCACCCCCCCTATTTGGTTGTGGGGGTCCCCCTAATTCTCTACATGGTATCAGATCACTTTTCCTGGGCATCTTTCGCTGCCCCTTCCTCTGCTTTTCGGCCGCCGCCACCCCTCCTCTGTTTCTAGGGTTTCTCACCCGCCGCCGCCGCTCCTCTGTTCCAGCCCGCCGGCGCGCCTCCTCTCGGCGCTGCCCTTCCCAAATCGCCGCCCTCTCGCCTGCTCTTCCTTCCCGCCGCGATGGCGACTGAGCCCGCGGCCCTCTCCGCCACCAGCGATGCCCTGGGCACGCCCCCCGTCCGGCAGATCGTTGTAGCTCCCTATGCAACGCTCGCCGTGCGATCTCATGTTCCTGTCGTCCTCGAGCTGAAGCACCCCAACTTCCACAAGTGGGCGCCATTCTTCAAATCCTTGCGGGGAAGTTCGGTCTTCGCAGCCACATTGACGGACCGCCGCCAACCCGCCGACTTCGGTGGGTTATGGACGACTCCTGCGCCCACGCTGGCTTCGGTTCCATCGCCGACGCCCAGACCTCGCCATGGCGCACGATCAATCGGCGCGCCAGCTCTGGGTTGCCGTCGAGGGTCTCTTTCTGGCCAACAAGGAGCCTCGCGCCGTCTTCCTGCATGAGGAATTCTCTTCGATGAAGCAGGGTGACCTCTCCATCAACGAGTATTGCCAGCGCGTGAAGACCGTCGCTGATGCTCTGCGCGATGTCGGTCATGCTGTCTCGCCGTCACAGCTGGTCCTCAATCTCCTCCGCTGCTTCAATCCGCGCTTCTCCAGCACGGCGGACCATATTGCTGACACCACGCCGCTTCCCGACTTCAACACCGCGCGCGAGAAGCTTGTCCTCAAGGAGCTTCGCCTTGCCAATGAGGGCAAGGTCTCCTCCGAGACCGCACTCCTCGCCGCCGGCTCCTCTCTGTGCGGCACGGCCTGCCGTTCTGCCTCCGCGTGCTTCGGCGCGGCGCAAGGTCAGGGCGGCCAGCCAAACTCCTCCAGCCGCCGCAACAAGAAGGCCGGCGGCCGGGGTGGCAGCAGCAGTGGAGGCAACGGCGGCGGTGGTCGACGCGACCAGCAGCACCAGCATCCGGGCGGCCAGCGCACGCCCACCCCCTCCGGGCCGTGGGTCTGCTTTGGTCCTCTGCCCGGCCAGCAGCAGCAGCCATCGTGGTTTCGGCAGCCGCAGCAGCAGACGCCGTGGCGCAGGCAGGGCCTTCTTGGGCCGGCTTCTCAGGCTCATACGGCATTTGCGCCTTCCCAGCTTTCTCCCCCGATGGACGTTCAGCAGCAACAGTTCTCCGGAGCATCTCCAGTTGGCGGTTGGGACCAGACGGGTCTCATTGCCGCCCTAAATCAGATGGCCCTTCAGGGTGCCAGCCCCTGGGTCCTCGACACTGGTGCTACTTCCCACATGTCTTCCTCGGATGGTATCTTACTCACCCGCCTCCCTCCTTCTTCCTCTATCACTGTGGGCAATGGTCACTCTATTCCTGTCATCAGTCGTGGCACTTCCATCCTTCCCACAGCCAACACTTCCTTTTCTCTCAACAACGTTCTTGTTGCCCCTGGTCTTGTGCACAATCTTCTCTCTGTTCGTCAGTTTACTCGTGATAATAATTGTTCCATTGAATTTGACACTTCTGACTTTTCTATTAAGGACCTATGGACGGGACGCGTGATTCTTCGTTGCAATAGCAGCGGAGACCTCTACACCATCTCACCAGCTTCGTCCTCCACCGCTAGTTGCAGCCTCGCCGTCTCGTCCACCTTATGGCATCACCGCCTGGGTCATCCGGGCGCCTCCGTCGTCGCTTCTCTTCACAACATGTCGGTGCTCAAAAGTCATAAAACAGCACGCTCCTTGTGTCATGCTTGTCAGCTTGGCAAACACACGTCTACCTTTTATTAGCTCAGTGTCCACTACTTTAGAACCTTTTGCCTTAGTTCATTGCGATGTCTGGACGTCACCAGTTCTTAGTAATTCGGGCTACAAATATTATTTGGTCATGCTTGATGATTTCAGTCATTTTTGCTGGTCTTTTCCGCTGCATCATAAATCCGACGTCTGGTCGTTTTGTTGATTTTGTTGCATATGCTCAGACTCAGTTTGGTTCTATACCTAAGTGCTTTCAGGCTGACAATGGCACTGAGTTTGTTAATCATGCCATGTCTACCATCCTTTCGAGTCATGGCATCCTGCTTCGCCTTTCTTGCCCCTACATTTCACCCCAAAATGGCAAAGCCGAGCGTATGATCCGCACCATCAACAACACCATCCGCACCCTCCTCATCCATGCCTCCTTGCCACCGACTTACTGGGCCGAGGCGCTTGCTACAACCACCTATGTGCTAAATCGGCGCCCAAAATCCCGTACTAGCTTCTTCATTGTTCCGTACCAGATTATTCGCACCTTCGCGTGTTCGGCTGCCTGTGTTACCCCAACCTTAGTGCCACGACCCCCCACAAACTCGCGCCTCGTTCTGCTCCTTGCGTGTTTCTCGGGTAGCCCTCTCACAAGGGTTACCGGTGCCTCGATATCGCTACACGGCGGGTGATCATCTCCCGACATGTCGTGTTTGATGAGTTGGTATTTCCGTTCGCCACCACTCCATCTGGTGCCTCTTCACTTGATTTCTTGTTGCAGGACACTCCCTCCGCTGCGGTCGCTCCACCTTCGGGTGTCGAGCAGCCACTCCTCTTCGGTTGCTCCTGAGGCCGAACAGCCGTCGCTCGACGACCCGGCCATCATCACGGTCGGTCTCGTGGTGCGGCCTGCTGGTCATCTCGCCCCGGCTAGTACTCCGGGCGGGTCACGCCGCTTCGGTGTCGTCTATCACCGCCGTCCGCCGGAGCCGGCGCCACCCGCTACTGCAGACGACCGCCGGTTCGGCAAGGTGTACCAGCATCGTTTGCCCCAGCCGTCTTCCTCACCAGCCACGGCCGGGGCTGGCTCTTCGTTCGTCACGGTTCCATCATCTACTGGGGAATTGCCCAGCGACGCCACCCCTGATCCGTTGACCGCTGAGCCGCCGGCAGGGGATGCCACTATTGCCGCAGTTTAGCCGCTGCATACCGCGGCAACGCATGGCCGGCAGCTACCTCCTGCTGGCTGTCTGCCTCCGCTGACCCGGCCAGCCCCCATGACGGGCTCTGCGTCTACCAATCCCATCTTCGACCGGCTGACTCGCTTGAAAACTGGGGCAGTGCAGCCTGTCAACTACCGGAATCTCTCCGCTACATCGACCTCGCCACTGCCAGCTAACTACCGCAGCGCGTTGGCTGATCCCAACTGGCGTGCTGCCATGGCGGACGAGTATCAGGCTCTCATTGACAATGGCACCTGGCGACTTGTGCCTCGACCACCTGGCGCCAATATTGTGACGAGCAAGTGGATTTTCAAACACAAATACCACTCCGATGGATCTCTTGCTCGCCACAAGGCTAGTTGGGTTGTTCGTGGCTTCTCTCAACAACACGGTGTCGACTACGACGAGACGTTCAGCCCGGTGGTCAAGCCGGCCACCGTCCGTGCTGTACTCAGCATCGCTGCATCGCGGGACTGGCCCATTCATCAGCTTGATGTGAAGAACGCTTTCCTCCATGGTGACCTTGAGGAGACTGTCTACTGCTAGCAGCCGTCCGGCTTCGTCAACCCTTCGGCCCCTGACTCCGTCTGTCTCTTGCAGAAGTCTCTATATGGCCACAAGCAGGCTCCTCGGGCGTGGCACCAGCGGTTTGCTTCGTACATCTACCAGCACGGCTTCACGGCGGCAAAATCCGACACGTCTCTCTTTATTCATAAAGATCGAGATGATTTCGCTTACCTGCTGCTCTACGTCGACGACATCATCTTGACGGCGTCCTCCCTGATACTCCTGCGGCGCATCACCGACTGCCTCAGCTCCGAGTTCGCCATGACGGATCTTGGTGCCCTCCACCACTTCCTCGGCATCTCCGTTACGCGCTCCTCCGACGGCCTTCTTCTGTCGCAGCGACAGTATGCCGTCGATCTTCTTCAGCGGGCTGGCATGGCCGAGTGTCATCCTACAGCGACTCCTGTTGACTCTCGAGCCAAGCTGTCCGCAATTGACGGCGCCCCTGTCGACAACCCCTCGGAGTACCGAAGTCTAGCTGGCGCTTTACAGTACCTCACTCTGACTCGGCCGGATCTCGCCTACGCCGTTCAGCAAGTCTGCCTCTTCATGCACGACCCGCGGGAGCCACATCTTGCCCTGATCAAGCGCATTCTGCGCTATGTGAAGGGCACCCTCGACGCCGGTCTACATCTCAGCACTGGCAGCGTGTCCTCCATCACTGCCTACTCTGATGCTGACTGGGCCGGCTGCCCGGACTCTCGGCGTTCTACCTCCGGCTACTGCATCTTCCTAGGCGACAACTTGGTCTCCTGGTCGTCGAAGCGGCAGTCTACAGTGTCCCGTTCCAGTGCAGAGGCAGAGTATCGGGCTGTTGCACATGCTGTTGCTGAGTCCTGTTGGCTGCGCCAATTGCTTCAGGAGCTTCATGTCTCGATTCCTTCGGCGACCATTGTCTATTGCGACAACATTAGTGCTGTCTACATGACAGCCAATCCGGTTCATCACCGTCGCACGAAGCACATCAAGATTGACATCCACTTTGTCCGCGAGAAGGTAGCTTTGGGACAGGTCCGCGTTCTCCATGTTCCCTCCGCACATCAGTTCGCGGACATCATGACTAAGGGAGTGACTATACAGTTGTTCACTGACTTTAGGTCCAGTCTCTGCGTTCAATTCCCTCCCGCTATGACTGCGGGCGGGTATTAGAGATATATTAGGGATATGTATAGACTTACCCCTTACTTGTAATACAAGTTGTACTTGGCTATATATATCAAAGCCACCCCCCCTATTTGGGTGTGGGGGTCCCCCTAATTCTCTACAATTAGGTTTTTACTTGCTACTCGCAGTCATTAAGGTTCCATTACTTCCTTTTAGATGTCATTGCTTCTTATGAATCAGCTAATAATTAGTTTGCAGAGGTGAGCTTATGAATCAACTCATTATCAAAGCGCTTTGTTTCCACTCTCCCTTCGCCACATCATCGTGTCTCCGATCTCACAAGTCCTTATCCAGCCCACCAACCTTGATATGCCAAGGCTACTGGAGGTTTGTGTTTTAAGGATCTTTTTTTATAGCATCACTTACCGGAGATATACCTTATATTTTCGTTTACATGTTGCATTGACATTCCCATCTAATCTTTGATGTTGATTAACTTTCGCTTTATCTTTTTGACAAAAAAGTGTTCAGGATCAAAGTTTTTGGCTTCACTTTTTTTGTTTAATCTGTTCTGTTGCGTGCTTGCCTGATCTTTACCCTGACCAAATTAGCTTACCTTTTCTTAAATCCAAAGTGATGTCCCTGTGACGCTAATCTGTTTTATTTCTCAATTTTCTGTTTTTCAGATCATGCTATCATGACAACAAGCAAATAGGTATGCAACCAGTGAAGTAATCTTATAATAGCTCTGTTTTTATTGTATTTCCTGATCATGATTGTTAATATTTTCTATAAATTTCTTTCCTGCCCAATCTACAAAACCATGAGTTGAGTTGTGACGAACCATACTTTGACAAGATTCTGAAACATGCAGCACATTCTTGCGGTGATGATTACAGGAGAGAAGTCCATCAAAGTGTCCACTGATGAGTGGCCATTCTGAAAGACAGTTTTTCATTGCTTAAAATAACTTTCTATTGTCCTGTGGTCATACCTTCTAGAAATTTACCTTTGTTGCTTAAACTTACAAAGGTTCTTGCATATATTAATGACAAAATCTAAGTTATTTTAAAATCACTGCATTTGATCATGGCCTATTTACTACTCCCTCCTCCCTAAGTTAATCCTGATAATAAAATAACAATGACCCAACTCCTCGTAAAGGGTTTTTCCATTCCCAAAACTAAAAATCGCATGCTCTGCTGTGCTGGTTAGTGTTGTTCTCAAACAATATACTTCCATTAATTATCATACCTTTAATTTGTATTAGAATTAATGTATTTAGCCTAGAATAGCTCCTCTATTTAGGATTGTAATCTCCTGTAATTATGCCCATTGGCCTATTAATAGATTGCCACCCCTGCCTTTGGCTGTGTGGTGTTTGCTTCCATCTTTCTACGTGGTATCAGATTTTTCTTCCTTCCTGAGCACCTTACGCTGCCCCTCTGTTTCGGGTTAGGGTTCGGGTTTTCCCCGCCACCCCTCCCGCCGCGCGCCGCCCGCCGCGCGCCGCCATCGCGCCGCCGCCTCGCGCGCCCGTGAGCAAACCCACCCTCTGCCGCTATCTAGCCGCCGCACCTCCTCTGTTTTCGGTTTTAGGGTTTAACACCCGCTGCCGCTCCTCCTCTGCTTTCACACCAGCCGCCGCTCATCGCTATTTAGCCTCCCCCTGCCATGGCGACCGTCCCTCAAGACGCAGACGCCGCCGCCGCCGCAGACACCGCTGCAGCAGTCTCTGGCGGCAGCGTCAGCGGCGTCCATGCCGCGCCGCCGATCATCCTCAACCCCTTCTGCACGGTTGTCGTCAAGGCTCACGTTCCGACCACCCTCGACACGAAGACGACGAACTACTCCCGCTGGTCCAAATTCTTCCGGACCATGTGCGCCAAGTTCGGTCTTCTCTCCCACATCGACGGCTCCGACCTGGCGCACCCGGACGATCCCGCCTGGGCTCTTACCGACTCTGCCGTCCTCAGCTGGCTTTACGGCTCCGTCGCCAAAGACGTCCTCGATTCCGCGATGGCTGACGACGAGACCGCGCGCGATCTGTGGGTTGCGATCGAGGCACTCTTCCGCGACAACAAGGAATCTCGCGCCGTCTTCCTCAGCAACCAATTCCACTCTCTGGTGCAAGGCGACCAATCCATCGCCGACTACAGCCAGCGCGTCAAGAACCTCGCTGATGCCCTCCGCGATGTCGGCCACCTCGTCTCTGACTCCCAGCTTGTTCTCAACTTGTTGCGTGGACTCAATCCGCGTTACTCCAACACCGCCGACGACATCGCCAACTCGTTGCCATTTCCCTCGTTCGCCAGGGCACGCTCTATGCTTGCCCTCAAGGAGACTCGCCTGGCCAATGAGACGAAGATCGCCACCGAGACGGCCCTTCTTGCCACCAGTGGTTCCTCGGCTTGCAGCCAATCCGGCTGCCGCTCCACCACGACTTCGGCCGGCTCTTCCAACACCAGCAAGTGCAACGGTCGCGGCGGATGCAACCGCCGCGGCAAGCAGAACAACAGCGGCGCCCATCAGCAGAACAACGGTGGACTTCAAGGCGAGCGCTTGCCACCTCCAGCAGGGCCCTAGTGATTCAAATTTCTAAATTCGTATAAAATCATAAACTTCCTTCCAGTGCATATTTTATATTTTTGTAATTTTATTTGTATTTATTTATTTGTTTTATCATTTCGCGTGTAGAACCCGACGTCGCCGAAGAGTTTGTCGAGCCGCAGCAAGAGGGACTAAATAACGCACAAGAAGGCAAGTCTCCTTTGAACATTTTGTACCTATATTTGAGAAATGTTTTTTATTATTTTAAATTTAATTGCATTGCTAATTACATAAAAACATTAGTTTCTATCTTAAGTTATTAGTTAATCCAACCTTATTATGCCCTCAATTGAACTTGAATGCCATGTACCTTTGTAACCTTAGGATTTTCTTTGTCTCAATAATGAGATTATTATTAATATATCCTTCTTAATGTTAGAACGGTAGTAAAATGCTTAGTCATTCTATTTAATCTTTGTAATCTTGAAATGGGAAATTATGTTTTATTACAATAATCTTTGTATTTGGAATTTAGTGGCGATTGATGTTGCCACTGTTCTTTTAAAATAAATTAAAATGTAAAAATTGTTTTAAACCGGGGCAGATGGTTGGCTTGGATTGGTGCGGTAAGCACGAGATCTTATAAAGTGTATGTTCCGCCCTAGTCAATTAAGGATCGACGTTGTGATTGTCCAGACTGAGCACTATCGTACAACCCCAAGTCCATATGGGTATGACCTAGCTGATTAACTTACGATGGTTTGGTTTAGATGCCACCAGTGGAAAGCGGGTGCCAGGGATTTACTGGTTATTCACAGTGAGGGACAGGGATTTACTGTACTCATATGGCGCAAGAGGGAGTTTCTGACTGGGTGGATTTAACCCTTCAGCGGTGAAACCTCAGCGGGTGGTGTCTGGCTAGACTAGAGTGAGGTAAAAGCTTTGTGATATTTTATCTGGGTCTCATGCCAAAGGAAGTATGGACTATTAGGATAATTTATCTCTTGGGGGTAAAGTTGTACAACCTCTGCAGAGTGTTAAACTATTCGAATAGCCGTGCCCAGGGTCAAGGGCGGGCAAGGAATGCATTGACATGGTAGAGCTTTGTTCTTGAAACCTCAGTTGTAATAAAGAGACCTTTTGGTCTGACTCTCTATTATTGTAATAATCGTTGTTGGTTATGTAATCATTTCTGTTTGACTGTGTGCACTAGTTTTGATCTGGGACTAGTGCTGAATTACACAGAGGGGCCGGATTTGGAAATCCGGGGTCCCGAGAGATAGCGAATGCTGGAAAGGATATAGCGAGTAGTGTTGTTGTAGGGTCTACGCGCCGAGAGAGCATCTGCTGCGGTGTTTTGCCGGCCTGGCTTGAATTCAACAGTGAAATCATAACCGAATAACTTGCTTACCCATGTGTGTTGTGGTATGGTCAATAGACGCTGATCCAAAAGATACTTCAAGCTATAATGATCCGTATGGATGGTGCATGGACGGCCCCAAAGATATGGCCTCCAATGCTAGACTGCTTTAACAAGACCAATCAACTCACATTCATAAGCCGCCAACTTCATATGGTGAGGTGCTGCTGCTTGACTGAAGAAAGCAATAGGTCCAGAGCCTTGATGGAGTACGGCCCCAAATCCTGTTCCTGATGCATCACGATCCACCAAAAATCAGGCACTAAAATCAGGAAGTTGGGAGGACTGGGCCGGAAATCAGTGCTGTCTTCAACGCGACGAACGCCATGTCAGCCTCCGGTGTCCATACAAATGAACGATCCCTCTTGAGTAATTTTGTGAGGGGGCTAGCCACCTCACCGTAGCCCTTAATGAACTTACAGTAGTACCCAGTGAGGCCGAGGAACCCCCCACAACGCCCTGACCGAAGTAGGCGTTGGCCAATTCTCGACCGCCTTAACCTTGCTTGGATCCATGGACACGCCTTGGCCAGATATGATATGCCCCAAGATACGCCCCTGATGCTTCGCCAAATTGACACTTGGAGCGTTAAAGGACAAGTTGACGCAAAAGCTAAAGAACAACCCGGACATGTTGAAGATGCTCCGCCCATGTGGGACTGAACCAAAATGTCATTGAAGAAGACGGAGTACAATATGGAGGAAAGGCTTGAGAACCTCATTCACAAGGGCTTGGAAAGTGGCGGGAGCGTTAGTCAACCCAAATGGCATAACGATGAACTCATAATGACCGCGATGAGTGCGAAAGGCCGTCTTCTCGATGTCTGGCGGGTGCATGCGCACTTGATGGTACCCACTATGGAGGTCGAGCTTGTTGAAGAAGCGAGCACTCTTGAGCTCATCGAGAAGCTCATCAACCATCGGGATAGTAATTGTCTTTCATCGTCTTGTCATTAAGTATTTCGATAATCCATGTAGAAACGCCACGAATTATCCTTCTTGCGGTCCAATAAGACCGGCGAACAAAATGTCGACGTGCTCTCCCTGATGATGTGCTCTCCCTGATGATGCGTTGTGCTAGCATGTCTTTGCATATGTAACATCGTAGCCCCGTCCTCTAAGCCCAAAGTGCAACCACCTACTCTATGATGCTACCAACTCCTACCTTTGTTGCTGGTCTTGCAAAGCAATTCCTCTATTTAAATATCAACCAAATGACAAAAGTCAATACACTTGACACTAAACACAGCAGAGATATAAATTTGCTAATTACCAAAAAGGTACCCAGACTATACAAGGCTAAATATTTCTTGTTATGACATCTTTTAACACTACCACCTGGCATGCCATCAAAGGCTAAATATGTCAACTATAGATGATATGTGAATTACTGTTGCACGTGAAACAACTGTGCTACTTTCGCAATACATGTTGCCTTTAACAGATACCTAAAATCAACAACAAAGTAAGGGTGAGTTCGAAGACTTAGCAAGCACATCATAAAACAGTGGGGTTAGCATAGTAATCTAGTAAATCATGTAATCATGAATTGTAACTCATGAACTCTGTACTGCATCTCTACCTCCGGTTCATTTCTTGCAAATGCAATGCGATGTCATGCCATGCGTCTCCATGCAGCTTATACTAGTATAGTGGAGTTGTTTCACCTGTTGGTGAAACCCCTCTGCCTCCATCCCTGGAGGAGACTACATAGTAGGTCTTACTCAAAAGCACTCCGGAGTAGTCAACCAACTTTACTCATAGCTAGAGACTTTCTCACCATCCTAACTCTTGAGTGCACATGGTGCAAATGCAGATGCAACATTGTTCCAATGTTGATATTCAATCATAAGCATCATTTCATAATATGCGATAAAACATGGTATAAGAGAATAAACACAATCCTGTAACACAAACCACTATTCCATCATACACTTGCCTGGTTATTTCTGTGGACGATGCATGGAGGAGCGCCAAACTAAAACCTCCACCTGAAAGTATCTTCCAAACTCCCAACTCAACATTGCAATTCACGCAAATGACAATGGTTCTACGCGTATAGACAACCAACTATGTTCCTACGCACAAACCCGATACCAACAATCTCTCTCACCGGACACCTTTCCGATGCCTCGGCACCCAAACGATCATAATTTATTGATCACGTCGTCTATAATCGCAGATAAATCTTATTTACACGCCTACCATTTCCTCTTCTTTCTCTTTCCTTTTCTTTTTCTCCTTTTTTCTTTTCCCTTCCTCGCCTTCTTTTCTTTTTTTCTCTTTTCCAAACCAGTCGTCTCCCTCATTCCCCATTTCTCCTCTCCGGGCTCTCCTCTCCTCACGCTAATCTGGATTGAGCTTCCCTTGCCCATTTCTCTCTGGCATTCAACACTCGTGGCTCGGTTTCCCCACTCGTCGATCACCCGGCTGCCGGCGCTACACAGCGCGGCCTGCCTAGTCTACTCGCCGTCCCTCAAGGCCGGCTAGCCCGGTCGCCTACGCCTCCCATCGCCACCCAGCTCCATGCGCCACCGCCCAGCTTCGGTGGCCGTGCAGGCCCTTGGTTCCCTTCCTCTATCTGCTCTTAACTCCCTCCCAAATCTCCATTCAGTTCTTGATTTGATTTAGTGCATCTCTTGCTTGTAGGTTGTGATGCCTTTTTTGCCAAATGGCTTGGGCGAGGGTGGTTCTAGAGGTGCTATGGCGGGGCTCGGGATCACTCCACTCACTGGGGGAGGGTGTGGTGCTCGTTCAGTGCGTATAGCGCTCTCTAGGGCACGATGGCCTCCTAGGTAGTCTCTTCCTCTCCCGCTCTGTTCCGTTCTCTTCTGCGCATGGTCTTTGTGGTGATGTTCTAGTGTTTTGCTATGCTGCATATGTGGCTCTGAATAATGGAATCATGGGAAAATTGGGGCATAGCTTGCCTATGTTGGATGGTGGTTGTGTTCGGCGGTGCAGCTGCCCTTCTACGGCTTGCTGGCCTGCGGTTTGGTTCCTTGCTGACTTCTTGCTCTTGGTTGGCTTGCCCTGGTTCTGGCCTTGTGGTGACCAGCGATATTTGGCTATGTGGGTTGGATTTTGAATGGGAAGGAAGAAGTGAGCCGGGTCCTCTGGTGCCATGCTCAAAGTTTCCTCTTGCTTCTCCTCTCTTATCGGTTGGCTGGGTGTGGCCTTTATCTTGTGGCCGTGCTGTGCATTCCAGAAGGACTTGCTGCTCCTTACTATAGCCGTGCGGTCTCGATGGGCTGTGCGGTGTTGTGCTTTCCAGGGCTTTCCTGGATATGCTTTGCTATCTCTACTGTTGCCCTGTGATTGCATAAGGGTATTTTGGGTGGTTGACTGGTTCCACGGTCTTCTAAACATACTTTAAGTTTGTTTAACGCCGAATGATGACCCTATGGTTGTGAGACGTGCTGACTGGCCCTCGGGCGGTCAGGTATCTCTGTGAATGGACTACCCTTCTTGAAATTAACTTCTAGGGCTATGACGGCAATTTCTTCGCTTTCCTTCTCTTTTCTTTCCCACGGGTATTACATTCTACTCGCTTAACAGAATTCGAGCCCGAATTCTGGCGCTAGGCAAGAATACCACGACACGCTGAATAGAAAAAATTCTAACTTGTACCCGTAGAAAATAACTCTGGGTACTCGCACATGCGAGGCACAATTCTTAAGTCATCTTGTGCTTAGTCTGACACGACCCACGCACCTTAGCAATCCTTAACGTCTCATGCCTTGGCATAGGAAAATCCTCAATCCTCTAAGAAAATCGCTATCATTGCTTGCACAAAATAGACAACGCTACTTTTGTTTGCAACAAAGAGAGCTCTTCTTTTTTACAATAGAAGTATCACATAACATTCATAAAATCAACTCGTTTCTACAAAGCAAAGTCTTTCATAAAGGTAAACCATATCATGGGATTAACCCCATTCATCCACAAACAACAACCCTTCTCCCAAAACAAAAGGAAATTCATTTCGTCATAGGAAATCATTTTATCACAATGAATCCACTCAGAGAAAATCAGACAGGAAATCAATCGCCGTCCTAATACATGTCTCTATGTCGCATATATCATGTTGAAAATTTCTATTCCCGAAATCAGCCTTCTCAAAGAAAAGAAAGCACTCTTTTAGGCGAATAGATAACGCCGTAGCGAAAAACCATATAAATCATATATGAAATGTGGAAACCCCGCAACTTCCCACTTAAATCCACTTTCCCTCAAAGTGGACCTAAACGAATTCCCAAATCATGGGAACTCAAAATAATCCATTAAATATCGATCAATCATCTTGGTTGATAACACAAATTATATCTTCATGTCCCTTAAGAATCCACATCGATCACACATCCATGTGGCTAAATTTGCGAATATAGTTCTTACTGACTCTCTTAGCTAGAATAATAGAATCCCATAGTTCAACATATCGAAACATCCAAAAGCTCATTAGGGACAAAGATATAATTTGTGACAATACATCCTTCCAACACCAATCTATAAGCTACAAAGCTAATTTAATCCTGGGGTAATATCCACATGAATCTTGGAAAACTTTAGTACACGACTCGCAAAGTACCTAAGCAAAATCCCTTCACTAATGACACATTGTCAACAGGTGCCCATGTGCCCATAAAATTCGCATTAGATCCCATCACTTCAATCCCTCCAGTAGTCTTACCTCTAGCGTTTTAGTTCACACTATTTGCCTCGCAATGAACTCCAACAATGATCGACTCTAATGAAAATGAATTATTCTGCGAGCTACTTCCTCAAATAGTAGTCACCGAACATGGGGGACATATCGAACGACACATCAACTCTCAGTTTCTCACATCCAGAAAATGAGGTAAGCTCCATTAGGATTTTTATTTAACATTGAATAACTAAATCTTCCAATAACTCTACTTCAACTTTATCCCAATCTTTTAGCCTCCACTAGTTGCCAGCAAATCTGAGGCTCATATACCAAGGTTCCCAATACTCCAATGATTCCAATAATATTGGCATCCTTGATCCATATTATAGGAATCAAGCGATCTAAAACATCATTATTACTCAGTGATGATACCCATCACGAGACACATAATTCAGGGAAACTCTTTCATCAATTCTCACTCAATGCTATCCATTATTCACCAGTTTAAATGTGACATCAGTCACCATCACTCATAGTATTGAAACTGTTAAGGATAGAATAGAATTGTTATTCGTGCCTTGGTTTCCTTATCTATATATTCCTCTGTATATCCCCTTGTACTCCTTATATATATTGCCCTTTGGGCCTCATGAATATACACACAATATTCATAACATGATATCAGAGCTAGGGCTCTGACCTTGTTCTTTCGCTGCCTGAGCCGCCGCCGCCCAAGCCACCTCTGCCCGAGCCGCCCTGGCCACCACTGCCCGAGCCGGTTCAGCCGTCACACGGGCCATGTCTGCCCGAGCCATGGCTACCACCGTCGTCGCTTGGGCCACTATCGCCTGAGCCGTCGTCGCTAGATCCGGCACTATCTCGCTCGATCTGACCCCGCTCGCTAGATCTGGCCGATCCACGTCATCGTCGCCACCGCCGTCGTCTTCATCCGTCCGCCGCTCCATTGGCTGCCGCTTCGTCAGTTGTTGCTCCGTCGTCCGCCCAGCGACGAGTGCACGGACGTCTGCTTCGGCTGAAGCGAAGCAACAACTGAACTTTTTGTAGTTTCGTAAAAAAGAAAAAATATATATAACGTTGATCTAACCGCCACACCATCCAGCGCCGCCAGTTACATTTCGTTGCCTTGGTCATCACGCTGTCCAGCGCTGCCTGCCGATGGCTTCCATTCCATCTGTTGCGATTCTATTCTCAGAAACAAAGCTCGATGGAACGAACTACAGGTTATGGTTTTCACTCATGGAGATCACGCTTGATAGTCTCCTCCTTTGGGGACATGTCTCACCGGTGCACGTCCTTCTCCGCTACCGTCAGTTCAGCCTCCTAGGCAGTCTATCTCTACACCTCCTATAGCAGATGAGGCTACAAAGGAGGCAAAGGCGGTTGCTAACGCTGCTGATGAGGCTTTTCAATATGCCATTAACGCTTTCGAGCGCTGGTGTGCTGACGAGGCCCGTGTTCGTGCCATCCTGGTGATCAACGTTGATGACTCCATCCAACCAGACATTGTTGGTCTATGGTCTACTCGACAGATCTGGGAGTACTTGCGTGAGCGATACCAGCAGAGCAGTGATGCTCAGTTTTTTTTCGCTTCAGCGTGAGTTAGAGACACTTCGCCAGGGAGATTCTTCTGTTGACGATTTCTTTCGGGCCCTGGCAAGTCTTTGGTGCCAGATAGATGCGTTGGCCTCTTCACTTTATCAGAAGTGTCACAGTGCAGAAGGTGGATCATGATTGCCTTCGCCTTTATAACTTCGTCTGCCGCTTTCGCCTAGAGTTTGAGCTTGTTAGAGCTCAGCTGCTGAGCCGCTCTCTACGGCCGACCATTACAGAGGCCCTTTCGACACCTCGGGCTAAAGAGCTTTGTCTCGAGTTAGCTGCACAGTTTGTTCCGACTGTGCTTGTTGCCGCTTCGTTGACTATGACATTGATATCTGCTTCGACTACGGCCTCTCCCTAGGTGCCCTTCAACACTCCTGTTCTCGCACCAACTGGAGTTCAGTGTAACTACTGCAAGAACTTCGGGCACGACTACCAGAGTTGTGCAGTGCGAAAAAAGCGAAACAAGACACCTGGGGGTGGGCGACCAAAGGGGGGCAGGGAGGCCCTTCACAGGAGGACAGACCAGCTCATCAGTTTCTGCTCAAAAGGGTGACTGTTCAGCAACTCTGTCAGGCTTTACTGTAGCAGCTCTCTCACAGCTCAGCAGGTTATGCCAGTCTAGCTCAAACGTGCGTCCTCCACTACCTCTTGGGTTCTAGATTCTGGTGTCTCCTTTCAAATGACACCGGACCACATCTCACTTAAGTAGGACCTCCTTGTTTTCCTATCTCTGATCAGACAGCTGACGGTACTTCCTTGTATGTTTGTTGTTAGGGCATTCTTTTGTCCACTGATTTTTCTGTTCCAGCTGTTTTTTATGTTCCCCAGCTTACCATGCAGCTTCTTTCAGTGGGACAGCTCGTTGATCTTGGTTGAAGGGTTGTTTTTGACTCACACCTGTTTCGTTCAGGATTGACAAACAGGGACGGTACTTGGGACTGGCTGGCGCCGTAGGGATCGCCAGGGTCTCTACATTCTCGACCACCTCCACCTTCCATCCACTTTAGCTGCTCCTGCTACATCTGCCTCTCCACCACTGCTGCCACCACCTCTGGAGCTTTTGCGCAGTGGCATCATCGTTTAGGACATCTGTGTGGGTCCCGTCATTCTTTATTAGTTCGTCAGGGTGTTCTTGGACGTGTTACTGTTGACACGTTAATGTTTTGTCAGGGTTGTAAGCTGGGCAAGCGTCTACAATTTCCTTATTATTCTAGTGAGTTCATGTCTTCTCGTCCTTTTGATTTAGTTCATTCGGATGTATGGGGAGCTACGTCTATTATATCAAAAGGCGAGCATAAATTCTATGTAATTTTCATTGATAATTATTCCCATTTCACTTGGCTTTTCTTTATGTCTAATCGTGGTCAGTTTCTTGCGATCTATCGTAGCTTTGCCATGATGGTTTGTACTCAGTTGGAGTCCTCTATCCGTACTTTTCACTATGATTATGCTAGAGAGTACTGTTCTGGTGCTTTCAGACAATTTCTTTCTGAGTAGGGTACTCTTAACCAGTTATCTTGTCCTGGTGCCCATGCTCAGAATGGGGTTGCTGAACGTAAGCATCGTCATCTACTTGAGACGGCTCGCACTCTTCTTCTCATGTTCTACCACAGTTCTGGGCGGAGGCTATTTCTAAGGCTGCATATCACATCAATATGCAACCTTTCACTGCTCTCAAGGATGTCAGTCCTATAGGGCGCCTCTACTCTAGAGCCCCCCCAGTACAATCACCTTCGTGTTTTTGGCTGCACCTGTCTTGTCCTGCTGCAGCCTTGTGAGCGCACCAAACTGTCAGCCCAGTCATTTAAGTGTGTTCCTTGGATACAGTTCTGAGCATAAGGGTTATCACTGCTATGATCTTTCTGCTTGACGGATTAGGATCTCATGAGATGGTGTCTTTAATGAATCTCGACCTTTCTTCTATCGAGATTTAGCTCCTCGTCCTGCTTCCACCATCAAGACAATCTCCTGATTCTCTCTCCTTGACTCTTCACCCATTTTTCCTTTTTCACAACCTTCCTCTAGCCTGTCTCCAGTGGTTCCTTCTGTACCTTCACCTCTTGTGTTGCCTTCTGCAACACCGCCTCTTGCTCCTGCAGCGCCACCGTCTCGTTTCTCTGGGGTGCACTATTCTGGATGTCCTCGTCCTTTACCATACTCATCTTCTGGTATTTTGCCGACATCGATGTCTGATTCCTCTGATGATGCTCCTCGTTACGCCCTTCGTAACCGGACATCCCTTCGACCTCCTAACCGTCTTGGTTTTACTTCGACCGCTCATGCTCTCTCTGTCATTGAGCCCAGCTCTTATAGTGAGGCTGCTTCTCATTCTGAGTGCCAGTTTGCTATGGCAGAGGAGCTTGATACTCTTAGATGAATAGAGACTTGGGATATTGTATCGACACCTGTGCATGCTCATCCTATCACATGTAAGTGGGTGTACAAAATTAAGACCATGTCTAATGGTACTATTGAGCGCTACAAGGCTCGTCTTGTGGCTCGTGGCTTCCAGCAGGAGTATGGTCGTGATTACGATAAGACATTTGCCCCTGTTGCCCATATGACCACTGTTCGCACATTTGTTGCGGTTGCTTCTGTTCGCCGGTGGTATATCTCTCAGTTGGATGTTAAGAATGTTTTTCTTAATGGTGTTTTGCATGAGGTTTACATGCAGCCACCACTGGGTATTTTGTTCCAGATGGCCATATTTGTCGTCTTCGTTGTGCTCTTTATGGCCACAAGCCCCTCGTGCCTAGTTTGCGCGTTTCACCTCAGTGATTACCACTGCCGATTTCACTGTTAGTGCCCACGATCCTGCTCTTTTTGTCCATGTCTCACCTCGAGGTAGGACACTACTTCTATATATGTGGATGATTCATCACATACGTTAAGAGGCATCTCAGTGAGCAGTTTCTGATGACTGATCTTGGTTTGCTTACGTACTTCCTTGGTATTGAGGTTTCTTCCACGCCTGAGGGTTACTACCTCTACCAGCAGAAGAATGTCCAGGATCTTGATCGGCCTGGTTTGACAGACACCCGCACTACTGAGACTCCTATGGAGCTCTCCCTTCAGCTTCGTGCTACTAATAGTGATCTTGAGGATCCTACCCGTTATCGCAATCTTGTCGAGAGTTTGGTATATCTTGTGAGCACTCGTCCTGATACTGCTTATGATGTTCATATCTTGAGTCAGTTCATGTCTAATCCTACTCATCTTCACTACAGTCACCTCCTTCGTGTTCTTTGCTACTTGCGTGGGACAATCTCCCGTCGCTTGTTTTTCCCTAACTTCACGTCACTACAGCTTCAAGCGTACTCTGATGCGACCTAGGCTAGTGATCCTTTTGATCGTCGTTCTCTTTCTGCTTACTGTGTTTTTCTTGGCTCCTTGATTGCCTAGAAGGCAAAGAAGCAGACTGCAGTTTACCGTTCGAGTGCAGAGGCTGAGTTGAGAGCTATGGCAGTAGTGACAATAGAGATTACTTGGTTGAGGTGGCTACTAGTAGACTTTAGTGTGTGGGGACCTACGACACTTATGTCCGACAGTACAGGTGCTATTAGTATTGCTCGTGATCCAGTGAAGGATGAGCTCACCAAGCACGTTGGAGTGGATGTTTCATACACTCGCTCACAGGTGCAAGAGGGAATACTTGCTCTACAGTTTGTACCATCAGAGTTACAACTTGCTGGCTTCTTCACAAAGTCCCAAATTAGAGCACAACATTTGTATTTTCTCTCCAAACTCAGTATGTGTGATCCACCATGAGTTTGAGGGGGTGTTAAGGATAGAATAGGATTGTTATTCATTTCCTTATATACCTTGGTTTCTTTAGATGTATATGACATATTCCTCTGTATATCCCCTTGTGCTCCCTATATATATTGGCCTTTGAGCCTTATGAATATACACACAATATTCATAACAGTGCTGAGGCTCCATCTGGGCATGTATGTCGCCTTTGAAAGGCTCTCTATGGGCTCAAGTAAGTCCCTTGTGCCTGGTTTGAGCGTTTAACTATGTGGTTCGAGCTGTTGGTTGCTCTCCTAATGAACATGACCCTGTGCTCTTTATTCACACCTCTAAGCGTGGGCGTACATTGCTTCTCTATGTGGATGATATATTGATTACTGGAGGTGATTCAGAATACATTGCTTTTGTTAAGCAAAAATTGAGTGAGCAGTCCAAGATGTCAGATCTGGGGTCCCCTAGTCATTTTCTGGGAACTAAGGTTGATCATATTGATGATGACTACTATATCTCTCAACATTGGTACACTTCATATTTGATCTCTCGCTCGGATCTTACTGATACACGAACTACTGCTACACCTATGGAGCTCCATTGGCAGCAGCGTCCTACTGATGGCACCCCTCTTGAGGATTTCTCTCACTACAGGCATCTTGTAGGTAGCCTTGTGTATCTCACTGTGACTAGGCCTGATATTGCTCATGCAGTTCATGTTCTCAGTCAGTTTGTCAGCGTTCCTACCTCAGTTCATTACAGTCACTTACTTTGCGTACTTTGGTACTTAAGGGGGACAACATCTCGTTGTTCAGATTCATGCTCACTCTAATTAGCTTCAACTTCATGCTTACTCCGACTCCACCTGGGCCAGTGATCCTATTGACCATCGCTCAGTCACTGGCTATTGTCTTTTTCTTGGCACCTCCCTCATTGCCCGGATGTCCAAGAAGCAGACTTCAGTGTCCCGTTCCAGCGCTGAGGCTGAGCTTTGAGCACTTAATACTACCACATCAGAGATCGTATGGCTTCGATGGCTTTTGGCTGATCTTGGTGTTCCATGTGATGCACCCACATCCCTTCTTTGTGACAGTATTGCTGCTATCCAGCTTGCAAATGATCCTGCCAAGCATGAGCTAACGAAGCATATTGGAGTGGATGCTTCATTTACACGTTTTCATTACCAACAATCAACTATTCGTCTCCAGTATGTTCCTTTGGAGCTTCAAGTGGCGGATTTCTTCATGAAGGCTCAAACTAAAGAACACCATAGGCTTCATGTTCTCAAACTCAATGTGTCAGATCCGCCTTAAATTTGAGGGAGGTGTTAAGAGTATCTTTGTGTATGAAGCCCATGAGGCCCGTAACCCATGTGGCCCATAACCATTGTATATACTTCCTGTACAATCAACAGTAATTGCATATACTGAAAACCACTATTCACACAATCAAGGGGAGGACAGGGCTGCTGGAATTTACACACGGAAGGCATTAGGGATTGGTCGTGGGAGTACATACACACATCAAATTCTTGCATGGAAGTCCCTGCTGTTCTAGCCGAGCCCAAAGAGAGAAGCGACTAATGCTGTCGTATCATAAAAGATCAAGCCAACAGCTTGTGTATAAATTAGGGTTCTCTAATTTGTACTGTATTATATGCTCATGGTGCATTTTCCCCCTCTCTGTAAACTGGTGCATTCTCTTTGGAATTTCTACAATTTTGGGTCAATTGACTCCCAGCAAATGCAAAAATGCAGTACATATTCCTTGACCCCTTGGTTAGCACATGTTTAGCTCCTTTCTTTAATTCTTTGGAAGAGTTAAATTTGGTTGCTTACTTGTTGGTTTCGTTTCTTATAATCAGTATCTAGATGAGCAGTTGACAATTGCAAGTTTGCTAATCAACACCCTGTTGATTAGGCTTGGTAAGTGAATAAACTACATATGCAATGACATTTTTTTGTAAGGTTGGCCAAGCATTATCAAATAGAGTAATTCTTATAATTTTGTATACGTCATAGAGTCACATTTTTTTTTCTCTGAAGCTCACATTGTTTCGCAGCATTACCACTTCACCAGCATGCCATGAGTCGCATTCATGTTATTATATATTAATGACTCCTGCCTCCCCAGTTCCAAGCCTTATGCCTTGTTAATTGTTGTTCATGTTGGATATAATCGATCTTTTTTATCATGGGCATTGCCACATAAAGACTGGTGAACAATGTATAGATTTCTTTTTTTTTTTTACTAGGCTTGCAGTCTGGTGAAGTTTGTTGTACAGTTGTACTGCTTGTTTACCCATACTTGATATGAATGCTGACCTACAAATCTTATAGGAGCATTGATCCCTTACTTTAGAAATCTCTTTTTTTCCTGTAACAGTACAAGCACTGCTGTGAATTTTTTGCTTCATGTAATCATATGTGTACTCAATCACCATTTAATTTCATTCATCCTTTTATACTTCTCTGGTTAATCGTAAGTACAAGCACATAGGAAGAGCCCTTTGATACTAAAAGGTATTATTGGAGTGAATACACAACTCACAAGAAATACAAGAAGTCGACTAGGTGGATTGGTCCGAGTGAGGGGGGGGGGGGGGGGAGTGGGTAAGATATAAGGTGGCAGTTGGATCGCCAAGTCTTCTGGATTCATTTTAGGAGCAGGGCAGTGGAGAAAGTGTTCGAGATGACTCCTGAGACTGGCGACTTGTTTTGGATATTTCCCTTCATGATGGTCTGGCCTCCTACCTTCCCAGCACTGGACTATGGGCATAGTCAACATGAATGATATTGCAAGGTTTCTCTTTTGTGCTCTGCTTAATTTCTGACTTTCTGTGCTGATTGTGAATTTGCAATTTACTTCTGTTTCTGAACTAACGTATTGGAGATGGATGTGAAGCTGTAGGTTATTAACTTTTCTCCATCCAAGTAAGAGGTCTGAAGATTAATAGCCGAATGGAAATCCCTTCTTCATCTTTGTGTTTCAGAACAAGCTTTTAATATATTTGATTGGGTGTACCATTCAGGTTTCAGCGAATCAGCTGTTATTGTTTACTTTGATTGTCCAGCTGGTCTGTTAACTGTGATCATATATTCAACTGTTAATTACCTACATTTTGGGAGCAGGAAGGTGGAGAGATGCTGTTGGAGATTACTCCGGAGAATGGCTTTCTGTTTTGGATCTTAACCTCCATGATGATCCCCCGCCCCCGGGCGCCCGCATTGAACGATGGGCATGATCAAGAATAATGATCCCACAAAGTTTGTCTCTTGTGTAATTTATGAAGATGATGGAAATGAATGTGAAATAAATCAGAACTTGTCCTCAGCAAAGTGTGCAAGAGAATTACCTTTTGCTGCTAATACCAAAAGAATTACCTTTGTTCTTGTTTCAAAGTCCCCATGCTAATTCTATATGGTAGCTGCTACTTCCATATGCATGACTATTTGGATAGTTCCATATGATTGCTGGTACCAAAGAACTAGCAGAATTGCCCGGCTAGATATGGCAAAATATTGTATTTGTTATGTAGTTCTGATGCCTTTGAAAAATTCAGTTGTGTTTGCTATACAACTCTAGTAGTTGTAATATCTATATATGATTAATCTGCACATGAGTTTCATAACTGGCTTCGAGTGTGGAGTTGGAAGGCATGAAGAATGTTGTGACTAGTTATTGAATTAAGAATGCTATCTCATTAATCAAACAAAACCCATATTTAATACATCCAACCAACTTTTGCCACGTTAGATTGCAAGGATGCGCACGATCAAGCCAAAATTCGGGTGACTCATCCCGATTTTGTCGATGTTTCGGTGTGTTTTGGTTTGGGCGTTACCAAATTTCATGGGCATTGCCAATTTGTGGTATTCATCTAGAACTATTTATCAGACCACATGACAAAATGAAGAGCAAGCAAATTTTGAGTACATGGGCTCTCCTCGATGGGCGGGGATATGCCCATCGTTTGTAATGTAATCCCACTAAGGAAAGAAGTCGAGGTCAAACTGTAAAAGACCAGCACCGAAATCCACCACGTCGTAAACACAAGGAAGCTCTGGTTCTCCGGACCTCTGGCGTTGTTTTCCGGTTGTCGACGGTGACGAGCCAGACGTAGGCTTCACCTCAACCCGCAGCTCCACACAACAATGGGAGCAGACCAAAGATTGCCCATTTCTGCCGTCAGGCGCCACAAGGCCGGTTGTGTGGTAGAGCTCGAGGCATTCATCCGGCGTATTGACCATTGAGAGCCACACAACAAGCGAAGCAGTGGTGGTCGAGCTCCACTACGTCATGGAAAGCCTCTAGATTATTCAAAGTACCTAATTGTATTTTTTTTTGGCAAATTGTGGGGCTTGTGTATTTCTGTTTTGTATCAGTGAACCCAGATCATAGGATCTATTAGGATGTAACACCCTAGCACATCCTCTGAGCCCAGAATATTACCACTGCACTCTTACCATCTAAACTTGGTGCTGCTAAAAATTTTGGCAACAACTCCACTATTTATCTGGCTACAAATAGGGAACAATCAACATATATAGAATAATTGCAATAGGACAATTGATTCCATATCACAGATAAGCATAACATAAGAAAAGCTTAGAGAATCGTGCCCAAAAGGCTCAAAATCATGAGCCTGATACTATACTAAACATAACATATGGATTTCACACTAAAAGAGAACTTCATTCTCTTCTTCCAGCAAAAAGGGACTAACCGCATCCCATGCAAACCTTTAGCATTTTCAAAGCATATGCTAATCAGGATTTAACTAAAGCAACTTTAACAAGAGATTTAAACCCAAATGCGAAGTGACTGGCTAAGCTGTTATTTAATGAGTGCGGTGCAAAAGGGTGTACTCATACCATGTATGCTTTCAATCAGATTCACCTAAAAAAGTCAACAAAACAAGGATGAGTCCAAAGACTCAGCACGTACAAAGTAAAATAATAAACAACAGATACACATATCATTCAATATCCATCACAGTCTTATTAACCACTCATTTCCATTTAATCTATCAATTTTTTTACCAACCATTCATTATGCATTTGCACCTATTCTCTGTCACAATGCAATTGTGTGCACACATGCACATCCCTCATCTCTTTAGCCTATACTGGTATAGCGAAGTGAGCACCCGTCAATGCTCACTCGAGCTCACCCTTTTTCATGTGAGGATCTCAATAGCCCGTCCTTTTTCATATAGGGACCATAACAGCCCATCCTTTTTCATACAGGGACCTCAGTCTCTACTCCCTTGGAGTGTCCACATAAAGTAGATCATAGATAGCACACATGCCATCTATTTCCATGACATCAATGCATACAATGTAACTTCTCCATTTAAGCATATCAACATGTAATATTCCAATAACCATTCGTCAATATAACATCGGGTATCCATCACATGTGCCATTACTTATCATTCATCATTATATCAATATGCAAACAGAAATAATCAACTCACAACAGCATAGTAGGTAGTGCATTATAAATCCAATTCATAGCAAGCAATCACTGCCTTAATTTACCATTTTACCATGCACTTGTCTGTTCAACCTTGTGGACGATGCATGGATGGCACCACACCCAAACCTCCACCTGAACAAGCATTAACCCAACTCAATATATCATAGCCATACATGTACACATATGAATGACATCATTCCTCATGCAAACCCAACACATACCACACTCTTTCACTAGATACCATCTCGTTGTTCTGGATGCTCGATCGACCGTGCCTTTCAAACCCGAAACCTAACGTAGCAAATATTCTGGGTTCGTTAATCTACATAACTCTACTCACATATTCTAGGTTACCATGATGTAAATGTTACACCATACAAAACTTCGATTTTAGCCTAAAGGCTGAGCTATTCCATACAGGGTAGTATCTGACTCTAACACCAACTTGTAATCTAAAATGCTAAATGTGGCGTTTTAGCCTTTTATAGAGCTTTAGCAATTACCGTAGTCAATTAGTCTATACTAATTAACATGTACTAATTAATCCATACAAATCATTCACTCATCTCAATAATTACATACGCTAATTAATTGCTTACTCTAATCAATCACTAATTAGTCAAGTACTAATCATTGACTCACTAATCATTCATTGAATAATAGTCAGTCACGCATGCACCGACACAACAGCACATGGCCAACACACTTCACTAGCTCTACACACATGGCCATAACACCACTACACTACACATGAATTCCATCCACTAGCTATGTTCTAACCATCCTATGCATCTATCTTGCTATTCAACAATTCGACCTCTACATAACCCAATAAACAAGTAGGGGAAATGGTTTCAAGGCATTACCCTAACCCCTAATAAATGGATTGAGGCTCCTTTCTTGTCTTGGCCTGATATGGCGGATCAGGTGCTAGATCAGTCTTTCCCCTTTTCTTTCTCCACTTTTTCTTCTCTTCTCTTCTCTTCCTTTCCTTCATGGCGGGGGCCCTTCTTTCTTCCTTCTCTTCCTCCCTTTCTTTTCTCCCTTTCTTCCTTTCCTTCCTCACAAGCAGCACTTCACCTTCCTCTACTTGTCTTTTCTTCCTTACTTTTCATCTTCGCCTGGCCCTCTTGGCCGAATCCCCCATCCCTTCTTCTTTTCCTCTCCCTCCCCTCTTCTTCCACTCAGTTGGCCGGCTGCCCACGGTCGCCCCTACTTCCTTCCCTCCCCTCTACTTGACCGGTGGGAGGAGGGCGGTGCAGGCGGCCATGGCAATGTGGGTGGCACCCCAGCAGCGGCGATGATGTAGTGGGGCGTACGCGACAGCGCTGGCAGCTAGGGCATGGGACACACAAGGTGTGTCCGGAGGGGCGATAGCACGCATGAGTGGGAGAGGGCAGTGGCATGGTGGAAAAGCAAGGGGGCAACGACAGTGAGGTTCCAAGGGTGGAGCAATGGTGACAACGAGGGTGGCTAGGGTGACGTCGCAGGGAAGATGGCAAACAGCGGGGGTCAGCACAGGGGGAGGAGTGAATTGGGAGACCACTGGCTAGGTTATATGACAGGGTGGTTGGGTTGGGCTAAGCCGAAGCTGGCCCAAGCTTCCTCCTCTCTCAAGTATTACATAGGACCCATTAAGTCAATGCATAAAGGAGGTGTTTGGTCTCCTCTCTACACCAGCTGGTTGGCACAAGGTAAGTGTAGATGATGTGCATTTTAGTATCTTGATCTACTTAAAAAAACCTATTGGTGAGTGATGATGGTTCATCTACCTATCCCTTCCCTTCTCTCAACTATCTAACATGTGGCCCCCATCTACTCCTTAAAACCCACTAAAAAACCATCGCCGCCTCCTTGGGAATTGCTTCCACGAGGACATATGATACCAACAAAAAAAATCAAATGCTTAGACGGCTCACTAATTGACTAACTAGCTGCTCGCTTCCAACCTCCTATTCCTAATCTTATCACATTCCCCTTCTCTACTAGATCTCTCTCCATCTACCTCCACCGCTTCTCATGCTCTCACTCGATTTGGTGGCTCACCGACAGCTAGACTTCACCTCCCAGGAGCCTGCCACCGAAGAAACACCTCCATTCCTCCATCTCTCTCTCTCTCTCTTGGGTGCCATGCTCACTTGTCATCCTTGACAATGGCAATCCCTTGTAGATGGCAAACTCAGTAGTGGCACGGTCAATGTCAAGGGTGACAAGGATATGTGTTAGCGTCGCTAGATCCAGCTGATGACATGGTGGCATGTGGGCTATCATCCTCCTACTACCACTCCAAGTCCATCTAAAAAGTTGGAACTAGTAAGTCAAGTTATTATAATGGCTATTTCTAAATGTTGCAGCACTCTCTTCAAAATGTTGTGGCCGATTCACTGGGTTTTTGTTTTTATTGCAACAATGTTTTAATTTTGTTGCAACAGATTCTTATATTTGTTGCCATAGTAGTTTTCATTTGTTGCACAATTTTTAGTTTGCGTTTGTGTATTACTAGTAGAAATAAAAGCAAAGAACGAAGACAATTCAAGGGAGAATAAAAGAAATAACTTATTTTTTGTTGTCAGAGCCTTTGGACTTTAAAATACTGAATCAATAGTGCTCATCAAGATTCCCAGACAGTACGAGGCTGATCGACGCCTCTTGCTTAAATGAGTATCATCATTCGGTAGTAAAGGAATCCAACACCCACATTTTTACTTACCTTCTATAGTAGAAAAGAGAATAGTGCTGAGCTTACCCTATGGACCAATGGTCCATGAGTAAATAGCAAATTGAGAGAGCCCTAAAGATAAGGCAAGGGCAGCCTCGAAAATGAATAGCCAAGGCCAAAGAAAAGCCGCCCCATTTCCTCCCTATTTAAGGCACCAACAGAGGCCTTCACCATCCTCCCCAAACTCATTTCCTTCACTCATCCGAAGGCAAACCCAAACCCAAGACAAAGCCAAGGCCATTGCCTTGCTTAGCCACCAATAAAGAGCCAACCAACCACCCTACCAAATGCAACAACCACACAAAGACAGTGACAAAGAGAGAGAGCCTGAAGGAAAGGAGCTCTTGGGGGGTTGGGAAAGACCGACGATGTGAATACGGAGTCCACAACAACCTCGAAGCTACCTAGGACTGCCGTGACCATGCATGTATCGCTGTGGTATTGAGATTGGATGATGCTTGTACACGTGGAGGCTCTAGATTAGTGCCGTCCACGTAGCATTTTCAAGATTAAACAGGCAAGTGTATAGTAGAGTGATAGACGACAAATTTTATGGAATATGCAGTGTTTACATTATATGATGTTGCTTATCTAATGATAATGATGATGGAATGGGATAAGCAATGATGCTACGTTGCTAATAGTGATATTGTGTTTATAACAATGGATATATGCATTTGCATCATGTGCAATCATATAATAAAAAATATCCACCGTGGGTGGATATATAATACCTACCTCAGTAGGCCTCCATGGGAGTGGAGAGATCCCTGTACCAATGAGGATGGGCCCATGATAGGGTGAACACCGACAGGTGTTCACTTAGGCTATACCAATATATGCAATGTGATAAGCAAATGAGCATGTAGAATAGTTTGCATTGCACTAATGGAATGATAATGATGAGATATGAGAATGAAGATATGATTACGTTGGGACATGTGGAGAATGACATGTTTATGTTTATGATTATGTTGAAACATGTGAGAAATGACATTACTAGGTTAATGTTGATGCTAAGGTAGTGTTTATCATTCTATTATGCGGTCGCTGAGTCTTTGGATTCACTCTTACTTATTTGTGGAATTTTAGGTGAATATTGGAGGCGACATGCACGGGCAGGAGTAGCACAATTATTCCACTTGTAAATAGTAAGTCACATATCACCCTTAGTTAGCATATTTAGACTTGAATGGCATGCTAAAATAGTTAGTGTTAAAAGTATGTCTTAATGGAAATATTTAGTTGGGGTGAGGCTCATGCGTGTCCTTTTGATAGTTAGCAAACTTGTACATTTGCTACAATGTTCATCGTTAAGCATATATTGCTTATAGTGTCATTGAGTTTTAAATGGAGGAGAGATGTTGCTGAAATCTAGCAGCGATGAATGTAAATAATAATGTTATCGAGTAGTGGTAGCACTACGGGCTCAGAGGTTGGGGCAGGGTGTTATATTGTGTTTGTTGCATTGAATAGGAATTTTCTTGCAACCATGTGAATTGATTGTTACGGTTCACAATTTTTTGTTGTGCTAAATCAAGAATACTACCATCTAGATCCTCCTCCCTCCCTCCCTACTCCACCATCAATATAGAGCTCCGGCGAGCTAGTGGTGGCTAGGGATTGCCACCAGAGACGAGCTTCTCTTCCATCCTGCACCTCCAAGACCTTGGAAGCAGGTTGCAACTACGGTATCCCGAGCTCCACTGCCTCCTCCGCCTTGGCAAGCTAGAGCTCCGCGCGAGCTATCAGCAGCTAGATATTGCCACATGAGACAAGGTTTTGACGATTTTTTGATTGCAGCAAATCGGATGGCCAAAATCTATCTATGGCCCGTTCCAAATAGCGATGGCTTATGGCTTCCAAAAGCCAAAAACCGTTTAGAACTCATTGGCTTCTTAATGTGAATTTTTCCTTTTTTGCTTTGCATTATCCATAGAGATATAATAGTATTTTTCATTTTTGTCTATTTTTCTTCAT
Source organism: Dendrocalamus sinicus (assembly GCA_036346575.1). Classification (NCBI taxonomy): domain Eukaryota; kingdom Viridiplantae; phylum Streptophyta; class Magnoliopsida; order Poales; family Poaceae; genus Dendrocalamus; species Dendrocalamus sinicus. Next base: position 15,572,923 of record CM070656.1, on the reverse strand, counting down.
TATTTTTTAATTAAATACTTCAGAAAAATCTAGCAGCCACTACAGTGTCATTTTAGATAAAAGCCACGATACTTTAAAACATGACCTGAATAAGATCTGACATCTAGGAAAAAAACGTACAATGCAACCTGTTGTGGCTATAGGCCAAACAGTAAAGAAGGAGACTCGTAGAAGAGGAATGGGAACTAGATCTGTGGGAGAGTTGGTAAGAATGAGAGGATGCCCCTCCTCCTACCCCTCCTGGGGGTTTATATACATGAGTGGGGTAGAATGGGAAATCTCCATTCTACCCCTTAGTACTTACAGAGGATGAGGGTACATTGGTATATTTACACTCGTATATTCCTCTACACTATTGGGCCTATTACATGTTGGACTAGTTGCACGGCCCAGTCGCGGGGGTTGGGCCACCCCCACAACAATATTCCCTCGACAGCAAGCGCTGAGGTCCCGATGGACGAGCTGACGTGATCAACCACCCCAGCCCCCCCGTTCCCCGACAGCAAGCGCGAGGGTGCCGAGTGGTGAGCCGATGCAACTGGTAGCTTGCAGACCCCAGAGGCAATGCCTACGAAGAAATCAGAGAACTCCTACGCTGAATCCCGTGCCATCCCGCCGAGGCGATGCCAACGAGGCGGACAGCGAAGTTGAGCGCTAACGACGTGCCGTCCCACCGAGGCGATGCCTGCGAGGCGGACGGCGAAGTCCTGCGCCGGAGCCATAGACGGCGAAGTCGAGCGCCGAGGACGTGTCGTCCCACCGAGGTGATGCCTACGAGGCGGACGGCGAAGTCGAGCACTGACGACGTGCCGTCCCGCCGAGGCGATGCCTACGAGGCGACGACGGTCGAAGCGCGATGACGTGCCGCGTCGATCGAAAGGCCGGCGATGTGCTGTCCCGCCCGGCGATGCCTACGAGGCGGGCGGTGAAATCATGCGCCGAGCCATGCCGTCTCGCCGGCGATGCCTACAAGGCGACGGCGGAGTCGAGTGTGCGGGCGTGCCGTCCCGCCAAGGCGGTGCCTACGAGGCGGACGGCGAAGTCGAGCGCAGAAGATGTACCGTCCCGCCGAGGCGATGCCTACAAGGCGGACGGCAAAGTCGAGCGCCGAGGACGAGCCGTCCCACCGAGGCGATGCCTACGAGGCGGACGGCGAAGTCGAGCGCTGACGACGTGCCGTCCCGCCGAGGCGATGCCTACGAGGCGGACGGCGAAGTCCTGCGCCGGAGCCATGCCGTCTCGCCGAGGCGTTGCCTACAAGGCGGACGGCGGAGTCTAGCGCCGAGGACGTGCCGTCCCGCCGAGGCGGTGCCTACGAGGCGGACGGCGAAGTCCTGAGCCGAAGCCGTGCCATCTCGCCGGGTGATGCCTACAAGGCGGACGGCGGAGTCGAGCGCTGGAGACGTGCCGTCCCGCCGAGGCGATGCCTACGAGGCGGACGGCGAAGTCCTGCGCCGGAGCCGTGCCGTCTCGCCGGGGCGATGCCTACAAGGCGGACAGCGGAGTCGAGCGCTGAAGACGTGCCGTCCCGCCGAGGCGATGCCTACGAGGCAAACGGCGAAGTCGAGCGCTGAAGACGTGCCGCCCTGCCGAGGCGCTGCCTACGAGGCGGACGGCGAAGTCGAGCGCTAACGACGTGCCGCCCCACCCGGCGATGCCTACGAGCGGGCGGGCGGTCGAAGGCCGGCGACGTGCCGTCCCGCCAAGGCGATGCCTACGAGGCGGACGGCAAGCGGAGAGCGGGCGCTTGCGGCGTAGGCTAAGGACACTACGCACGCGAAGGCAGGAAGGCGGAGCCGCCATTCCCCTACCTTCCAAAATAGTGCCCGCGAAAAGCGAGCGCTTGCGGCGTGGGCCGAGGGCACTACGCACACTGAGGTAGGGAGGCGGCGCCGCCATTCCCCTACTTTTAGAAATAGTGCTCGCGGAGAGCGGGCACTTACGGCGTAGGCCGAGGGCGCTACGCACGCGGAGGCAGGGAGGCGGAGCCGCCGTTCCCCTACCTTCAAAAACAGTGCGCCAGAGGGCGGGCGCTTGCGGTGTAGGCCGAGGGCACTCCCTGGTGCGATGCGCGCGGGGGCGCGATATCCAAGTGGTGCGCCGCTTAACGCGAGGCACTCCCTGGTGTCTCGGCCATGTCGCAATTTCTATACTCCGTAGAGTGCGTGGGATCAACATCCACGTCTTATTTATACTCCGTAGAGTACGCATAGGGACAACATCCATGCATGCGCGGGATCCGCGACTTGTTTATACTCAGTAGAGTGCGCAGGGACAACATCCACGTCTTATTTATACTCCGTAGAGTGTGTGCGGAGGCGGACATCGATGCTACGTCTTATTTAGAGTCCGTAGACTGCGCGCGGAGGCAAGCCTCCGCGCGTTGCGGGCAGTGAAGTTGCGTGTGGAGGCGGACCTCGCACTACGTCTTATTTATACTCCGTAGAGTGCGCGCGTGGGCGTCCCCCCGCTGCGTCTTATTTAGAGTCCGTAGACTGTGTGCGGAGGCAAGCCTCCGCGCATTGCGGGCGATGAAGTTGCGTGCGGAGGCGGACCTCGCGCTACGTCTTATTTATAGACCGTAGAGTGCGCGCGGAGGAGACAAGCTGCACTATGACGCGCGTCTTATTTAGAGTCTGTAGACTACGCGCGGAGGCAAGCCTCTGCGCATTGCGGGCGGTGAAGTTGCGTGTGGAGGCGGACCTCGACGCTACGTCTTATTTATACTCCGTAGAGTGCGCGCGCGAACGCGTGTCTTTGTTTATACTCATACCCGTGTTTTTCACGGAGAGTGCGCTCAAACGCGTGTCTTTGTTTATACTCATGCCTGTGTTTTTCACGGAGAGCGCGCGCGAACGCGTGTCTTTGTTTATACTCATGCCCGTGTTTTTCACGGAGAGTGCGCGCGCGAACGCGTGTCTTTGTTTATACTCATGCCCGTGTTTTTCACGGAGAGTGCGCGCGCGAACGCGTGTCTTTGTTTATACTCCGTAGAGTACACCGAGGCGCAAGGCCATCGTGCGATTTAAGTAAAAACGCGGACAAAACGGATGCATAAAAGAAACGGCCAAAAAGTTGCGGCAACAGAATGCTACACTGGGAAAGCATTAGATGCTGCGGTGGCCCAAAACCGGCGAAGCAACCATGGCCAAATCAAATGCTCTCAGAATGGAACTGTAGCCGCAATAAATGATATGAAGAAAAAACAATTCCTTTATTGCCATGCATGCAAGAGATGTAGCGGCGACTATTAAAACCCCCACACTACATGCAGTGCGTACCGGGCGGGGTGGAGGCGACGTGGAGTAGACTCCGCAGGCGCAGAGACCCAGACGTAGTTGGTCTTCAAGGCAGCTGGAGCTACTTGGCTTAGAGGCCGCGGGGCTTGCGCTGGACGTCATGGAGTCCCTCGCGGAGAAGCCAGTGGCAAGAGCCGACGCTGCCTCCGCGTGGTCACGTTGCCGGGCACGCCCTCCGCATGTTGGCCTGGCGCGGAGACAGTGGGCACGGAGGCTCCGAAGCAACCTTCGACGGCGCCGAGGCAGCTGTGGGATACTTCGACGATGCGGAGCCACGACTTCACCTGCGCTGGGTCCTGTGCGGAGTTGATACTTCACCTGCGCGGGGTCCATGCTTCGCCTACTTCGGGTGCATGCACGGACACTGTGTCGCGATGCCGGCTGAAGACTTCGCGTATGCATGCATGAATGTAGACTTCGTACATGCATGCGTAGCCGCACATGGTGCCTGTGCATGCACTCTTCATGGAGGCCAGCGAAGACTCCTTGGAGCCGAGGCGAAGTGTCGTTGGTAGGCCTACGAAGTCGTCGCGGGGTTGATCGAAGTCCGGCGAAGTCGCCGCGGCACCGAGTGAACACCGGCAAAGTCATCGCAGCACCAGGCGAAGGCCAGCGCGAAGGCGCTGTGCAGCCGAGCGAAGGCCGACGAAGCCGTTGCGGCGCCAGCGAAGGCCAGCGAAGTCCTCCGTAAGCCGAGTCAGCAAAGTCGAGGACTGAGGGCACAGCTGGAGCCAAAGCCTAGGCGTAGGTGTCGAGCGGAGACCCGCGCTTCGCATGCGAGGTCTGGTGCTAACTACGCGAAGAGTGGCGTCGCGTCGAGGCCATTGCTACGAATCTTGAGCGAGGCCGGAGCGGAGCCGCCCTGCAGTCGGGGTGGTCCGATGCTCCGCCGACACGCGAAGACTTGGAGCGGGCTCCGCAGGCGAGGTGCAGACGCTTGAAGGCTCCGTGGCCTATGTTGGACTTAATTCTGGTTGTGAGCTGTTGGAGTAAAGTCTGCAGGAGGGAATAAAGTCTGCAGGAGGGTCTTCTGAAGGAGCGTCATCAGTTTGTTTGAGTCTCAGTCAACATGCAGTGAGTGCCGCAGTAAGCGCACTGGGCATGTATATGGGTCAATAACATGCAGTGAGCATGAAGTCCATTTTCCGTTTAGTATGGATCTGTGATCCGACTTAGTCGCTAGAGTATTTAGCATTCAGTTGTAATCATGCATGTATTCTGAAAAGGTTCAGATTAGTTTTGCCGAGACATTCAGTAATGCAATTTTGAGAATTCAGTTTCTGAAGATTAAACCACATTCTTTACTTTGCCGTAAGAACAACAGTACTCGCTCGGTTCAGTTTTCTGGGCGTGCTTTGCTCTGTTCTGAAATTCTGGGCGCATATTCTCCTGTTTCTCTGTTTACATTTGGTATCAGAGCTTTAGGTTAGAGCGCCCATTTGCCCTGTTGAATCCGGATGGCGCTCGTCGCAGCAAAGAACACGCGGAGAGCGGCGGAGGCGTTCGTGTACCCGCGATTGACGGCGACAAACTACGCCGGTGGGTGATCCGGTTCAAAGCGATGATGGAGGACCAAGGCGTGTGGGAGGCGTCGAGCCGCGGCCGGGCGATCGTCAACACGAGGAAGGACAAGAAAGCGCGGTCGCACCTTCTTCAAGCTCTCGGAGGACCTCCTCATGCGGTGGCAAAGAAGAAGATGGCGAAGGAGGTGTGGGTTTGTCTCAAGACGAGGTTCGCCGGCACGAGCGCGTCGAGGGCGCGGCTGCAAAGCGTTGAAAAGCGAGTCGATGTGCTGCGCATGAAGGAGGGCGAGGCGCTGGATCGATGCGCCGGCAAGCTCGCAGCCACGTCCGTCTGGCACGGCAACCTCGATGCACGCCGACGCAGCGCCGCCACGGTGAAGAAGCTCTTCGACGGTGTGCGGATCGGTTCCTCAATGTCATCGCGGCATTGAACAATTCTCGACCTCCGCACATTGGCGTTGAAGAGGCAATGGGCGGCTAAAGGCCTACGAGAGCGCACGCGGCGTGCGTTCGGCGGCGCGAGAGCGACGGCCAGCTCCTTCTCACTCAGCGGAGTGGGAGGCGCGCCACAAGAATCTGATGGGTGAGTCCTCGGCGAGGCAAATCACGACATCGGTGACCGCGCAGGGCGTGGTCGCAACAAAGGGCGAGGCCGTGGAGGACGAGGGACAACACCAGGCAAGGAGGTCTCCACTGGCTCTGTGCACAGACGGGATAAAAGCCATATCAAATGCTTTGCCTGTGGCACAATGGGTCATTATGCAAGCCAATGCAAGCAGCCAAAGAGGGAGGAGGAAGCACACCACACCTGGACCGACGACGTCGAACCGGCATTGCTGCTCGCGGTGTCGGAGGAGGCGGCGCAGGAGCAACACCAGGGCGTAGTCTCCTCAATGAACCGCTCGAGAAAGCGCAGGAGAAAAGCCAATCTACCGTCTTCCAGAAAAAGTCACTCGGGCAAGCACATATGGGAGGTCTGGATGCTATTTCCCTAAACAAGTCAGCTCGTGCAAGCAAAGAGGGGAGCCCAGGATGTTGTCTTCCTCAATGAAGAGTATGTGTGGCCGGAACTTCATCTGGCCGGAGAAGGGGTTAATGCAGGTGATGTGTGGTACCTCGACAACGGCGCTAGCAACCACATGTCCGGAGATCGAGGCAAGTTTCGGGAGCTGGATGAATCCATTACAGGAAAGGTGAGATTTGGGGATGACTCCAGTGTGCAGATCATGGGCAAGGGTTCCATACTTTTTGATTGTAAGAATGGTGATCAGTGGTTACTCCAAGAAGTCTATTTCATTCCAAGACTTCGTAGCAATCTTGTGAGCCTGGGACAACTCACTGAGATCGGCTATAAGGTAGGGATGGAAGGCAGCGAGCTCAAGGTGTTTGATCAAAGTCCTCCAAGGCTGATCATGAATGTGAAGCGTTCACTGAACCGGCTGTACCGCATCACACTGCAGGTGGCAAAACCAGTGTGTCTCCTAGCAAGTTTGGAAGACCCAGCTTGGCTCTGGCATGCGCGCTTGGGCCATGCAAACTTCCAGGCAATGAAGATGCTAGTTGAGAAGAATATGGCAGCAGGAGTGCCGTTGATCACACACCCAAATCAGCTATGCCATGGGTGTTTGGTGGCGAAGCAAGTCCGAAGTCCATTCCCACAGATGACGCAATTTCGGGCCGAGGAGCCGCTCGAGTTGCTGCATATCGACCTCTGCGGCCCGATTACTCCACCAACAATTGCTGGTAACAAGTATTTTATGCTGGTTGTAGATGATGCTTCAAGATGGATGTGGGTGTTCATGTTGAAAACAAAAGATCAAACATGTACAGAGTTTGTCAAGTTCAAGACTCTAGCTGAAAACACTAGCGGACACCGCATCAAGACGCTGCGATCAGACCGTGGTGGCGAGTTCTTGTCCGTGGTGTTTGCTAAGGTCTGCGAAGAGCTGGCATCCAGAGGCACTTCACTGCGCCATACACGCCGCAGCAAAATGGCGTGGTTGAGCGCAGAAATAGGACAGTCATGGCAATGGCTCGGTCTCTACTCAAAAGCATGAATGTACCAGCGAGGTTTTGGGGCGAGGCGATGCGACACGCGGTATACCTGTTGAACCGTTTGCCGACCAAAGCAATGGGAGAGCGCACCCCATTTGATGCTTGGAACGGGAGGAAGCCGTATTTGGCGCACCTTCGGGTGTTCGGATGCACGACGCATGTCAAGACAGCGGCACCACACTTGAAGAAGCTCGATGATCGAAGCCAACAGATGGTGTACTTTGGCGTCGAGGATGGGTGTAAAGCGCATCGGCTGTTCGATCCTCGCCATGGCAGAATTGTTGTGAGTCGGGATGTTAAGTTTGAAGAAAATTTGCAATGGAGTTGGGTTGCAGGTGCAGGCATTGGAGAATATTCAGATTTTTTCGTAGAAGAAGAAATACAGCCGAGCCCCTCGGTGTGGACTGCCACTGGAGGTACAGCAGACTCGCCGGGACTGCAGCCAGCTTCTGCCGCACTTCAGCCCAGCAGTGAACCAGCGAGTCCAGAGAGTGGAGGCGCGACAGCTGCAGCATCACCACCAGGCGCAGTGATGAGTGCACGGGCAGCTGGTCGCATGGGACGAGCGGCGGGAACGTCGTCGACACTACCGGGCGCTTCCATGCACATGCCATCAACTGAGACAGAGCCGGCCATGCAACAAATGACTCCCAGCTCAATAGATATTAGCAGTTCGGATGAGGGTCCACACCGGTACCGCAGTCTGCACGATATATACCAGAATACAAATGAAGTTGCACTCAGCTATGACTCAGATGGTGAGGCACTGCTTGCAGAAACACAAGAACCATCTTGTTACAGAGAAGCAGCAGGGAATCCGGAATGGGAGGAGGCCATGATGAGAGAAATGGAGTCGATTGAGAAGAATGCAACATGGAGATTGACAACACTACCTGCTGGACACAAACCCATAGGGCTTAAATGGGTTTTTAAATTGAAGAAGAGCTCGGAAGGTGAAGTGATTAAGCACAAGGCAAGATTAGTGGCAAAAGGATATGTGCAGCGACAAGGAGTTGATTTCGAAGAGGTGTTTGCGCCAGTTGCAAGGTTGGACACAGTGCGTATGATTCTTGCAATAGCTGCAAACCGTGGTTGGGAGGTTCATCACCTTGACGTCAAGACTGCTTTTCTAAACGGCGAGCTTGAAGAGGAAGTGTATGTGTCGCAGCCGGAGGGATTTGTTGTGAAAAACAAAGAGCATCTTGTGCTAAAATTGAGTAAGGCTCTTTATGGTCTTCGACAAGCGCCGCGGGCATGGAACATTAAGCTGGATAGAAGCTTAAAGAAGATCGGCTTCAAGAGATGTGTGCAAGAGCAGGCCTTATACACAAGGGGAGAAGGAAGGGCAGCAGTTGTAATTGGGGGTATATGTTGACGATCTTATTGTCGCAGGAGGTGATCCAAAGGAGATTGTAGTCTTCAAGAAGCAGATGACAGCTGAGTTTGAGATGAGTGACTTGGGGTTGTTGTCTTATTATCTTGGGATTGAGGTGTCACAGCTAGAGTCTCATTTCACACTCAAACAAGCAGGCTATGCAAAGAAGGTATTGCTGCAGTTTGGAATGATGGACTGTAACTCCACTAAATACCCCATGGAGCAAAGAGCACAATTGCACAAGGATGCTGATGGCCAGCCTATTGATGCAACTGAGTATAGGTGCATGATTGGTTGCCTCAGGTACCTGTTACATACTCGCCCAGATCTCTCTTTCGCTGTTGGAGTAGCTAGCAGGTATATGGAGAGGCCAACAATGATGCACTATAAAGTTGTGAAGCAAATTCTTCGGTATCTAAAGGGTACCACAGATTTTGGGTTGGTGTATAGCCGAGGAGCAAAGGAGGTCCTCACAGGATACACTGACAGTGATTTAGCGGGAGATCTTGATGATAGAAAAAGCACGGGTGGAATGGCGTTCTACATCTATGACAGTTTGGTGTCTTGGTGCTCACAAAAGCAAAAAACGGTGGCACTTTCATCTTGCGAAGCTGAATTTATGGCGGCAGCGGCAGCAGCTGCACAAGCACTTTGGTTGAGGAGTTTGCTTGGAGAGATCACTGGAGAAGAGCCAAAAACAGTGAGGATATTTGTTGACAACAATTCAACTATTGCACTTATGAAGAATCCGGTTTTCCATGGACGAACTAAGCATATTGACACTAAATATCATTTTATTAGAGAGTGCATCGAAGGAGGACGGATTGAGGTCCAGCGAGTTTGCACTGAAGAACAAAGAGCTGACGCTTTGACGAAATCCTTGCCAGCAGTGAAGTTGGCGAAAATGCGTCACTTGCTCGGTGTTCATGATCTTGGCCCACACCAGAATTAGGGAGGAGTATGTTGGACTTAATTCTGGTTGTGAGCTGTTGGAGTAAAGTCTGCAGGAGGGAATAAAGTCTGCAGGAGGGTCTTCTGAAGGAGCGTCATCAGTTTGTTTGAGTCTCAGTCAGCATGCAGTGAGTGCCGCAGTAAGCGCACTGGGCATGTATATGGGTCAATAACATGCAGTGAGCATGAAGCACGCGCGGGCACGGGAGGCACGGCAGGCACGCCGGCGCCAGCGCCTCCCCCAATCCCCCCTCCCGTCAACAGCTCTCACAGGCCACGGCCATCCCCAGATTCCCCAATCCCCACAAGCACAATCCATCAACCATCACAGAGCAGAGACAGAGAAGAGAGAGTAAAGGTGAAGGAGGCACACCGATCACCGGAGCTCGCCGCAGGAGGAGGGGCGCTGTAGCCGGAGCCGAGGGTAGCATCTCGCGTCGGCGCCCCAGTTGCCGCCGGCCATCCACCGCTGGTGGCTGTAGTCGAGGTCGTCGTCGCCATCGCCCGGAGCCAGGGGAGGGGGGCGACCGGGGGAGGAGTGGGGCGGCGGGGGAGAAGGGGACACGGAGGAGGAGGAGCGCGGGAAAGGCGGCGCGGGACGGGAAAGGAGGGGCGACCGGGGGCGGCGAGGGAGATCTGGGGAGGAGGGGGCGGCCGGGGATGAAGGGAAGGAGGGGCGGCGGCGGGGAAGGCGGCCGGGCGAATAGGGGCGGCGAGGGAGATCTGGGATCGGAGAGGGAGGAGGAGGAGGGGGCGGTGGGGAGGAGGCGGCGGCGGGAAGGGGCGGCCGGGCGAGGAGGCGGCGGGGGGAGGCGGCGGCGAGGAGGAGGCGGCGAGAGATCCGGGAGGAGGCGGCGGGGAGGAGGGGGCAGCGGCGGGAAGGGGCGGCGGGCGAGAAAGGGGCGCGGGGAGATCCGAGGAGGAGGCGGCGGGAGATCATGGGGAGAAGGGACCGAGGAGGCGCTGGATCGGGAGGAGGAATCAGGCGCGCGATGGACGGAAGGAGGGTTAGGGTTTTTAGATATTTTTGCGATTTAGTCCTTCATATTTTCTGATATCTACGAATAGGTTTTATCTATTTTGATTTTTTCTATTCTAACCCTTGTAAATTCTAATTTCATCGCGAAAAGATCCTATACATCCGTTGTGACATGTATATCTGTACGGAGCAGTCCTTAAATGCCAAATTTGAAGATTGAGCTAGGTTTTGGAGATGTCAATGTGTGATGTATGTATATATATAAGATGAGGAGAAAGATGATGATGGTTGGATCTTAATCTAATGAATGAAAAAAGTGAACCCTAAGTCGCATCCTCACGGAACCCTAAGTAATGAGTATTTTCAATATTGCTCCTCCTTAGGTCACCACCACCGAACCCTAAGTCGCATCCTCACGGCTTTCTTGCTTCTTTGTGTAAAATCGTAGGGCTGGACTGCTGGAGAAGAAGATCAATCAAATCAACATATTCTAACATATATTATAATTTGACAACATAGCTCACCCCCATTGTGATTTTATTTTATGTAAGCAAATTACTACTACATGCGCTTCTAATTCTAACATAGCTCCCTTCACCGACTGCCATTTTAATTCGAGCATTTGATGAGATAACCACCCCACATATGTTACAATTAACCATTATGTAAACAGAGATAGCTGTTATTGGTGTGTGTATTCCAAGTAGTTACTAAATGTTTCAGAAACTATTTAAAATTGATTTCTTAACTATAGTATGCTACACTCATGACTATCCTTGAGCTTTTCTATTTGACTAGATGGGCAACCCTATGCTAGATTGTCGGGTGATGAGCTAGATGTTCACGTACGCCACAGTTCAATTTGCACCAAGATATGCATACCATTGGACTAGATGACCAAGTTCGGAGGTGGAATGACATGAGACAATAGTATCGAATTTTAAGTTGGTTTTTAATAAGGCGGGTACAAGAAAAAGGAAGATAGCGGCCACCGCTACCATTGTCGCCGTCGCTTTCATCGTGTATAGTTACTTTGGGCTGGGCTTGGGCTGGCACGGCACGAACGCCGGCACGGTGGGCTTTAGGCCGTGCTTGGGCCTGACCGAAGGTGAGACGGGCCGGCACGGCACGGCACGATGAAATGACTGGGCCGAGCCGCACGCGCGCGCGGCGGCACGGCACGGTGGACTGGGCGTGCCGCGCGCGACGCCCAATTCCCACCTCTACCCGCCGCCGCCGGAGCTCCACCGCCTTCCGGTCTGCGTCATGCATGCATAGCCCCATTACAGTGGGCGACGCCTATAGGAGCACCCGTTCCCCGTCGAGGCGCTGACTCGATCGCGCTCTCCGTCTGCGGCCACCGGCTCGCACGCAGCATGCAGGGATGGATGGGTATGGAGCTGAAATGCTAATGCATGCATGCACAGCCGTCTCGCTTCTGTGCTTCGACGCCGCGGGTGCTTCCAGGTATGCTACGTCCTCGTCTTGGTTTCCTGGAAAAGGATGAATAGAAACGGGCATGATCCGGGAGGAGTCGGGAACGGAGCCGATGGACGCGACGACGGAGCCCAGTGGCTACACGCGGAGACGGAGGCCGGGCGGAGTCTCACGCGGAGTCGACGGACGCGACGACGGACGCCGGGCGGAGTCGGAAGCGGAGTCGACGGACGCGACTAGAGGTGGGAATTGGGCCGTGCCGTGCCGGCACGGCCCAGGCCCATCGTGCTTCGGGCTATTTCGTGCCGTGCCGGTTCGGCCCAGTCATCCCGTCGTGCCGTGCCGTGCTGGCCCGCCTCGTCTTCGGCCAGGCCCAAGCACGGCCCAAAGCCCACCGTGCCGGCGTTCGTGCCGTGTCAGCCCAAGCCCAGCCCAAAGTAACTATACACGACAAAAGCGACAGCGACAATGGTAGCGGTGGCCGCTATCTTCCTTTCTCTTGTATCCGCCTTATTAAAAACCTACTTAAAATTTGATTCTATTGTCTCATGCCATTTCACCTTCGAACTTGGTCATCTAGTGTAATGGAATGCATATCTTAGTGCAAATTAGACTATGGCGTACGTGGATATCGCCCGACAATCTAGCATAGGTCTACCCAACTAGTCAAATAGAAAAGCTCAAGGAGAGTCATGAGTACAATTTACTATAGTTAAGAAATCAATTTTAAATAGTTTCTGGCCAACCCGGCCCAAGCACGCCCGATCGTCGTGCGCGTCGCGTGCCCCATCTGCATCGATTTTGAAGCCCGCCCGCCCACCGTTAGTGCGTGCGCACGGCCCGCCATGTGTCGGGCGTGCGTGCTGGGCGGGCCGTGCGGCCGTGCCGGGCTGGCCCAAAGAAGCCCGGCCCAAGTCCCACCTCTAGACGCGACGACGGAGCCCAGCGGCTACATGCGGAGACGGAGACCGGGCGGAGTCTCACGCAGAGTCGACGGACGCGATGACGGAGCCCAGTGGCTACATGCGGAGACGGAGACCGGGCGGAGTCTCACGCGGAGTCGACGGACGCGACGACGGAGCCCAGCGGCTACATGCGGAGACGGAGGCCGGGCGGAGTCTCACGCGGAGGCGTGCGGGTAAATATTTCATGCACACTGGTAGATGAGTATTCCATGCATGCGGATAGACGGATGTATCCTGCATGCATGTATACGGATGTTCCATGCATGCGGGTAGATATATCATGCAACAGGTATTTCATGCATACACATAGAGCTAACACCATGTACGGATGCTTGCAAGAGGCTCGCAACATGCTTATATCACTCCGGACCTTTATGCATGCGCACGCACGTACACTTCGCGGGCATAGCCAGCCGAGGCGCGGAGGCGTTGGGGCGCAGAGTTGACGGAGTCCAAGTGGCTGCGCACGACGACGGGGGCCAGGCTGAGTCTCGCATGGGGGCACACACGGCGGCGGGCCCGCTGCTGTAGCGTAGCCGGTGCAGAGATCCTCTCGAGTTGGGGGAGGGTCGAGGTTCTTGCTAGCCATCTCCATGGTCACCTCTCATAGCAGAGCGGAGATAGCAGTAACATAGAAAAAGACAGTTCGATTAGAGCTGTTCAATACCGCATCTACAAAATAGAGCGAAGTATACAGATAACGCCCATACACCTCTCCATTCAAGATGGTTAAACATATAGCAGGCAGGGGCGAATCCAGCGGGGAGGCTTCGTAAGGCTCGAGCCTCACCTCCCCGCTGGCGGCGGCACCCCCCAATCCCCATCCATTCCGTCGCCCCACGCCGCACCACCCGCTCCTCCGCCTCCGCATCCGCCTCGCCGTCCTCCCCTCCCAAATCCAAGCACAAACCCTCGCCGTCCTCCCCAGACGCCAACTTCTGGCCGCCTGCACCGTCGCCCACTCCGGAAGCCGCCTCCCCCGCGCGGACCTTTTGCCGACTCCAGTGGCGGCGGAGGCAACCACATCGACGCGGCGGCCGACTGAGACCTTAATCCGCTGTCCCGTTGGCTCTCTAGTCTCCTACAGTCCTACTTAGGTAACCTCCGATTCCAATACCCAATTTCTTGCATTCATTATCTGAGCCTTGTATTACTAGTTTCTGACATTGAGGTATGGATTGTAGACCGGTAGATGAGTTTAGAAGGAACTGCATCTGGTATCATACTATCTAAAATGCTCTGTGAGCACTGCACTTTAATATTGCAAGTATTGGTACCAGTCTATAGCCCGTGTACAAATGTTTATAAACCAAAGGTAGAAATAAGGTGAAATAATGGTTGCATTCTCCTACTAGGTCTTCTCCCCGGTTGTTACCATTCTCTATTTGGCACCGATGGGCAAGAAGAACAAGTCTGAAAGGCCAATAAAATCGTCGAAAATGCTGAACAAGCGTATATTCGTTACCCCCATTGTGTTTTTAGTGATCTTTCAAGTTATAATTTGTGTTGTTCTTCTTCAAGCCATTTTCTGCGGCAACAACTTCAAGTCACTACTTCACTTGGTGTTTTCTCCCTGAGCAGGCTAGCTTCAGATTACATTGGAGGGGATGCTCTTGAATCTTGATGAACTATTGTCGAAGCTTATTAGGTGAGTAGGTAAATGCTCCCTCAACATTTATTTGTGTTGCTTTATTCTGATATTGACAAAAGGCTTATTAGGTGAGTAGGTAAATTCTCCCTCAACATTTATTTGTGTTGCTTTATTCTGATATTGACTAAAGGTACTACTAATCTCTAGGAGCATGGATCACTATTTTGGTTCACACTTGTTTTGGTTCACACTTGAATTTAATTTACTGTAGCTAGAGATCACTATTGAACCAAAGAAATGAATAGGTTGAAGAAACATGAGATCACATTAGTTTGTGCTCCAAATGCAATTTAGCAAACAATGATGCCTAATTACTCCCTATTAACATACTAGCACTTAAAGACCATCCACTTTGAGCCCACCCTTCATTTTTATCCTGGCTTCGCCACTGATAGCAGGCAAACTACTTATCTATCGCTGACGGCCCGCAAGACGGTAAAGACACCACGAATGAAGCAGCATGCCCCCGGGAGCCGAAAAGATCCACATAGCCGGCAATTTTTGTTAGAAATCTCTTCCATACGCAACTTCTAGTCGTCCCCACGGACGGCGCCATCTGTTGTGACTACAGGTCAAACAGTAAAGAAGGGGACTCATAGAAGAGGAAGAGGGGAACTAGATCTATAGGAGAGTTGGTAAGAATGAGAGGATGCCCCTCCTCCTACCCCTCCTGGGGGTTTATATACATGCCTTAGTACTTATAGAGGATGAGGGTACATTGGTATATTTACACTGATATATTCCTCTACACTATTAGGTCTATTACATATTGGACTAGTTACACAGCTCAGTCGGGGGGGGTTGGGCCACCCCACAACACAACCTATGCCATTGTACGTGCGAGCGCTAGTTGATGTCCGGGCGCCCGTAGCTCCTCACCACCCTAATCTCTCTGTCCGTCAACCGCACCAGTGCTCCGCCCGCCGCGTCTCAAACAAACGCTACAAAAAAGCAGCAATTTTTTTTGTTTGGAGAAATCTACTTTTGCTAACAACTTGAAACAAATTTCATCTCTTACTCTGTCCTCCGCTCACCTCCTCTCGCGCCTTCACGCTTCCAGCACCCTCACGGCCGTGCGGTGCGTGGGGCAACCGAGGAATGATGCGCACCAGCGGGTGGTAGAGGAGCTCATCCAAGGCCTGTGTCTGGGCGCAGATCGAAGCCGCCGTCGGGTGGTTCGAGCGCAGGATGGCTGCCGCAGGTGCATGGGTTTCGGCTTGAACAAGCTGGCTGATTTACAAGATATGTGCACCTTTTTGTGCTTTGGGAATTGGATAGTCCGTACAAGGATCAAAAGCACAAAACACTACGATTACCGTCGTGCACCTTTTACAAATAGATTGTTGTCTGTCGCTGATAATGTAAAAGGATCTTCTGTTGTTACAGGATCATCTTCGGCTGGAGTTGTTGACATCTCTTTTGCGCCAATTTCATATTGTATACTCTACGTCAAAAGTTCGTTGCTTGCAAGCTCTGAGTTTTTGGCATTTTTAATATGTTTTGAACCCATATTTACAATAATAGTCGTAGTTGCGCAAAAATGGTAAAAATGACACTTCTGTCGCCCGGTAACCGGGTGACAACGGCGTGGAGCTAACATGTGGGCCTACTACCCGGCCACCGTACAGCTTCTTGCCTACCGCCCTGCCACCAGATGGTAGGTAATTAAACCGGCTTAATTACTTGCGTTAATTAGTAGTCCCGATTGCAGCTGCTTTCCTAACCTTCGACCATCGACCACGTTATCCCGACCACTGTTGTATTCGACCACAGTGGTTCGCGACCACATCCACTCCGACCGCTCCTGGTCACTCTACTCCCGACCACTCTTTGCACTCTGTAGTTTTCGACCACCTCATCCATTCGACCGCTTCAGCTGTTTAACCACAGCCATTTGACCACTTCAGTCATCCGATCACAGCCATTCGACCACTTCAGTTGTCCAACCATGGCCATTCGACCACTCCAACCATCTAACCACGACTATTCGACCACTTTAGCCATCGACCATGTTTGACCACGGCTACTTGACCACTTCAGCCATCGACTAATTAAGGCAGATAATTAAGGCAGTGTTTGGTTCGAGGGACAGGGACGTCCCAGGTAGGATATCCCACCTTGGGGTGGTGTTTGCTTCTGGGACAAGCAGAGTCAAGGACATCCCACTAGGAATATTCCTTGTAGATCCGGGACCAGGCAATCCTCTTTTTTTCATGGGACAGAGTCATCCCACGTGGGATAGAGTCATCCCACCTCTTTGTTTTTTTAAGTACTATTTTGTTTAAATTTTTTAAAAAAAAACTCAAAGGCTTATGTGTACAAACATATCAACAATAGCCTTCAATTTTTTTTAAAAAAAACTCAAAGGCTACACATGTCCCACCTTCATCCTTCCATCCAAACAAAGGATGGGACCATTCCATCCCACTTTATCCTTCCAACCAAACAAAAAACAGGGATGACTCTATCCCCCTAACCAAACAAAAAATGGGATCATCACATCCCAAAACCAGGGACAGGACCATCCCATCCCACCTTGTCTCTAAACCAAACACAACCTAAGCCACCTAATTATCTGCCATCTGGTGCCAGGACGGCAGGCAGGGAGCCACATGGTGGCCGGGCGGCAGGCCCACATGTCAGCTTCACGCTGTTGTCGTTCGATGATAAGGCGACAGAAGTGCCATTTTTGCTATTTTTACACGACTACAACTATTTTTGCAAATACGGGTTTAAAATGTACCAAAAGTGCAAAAATTCCTTGCTTTCCCACTAGTAGCACATCAGAATACGAGGAACCTATTGTAACACTCAACCCATAGGACATCACAGTCAACAATCTACCATTGGATATAATTAAGGACAAATCATGGTCATCAATGTTTGAATCTCATTTACGCAGGGCAAATTAGACATTTTGCACACCGTCTCTCTCATGCTTGCTGAGATAATATTGTTTGAATAGTCACAGTGTGTTGCGTAAATTGCCAAAATTTTAGTGTCTTCTAGCCAAACCACAATTTTGGAATATCCTAAAGCAAATGCCAACATTTTGCAATGCCATATAGCCCATTTTGCCTTGTTTTTCCTATTCCTCTAATTCCCTAACTTTTCCAATGTGGAACCCTTCTTCCCTTGTGCAATGCATCTTTCCTGTTGTTGTTTGGCTGCAGCACCTTCCTTGCTTTATTCTTCTCCTCTGGCCCTGCCACCGAACAACAGAGAGAGGAGCCTAAGGAAGGTGTTACACCAAAAGACACTGAACGGGATGTGTCTGAGACTGTGAAACCACACAACACCAGCCCTGGCCATCAATGCCATTGATTGAAGTGAATACCCACTCAGAACGTGCAGCAACTAATGTTGCTACGAGGTCACACAATCGCTCAGCGCTTACACGTTATATGCCTCATATGAGGTTTAGCTATAACAAGAGAAACTACAAAGGAAAATATAATGGTATAACATAATTGCAGATTGAATCCTTGGTCGTAATAGATTCCCCCATATATGAATACAAATAACACTTGTCTATGTCTTTTGAATGCTATGCCTTCAGAAAATGTAAGCAGTATTTGAAAGCCAGGACATTAGAGATACACAAGAATCATTACTTTGACTAAGAATCATAAGTAAAAAAGAAATGCCCAACATGAAAGCAATCATAAGTAGATATGACTTGACAAGTTGGGAAGTGTATAGTGTAAACACCTTCTACATGCTTTCATGTTGTGAAGTATATAGTGATAGCATTTATAAGGGTTTTCCACCAGATATTCCCCTAGAAAAGCATTCCTAACTTCATGTTTGGCGGTGCCTTCCTTGGCCCTTTCATTGTTACAACAACATCACAATTGGACCGTGGCAGCACAATGTCTTTGAATGGCCTTACAATGTATTGAGTCGCACTTATTGATAAACTTGAAGGCGACACACTCATCTGTCATGTTAGTTAGCTGCAGTGAGCATGAGCTCTCCTTTAACAAAAGAGGGAGCTGAAGCTCAAGTGGGTCAATCCTAAGCAGCTGCCTGGAGTCAGAGCCCATCTGCAAGAAATAACTAGGAGACTTATGGACAGAAATATTGGTTGGAATGTACAAATAATTGACCAAGGCATACTCACAATAGTCAGAAAATCGCTCAATATTTTGCATTTATTGAGTGAACATTCAAAGATGAGTATGTCTTGGATTTGGGTATATGCTCATACGTAGACTGTCTTCTGAAAATAAGCTAGGATGTGTCTAATTTAAAAATTGAATAAATAAACCTTGACAACCTAGGCAAAATAATATTTTTTTCTGCTCAAACCAGGCAAAGCACAACATGAGTTATACCAAAAGGGAAGAAAAATGAATGCCAGCATATGATTAGTGTGAATCACCTGGAGCATATGGATTATTTCCCTTGCAGTAGGTCTATTTCTCTAATCAGCTGCCGTGCAGTTTAACCCTATATTGATGCTTACTTGCTGAAGGCTCTGCATCTAGTGGTGAATACCTTGATGTGATTTGCGATGCTTCCATCCAATTTTTCTGTACCTAATGAATTGTTATAGATAACTATAACTGCAGTATTAAAAAAGATTGCAATGATCTTTGTCAAAGAATCTTGAAGCTTTAAATTGTTAAATAATTATTGTTCTTACATTTTCGGTGAAGTACTGACCTGATATGTTGGCATTGATTTGGCGGTTCTTTTGCCCTGTCGTGATCTCAAGGATTAGAATACCCAAAGTGTATATGTCTGACTTGTTCGAGATTTCTCCCATGGTATATTATTCTGGTGGCAAGTATCCTCTCAGGACAGGAACATCAAAACATGAATGTCTTATGCTAAAAAAATTTTATTCTGAAGTATTTAAGACTTCAGAGAAAAGAGAATGCAATATTGGCTCATCATAAGAATTAAAAAAACAATGAGTTTCTTTAGAAAAATTGGGCATACATGGATCCCGTAACATTTCCGGTGCAAGTTCGAGTTGTTCTTCACCAAAGAGCCTTGACAAACCAAAATCTGCAATTTTTGGTACCATGCTACCATCCAGTAATATATTACCAGGTTTTAGATCCATATGAATAATAGGAGTGTTTCGCCATCCCTCATAAAGGTAACATAAACCCTCGCAAATTCCCTCAATTATTCGATAATGGTCATGCCAATAAAGCCCATGAGATCCATCTGCAAAAGTAGACCGCGAGTAAAATATTAGAAATATTCATATTTTTGTATGTTAAATAAGATATGGTATGATAATTCATTTCTGCCATATGTGCTGGTTCAACTATACTATGGTTTTTCATTAAATGCATTACAGTGGTCAAAAAAATACAGCAGGAGTGATGTTCAAACCATGTAAGCTTTAGTGCTAGAATACGAAATTAGAGTGTAAATTATGTTGCATGTGGCAACTTCATACCAAAAATTAGGTTGCCAACGCTTCTGTCAGACAAGTACTCATAGCACAATAATTTTTTCTTGCATCTCAGCAAAAGCATATTTTCCTTGGTACTCCACTCTCTCGTCTTTCATCACAGTAGCCTGATCAACCTCATTCTTAAACTTTCTGACATTCCTGGCATTACAATTTACATGAAAGCCTCTTCACAGCTATCACTTCCCCATTTTTCATGTATTCCTGTTTGGCTTCTCATATCAATATGGCTAACGATTTTATTAAGTTTTTTTTTCTCGAACACGCAGGAGAGCTGCATATCATTTCATTAAGAAGATAAAAGGAAAAACAAAGGGGAAGGAATCCCTACACACACACTCACACCAGGACACACACACACAACAACCTTAGCAAGAAACTGAAAAAACCCCAGCGACCCATCTAAGACAGCTAGAGCCTTAGAACCAAACAAAGATCACTGGCTTCCAGCAAATGCCTTAGCAAGCAACTCCTGAAGACCTTTTGCACCTGCTGTGCACCACAAAATGCATTCATCAGAGATAGCCTGCAGCAAGGTAGAGATGCTTGGGCTGGTGCCATTAAAGACACAGTCATTTCGGTGCTTCCAGATTTCCCAAGAGACAAGGATAATCAAGCTATTGATCCCTTTCCGACAGCCTTTTGGTATACCCTTCATAGCTTGACACCACCAGCTTGAGAACCTTGAGGTTGGCTGAGGAGCAATTGAGGCCAGGCCGAGCTTCTGAAGGATTATATACCAAACCTGACGGGTAAAGACGCAGGAGACTAACAAGTGTTGCACAGCTTCATTTTCTTGGTCACAAAGGGGGCAGGCAACAGGGTGTGGGAGACCTCTTTTGGCAAGTCGATCGGCTGTCCAGCAGCGATTCTTAATAGCAAGCCAGATGAAGAATTTGCAGCGAAGGGGGGGCCCAAGACTTCCAAACTCTCTTCCACGGTGCAAACCGGATTGTGCCAAGAAAGAAAGCCTCGTAAGCCGATTTACTAGTATAGGATCCAGATTTGGAGAGCTTCCAATGATGCTGATCAGCCACCTCCGGCTGTAATGGAACTCATCTACCAGGTCCCAGATCAGAAGATACTCATGAAGCACAGGGACCGACAGAGCACCCTTTATATCCGAAACCCATCGGCGACCAGCAATAGCATCCGCAACCGTGCGTTGCTTAATAGCCCTCTTAGTGACTGTTTTGAGAAGGTTAGGAGCTAATTCTTCTAAGGTTTTTCCACCCAACCATCTATCAGTCCAGAACATAGTATTTCTGCCATTTCCAACCAAAGACTCCACAGCCACCTTGAAGACGGCTCGAGCGTTATGTGGCACATGAATAGGCAAACCGGCCCAAGGGCGAGAAGCAGCAGTTTTCTCGAGCCATAGCCAACGAATACGGAGTGACCAACCCAGAAATTCTAAGTTATGAATGCCAAGGCCACCAAATTGCAAGGGCCGGTTTACAAGATCCCAAGAGACCAGGCAACTTCCACCCTTAGCTTTTTCATGACCGACCCAGAGAAAACCCCTGCGTCTTTTATCTATAGCTTTAATCACCCATTTAGGAAGATCCAATGCAATCATGAGGTATATAGGGATAGCAGTTAGAACAACTTTCACAGTGATGAGCCGACCAGCACGATTCATGAGTGAAGCCTTCCAATTCGGAAGATTATCAGCCACTTTATCAACTAGTTTGAACAGATCAGCTTTGGAGGGCTTTCTGATACTCAAAGGAAGACCCAAATAAGTGCAAGGAAACTCTTTTATCTCACAAGCCAAAGGATTGGTCACCACTCCTGCTCTTCAAGGCTGCCTTTGGATGGGTGTAATCGAGCTCTTAGCAATATTAGTCACCACCCATCGATATGCCCAAAAATCTCAAGCAGCTCTGATGAGAATGAGATTATTAGCATTTGGCCGAAGGAACATCACCACATCATCAGCATAGAAGGAGATACGCTGCTAAGGCATTGACCGCAAGTGGTCAGAGGAAACCTTCTTGGGTGGCCTGATTCACTAGAGAGTTGAGCACGTCCATCACCAAAATGAACAGCATGGGAGAGAGGGGATCACCCTGGCGAAGCCCACGTTGATGAAAAATGGGTTCACCAGGTTCCCCGTTAACTAAAATTCTGGTAGAAGCAGTGGATAAGAGCAGGCACAAGAGATTGCACCAACGGCGACCAAAACCCAGATGGATTAGCACGTCAATAAGGAAGGGCCAAGAAACCGAGTCGAAGGCTTTGGAGATATCCAATTTAAGAAGAATGTGCGGCTCCTTCCTGTGCAGAGCTTTAGCCATTTGCTGCACTAAAAGGAAATTGTCCTATATACACCGCCCCTTCACAAAAGCACTCTGGTTGATTGAAACCAATCTGGGAAGAACAGGTGCAAGCCGATTGGCCATGATCTTTGCAGCCAATTTAGCGAAACTGTGTATAAGACTTATGGGGCGGAAATCTTTCACAAGGGTAGCATCAGCTTTCTTAGGAAGCAGGGTGATGAAGGCGGTGTTTAGGAGCTTGAACTTAAAGACATGACCCTGATGAGCAGCGGCCAGGGCAGCCATCACATCGTCTTTGATAAAGACCCAACAAGACTTGTAAAAACGGCTCGTAAACCCATCCGGGCCAGGCGCCTTATCAAGTGGCATGCCTCTGATTGTGTTCCAGACTTCCTCCTCAGTGAAGGGCTCCTCCAAACAGTCTAGATTTTGATTTTGGGTATGGAACGAGGACAGATCAAAGGTGAGATCTCTGTCATGAGCTTTACCAAGGAGATTATCATAGAAATCGAATACCGCCTGCTCCTTGTCACTATGATCAGAAACAACGTTGCCATTTACCAATGAAATTTTTTTTCTTTCTGAACCGAGAGTGCTGGTGGAAGAAAGAAGAATTAGCATCTCCATCTCTCAGGTAGGTAATTCGGGACCTCAACCTGGCAATGGTTCTTTCCAGGGAGGCCAGTCCGAGGCAATGCAGTTTTAATTTTTTTCTTAACCAGTCCTCACCCTGAGAGAGAGGCCTGCAATCTCTTGCAATTTCCAGCCGGTGAAGAATTTCTTTGGCAATTTCTAGTTGCAGCTTGATGTTCCCAACTTTTGTATGGCTCCAACGTTGTAAGCCTTTACTTAATCTTTGCAGCTTCAGGTACAGGCGCTCAACCGGGCACAACACCGCCACGAGAGCACTCCAATCCTGCTGCACTGCTTCCTGAAACCCCTCTATCTTCGGCCAGAAACTTTCAAAATGGAAACGTCTTTTACCTTTCAGATTCATTTTGAGGCAAAGGAGGAGAGGGCAATGGTCAGAGACCACAGAGGCCGTGCTCTGTAGAATTGAGTCAGGGAAGATTTCATCCCACTCAGCACAACAAAATGCCCTGTCCAATCTGACCAAGGTTGGGGTAGATCTTTCATTCGACCAAGTGTACTTGCGCCCCAAAAGCGGAATTTCCTTGACACACGTGTCATCCAGGAACCGCCTAAAGCGCCCCATTAAGGCACGGTTGAGATTGTCATTATTCTTATCCTCCGCTTGAAGGATGAGATTGAAGTCTCCTGCAACCAGCCATGGACCGCTGCAAAGTGCCCGAACATCTCTGAGTTCTTGAAGGAAAATAATCTTGTCTTCATCTTTTTGGGGGCCATACACTCCTGTGAACCACTAGTTCCGACCGTCCTGTTCCATGAACTGAGCTGAGACAGAAAAAGAATCCACCCGGCTGGCCAACAATTGGCAAGAACTGCATTTCCATGCTAAAATAATCCCACCACGCGTGCCATCAGCCGGAAGAACAACAAAGTCCATGTATCTGGTCCCAAAGACAGAGAGAACAAACGGCGAGAAACTGCAGCCACCTTTGTTTCTTGCAAGCAAACTATGTCAGCGTTCGCAGAGAAAATCACATCGTGGACCGAGTTACGCCGGTTCGAACTATTCAGCCCACGAGCGTTCCAAATTAGGATAGAGGTTGGATTCATTTAAGACGGATAGGGGGGCGACCACAGGCTCAACCAAATGCCACTAACAGCCTGCCACTAGGCTGTCGGCCGAGCGAACTTGTGCCTCTTCACCCGCCACCCAACCAAAGATTGCAGCAAGAGCGTTGAGGTGGGCAGCAGAGAGAGGCTCGTCAAAAAGCTTACTGAAACAGTCTTGAGCATGGTGGGAGATCTTTTCATTTTCTGCTGCCAAACCCAAACTCCCGATAACCTGTTTTTGCGCCTTAGTGATTGCAGGCCCAGGCGAAGCCGGGCCAAAACCAGCCACTCTTCGACTGCGCCTTGGTAGTGAATTAATCTTCACATTGGAACCCCTCTTCTTCTTGATCACCAGTTGAGGAAGTAACCGGGTCACAGCCTTAACCATGCCAGCAGTCAAAGGGTGCAGAGCAGCCCCATTCGAAGCAGTGGCCATATCCGTTTGTCGCGCAGGGGAGCAGACCGATTGCTCCATGCCACGCCACCGCCGCTGCCTGGAATAAACAAGCAGAGGTCGAAAAGCCCTCTGAGAAACAGAAATCGGGGCAGCCACTCCAATTGGTGTAAAAACGTCTGGACAGGAAGGCATAAACAGCTTGCTAGGTCCATCAACATTGGTCGGATCAGGAACAGGTTCAGCAGTCGTGCGATGTTGATCAGGGGAGATCAATGGTGATAAAAGCGCTGGATCAGACGCACCATGCACAGGATCGTGAGCAACAGGCCCAGCTTCCAGGGGAGTCAGCAGCGGTGACTCAACCACCGGGGGCTTAAAAAACTGACCATTGTCTGGCCCAAGAAGCAGCCCAGCACAAGATGGAACAGGGAAATGCATCAGCGGGGCCAGGATCTCAAGAGCAGCAGGAGAAACCCCATCGTCGGGCGTGCGACAATCGTTGAGGCTGGCTGTCGCATGGGGTGCCGCGCCGCCAGCCAGGTCCATCACCGTATTGGTGGTCTTGGGACGCGTCTGGGGAGGGACGTCCGCCGCCTCGCCATCAAAACAAGCCACGTACGCCGTCTCATTGAATGGCGACGAAGACGCCTTGGGTGCCGCAACAGGCCTTCCGCGTCCCGTGGAAGCTGCCATGTGGCGCGTTCTGGCCGAACGGGGGCCCAGCTGAGAGAGGCCTGTAGTGCGAGGATCGCCGCCACGGGATGCCGAACCGCGCGATGGAGGGTCGGACGACGGGGAACGCCGACGGCGCATTGAATTGAGGCAACAAAAGGTAAGGATTAAGTATACCTTATAAACCACTCCAAATCCACCTTTACCAAGCTCTCTCTCAGAAGAGAAATTGTATGTGATCTCTTTTAAATGTTGTAGTGACAACATTGCAGTTGGAAGTTGCAACCTCTCCTGGTTGTCCTCTTTGATGTTCCCATCCTCCATTCTGCTAACAGAAATTGTTTACGCATGAAGGCAAGTACATGCTAGTTTCCAGAAGATAGCATAACAGCATTGGCTATATGTAGTGCTAGAACGTGTTGGTTTAGTCCTCCACCAATCACCATGACACCATGATAACATAACCATTGTTATGAATAGCGCATGTATTCATCATGTGGCCAAAGGGCCAATATATATACATGTACAGGTGGTATATATGCAAGAAACCCCTTATACAATGGGGTAAATACACAGTTATATAATACACATCTAACACCCCCCTCAAACTTATGGTGGATCAACAACATGAAGTTTGGAGAGATGAAAACTGTGCTGAGCTCTGGTTTGTGCCTTTGTGAAGAAATCTGTCAACTGAAGCTCGGAAGGCACATACTGAAGAGCAACAATCTGGTCTTGCACCTGTGTCCGCATGTAGGAAGCATCAACACCAATATGCTTTGTAAGCTCATGCTTCACCGGATCTTTAGCAATGCTAATAGCTTTGTCTTGTCGGACAAAAGAGGAGTCGGTGCAGAAACAGAAACACCAAAGTCCTGAAGTAACCACCGTAGCCAAGTAACCTCCTCAGTCAACAAGGCCATAGCTCACAACTCAGCCTCAGCACTCGAACGAGAAACTGCTGTCTGCTTCTTAGTCTTCCAAGCAATGAGAGAACCGCCAAGAAAAACACAATAAGCAGAGAGAGACCGGCGATCAGAGGGATCACTAGCCCAGGTGGCATCAGAATATGCCTGGAGTTGTAAAGAGCTAGAGCGAAGGAAAAAGAGACGACGAGAGATAGTTCCACGAAGATATCGTAGAACACGAAGAAGATGACTATAGTGGAGCTGAGTGGGAGCAGAAACAAACTGACTCAGGATATGCACAGGGTACGAAATGTCAAGGCGAGTGACACCAAGATAAACAAGGCTCCCAACAAGATGACAATAGCGAGTAGGATCAGCAAGAGGCTCACCATCCGTGGGACGAAGATGAACATTAAGCTCCATGGGAGTCTCAGCTGTCCGCTGATCAGTAAGAGAGGCACGATCAAGAAGATCCTGGATATACTTTTCTTGGGACAGATAGAAACCCTCAGGAGTAGAAATAACCTCAATCCCAAGAAAGTAGCGAAGAGGACCTAGATCAGACATAAGAAACTGCTCATGAAGCCGCTCCTTGACAAAAGTGATATACTGAGGGTCATCTCCAGTAATGATCATATCATCAACATACAAAAGGAGAAGTGTCCGACCACGAGATGAAGTGTGGATAAAAAGAGCAGGATCATGAGCACTCGTCGAAAAACCAGCTGCAGTGACAACAAAGGAGAAACGATCAAACCAGGCACGAGGAGCTTGCTTGCGACCATAGAGAGATCGGCGAAGACGACAAACCATACCCTCAGGAACAGAATACCCAGGGGGTGGCTGTATGTAGACCTCACGTAACTCGCCATTGAGAAAGGCATTCTTGACATCCAACTGAGAAATAGACCACTGTCGAACAGAGGCCACAGCAAGAAGAGTGCGAACGGTGGTCATATGAGCAACAGGAGCAAAAGTCTCATCATAGTCACGGCCATGCTCCTGCTGGAAACCACGCGCTACAAGACGAGCCTTGTAACGCTCAAGAGAACCATCAGAGCGAGTCTTAATCTTATAGACCCACTTGCACGTGATAGGAGTAACACGCGCAGGAAGAGGAACAAGATCGCACGTGCCAGTACGCTCAAGGGCAGCGATCTCCTCTGCCATCGCATGCTGCCACTCCTGATGAACAACAGCATCACGATAAGAAGTCGGTTCGGCAAGAGCTGCGGCAGCAAAACCAAAACGCTCAGGAGGCCGAATAGACTGGCGATCGCGAAGACTATAACAAGGAGTGGCCAAAGGAGATGACCCGTCAGAAGGAGAGGGCATATCAGAAGCCACCAACACTGAAGGAAGTGATGATGATGATGATAGCAGACCCGCTCCACGAAGTCGAATCTCCTCAATACGAACAGCTGCAAGGGCCTCCAACAAAGTCACACGTGGATGACGAGCCAGCAACTGAGCACGAGTCTGCTCAAACTCAGACCGGAGACGTGTCAAAAAGTTGTAGATGCGGCGCTCCATATGAGACTGCTGACGCTGACAACACTGACAGGTGCGGCAAACATCTAGCCCCAAAGAGTCGATCTGACACCATATCGCCGATAACTGAGCATAGAACTCGTCCACAGTGGCATCTCCCTGCTGCAGCGATCGCTCTGTCGCTGTGAGAAAGGTACAAGGAATCACCAGATGGCTCGTAGCGGCTGCGTAGATGCGTCCACATCGCATGTGCAGAAGTCAGTCCAACAATATCACCAGTGAGATGCACCTCCATGCTAGCAACCAAAATAGCAGAGGCACGAGCATCTTCATCAATCCATGTCTTGTAAGCAACATACTGAGTCTGAAAAGTCTCCATGGCATCCTCAAAAGCCTCAGAAGCCTTTGTACGAGCGTCTTCGGAAGCATCATTCGGGAGTACAGGCTCAACAGGTGGAGTAGGACGAGACGGACAAGGCAACTCGCCCGTAAGAAACTCCCAAAGGCGCTGACCACGCATGTAGATGCGCATGTGCTGAAACCAGTCCCGAAAATTGAGACCATCGAAGATCACCGGGCAACGAGGAACAGAAACGGTACCTGTAAAAGAAGACATTTTTTCTTTTTTCTTTTTTTTCTTTTTTCTTTTTGCTTTTTTTCTTTTTTTTGTTTTTGTGGTGCAGTCGGTTTACAAACCAACTACAAAACCACCGAGTCGGCTTACAGACCGAACCGACCGACCCTCACTCGGGCGGGGCCAACGGCGGCGACCTCGGGCTCCGGCGGCAGCCTCGGCGGAATCGGCGGCGGCGAGCGGTGGCGGTCCGGCCCGCGGCAGATCCGAACGGAAGGGGAACGGGGTCGGCGACGAGCAGCCAACCGGCGGTGCAGCGACCGGCGGACCACGAGCGGGCGACGGCCAGCCGACCAGGTGAGCCCGATCCGGTGCGATCTGCGCCGGCCGACCAGGCGAGCCCAATCCGGTGCGACCCACTCCCTCAGTTGGCGACCACGGCGATGAAAACTCGGCGACCACGGCGAGGAAACCCGGCGGCGGCAGCAGCCACCAAACGAAAGGCGGCGGCGTCAGATCCGTTGGGAAGGTCCGTGACGGCCGACAGCGACGACCAGCGGTGGAAGAAGCGGCAAGCCAGGCAAACCCTAGGTATAACGAAACCCTAGGTATGACGAGGCCATGGCTCTGATACCATGTTATGAATAGCGCATGTATTCATCATGTGGCCAAAGGGCCAATATATATACATGTACAGGTGGCATATATGCAAGAAACCCCTTATACAATGGGGTAAATACACAGTTATATAATACACATCTAACAACCATGACAGAACACGTTCTAGTTTCTAGTACTAACTCTATCTTTTTTTAAACATATTTTTAGTACTACTTTCCAATATGGGTAACATCGAGAGAATTAAATTGGCTAAATTACTAACTCAACATTATGGAGTTGCAATAATTTACTGTGAGTTTTGCACTTTGCAGTAGGCTAGTAGCAAACTGCTGAACCACACGGGATCACATCATAACTGCATTTGTAACACCCTAGCCGTTCAGTACCACATTGTCAATTTACCTTGAGTTACACTAGTATATAATACATGTTAGCCAGGGTTCGGAAAACCGATAGTTATCGGCCGGTAACCAGATTTCCTAGTGGGTACTAGGAAATGAAAAACTGGCCGGGTTTTTCAAAAGTACATTTACACTTGTGAGTCTTTTATAAATGTATAATGCACCTCCTAGGTTGTTTTAGACCTTTTTTGTACTAGGTTACCTATTGTATGAGCTAAATATACTTCGAAACATTCCAAATTCAATTTTTTGTGTTTTCCCCCTATTTTGGCGATTTTTCCATTTTTTAGCGGTTTCTCCGGTTTTTGGGTGGTAACCGGTTACCAGTTTCGAACACATACCAAATTCATAATTTAGATTAAAACTTTAACCCTTTTTTTGGCCGGTTTTTCCAGTTACCGGCCGTCCGGTGGTACCCCCCCCCCTCCGGTTCCGGGTTTTGGAACCTTGATGTTAGCTGAAATTGTAACACTTTCGAGTTAAACCTTTTGGTCGAAGCGAGGACAGAAAACCCAAATGAGGTGTTACGCATGTATTCCCACCCTGCATGGGGCTGGACTTTTAGCAAATTCCAGGCCGTAGGGTGAACTGAGCCCAAGATGCAGGCTGTGACAGATGCCCCATCATTGAGACTACTGAATCCACAATGTGAACTAGCTACCAATGTGCTGTAGAAAATGGGTAACTGTAACGCCCCCGTTTCCAGGGGCGCATACGGACACGGCATTCCGTAACTATTCAAGCATGAACAGTTATGGAATGTCGCGCAAGAGTATACCATTGCCTGCTTACAACAAAAGTCCAGCATATATTTGACATAAGGATTAACATCCAGGTTTTTACAGCGGGGCGTGCAAGCCCAAAGCATAATTACATTACAAAAAGAAACTTCCAGAATCCGCTTGAGCGCGGCCGAGACCTACAGCCAAGGGTCCTCGTCGAAGAAAAGGTCCTCCGGGACTTCTTCAACGGGGAGACCTTCTCCTTCGTCTTGATCCTCTAAAGATTAGATTTAGCAAGCCGTGAGCCAAACAACCGGCTCAGCAAATCCCAAAGGATCTTAACTTACTACATGCGGAACTTCAAGGAAGGAAATATATTTGGTTTATTATCTTTCAGTGGATGCAGTTTTATTTGCAATCATTTTAATAAGACGGACTCAAAACTTACTTCTTAAGATCTCAGGGTTTTCCACAAGAGTTCATTAACCAACCTAAACAAGTTAAACGTTTACAAAACTACTTAAGCTTTGCTGCTGGAATCACCCAAGTGACACAGCTCCAATAACCGGGAGCACGGCGTATTCGAATACCATTTATTTGACTCTGCAGAGTTTGCTCAGCTTTACCCACACGATCCCTTAACTCCCGCTAAAGAGTTAAGAAAGCCAGGTCGTTTCACTGCTCAACTCTTTATATAGGTTCTACCCGGTAGAATTCACTCGGGTCTGGCTCTCACACACACACACACACACACTCACACAAGAAAAGACAGTGTCCGCTTCGAGTGAACTCCACCGTTGTTAGGCACCCAAACACGGCTTGCCTAACCTCACTGCTAAACCTCTGTAGAGTTTCAATCGAGTTGAGCGACTACTAGACAAGTGTTGACAAGTCAACTCCGTGGTTTGAGCGAGTTCTATGACATTTGCTCAAAGCATAAGGGTTTCATCCTTATATTTTCACATGGTCCACAACCTCGCCAGGCCCGCGACCCAACCTAAGGTAAGCGGTGGGCGTAGACCGTCTCGCGATTTCCCACTCACCCTTACCCTACTCCAAACCCTAGGGTAAAGATGGGCGAAGGCCGTCTCGCGGCTCCCCACTCCTTACCCTACCTTGTGCACGCCGGCACTCTCCGCTCTAAGATACGGTGTCCCATACCACCCTACCTTAGAGTCGGGTTTTCCAAATTCTATTGGCCCACAGCCACAACCTTATCAGTGTAACATTTTGCATGATGATAATAATATACTACAATTATCTAGAATAACAGATAATTAATTCTAGGTTTCAATGGCATGGCAACAAATTTTATCGGGCATTTATCGGTGGTAGGTCTAACTATATCACATGTCATTCCAAACATTTTATTTTATTTCAAACTAACATTTCACAACTAGCATAATGCAATTAGCATATTAACATAAATAAACAGCATGGGTTGCAATATGATCAAAGGATTTTGGGACTTGCCGTCAATCAGAATGATTTCGCTAGCTCGAGCGAAGAATCTCCGGCTCCTGAGGCTGCAACTGAACTTCCGGAGTCTCCGACACTAGCGCAAACATACAAAACAAATTAAATCCAGCTTGAGACTAATCAAGCGAGGAAAAATAAACTATTTAAAAAGGAGTAAAAAGCATAAACACGCCAAATGGATTTTTAGGAATTTATTTGGGAGGATCTGTGGAAATGGAGGTCACCAATGGGTGCAGGATAATATTTGGAGCAAAGTGGTGAAGTTTGGGAATTTTGGGATTTTCTGTGATTTTCTAGGATTTATTTAGATTTTCGGCATTTTAGAAATTGGAAAAGCCTCTGGAAAATCGGGTGAAGCAGTGCGGCCGGCCGCTTTGCTCTGATGCGGCCGGCCCACGATTTAACGCGCGCGCGCAGAGCGAGCGGAGCGCGGCAGCGCGGGCTCGGCCCAAAGAACGCGCGCCCACTGGTGGCGATGGCCGACGCGTGGGCGGCGCGAGCGGCGCGGATGCGAGGTGGACCGAGGTTCGGATGGAGCGGGCGGGATCGGACGGTGGCGAGTGAGGAAGGGGCGGAGCGGGAGTTGGATCGGGCGGTCGAGGAGGCGGGTTATAATCATCGGACGGCGGAGAAATGAGGACGGGCGGCAGTGCAGAGGATCGGCGACCTCTGTTAAAAGGCGCTGGCGAGATCAGCGGAGGAGGAGGCCACGTCGTCGTCGTCAACCTCGGCCGGCGCGAGTGGCGGGGGCGGGAGCGGCGGAGCTCGGCGCTCCGGCCACGGCGATGGCCCCGAAGGCGGGAGGTTTTGCGGCTAGAGCTCGACTTGGGAGTTCATTTTTGCACGGGGAGGCGGGAGCAACGGAGAGCGGGGACAAAAGGGGTGGTTCGGGAGCTCGGAGGTGAGGAGGTCGCGGCGGCGTCGAGCTCGATCGGCTGCATTTTTACAGAGAGGATCACGGGGCTCACAATGGCGGTGGCGGCAGAGGCCGGGAGGCGGCGGGAGAGCGCCACGGGAGGGTGGTTTCGGCGCGGTGAGCAACGTGGTGGAGCTCCTCGGGCAGCACTGTCCAAACAAAGTTACCAGCGTGATCGGCACACCGAGGAGGAGCTCGGGCGAAAGGTGGGAATGGGGAGGGAGCGGAAGATCCGCTTACGGGTCGCCGGCGCAGGGGAGACGGCGGCGGAGCCTCGGGCGTCTGCGGCGCCGATTAGCGGCTCGAGAGAGGCGGGGCGGTGGGAGGTGAATGGGGTCTTGGGAGTGTTCGGGAAGCAAAGGAGTGAGGGGAGCCGGAAGGGGTATTTGTACCGGGCGGAGGAGGGCTCCTTCGGGGTGAAGGCAACGGCGGGCTCCGGGTCAACGAGGCATGGCGGAGCAGGTCGGGAGGCGTCTCCTCCGCGAGGCGGCGGTGACCGGCGGCGCGGCGTTTATGGCGACGGGACAGCACGGGCGGGGTGGAGCTGCGGCATGGGAGGAGCGTCGCGCGGGAAGTGTGGCGGGGACTGCGGGTGGGTCGGCCGCAGAGGAGTGGCGCCGCGTGGCGTGAGGTTCTGCGGCGGTCGGGACAGCAGCGGCGGCAGAACGAGAGGCGGGGCGGGCGTCGCGCGCGAGAGGGGAGGCGGCGCGCCATGCGAGGCAGCGCAGAGGAGCGGCAACGCGTGGCGCGGAGCGCCACGGTTTTGGACCGAGGTGGTCGGGACGGCGCGCGGTCGAGGCGAGCCGCGGCGGCGGCGCTGCCCGCGCGAAGGAGGCGCGCGCGCGCGCAGGCGCGCGTGCGTGATCGGCGGAATCGGGCGGCGCCAACGCGAGAAGAGCGGAGGCGCCGGGAGGAGAGGAGGCGGAAAGGAGGAGGCGCCAACGCGAGGAGAAGGCGCCGGCCAAAAGGGAAAGCGGAAAAGGAGACTTTCCCGGAAAGGAAAGTTTCCAAAATTCACCCAAAAACCGGCAAAAATTCACAAATTTTTGGATTTTGAAATTTTGGGGCTTTTCAGTAACGTTAGCATTCATTCACAATCCATTCTGCAATTCACTGAAAGCGTCCAATCAGAGATGAGGCAGAATATCGCGCAAACCAGGCTGATTTGCATCACAGCATACTTTGAATTGTGGGAAGCAAGAACTGATCGTGTATTCCAGAGCAAAGACTGCTGCACGGTATCACAAATCACAACTCACGAAAGTTACATTGTCGCTGCGGACGATGAAGGTAAAACAGCATGACAGGGAACCGCTACAGCTCAGGTCAAAAAGTTGGATTAGAACCCTCACTAGTTTTATACATAGTTTCCTTTTCCCTTATTCCCAAATTCTTCCCTTTCGTCTTCCTTTTGGTTTAACTATTCCTAGGACCCTGTCAGATTGCAGTTCTTTGCCACTTTGTTTTAGCTTATCAATTTGTAAACAGCTTTGGTCTTCAGCTTGTAATATGCAGCTAGAATTGAGCCCGCACAATATTGTGGTAATTCTACTCTCTTTTTGCAGTTTAGTACGAAAAAAATATAATATTAATGGCAGAAGGAAGTGCCTAGATGGATTTCATTTTACTGGCCCTTTTAGCTAAGCACACCAAGTGAGCACAAATCTACCTGCCTTCTTAGTTTTATTGTTTCTTATAATCACGTAGAAGGTTCTAGGTTATAGTATGAGTTATTGTCTTTCTAAACAAACAATTATCAAGTACAATTTTTTGGGAAACAACCATAGCACTAGCTGACTAGCACAGTCCAGCTAAAACCAAAGATAAGCTCTCTCGCATAATCTCAAGTTACAAAGGCAGGGGACAACTAAATTTTGGAACCCTGGCAACCTACGGATTGGCAGAATGTAGAACAAGTTACCAAGTTGGTGCCGTGCGCGTCGTGGACCGGTAGGCAGCGGTCCGCACCGCCCTCGTCCGAAGCTCCCGCAGCCCAGCGCGCTGCACCGCCGGCATTGCGGGCCCGCGGTGGTGGGATTGGATTGCGCCGCCGCCTGGCGAACTGCCATGGAGTGCCGCCGCGCCGTGGCGAGCAAGTGGGGACGACGTCTTGTGTTGTGTGATGCAGCAAATTGAGCTGGGCCGCGACCTCCCACTGGCCAGATGGGCCGAATACCTGAACAGCTGCAGGGGGCACAGCCTGTCTTCGGTAAGTTCTTTTTTAGCTATGGGTAACCGTCACTCGTATAAATAAACTAAATACCAATAAGTTATTTTTAAAAGATTGTTCTGATTATTATAAATATTGTGTATATATTTATGAGGCCCAAAAGGCAATATATACAGAGAGTACAAGAGGATATATAGAGGAATATGTCATATATAGATAAGAAAACCAAGGTATATAAAGAAACGAGTAACAATCATATTCTATCCTTAATACCTCCCCTCAAACTCATGGAGGATCACACATGCTGAGTTTGGAGAGAAAATACAAATGTTTTACTCTAGTTTATAGCTTCGTGAAAAAGTCAGCAAGCTGTAACTCTGATGGCACAAACTATAGAGCAAGTACTCCCTCCTGCACCTGTGAGCGAGTGTATGAAGCATCCACAACAATGTGCTTGGTGAGCTCATGCTTTACTAGATCACGAGCAATACTGATAGCACCTATACTGTCAGATTTAAGTGTTGTAGGTCCCCTCATAGGTACGCCAAAGTCTACAAGCAGCTATCTCAACCAAGTAATCTCAGCAGTGCGAGCAATATCAGGGTGAGTGCTCACAAGATATACCAGACTCCTAACAAGATGACGATAATGGGTAGAATCATCAAGAAGATCACCATCAGTAGCACGAAACTGAAGGGAGAGCTCCATAGGATCTCAGCAGTAGGAGTGTTAATCAGACCAGACCGATCAAGAAGATCATGGATAACCCTTGGGCGTGAAAGAAACCTCAATCCTAAGGAAGTACGTAAGCAAACCAAGATTAGTAATGAGAAATTGCTCACTGAGATGCTTCTTCACGTATGTGATGAATGAGGAATCGTCACCAATAATGAGCATATCATCCACATATAGAAAGTAGTGTCCTACCTCAAGATCGTGGGCAAAAAGAGCAGGATCGTGGACGCTGACAGTAAAACCGACAGCGGTAATCATTGAGATGAAACACGTAAACCAGACACAAGCGGCCTGTTTGAGGCCATAAAGAGCACGACGAAGACGACAGATATGGCCATCTGGAACAGAATATCCAGGTGGTAGCTGCATATAAACTTCCTCATACAAAACACTATTAAGAAAGGTATTCTTAACATCTAGTTGAGAGATAGACCTTCCGCCCACTTCAGTTGCTTCTACCACGTCTACCTCTACCGCTACTGCTGCCATCACCTCTGGAGCTTTTACGTAGTGGCATCACTGTTTAGGACACCTGTGTGGATCGCATCTTTCTTCATTAGTTCGTTGGGGTGTTTTTGGACGTGTTATTGTTGACATAGTAATGTTTTGTCAGGATTGTAAGCTAGACAAGTAGCTATAATTTATCATTTTAAAAATGTGACGAAGAAGCTATTTTATTTATTTGTTTGAAAAATTCATAAACCAAGCTTTGAGGGTTGGAAAATTGGGTACAGCTTTGCTTTCTTCGTCTTTGTTCCTCCACCTCAATTTAGGGGAGCACGGCGGGAAATGGGAGAGACGCCGGTGGTGGCTTGAAAGTCGAAACGGAGGTGACCCTTCCTCTAGGAAGTGACGGAATACTCATAAGGCCCGCCAGGAATGTGAAAATTGTTTGGCGTGGAATTCCTGTATTTCAACGGCGATTAACAGTGCCCTTCTTTGGATGAAGAACGGGAGGTCAAAACTCGCGCCACACGGTGTCTGCAAGACTGCAGCGGCGAAATTGAAATATCCTGTGTGCAGGCTTAGATGGGTCATAAAACTATTTGGCGCGCTTGAATTTTCTTCTATTGGTCGATTCAGAGTCCTCCGTATCCAATCAATCCATCAAGAATCAAGCATGTATGCAAACGAAGCAATCCAGGCTCACCCGACGTGCAAATGCTTCTTTCCGAGAAGAATCACAGAACACGCTAACCCCACTTTGTCATGAACAAATTGAATGGCAGATGAGCCCCAAGAGGAAGAACTTGCTAATCACTAACCTGGACAATAACCTGCACACGGGTTTGGCTTCCAATTCCCAACGAAGCAGAGGAGAGATCAAGGATAAATCTTTGCTTTGCCACTAGTCTACTACAACTCGGTGGTCACTCCACCATCAAGGACATGGGAGATGTTAACGACACCAGGACCAGGTATACACGACGCTCTGTCTCTGTCTCCATTAGTTTGTTTATTGCTAACCCAAATCATTCCACACAGTTTCAAAATTCTTTGGAAAAAAACAGTTTCAAGATTACAAATTTTATTTCTTTTCAAGAGGAGGCAGGAGAACTTGAATTTTTTTGAAGCTAACCGATAGTGTCAACACAAAGCGTTTTAGCATAATTGCATGAACGAAATGATTTTTACTACTACGCATTAAGAGAGCTCTTTTTTTATTATTAATAGACCTTTTTACAACATATCTTAAAAATAAACCCCTCCTCAACTTATTTATTAAAAAAACACCAAAGCTTGTTCATAAGCTATTTTAAAAAATGAATGTTTGCAAGGGCTGTTCGCGTGGCAAAGCTTGCCATGTCAGCAACAGTGGAATGAGAATGGACTGTTCTTTTAGGCTGCAGCTAATAACTTTTGATTGTGTCTGATTGTTTGTTTCTATATTTTTCGAGACAGTAGTAGACGGCGTATATGGTTTTGGACTTAAAAAACTGTTTGGAGAATTCGCTTTAAGAAACCACCATATTTATTCTGATTTTTAAATAAACCAAAAGCAAAAGACAAAAGATCAGAAAGTAGAGCAATTATTTATTTGGCACACTAGTACGCCACCAACAATCCAACATTGAAGTGGCTTGCCCTGCCAGCAGGGTTCATTTGTGAAAATAAGTGGAAGGGTATTATGCCAATACCCAGAATGACGCATAAATAGATGGAGTAATTTGCTTTCTTGAAGCAAAGATGGAGTAATTAGTTTTTAGAAAAAGGAGAGATGGGGTAATTAGCTAATTATGCTGGCCCTGCTACCTTGATCTAAGGCCTAGCCGAGATGGGCCTCTATCGGTTTAGTAGAGACTGGATACGGGCCGACGCTCGTTGGGCCCATATCGATCGGCCCACTGAGAGAAACTTGAACCCTAAATAAACCCCGACCACCAGGCGGCAGGGGTCTGCCACTCGGCCACCGTGCAACCGCTCGCACAGTGATGGACCCAAGAAAAAATATAGCTAGGATGAAGTCGGACATGAGTGAAGCCATAACTACAATTCAAACAACTACAATTTATATATAAACATATATAGATAATGGTAGGACATTGAAAAATGCCTTACTAATGAAGCTTAATCTATGGTAATAAATAAGTTGTAAAAGAAGTAACCTATTAATTGTAAAAGATAAATGGATCAGTATAATATGAGAGAAAATGGTATATCTTTAGCTATTAGAAGTAATCAAATGACATGCCCTCAACGAGAGGTCGCTTTGTGTTTTCAAAAGCCGAGATCTTTTGACTCTTCTGGTGCGTCTTTATCGATTCCAAACCGAGTAGTGTCCAGTGATGACATGGGGTCTAGTTACTTTATTGGATCCAAATTGAGTGGTGATACGCAGCCTAGTTTAGAAATTTGATGCCATTGCAAAATACAATGAATGCTGTTCTTACACTGCAGCACACTGGCACTAGCACACATCTAGTAAGTATAAGTACTAACTAGCATTTGTATTTTGACCAAGTCAAAACTACAAAAAAAATGTGTGCATTTGTAATATGTTCTATTGCAAATTCCAATTGGAATGAGCATTGAATATCCTATGATTCGCAAATTGATCAAATTGAGAGATTTACACGCAAGTACCTAAGCAATGTCACCAATGATGACTTGGAGTGCGCCGTCGCGCGAGCCTATGGCCGTCCACTCGCCGCCGTCATCCATCACCCAGCTTACCGGCTCCGCCTTCTGCTCCCACTGGCAATGGACGCCCTTACGTATGGGTACGGCTTTGCCTTTCCGGCAGCCGGAGGCTTGGAGACCTGTAAGTAGTAATTTAGATTTAAAAGTCTTTTATTTAGCATCATGTGGTGGGAACTGTGTACCACCAAGTCAATGAAATAAGTTGCAAGTAACTGCACTGCAGCGAGTTGTTTTCAATTCGCCGAGTCTGCAGTAGCTGAGTCCTAAGACTCGGGCTTCCAGATGGTGGAGCCGTGTGCTCCATTGTGGCCTCACTCCAGGAGTTAGGATCGGGTTGTACTTGTGAGGAACCGTCGCTGGCGACCAGTCCATTCGATTCCTCTGCTTAGAACAAATTGAATCAATCACAGAAGACAGAATAATAGATTGAACACACAGAGAGATAGAGAGAACTCCTAGTCTTTCTTTATTAATTCTGATTGCATGAGTACAAAATATACCGGTACGACTCCCTATTTATAGTCTCCGGTGAGGTGCCCACCATAGGCCAAGTCTGCCAGCCCAGGCCCAGATTTCCTAACAGTAGTTAGCTGTTTAGTTGTCTATTGAGTGTATGTTTCAGCTATTATTCAGGATTAGCAATAACAGAATATAGAGAGTGGCCTCTGTGTTCTCAGCGGGTGCTGAACTTTTCCCTTGCATCCTCTGTTGTCAATACGCACTGTTCCTGTTCCGAAATGATTCAGAAAAGTGAGACAGAGAGCAAAACACTTAAGAGTTCTGCAGAAAACAGAGACAAGAAACCAACAGCGATACTCCAGATTTCTAACAAAACCCGCCAGGCACCTCGCCTTCTTCTTCCCTTCGGGAACGGCTTCTCCCCGAAACCTGCTTCGGGACACCCAAACAGCAGCCCCACTACCCGCATGCCCACATCCCTCATTTGCCACACGTACTCCGCCAAAGCCGGGAGCACGTCCATCCCACTCATCAACGTCGAACACTAGGTGACGACCCATGTTGACGCCGGCTCTGGAGGGAGGGGGTCCGCCGGCAGCGGAGCTCGGGCAGTTGCCCGAGCATACCCGAAGGGCGGGTCTGCCCCTGCACCCACACACTGTGCGGCCACCCGCCTACCGCTCTGTCATCAGAGGGAAGGTCCACCTTAGCTATATGTATGGCTTCTTGAATTTTTAAATAAGCATATGAGCTCAAAACCTATGAAATTTTATGTAAAGTTTCCCGACATAATGTAACTGGTTGTGTAATTTTTGTATAATTTTATCCGGTGTAAATATTGCTAAAAAATCCATACGATTGTGCTATTTGTAGGAGTTGTTACATGTAGTAAATGGGCTAAAAAAATTACAAAATTTTATGTCCAGCCACCCGACACAGTCGACCTAATTGTCGATTTTTTGAGAATTTTATGTGCTATGAATTTGCCATGTTATTTCATGTTAATTTAATCGTAATTAGCAATATGCGATGCTCATTTAATTAATGATTGAAATCACTTGCTGCACGGCCACCATGCGGCAGCATCTTTTACAGTGTGTGACCTCTCTCCTTCGCATATATGTTGGCTCGTTGCTGCTATCCCCCTTTCTCGCTACCTCCTTCGCACATTTGTCACTCTACCCATGTCGTCCCCCCTTGCCCGCTCCCTCTTCCTCTTATGTGTCATTATGTCAGTGCCATCCCTCTCGCCCTCTCCCTCGTCTGTACATTTGTTAGTCTTACCATACCGTTCCCCTCGCCCGCAGTATTGTGTGTCGACAAGAAGTCATTAATTTGTGGGTGAGCGCACCGGGATTCCCTTGTGAGCTTAGCGAGCCCCTACGCCATCATTGGACCGTGATTTTGGCATATGTGGCAAGCATAATCAGTCACCTAGTTGCGGCGGACGTGTCCATCTCCCCTAAGATGCTCATGTCGGAAGTTGCTAATGTGATTGGCTATCCAATTAGCTACAAGGTTCGACGAGGCAAGCAGAAGGTCATCGAGTCCATGTACAGGACGTACGAAGAGATGTATAACCTTGTACCGAGATTGCTTCACTAGATAGCCGAATCAAACCCTAGCACATACATAAATAAGCCTGAGCGTCCAGATGCTGACAAAGGGCCCAACTGCTTTATACTGAACCGATTATTTTGGGCTTTCACCCAAGCCATTGAGGGTTTCAAGTTTTGTGGTCCTGTGCTCACAATAGATGGCACTTTCCTCACAGAGAGGTACAAGGGGACCATTCTCACTGTGGTGGCGGCCGATGCGAATGACCAGTTTCTCCTAGTGGCATTTATCATTCTCTCTTCTATGATATGGACAGTGCAAGGTATGGAATTATGATGACCAACATATCCGAAGTATACAACAGTGTCCTAAAAGGCATGTGGTGCCTCCCCATCACCGCAATCGTGGAGGAGACATGGACTCACACTGTTGGTTATTTCGTCAATAGAGCCACCGCAACTAGGCGACAAATAGATGAAAGCAAGAAGTTGTCTGAGAACATGTAGAGGCCACATGGACTAGAAGATGGAGAATGCCTGAATGCACGATCCAGGTAATCGATGGGCTCCAGAGGAAGTATGAAAGCAGGCTTCAACAGAAATATGTCAACAGTCATGCTACGGGTGAAATGAAATAGGCATGCACCCTGGGTGATATGGCCACATGCACCTGCAATAAGCCAAAGCTCATGAACAAGCCATGCTTGTATGTGTACAAGGTATGTGCGCAAATAAGTCAGATGCCCGAGCCTAATATGTCTCAGTACTACGACATGCAATACCTTTTTAATACATGGAGTGCAAAGTTTCACTCTTATGGCTTAGAGTTAAACTACAGAGATCTTTGGCCGGACATGATGTAATGCCCCCCTCCCCAACAAGCACTTGAACATAACTGTGAAGGAATGTTGACAGACGC
This sequence comes from Dendrocalamus sinicus, assembly GCA_036346575.1. NCBI lineage: Eukaryota > Viridiplantae > Streptophyta > Magnoliopsida > Poales > Poaceae > Dendrocalamus > Dendrocalamus sinicus. The sequence goes on along the minus strand of CM070656.1, from coordinate 15,532,110 downwards.
TACGCTTCCAGAACGACATAGATGTCAGTCAACGTACCAGCATTAGCCGCACACCAAAGTGCAAGATATGCAAGGTTTTCGGGCACTCAATGAAGGATCGCCCTAATAGACCGGGCTTGTTTGGTCACCATTCTGTGCCGTGATTTGATGTATCTTTCTATTTATCAAATTAATTCGTGTTTGTACCAATTCAAGATGTACTATTTCATATCATGGTAATTGCTAATTAATCAATTGATTACTTACTGCTAATTGGTAAGGACAGGTTACATTGTATTCTTCTATCAGTTCTCTTGTATGGCACGTACAAACAAGCTATCTCCTCTTTCCATAGTCTTCAGATCCGTTATGTGTGTACCATCAATGGATCGATCGGGAGATCCACCTACACGACCAGTGTTAGCTGGACTATGAGTAGGACGCACGGATAGCACGTGAGAGGATGGAGGAGAGGCGCGTTGAAGATCGAAGTGAGCATATCTGGTGGGAGACAAAAGCTCACTTAGAAGCATGCATGCGCAGAAAATGCGAGGCGGAGCGCGAGAAAAAGTGTGAACTGACGGCCAAGGCCAACGCCAATGGTGAGGACTATAACGCCGATCTCGTAAGGAAGAGCAAATAACCACGGTCAATGTAGTAGTTTGATCCTTTTCGTCCATATGTATACCATCCTTAGTTCTTTAGCCTGTATGGCATATAACCTGCTTGTCGAATGAACTGTCGTTTTGTTATCGTTACGGTATTTATCCAAGTTCTCCGTGTATGAATTCTCTATTGCATTATAATATCACTTATTTTCGTACTTACGAAACATTACCACCTTAATCGTGCTTACAAAATTCTTCCGAAATTTATTACGTTACAACATGTCGTTTGCCCAAACAGTGGAAAATATATTTCCCTTGTCTTTCGTAGTGAAAGACGGCAGGGTGGAAATCAATGTGAAAGATGAGGGACACCATATTGTCTGTAAGGGCTTCGTTTCTTTAAGATGCGCACAATCCACTATTCATAGCACAAGCCAATAGATTCAGTATGAGTATTGTATGACAGTCTTATCAAACACACCAAAAGGTCCAAAACGATTCAGCACGACTGTTGTATGACAGTCTATCAAACACTTTCGAACGGAGCCTAAAAATGGTTTCTTTTCTTGTCAGATGTGTAAGAATCCAAAAATTAAACAGTATTAGTTCTTTCCCCATAGTGTAAGAATCCATAAAATTAAAAATGGTTTCTTTTCTTATCAGATGACTAACAATCCATAAAATTCGATCTGATCTGTGTCTTGCATTTATTTCTAGCTCATGAAAGAGACTGTTGCGGACCGGGAAGAGCTGATGCAGCACAGGCCTTCTCAGGGAGCATTCGGCACTGCACGAAATGACCATCCCGAAATTCCTCCACGCGGCACACCAATCAGGAAACTCTGTAGGAACCGAGGCCTGGTCATGCAAGATGAGATTGTCGCCACGGACACACAGCAAGTCGTGGAGGATCAGATAGCAAAATTCAAAAAATCATGTTACGGCGCTTCATCCGTGGGATCCAGGCACATTAGTATCAGTCGAGCAAAATTCATAATACATAAAATTTCCAAAAAAAATAGACAATTAGGATGACTCTATTGGAAGGCTGCACATAAAATTTCGTAATTTTTTGAGCTCGTTTACTATATGAAAAACTCCTACAAATATAATAATCTTACGATTTTTTCAGCAACATTTACAGCAAATAAAAGTATCAAAAAATTACATAATTAAGTACGCTGTGTCAGAAAGCTGCACATAAATTTTGTAATTTTTTTAATCTCATTTACTGTATTTAAAAATTTGAACAAGCAGTATATACAAAATACTAACTCATACAAAATACAGTACATACAAATTTTGTAATTACCCGCCGTCAGGTGACGGGCAGCAGGCGAGCGGCCACAGGTGGGCGGGCGGCAAGTGGGCAGCCGCATGGTGGCCGGGCGGTAGCCCCTACCGCCTGATGGCCGGGCTTTGATGATGTTACCTGTAGGGCGCTGTCGCCCGGTGACCGAACAGCAGAAATGCTATTTCTGTTATTCTCACATGCATACAGCTATTTTTGCAAATACGGATTGAAAACATGTCAAAACTGCTAAAAATTCTTTAATCTATATCCTGTAATGTGAAGGTGTTCACGTATATCAAGCAGCTGAGAATTAGTGCACAGAAAAGTCTTTGCTAACAGAAATCGTCCTTCATACAATGAGAACAAGTGAACAACGAAAATAACAAAAACAATAACAGTAAGAATGGATGATGATGATGACCGCACTTTTGTAGCACCTATAGTGCATGTTATGAATAGCGCATAAATTCATCATGTGGCCAAAGGGCCAATATATATACATGTACAGGTGGCATATATGCAAGAAACCCCTTATATAATGGGGGTAAATACACAGATATATAATACACATCTAACACCCCCTCAAACTTATGGTGGATCAACAACATGAAGTTTGGAGAGCTGAAAACTGTGCTGAGCCCTGGTTTGTGCCTTTGTGAAGAAATCTGCCAACTGAAGCTCGGAAGGCACATACTGAAGAGCAACAATCTGGTATTGCACCTGTATCCGCATGTAGAAAGCGTCAACACCAATATGCTTTGTAAGCTCATGCTTCACCGGATCATTAGCAATGCTAATAGCACCTGGACTGTCAGACAAAAGAAGAGTCGGTGCAGAAACAGAAACACCAAAGTCCTCAAGTAACCACCATAGCCAAGTAACCTCCGCAGTCAGCAAAGCCATAGCTCGCAACTCAGCCTCGGACTCGAGCAGCTGCATGCGCTTCTTAATCTTCCAAGCAATGAGAGAACCACCAAGAAAAACGCAATAAGCAGAGAGAGACCGGCGATCAGAGGGATCACTAGCCCAGGTGGCATCAGAATATGCTTGGAGCTGTAAAGAGCTGGAGCGAGGGAAAAAGAGACGGCGAGAGATAGTTTCACGAAGATATCGTAGAACACGAAGAAGATGACTATAGTGGAGCTGAGTGGGAGCAGAGACAAACTGACTCAAAATATGTACAGGGTACGAAATGTCAGGACGAGTGACACCAAGATAAACAAGACTCCCAACAAGATGACGATAGCAAGTAGGATCAGCAAGAGGCTCACCATTAGAGGGACGAAGATGAACATTAAGCTCCATGGGAGTCTCAGCTGTACGTTGATCAGTGAGAGAGGCACGATCAAGAAGATCCTGGATATACTTTTCTTGGGACAGATAGAAACCCTCAGGAGTAGAAATAACCTCAATCCCAAGAAAGTAGCGAAGAGGACCCAGATCAGACATAAGAAACTGCTCATGAAGCCGTTCCTTGACAAAAGTGATATACTGAGGATCGTTTCCAGTAATGATCATATCATCAACATACAAAAGAAGAAGCGTCCGACCACGAGATGAAGTGTGGATAAAAAGAGCAGAATCATGAGCACTCACTGAAAAACAGCTGCAGTGACAACAGAGGAGAAACGATCAAACCAGGCACGAGGAGCTTGCTTGAGGCCATAGAGAAATCGGCGAAGACGATAAACCATACCCTCAAGAACAGAATACCCAGGGGGTGGCTGCATGTAAACCTCCTCACGCAACTCGCCATTGAGAAAGGTATTCTTGACGTCCAACTGAGAGATAGACCACTGTCGAACAGAGGCCACAGCAAGAAGAGTGCGAACGGTGGTCATATGAGCGACATGAGCAAAAGTCTCATCATAATCACGGCCATGCTCTTGCTGGAAACCACGTGCTACAATACGAGCCTTGTAACGCTCAAGAGAACCATCAGAGCGAGTCTTAACCTTATAGACCCACTTGCACGTGATAGGAGTAACATGCGCAGGAAGAGGAACAAGATCCCACGTGCTAGTATGCTCAAGGGCAACGATCTCCTCCGCCATCGCATGCTGTCACTCCTGATGAACAACAGCATCACGATAAGAAGTCGGTTCGGCAAGAGCGGCGGCGGCAAAACCAAAACGCTCAGGAGGCCGAATAGACTGACGATCACGAAGAGCATAACGAGGAGTGACCGAAGGGGATGACCCGTCAGAAGGGGAGGGCATATCAGAAGGATCCTCAACTCGTAGGCGACGAGTATAGTAGAAAGGATAAGAAGGAACAAGATCAAGAGTGAGAGACCAGGTGGTTGTGACTCCATGTGAATGATGAGTAATTGACAAAGGGTTAGGATAGTCGAGTTTGGTTTGAGTAGTTCGGAGTCGAACCGTTGCGTGGCGCAATCGGGCTCGGTCGGACTGTGGTCAAACTTGGTCGTATCGGGTTAGGTTGCATATTCTGATGATTCGACAGGTTTGGACTTCTTCAGTGGTAAGTATAATGGTAATTATGCTTTGATGTATCGAGCGGTGCTATTTGACGTGTTTCTTGTCTGTATGGCTGCAGGACATCGAGTGGAGTCGTGGCGAGACACGGTGGACCGGACTAGGCGCAGTGGCGCGAGGTCGAACGGTCGGGATGTGTCGAAGACGGCGTGGACTCGAGGTGGTTGCGGCGTGCGAGGCAAGGAGCGCGAAGCTTCCGGAAGGTGCGGGGAGGCGATCGGAAATTCGCAAGGTGCGCAGTGGGAGCGGGCTCCGTTGGATTTAGCCGGCGTAACGGGACGGAAATCCGTTAGCCATGGGCTATAAAAGGAGAGGAGGGGCTGCATGCCCACTTGAACACTTTGAAGAGGAATTAGGGTTTGGTAGTCAAAAGAAGCTTTGGGAGGTTGTTTCTCCTTTGCTCTTTAGTGGGTGAGAGTTGGTGTATACAGCAGTGGGTGTTCCTGTGTGTTCCCTCTGTCTCCTTCGATGTATCCAGTATGAGTGCTCTGTGAGTTCTTAAGAGAGGAGATGGAGAGTTCTTGATCATTCCAAGCATGTATGGGGTTGTAGGGAGTGTATGAGCTGATACTTCTTGTAATCATGTATCTCTCTTCCTCATTATCAATCCAAGATGGTTTTATTTGAGTTTGTTTGATTCCCGGCTCTCTGTTGTTTATTTCCTTCGATGTTCCTCTCTGCAGATTTCTTGATTCTCGTTGCTCGAGTTCTTGATTGCTAGAGAGTGCCAAAATGGGTTGCTATGACATGGGTGATGCTCAAAAGTCATTTGACTAGTTAACTCCAAGAGCAAACCAAGTTTGATTTCAGGATTTCTTGTTTGGCCTCTCTCTGTTCGTGTTTTTCACTCCTAGGGTTTTAGAGCATCTTTTGATTCCCTTTATGTGAGGGCCTGAAATTTGAGATGGAGAGACCATGGGCCATTAATTAGCTACCCTCAAAGTTTCATAGCTTTGAGGATCAAGGATTTGTGAGAAGTTTGGATTTTGACCTCTCTTACAAGTTTGCCTCCATTTCTAGGGTTTTGGCTCATTTCTCAATTTCCTTTGCAAGATGGCTTGAAATTGGGTCTGAGAGCCCTTAGCTATTGCTAACATAGTTGCAAAGTTTCATGGCCATTGGATCAAAGATGGAGGAGCAATTTGAGTTTTGGTGAAGCATCCTGTAACTTTCAGCTTTTGTGTTCTAATCTGAAATTCCTGTTTATCCCTTGTTTGATCTTGTTATTTGAAGCCCCTATGATATTTAGATTATGCTCTTGGTGTTATTGAACAATCATTGCAGCTGAATTTCATCTTTTCTCTCAGTTTGGTGGTGATCTGAATATTTACTTCCTGCTGAAAACAGCAGTTCAGTTTGCTGAAAATCTGCAGTGCATTGTGCTGAAAACAGTAGCTAATTCTTGCTGAAAACTGCAGTCCATTGTGCTGAAAAACAACAGCTGTGTCTTGCTGAAATCTGCATGCTTTGTGCTGAAATCTGCAGCCTGTTTTGCTGAAAAACAGCAGGCAGTCTTGCTGAAAACTGCATTATGTTTGCTGTCCAGTTTTCCAGCAAACTGAATTTTCAGATTTCAGATTTGCTGTCCAGTTTTCAGCAAACTGAATTTTCAATTTTCAGTTTTGCTGTCCAGTTTTCAGCAAACTGAACTTTCAGTTTTGCTTTTCGTTCGGTTATGTTTGCAGTCTCTGTTTCAGTTCGGCTTGTGCCCATTCTTTTGTCGATCTAGTTTTCGTCGTCTAGTTAGCAATCCTCTTCGACTTCATAGCTGCCATAGCTATTGGAGAAGAATTTGGTGAGGATACTCGGGTGATTTTTAAAGGGCTCCATTCACCCCCTCCGCCGCCATTTCGGTCCTACAATTGGTATCGAGCGGTTAGCTCTAATTCATAGATCTTAACCGGTCTCAAGAGCCATGGCGACGGACAAGTACTCGACCAAGCCACCCGTGTTCGATGGCATCGACTACCCTTCGGAAGAGCGAATGGAGACATACATCCAGGCCGGGGTATGCCATCCGCGGAAGGTCAAGGTACGATTTGTTGTTCTGCCGATGAGAACATCAATGCGGGAACATGGCTGATGTTGAGGCGAATGCAAAGGCAAGGAACATCATCATCCAGGTTGAGTCGAGCGAGTTTGACCGTATATCTCACCTATCGTCCGCCTCGACATCGGGTGACCCTCGACGATACCATGAGGGCACCACCGGATCAAGACGGTTCGACAGGACGGTTCAAGCGCGAATACAACAAATTCGAGATGCTTGCTGGTGAGTCCACGGGCGAGTGCTTTTAGCGATTTCACAAAATCTTGAGCAACCTCCGGCGGTCGGTCTCACATACCCGACTCGGACAACGCTCGTCGGATGCTCGCGGCACTCGATCTGCGCGTGTGGGAGATGAAAGTGACCACCATCAAAGACACGGCAGACCTCTCGACCACGACTCTTGACGCGCTGTACTCACGCCTCAAGACTCACGAGATTAGCGTTGTCTCTCGTCGGTCGAAGTCACGATCGATGGCTTTGGTCACCGATCCCGATTCGCTTCGGTCTCTCTTCCGATTCTTCTTGCGGTTTTTCCTCGCTGCTCTCGTGACATAGCGATGATCGATTAGAGCAGCTGCGGATGATCGGTGGCCCTCCTAGCCGAAGGTTTTCACATGCCTACAAGGGTAGGAGAGCGAGAAGAGAGGAGGACCCGTGATTTGCTTCGAGTGTGGTGGCCCCAACCACATTGGGCAAACCGCCCCAAGCTGGAAAAGGGCAAGAACGACTACGGCGGTTCGAGCAAGATCGACTACACCGACAAGAACCGCAACAAGAAGCCTCCAGCTCGGCGCCGGAAAGAAGAAGTTCCGCAACCGGGAAGGCCAAGAAGCTCTTCCACGCGTCCTCACCGCCGGACGACCTCGACCTCGGCGAGGTGGAGGGATGGAGCGGCGACGACGGACGGGTGATCAAGAGCCCAAGGATGGCGGCAGCGACTTCTCGGCATGTGCTTCATGGCCCTCGAGGGCGAACTCAGCGACAGCGAGCTGTACTCCGACTCGGATGAGGTTCGCCGGGCAGGGAAGGGAAAGGTTTGGCTTGTAGACTCCGGGTGTTCACGACACATGACCGGAGACTCCCGTTGGTTTTCTTCCCTTGCCCGTGCTCCAGGTGATGAGACGATCACCTTCGGAGATGCTTCATCCGGCGCGTCATCGCCAAAGTACGATGCGCATTAATGACTCTTTCATTTTGAAAGATGTAGCCTTGGTTAGTAAGCTGCGGTACAATTTGCTTTCCGTTTCTCGACTTACCGATAGCGATTTCGAGGTGAGCTTCAAGAAAAATGCTTGTAAAATTCTTGATTCTTGGGTGAGTCCGGTTTGCGGGATTTCGTTATGGGAGGATCTTTCGTGCTGATTTTTCCGAGTCTTACGTGATCCTCTCGGTGTTTAGTTGCTTCGAGTCCCGCGACCTCTCTTTTGGCATAGGAGACTTGGTCATATTGGATTTGACCATTTGACCCGAGTTAGCGGCCACGATCTCATTCGTGGTGCGCCTAAACTCAAGATGGTCAAAGATCTTGTTTGCTCTCCATGCCGCACGGCAAGATGGTTGCCGCTTCTCACCCTCCGGTCCACGATTACTATGACCGATGCACCGGACAACTACTCCACATGGACACAGTTGGACCGGCTCGAGTGCGATCAGCGGGAGGAAGTGGTATGTTCTTGTTGTGGTCGATGACTTCTCGAGGTATTCTTGGGTATTTTCTTAGCCTCGAAGGATGAGACATTTTCACATTTCCGAGGTCTTTTCGGTAGGCTTTCTGTTGAGCTCCGGGTGCCTTACGAGCGATCGCGATGACAATGGCACGGAGTTCAAGAATTCCTACTGAGAGTTTCGTGGTGAGGCAGTGTAGAGCACCGTTCTCTTCTCCGCACGTCCCACAACAAAATGGAGTTGTGGAGAGAAAGAACCGTACCTTGGTCGAGATGGCGGGCGATGCTTGATGAGTACTCTACACCGCGGAAGTTTTGGGTGAGGCTATAGCTACCGCGTGCCATGTCTCAAATCGAGTATTTCTTAGGGCACACTTGCATCGCACTTCTTATGAGTTGAGATACGGCGAAAGCCAGCGTCTCTCATTTTCGTGTGTTTGGTTGCAAGTGCTTTATTCTCAAGTCAGGAACCTAGATAAGTTCGAGTCACGTTCTTGTGATGGGATCTTTCTAGGTTACTCGCCTTCTTCGCGGGCTTATAGGGTGCAGGCTGCGAGTCTAGCAAAATGGTAGAGACCTGTGAGGTGACCTTTGACGAGGCCGGTCCGGGACTAGGCCCGATATCTCGAGTTCTTTAGAGCGATCCGAGACCATCTTTGTGGATGATGAGGATGATGGAGACGACGATTGTCTACGATCTGTCCCTCATCCACCCCTTGAGGTGCCGTCTTCCACCGCACCTCGAGGCGATCGACCCATGCCTTCGCTATTACGGAGCTGGTGGCTCTGTTCCTACCTCGTCGACTCACGAGGTAGAGGCCACTTCTTCATCTCACCTGGACCTCCTAGACATATCCGAGCTCATCCTTGAGCGGATCATTGGAGACCTTTTCGAGCGTGTTACCCGCTCAAAATCGCTTATCTCAATTCTGTCTCCATTTCGCTTTCATTGCCTCCTTTGAGCCTAAAGATGTCTCTCATGCTTTATCGATGAGTCTTGGGTCAATGCCATGCATGAGGAGCTAGAAAATTTTGAGAGGAACAAGGTGCAGTCGCTTGTCGAGCCCCGCGAGGTCACAATATTATTGGGACTAAGTGGGTGTTCAAGAACAAGCGAGCGAGGATGGAGTGGTTATTGAAACAAGGCTAGACTGGTTGCTCGGGGTTCTCCCGTGTTGAAGGTCTAGATTTGAGAGACCTTTGCCCTGTAGCTAGACTTGAAGCCATTAGAATCACGCTTGCCTTTGCAGCTTCTAAGGGTTTCAAGCTTTACAGATGGGCGTCAAGAGTGCCTTTCTCAATGGCCTTATTGAGGAAGAGGTCTACGTCAAACGACCTCTGGTTTGAAAACCCCAAATACCCAAACCATGTCTTTAAGCTTTCCAAAGCGTTGTATGGACTTAAGCAGGCCCCCAGGGCTTGGTATGAGAGGCTTAAGTCCTACTTGTTGAGTCATGGGTTTGAAATGGGTAAAGTTGATAAGACCTTGTTCATCCGCCGGCTTGGCGCTGACCTTCTGCTCGTCCAGATCTATGTCGATGACATTATCTTTGGCGGCTCTTCCCATACTCTGGTTTCCCAGTTCTCGGATGTCATGAGCACCGAGTTTGAAATGAGTATGATGGGTGAGTTGACCTTCTTCCTTGGCTTCCAAATTAAGCAGACTCGGGAGGGTACATTTCTTCATCAAGGAAAGTACACTCGCGACCTCCTGAAGCGCTTCGATATGAGTGATGGTAAGCCGGTGTCAACTCCCATGGCCGACGGCCTATCTTGACCGGATGAGGATGGCGAGCGGTTGATCGAAAGAGTTCGGAGTATGATCGGCTCCTTCTTTACCTCATCGCCTCAAGACCGGACATACACTTCTCGGTGTATGCGTGTGCTCGTTTTCGAGCTTCTCCTCGCGTATCTCACCGTCGAGCGGTGAAGCGCATCTTCGGTACCTTGAGCTACCATTGACTATGGTATCGGTACTCTTCCTCATCTGTCTTTCCCGAGAGCCTTTTCGGATGCGGACTTGTTGTTGTAGGATAGATAGGAAGAGCACTTCCGGCACTGCCAATTCATTGGCACTTCTCGTTCTGGTCTTCGAGGAAGCGATCGGTGTTACCATCCGCAGAGGCCGAAATGCGTTCTGCTGCCGATTGTTGCAGCCAGTACTTTGGATGGTTTCGACCTGCGGGACTTTGGGTTAGCTTTAGACAGTGTTCCACTCTTTTGTGATAATACGTCTGCGATTAACATCGCTAAGAACCCAGTGCAGCACTCTCGGACCAAGCATATTGATATTCGTTTCCACTTCCTTAGAGACCATGTAGAGAAGGGTGACATAGTGCTCCATTTTGTGAGAGTGACCACCGGTTGGCGATATCTTCACCAAGCCTTTGGATAGTTCGAGGTTTTCAGCTCTGCGGGGAGAGCTTGGGGTGGTGTGTTCTTACGGATTGTAGTGAGGGGGAGCTTTGGGCTTTACTGCTTTACTATTGTTTATGCTTCTGTCTCATTTCTGTTGCATTGCACTCAGGGTGCATTTGGGTTTAGTCCTTCGGCATAGGTTAGAGTGCTTATCTTGCCGAGATGCTTAGACTTCTAACTCTTATCTTGTGCTTCGGGATTAGGCGCTTCTTATCTCACTAGGTCGAGCTCACTCACTTCTTGTAGGTTCTAGCGAGGGTTGGGCCACCCTCGGGTAGGCAGTGCGTGTTTGCTCTCTAGTGTGTGATTTCTTGTTAGCCGATTGTCACGGAGTCATATGGGGTAGATGAGAGTCGATCGAGCCATAGTTGTCTCTATATCTTATCTATGCTTTAAATTTGCTGTTTTGGTTTTATTTGCGACTTCTCGATTTATTGCTTTGGTTCGGGAGAGTTCATTTGGGAGCTTACGGAGCTTAATTGTGACTTAACTCAACTTGAACTAAAAGTTGCATCTAATGTTGAGGAGAGCTGGACTTTCTTGCATTTTCAGCATTCTAGCATTATAATCAATCTGCATTGAGCCTTGATTATTATCTGTTATGACATGCTTCAATGCTTTACACCTTGTCATGACTTGTGCTTAGCTTGCTAGATTTATCATGACTTCATATGTGTAGACTAGCTTTCTCGCCATGATAAGTTAATTAAAATTGCTCAACTTAAATTAAAACTTGTCATGTTAGCACTCGAGATTAGTCTTGCTTGAGCTATCCCTTTATGATTCATGCCATGTCAAATAGGTGAGTTGAGTCTTGAATCTAGGTTGAATCTTAGATTGAGCTATTTTAGCATCTTGATACATCATGAGTTAGCACAATCTATTAAAAGCAAAAGGATCTCTTTTTATGTGCGAAAAACTGATTTCACCAATTCTTTCTCATGAGACGGCTTGCCATTGCACTAGGCATGAACTCAGGGGGAGTTTTGGATGACCTGGACTATCTTCTTAAGCTTCTCGCTTGGAGTAGTCGCATAAGGCTTGAGATCTAGCACATGATAAAATTTTTGGTCGGAAACAGCTATAAGCTTTAAAAGAAAATATGTCAAATGTGCAAGATTTGCTTAATCACCTAAAGATGAAAAGTGCTTAACCAAATGATAAACTCTTGAGCTTGTAGCACTCTAATTGACTCAACACTAGCTTCTTGTTTCCGCTTAGCTTATTGACATGGCCTGCATCATCCTTGGATATCTCTAGTTAGACTTTGCTCATTGATGACTTGACTTGCTCTCGAAATGCATTACATTTCAGATTGTCATCTATGTGCTCTAGCTGGTTTATATATATGTTGTCATGATCTAGATAGCGTTTTATTGAGTTATGGCTTGGTGTATTACATTATGGTCAATATGGATAATTCTCATGGCTCTAAATGCTTAAATAAACAAACTTCAGCCATATTCATCCATTGACATGTCATATTCTCTCTATTGCATCTTGATGCGTTTATTGCCAAAAGGGGGAGAATAGAGAAGAAAAAGTCTGTTGGGAACAGTTTAGAGCTTTGGAGATCAATTTGCTCTTTCAGTTGTTGCTCTAGTGTTCCTTACACGACATGGTCATTAGCTTCATTCTCTTCTTTGGACCATGTTGGATTCTTCAAAATCAAACTCAACTTCATGCTTTTTGAGTTTGTCAATATACTCATCAAGGGGGAGATTGAGAGACCAGGTGGTCGTGACTCCATGTGAATGATGAGTAATTGACAAAGGGTTAGGATAGTCGAGTTTGGTTTGAGTAGTTCGGAGTCGAACCGTTGCGTGGCGCAATCGGGCTCGGTCGGACTGTGGTCAAACTTGGTCGTATCGGGTTAGGTTGCATATTCTGATGATTCGACAGGTTTGGACTTCTTCAGTGGTAAGTATAATGGTAATTATGCTTTGATGTATCGGCGGTGCTATTTGGCGTGTTTCTTATGCGTATGGTGCAGGACATCGAGTGGAGTCGTGGCGAGACACGGTGGACGGACTAGGCGCGGTGGCGCGAGGTCGAACGGTCGGGATGTGTCGAAGGCAGCGTGGACTCGAGGTGGTTGCGAGGCGTGCGAGGCAAGGAGCGCGAAGCTTCCGGAAGGTGCGGGAGGCGAATCGGGAAATTCGCAAGGCTGCTGCAGTGGGAGCGGGCTCAGTTGGATTTAGCCGCGTAACGGGACGGAAATCCGTTAGCCATGGGCTATAAAGGAGAGGAGGGCTGCATGCCCACTTGAACACTTTGAAGAGGAATTAGGGTTTGGTAGTCAAAAGAAGCTTTGTGAGGTTGTTTCTCCTTTGCTCTTTAGTGGGTGAGAGTTGGTGTATACAGCAGTGGGTGTTCCTGTGTGTTCCCTCTGTCTCCTTCGATGTATCGATATGAGTGCTCTGTGAGTTCTTAAGAGAGGAGATGGAGAGTTCTTGATCATTCCAAGCATGTATGGGGTTGTAGGGAGTGTATGAGCTGATACTTCTTGTAATCATGTATCTCTCTTCCTCATTATCAATCCAAGATGGTTTTATTTGAGTTTGTTTGATTCCCAGGCTCTCTGTTGTTTATTTCCTTCGATGTTCCTCTCTGCAGATTTCTTGATTCTCGTTGCTCTGAGTTCTTGATTGCTAGAGAGTGCCAAAATGGGTTGCTATGACATGGGTGATGCTCAAAAGTCATTTGACTAGTTAACTCCAAGAGCAAACCAAGTTTGATTTCAGGATTTCTTGTTTGGCCTCTCTCTGTTCGTGTTTTTCACTCCTAGGGTTTTAGAGCATCTTTTGATTCCCTTTATGTGAGGGCCTGAAATTTGAGATGGAGAGACCATGGGCCATTAATTAGCTACCCTCAAAGTTTCATAGCCTGAGGATCAAGGATTTGTGAGAAGTTTGGATTTTGACCTCTCTTACAAGTTTGCCTCCATTTCTAGGGTTTTGGCTCATTTCTCAATTTCCTTTGCAAGATGGCTTGAAATTGGGTCTGGAGAGCCCCTTAGCTATTGCTAACATAGTTGCAAAGTTTCATGGCCATTGGATCAAAGATGGAGGAGCAATTTGAGTTTTGGTGAAGCATCCTGTAACTTTCAGCTTTTGTGTTCTAATCTGAAATTCCTGTTTATCCCTTGTTTGATCTTGTTATTTGAAGCCCTATGATATTTAGATTATGCTCTTGGTGTTATTGAACAATCATTGCAGCTGAATTTCATCTTTTCTCTCAGTTTGGTGGTGATCTGAATATTTACTTCCTGCTGAAAACAGCAGTTCAGTTTGCTGAAAATCTGCAGTGCATTGTGCTGAAAACAGTAGCTAATTCTTGCTGAAAACTGCAGTCCATTGTGCTGAAAAACAACAGCTGTGTCTTGCTGAAATCTGCATGCTTTGTGCTGAAATCTGCAGCCTGTTTTGCTGAAAAACAGCAGGCAGTCTTGCTGAAAACTGCATTATGTTTGCTGTCCAGTTTTTCAGCAAACTGAATTTTCAGATTTCAGATTTGCTGTCCAGTTTTCAGCAAACTGAATTTTCAATTTTCAGTTTTGCTGTCCAGTTTTCAGCAAACTGAACTTTCAGTTTTTGCTTTTCGTTCCGGTTATGTTTGCAGTCTCTGTTTCAGTTCCGGCTTGTGCCCATTCTTTTGTCGATCTAGTTTTCGTCGTCTAGTTAGCAATCCTCTTCTGACTTCATAGCTGCCATAGCTATTGGAGAAGAATTTGGTGAGGATACTCGGGGTGATTTTTAAAGGGCTCCATTCACCCCCCCTCTGTCGCCATTTCGGTCCTACAAAGAGCAACCTCGGGAGAGGATGCCGGTGGTGAAAAAGGGGCTGACTGAGAAGGAGACACCGGAGAGACCAAAGACTGTGGTGGAGTGGTGACTATAGGACTGGAAGGAAAAGTCAGAAATGAAAGCGGCTCAACAACAGATGCTGAAGTGGAGGAAGGAGAAGGATGAGGATAGAAGGGACAAGACTCATCAAAAGTAACATCCCAAGAAATCCGCATCCGTCGGGCAACAGGATCCCAACAACGATATCCCTTGTGCTCAGCACTGTAGCCCAGAAAAACGCACTCAACTGACTGAGCGGTCAATTTGGTGCGCTCACGAGGTGCAAGAAGAACATAGCACACACACCCACCCAAAGAGGCGAAGTCTGGAGTAATCAGGAGTCTGGCCACAGAGACGCTCAACTGGGATCCCACCCTGCAGAGCAGAGGAGGGCTGAATGTTGATCAAGAAAGTAGCAGTAGAAACAGCCTCAGCCCAGAAATGTGGTGGAACAGCAGAAGCAATCATGAGAGCACGAGCTGTCTCAAGAAGATGACGATGCTTGCGCTCAGCCACACTATTCTGAGCATGGGCACCTGGACAAAAAAACTGAGAGAGAGTGCCCTGCTCAGCAAGAAAACCACGAAGGACTTCCGACAAGTACTCTCCAGCGGAATCAGCGTGAAAACACGAATAGGAGAGTCAAACTGAGTGCGAATCATGGTGGCAAAGGTCTTGTAGATAGATAAAACCTCACTACGAGATGACATAAACTATATCCATGTATGTCGAGAAAAATCATCAATAAAAATGATATAATATCGATGACCTCCTTTCGAAACAAAAGGAGCTGGTCCCCATACATCAGAATGAACAAGATCAAAAGGACGCTAAGACACTGACTCACTAGAAGGATAAGGGAGTTGAAGCTGTTTGCCAAGCTTACAACCTTGACAATGTAGTGAAGCATCACCAGACACAGACCCTAAAAGACCTCGACGAAGTAACGAAGACATACGGGAACCACAAAGATGTCCTAAGCGATGATGCCACTGAGTAAACGATGTGGAGGCTGCAGCAGCTGCAGAGGCAGTGGTGGAGGCGAGAAGACTGACTGGGGCAGTGCAAGGAAGGCGAAGCCAGTCAAGCTCCCAAAGCCGTTGGGAGTCACGGTGGCGAGGGCCAGTACCAACCAGAGTCCCCGTGTGACAATCCTGAACACAACAAGAGTTAGAATCGAAAATAAAACGACAACCATGATCAGTGAGCTAGCCAGCAGATATGAGTTGTATGGTTAGTTTTGGAACATGAGAAACAACAGGAACATGAAAAGAGGAATTTGAAAGAGTGCCTCATCCTGTGACAGAAAGAGAGGTACCATCTGCTGTGTGGACAGTGATAGGAGCAGCTAAAGGACTAATGGAAGTAAGACAGGTGGAATCAGACGTCATACGAAAAGAAGCACCTGAATCAATAATCCAAGGTGATGTACCTGAGGAAGGAGAAGTAAAAGGTGGTCTCTCACCGGAAGATTGAGCAGCAGAACCAACAGAACCAGACGATGCAGAAGCAACCATGCGGCCTAGCAATGTGAGAAGCTACTGAGTGTCAGAGGTAGCAGAGCTCTGCTGTGAGGAGGAACCTCCAGTGCCCCTCGGAGGACGAGCATCACGACGAAGATCCTTCTTCTTGTAGCAAAACTGTTCCACATGTCCATCCTTGTTGCAATAGGTGTAGTGAAGGCTTTTACCAACAGCAGCTGTCACTGGTGAAGACACAGCTGGTGGAGGCAAAGGCACAGCGGGTGTAGAAGCCAAAGAAGCTACCAAAACTGAAGGAAGTAATGATGATGATAGCAGACCCGCTCCACGAAGTTGAATCTCCTCAGTATGAACAGCTGCAAGGGCCTCCAACAAAGTCACACGTGGATGACGAGCCAGCAACTGAGCACGAGTCTGCTTAAACTCAGACCGGAGACGTGTCAAAAAATCGTAGATGCGGCGAAGCTCCATGTGAGACTGCTGACGCTGGCAACACTGACAGGTGCGGCAAACATCTGGCCCCAAAGAGTCGATCTGACGCCATATCGCAGACAACTGAGCATAGAACTCATCCACAGTGGCATCACCTGCTGCGATGGATTGCTCTGTCGCTGTGACAAGGTATAAGGAATCACCAGATGGCTCGTAGCGACTGCGTAGACGCGTGCACATCGCATGTGCGGAAGCCAGTCCAACAACATCACCAGTGAGATGCACCTCCATGCTAGCAACCAAAATAGCAGAGGCACGAGCATCTTCATCAATCCATGTCTTGTAAGCAGCATACTGAGTCTGAAAAGTCTCCATGGCATCCTCAAAAACCTCAGAAGCCTTTGTACAAGCGTCTTCGGAGGTATTCTTCGGGAGTACAGGCTCAACAGGTGGAGTAGAATGAGACGGACAAGGCAACTCGCTCGTAAGAAACTCCCAAAGGCGCTGACCACGCATGTGGATGCGCATGTGCTGAAACCAGTCCTAATAATTGAGACCATCGAAGATCACCGGGCAACGAGGAACAGAAACGATGCCTGCAAACGAAGACATCTTTTTTTTGCTTCTTTTTTTTTGCTTTTTTTCTATTCGGTCAAGCTGACCGACTGACCAACCGACCGGTCGGTTTACAAAACCGACCGATGCACACGCCTAAGCACCGAAGCAGAGAGCCTTGGGCGAGACCGACGGAGTGCCGATCTCGGGCGGGGCCAACGTCAGCGGCCTCAGGTGGAGTCAGCGGAGCGGCGGCAGCCTCGGTGGAGTCGGCAACCGACGGAACAGGTGGGGCCAACGGCGGCAGCCTCCGGCGGAGCGGCGGCAACCTCGGCGGAGTTGGCGGCCATGGAACAGGCGGGGCCAACGGCGGCAGCCTCAGGCGGAGTCGACGAAGTAGGCTCCAGACCCAACGATGTCGACAGCCGAATTTCGGGCAACGACGACTGCTTGATCGATCCGGTTCTTGATCGACGGCGGCGACTCCTCAGGCGAATACACAGGCTGCGGCGATGGCGGTTCCCCGATCTGAGCAACGGCGACGACAGAAGGCGCGGTGAAGATGAAGCTCCGGACGACGGCGGCAAGAAAAACCGACCAGAACAGCGGCGGCGATGGAAAGCTGGAGAAACGAACCAGCGGTACAAAACCCTAGGTATGGGCTCTAATACCATGTTATGAATAACGTATAAATTCATCATGTGGCCAAAGGGCCAATATATATACATGTACAGGTGGCATATATGCAAGAAACCCTTATACAATGGGAAATACACAGATATATAATACACATCTAACAGTGCAAAGGAACATTTTGAATGAGAAACCATCAAAAACAGTTACCAGATGGGAAAAAAAAATAAAAGGAGTATATTTCAATGATAAGAAAAAGCTAAAATTAAGACTTGAATAAACGTCATAACAACATATTCTTCAAAATATTATGTATGATTTGAAAACACGAAGCATGATATAAAAATGAAAAAAATGCAAAATTAATTAGGAATTTGGTGGTCTTGCAAACCTAGCATAAATATTGCAGGACAGACAGGACATGCATGAAAAACTGAAACCACCGTGTATTCCCAAATTAATTGACATTTAAGAAAGCTTTCAGATGCACCAAAATATATTTTCGCAGCCAGCTGTGTTGGACTGTTAGATCCATGTTGGTGTTCACTGTTGAAAATGGTTATTAGCATCTGTAACAATTGTCTTCAGTTACACTGGAGTACTGCTATAATATATCATATTCCTGATAATTTCTCAGTTACATCTCGTAATAACTAACTTTGAAACTATTAAGTAATATAATCATAAAGGAAAAGGCCATGTCTCATGGTCATGGACCAAAAAATGCTGAAATATCTGAATATTCTTTTTATCAGTATAGTAGTCCCATTGAGTCTGTGAAAAAAGGCAACAGTTATCCTCGTTAATAGACTGCCCGCATAAATGTCAAGAATCATATACAACTATGCATAGCTATACAGCTAAAGTGCTGTCATCATCAATTGGCTATGCAAAGCGCGCACCAAGTCTTGATTTTTATACACTGCTAAACATTTAATCTGTATATTTCAGATACCCATTCCAAGGTAAAAAGATTGTAAGCATACATAAAGTTCCCGGGTGCTGCTGACATTACTGCCTGCAAGGCTGCAAACAGTGTAATGCACCATCATGTCACCCTGAGATTAACAGACATACTATTGAAAGAGAAAAATACCAAGTATCTGAAGGATTAAAACCTCGACTCAGAACTTGAATAGGCTTGTTTAAAAAAAAGAATTTGAGTAGTTGACTAACAAAAGTCAAGAGCAAGCTCCAATTTTTTTTTCTCTTGTATGTTTTTGCATCATCAACTAGATTCAATCCAGCATACATTAACTGAATCATCCACCAGCGATTTGCTTTGAAATGCACAGTTACTCCAGAAAATGTCGAAATAATGGAATACTCAGCCGAAAAAAACCTTTGGATGAATGGAACACTGTTGAATCCATACTTTAGGATAGTAAACATGTGCAGTTAAAAATATAACCTACCTGCTGATTGAAGAGACAGAATGCATACAAAACATGCTCATAGTAGAAAGTCAAGTATCTCAGAAATCCAATAGTGTCAAAGATGCTTCTCCTGCAAAAATATACAGATAATGAAACATATCTGCTTCCATTGATCACACATTCTATCCTGTAGATATGTCCAAAGAAGCTGAAGGTGCTATATACTTCCTTGCTTTTCTTGAAGCATGCAGTAGAGGATTGGCAAGGAAATTACAAACTCTACTATAATGAAAGCAATATCATTGTAGAATGGTTACACATACAACTAATTCATTGTTTAGTAGGATCCACTTGGTAGAACAAAATATTAAGGTAGTAACTCAACATTGAAATTTCCAAGAATATAATCAGCACACTGGGTTAGAACTTAGGAATTACAATACAGCACTAGGGTTATAACTTGCAAGCAACCCCATCACTTCTAGGAAGATGAATAAGACACAAAAAAAAGGACAAGGGCAATGGCCAATGGGAGATAAAGGGACAAGTAAAACTCACACAGGTCAACCAAACACATTGCCATACAGGAAACATCATTTTTATATCAGGGCATGCAGATTGGAACACAAGAGGGCTTGAAAATGATCCATAATAAGCATAATGATTAATAGCAATTGCTTTATTGTGTGAAAATCTTTGTTATCAATGGATCAGTTAGTGTCACAAATTACAACTTACAACAAATGGAGTATAAAAAGGCTCCAGCATGTGAGCTCTAATGTGTGTTCTCAGAATGAATAACCACAACAAAAGAAATCTTCAGGACCTCCAAATCTCATCCCAACATTTGTCAACCATTCTCCACACCCTCTTCCTCCGGCAAACACCTCTCACCACCAATAACCAAATAGCAGCATCTGGCACAATATACTTAGCCAGCATCACCATCACGGCATCTCCGGCTGCCTTATCCCTTTCTCTCTTGCATAGCCTCACCCTCTGTAACACCCCATTTTCAAAACTTATCCTAATGTAAAATTCAAATGTATGTTAATGAAAATTTAAAAGCTTTTATTCTCAGTTGGCTATTCTTTTTTGCTTCCAAATACATATATATGTATATATGTATATATGCATATATGTGTATATTCTGGAAAATGCAAAAGTACTTTAAAATGAAAACCTTGCTCCATCTCCAGGGGAGAAAATCAAGTTAATATCATAAAATCTAAAATATGAAATATACTTCAAGGATTAAAGGACTCAGGAGACTAAGAATGTTAAGAAAAGATATATACATGTATACATATATATATACCCGTATACATATATGAGTATGTATGTATGCTATTGGTAGGATTTTTCCTCCCCAAGCCTTCCCAGCCAGCTCTTCATTTCTCTTCTGTGGCAATGCACCTCCATCCCTCCTACGACTGCGCTTGTCGCCATTTGCCACCAACTTCTTCGGCGATTGAATGCGGTGTCAGCTCTCGTCTTCAGCGCCTCTCCTCGCCATCAGCGCCTGGCAGCGGCAGCGCCTCCCGTCACCTCTCTCACGTCCCCGGCTGTGCGCCATCTCCCTACGCCAATGGCTGCCATGGTACTCTCTGCCAGCGGTCACTTCGCGTGCAGCAGGCTTGCACGGCTCCCTGTCGCCGTGTCTCCCCCTTGGCGCCCAGCCTCCTTTCCCGGCCTCCATAAGGAGCTCTGAGTCGCTCCACTCACTCCCGCCGAAGCTTACCCAAATCGCACAGCCGCTGCCTCCTCTGTCACGGGTGCGCCGCCGGTAGGACCTCGCCACCGCGCCCCTCCGGTCGTCGCCAGGGCCATGACCGTCTTCCCCACATTCGCCACTATCCCCTCTCCCTTCGCCCCGGCCTAATCATCCTCTCCTTCTCTGCAGGCCGCCGCCAACCTCGTACTTCCTCCAACGCCGGCGTCGGTCCCCGTCGGTGAACCGGCGCGCCTCGGGCCGAGTCCCCGCGCGTGGAGCGTCGCCCGGACACCCTGAACGCCGTCCCCTCCTCGCCGGACCCCGCCGTCACCCCCAGTGAGCCGCCGCCGCCTCCTTCCTTGCCGCCGAGCCCCCTCACGCCGCGGACCGCCTCGCTCCACCTCGGCTCCAACCGGCGCCCAGGTGAGCTCCTAAAGGCCCATAGATGCTCACTGCCGAGAATCGAGCCCCAATAGCCCGAGCCGCGGCGCCTCTTCCCTGCTCGGCGCCGCTTGAGCCGCCGCCGACCGCCGCCTGGCCCAGGGACCGGCTGATTGGCTTCTCCCCGAGGTGCGCGCCCGGGTGGGCAACCCATTTCGGCCGGCGCCACCGCACCTCCGAGCCCCCTCCACCGCCGGCGAGCCCGCCTCCCTGCGGCCGGATGAACAGAGGAGAGCTAAGCTCAACGACTCACTAAAATGATGCCCAAATCCACTAAGTGGTCAATAACCGGACTCCCTTTTTAATCCCTCTCGGGCCCCACCCGTCAGCAGTATAACTTCCCTCTTTTATTTTCGGATTTTCCAGCAATTAAAACTTCGAAACACTGTAACTTTTCAACCATAACTCGAACTTAACGAAACCAACTTCTAAAGTCTTCTAAAATCAAGACCTGTCTAATGGTTCTGGTTTGGTTCAATTCCGAGTTCATTTGAGTTGTTTTATTGTTTTGTTTGGTTCTTATTCGGCGCTCTTCATTTTATGTGGTTTTTCCGGTACTCCGTCCGAGTAGAGTTCGACACGCAAAGCGAGACCCGCTTGAAGCAGCGCAAGACCCCAAGCCTTCGATCCGAGGCGAGTCAATACTTTGATCATTTTGCGCCTACATTTTGTGAAACTATGTTCGTTTAAACTATAAAAATTGCATGCGTTATTTTATGTGCTAAAATATGTAAGTCTTAAGGTAGATAACAACCTTATGTCCACTTAATAATATATAACACCACAAGTACATTTGAACTCCCATGATCATTGTCGCCTAGATGTGAACACTGGAATGGTAGTTATCGACTTATTATTGCCATGCTAAATTTGTCAAGTCCAGGTTCTAGTAACCTGTTACTCACTCTTTAATCATGAACACTAGATTTGGGATAGTCATGGGATGTACATGGCTGAACAAATATGTTGATTTGTGTTATGCTTCTCAAAACCTAAAATCTCTTGAACCTGTTTGGGCGGGTGGAAAGAGCGGTGGGTGTGGATGTAACACAGGGATTGTGGAATGAACCTTGAACAATTTAAGGACTTAATCTGTGTGGACCCTCCGTGTATAACAGTACAACCACAAGCTGGCATATTGTAGGCTTGGCTAAATAATTTACTGAACTCTCTAGTCATTTCACGGAGAACGTGTGTAGGTGGGTAGTGAAAGCCCCACTTGGAATGGGACACCGGATGTAGGTGACGTCGCCTAGGATAGCGTATGTGGAGAGTGGAGTCCATTGCGCTAACCTATGGTGGACATCCCGCACAACCTATGGACGTAACCCCATAGGAGTGAAATGCTAGAGTGTGAAGTATTGTAAAGGCCTCGTGATGTTTTCTCGATCTGCATGTCAAAGGAATCATGTAGAACCATCGGGACGATTATCTCTTGTGGGTAAAGATGTACAGTCTCTGCAGTACATACACAAACTATTCGAATAGCCGTGCCCACGGTCAAGAGCGAACATGGAAATCTTCCTCGAGTTAGTTCTATTTAAAAACTAATGTGGGTGGGAGAAAGCGTCGAGCGGATGTAACGACTTTGGTGATTTGTCACGGAGGATGTACTCGATGTTGGAATTAAGGTGGATGTAACTTTGCTTTGCAAAAATGTTAGTAATTGGTGGATGTAACCATAAAATATGGTGGATGTAACCATAAAATTTGGATTTGGAAACTACTCCGTTTATTGTATACTTTCAGTATTTAAATCATAAGTTCTTGAAAAATGCTAAGTCATAGAGATTTTAAGTTATGGTATTTCCAAATGTCGCTTTATGCAAATAAAAGAACCCGAGCCTTCCTTGAATAGCCTTGCATCTATAATCATATGCATTCTGTGTGTTGGCTCGCGGAGCACGGTTGTTTGTGCTCAAACTCGCTCTTAACCCCCCTTTCAGAAGATGTGAATCAAGAGCACTACGCTTATCATGAGGATCAGGATGCGAAGGAAATGAAGATGGTGGTTATTAGAATAGGCCTCGGTAGTCTTGCCTCTCACCTCGATAAAGTTGACCGAGGCTAGTTTTGGCGGGTGCCTTTGTTATTAGCCAGTCCCCGGTTAATAGCGTTGGTACTCGGGTTATCGATCGCTTGCTGTGGTGAGTTGTGCCCCTACGCTATATGCGCTTCGCTTCGCTTTTATGCATTGTAAGACATTTGGCTTTGTGGCCCTATTGTAACCTTGGCGACGTGGTCTATTTAAACTCGATATTGTAATGTATGAATCTATCGTGTATGAAATGATGCAGCATTGTATCGTGAGCATTATCTACGATCCAGGAATAATGCAGTGTTATCACAGAGGATTCTAGGTATTAAACTTGGGGTCCGACAGAGCTGGTATCAGAGCATACGACTGTAGAAACCTTAGTTAGACTGGTCACGATTTAAGGTCTGAGCCCTTTTTACTAAAGCTATGTAAAACTTTTGCAAAAATATAGCGTAATATTGCTTTACTCAACTCTCTTAGTTTCTATACTCAACCAAAAATTTCTTTTGTATTTCATCTGCTCTAACCTATTGATGTTCAAAATTTTTAGATGGCCGGAGCTGCACCAGTTGGTCCATGGGATCACATCTCCCATGGTGAAAGCGAAGGAGCGTTCGCCGAGATCCTGCGGCAACTGCTGCGTTGTCTCGGGTACACCCGCCCGCCCGTTTACCGAGGCAGGAGAACCCACATCCACGGCATGGATTTGTGGACCATGGAGGTTTTCATCTACGCGGGATAGTAGCAGGAGCTCCACTCCCATCTTGTCCATGCGAGCCTCCACGGATGTACCTCGCCGGCGCCATCCGGGCGCGCGTCTCGCCGTGGCTCACTGTGCAGTGCACGAGGAGAGGCTGCGGCAGTCGCCTTTTGCTCATTCCCCTCGCATCCGCCAGGGGCAGTTCCTTCCAGATCGCCTCGACCACAGGGTGGACAACCCCCAGCTGTCTCACGAGATCCGGTGGCGCGAGCAATGTCGGCCTCCTATGCCTTCGCCATGCGGAGGTGGGCATCTGCGCATTCTCGACCGCAAGCTGCAGCGATCGGGCGTCCTCGGCGCCCGGCTCAACGCTACTGATCGCCTTTCAGCGGCGAGCGCGAAGGCTCGCTGCAGAGGGCGGGCTCGGCGCCGAGCCGCTGCGGTTTACCCTCTGTCGCCACGGCACGATGCGGCTCCGGCCCGATGTTAGCTCGGTTCGCATCCGTACGGTGCCATCTTCAGCCCGATGTCGGCTCGGTTCTCACATCCGTACGATGTCGCTCCGGCACGGCCAGATCCAGTACTAGCACCGGCTCAGCGCCAGGGACCTCGCCCACGAATGACGGCGCGCATAAGCGTGCGCCCACCGCCCAATGGCACCCTTGCAGAGCCCAGCAGGGGGCGTCGCTCGTCCCGCTCCCGTCCCTCCAACAACAGGTCGAGCCCTTCTCGATCTCGCTCCCGATCTCCCAGCATCGTCTCCTGCTCCCGCTTTCCAGGTGATTGCGTCTTCTGCGGCCAGCACCACTCCCCGTCCCCAGAGGTGGACTGATGTAGGTTAGACAGTAGTATGTCTAGGCAGTCTCTTGTTGGTGTGTATGCACACTTCTCCAGATGTATCCCCCTTATGTAACCAGTTAGTAGATGTTGTGTATGCGGTGTCGTGACTTGTTATAAGCCTATGCGTTGTGCTCGGCTGTCATGTAACACCTAACCCCCTTTTAATGTAATGAATTATCGTAGGCATAATGCCTTGTGTTTTAATTGCTTCTCTTTCGTTTGGTTTTGTGTTGTGCCATTAGGGGGCTAGCAAACCCTCATATATGTCTTTCCTTCTTTCTTTTAGTCTCTAAAACGGCTCTAGATTGTTCCAGATGCCTCCCAGGAGGGCTGCTGCTCGTGGTAGAGGCCGAGCCCCAAGGGCCGTAGCTCGTGGAAGAGGCCAAGGCAGAGGCTATGGTTTGAACCTGCCGCCACCACCTCCAGCACCACCAACCATGGCACAAGTATTAGCACAGCAAACACAGATCCTTCAGGCAATGCTATCCAGTCAGCAAGCCAATGCAGCTGGTCGCAACTCCAACTTATCTGACTTCTTGAGAACCCGACCAATGACCTTCTCCTCAGCTAATGAACCCTTAGAAGCGAAGATTGGCTGCGTGACACGAGAGAAGAAGCTCAAGCTTGCACGTGCAATCGAGGAAGACAAGG